>LFJQ01000007.1:0-675800 GCA_001182835.1 Oropetium thomaeum | reverse complement strand
GATTTTTTGCTGCTCCCTTGCCTGTTCATGACCTCAACATCCGCACAAGCACAACTAACTTTTTAAAAGAAATTTACTTTCATTGAATCTATCCTATCCAGCCAATTCAAGTCACGTAACCCAGCCTCCTGATGTCGCGTCCTAAATCTAGCCTATCCAGCCAGCCCTCAAGATCGAACCAAGAACCGATAGAAGAGAGGGACGGAGAGGATGGTGGCCGCATACAGGGAACCAAGAATCTAGCATCCAGGAAAAAGAAAGGAGGAGAACCAAGAACACATACGGGGGAAAAGCTCGCTGTCGCAGCGATAGGATGCATCGCCGTCGCTGCGCCGGAAAACACCTGAAACATGATATTTTATAGAGCTGCAGGTATAAGCCATACTTGATACGGACCCAAACAATTACTCAGGTTATAATTAACTACTCAAGAGTAAATAGCGTTGCGTCGTCGTCGCCATCACATTATTTGAACTTCATTCAGCTCACATAATTATTACTTGAACTGCATACCATGAAATTTAAGCACCGATGAAAGAACTAGTTCTACAATAACAATACAGGATATAGAAATTCAATGAACTGGACTTTGAGCAAGTGTTTTCTAATTCCAAAAATTCACTGCTCAGTTGTATTACCAAGATAAATACTGTAGCTAATAACTAGAAGCAGATGAGAGCCATATCATGTGAAACATCAATAAGCAATGCAACTCAGCTAGTACTTGAGAGGAAACCGCGGATGGAGAATACTAGCTGCCGTCCATCTACTATAATTGTTTATATGTACCATTCGCTACTACTAGACGTCAGATAGAGTGCTTGATGGTGCTGGACGGCAACTGCTGCCTCTTCAATGCTGCTTCTTTGTCCTTTTCTAGCAGCTGGACTACACTATAGACCGCAGACGCCCCTAGAAACAGCCATGGCAACAAAAATTGTGAAGCTTTCTTCAGTGAAACCTCTCCCTTCTGCCCCCCCCCCCGCCCCACCACGACCACCTCGAGATCTAGTGAACAGAACCTCCCTCTTGAGATTCAGGGCTCGGGGTACCTGCCCTGTGGCCTACTCCCCCATGGCAGCTCAATTCTTGAGCAAATCGATCGCCAGACGCATTCCAAGATGTAGATCGAAGAGCAACACAAAGGAAGAGAGGGAGGGGAGGAAGAAGAGGGTATCTCATTACTGGGAGGAGCACGAGTGAGGGCTTCGGGTGGGGGAACATCGTCGTCGTCGCCACGCTGAGGCTGAGTTGCGTCTTCACCACGCCGAGGCTGAGTCGCGTCTCCGCAACGCGAAGTCTTCGGCTTTGCTTGAGCGTCACTGCACGGAATTAACGCTGCTGCGTCTCGCCTGGTGTCGTTCCAGAGGTACGAGGGTAGGGTTCCATTCCGGGCCGAGGAGGGAAAGAAAAGGCCAGAAATAACCATGTTTCAATCCGGCCCAAATTCAACCGAATAGTATTCCATGTTGGACCGAAATTGAAACCGGGCCACATCATTCCATATGGAATGAGCCACGTTCCAGGCCGTTTCGGGCCCAACCGACCGAGCCCTTACGAGGCTCGCGAGATCGGATTGAATTTTTGTTCCATGTGCTTTTGCCTTTCGATCGATGTTGATTCTGCCTCCGCTTGAGTGCGATTTGTGGGCGTGGAGCTACAGATCCATGTCCATGTGGTAGGGCAAGGTTTCCTCATCGAGATTGATGCGGCTCGTCGGCGGAGAGCGGCTGTGGCAAGTGTTGCTCGCTACACGGTACTAGAGGGGCGGCGGCGGCGCAGCTCGCGGACAACGACAGCGCGGCTGGCGGCCCCTCAAAGGCTCGTGGCGGAGCGACGTACAACACCAGAGCGGCTCTCACCCGAACGTCCTCGACAGTGACACCGTTCTGACAGTGATGCGGCATGGTTTCTCGGCTCAGTGGCGGTGCGGGTTCTCGGTATTGGCATCGATTCTTCTTGAGGCAGGGAGGTTTGGACAGGCAGCGAGACTCAGACAGAGGATGAGACTTACCCGATTACGTATTGCGTAATACATGTCTGATAGGTTAACTCGGCTGGCTTATTCCGTCTGGGATGTTAACTCGGCTCGCTTATTCCGCCTAGCAGGTTGCGTGGATGATGAGTAGAAAATTAATAGTAGTAGAGATAAGTTAATTTTGTTTGCCAAAATATCTAAAACTTATAAGCGATTATAATTATTTTCATCTGTAAGCTATTTTTAAATTATATAATTTTCAGGTGTTTGACAACTATAATCATTTATGAATCATAAATTCATAATCAGTTCGCATAATCAGTTTTAGACTCCTTGTCAAACACACCCTTAATACTAAGTATGAGTAGATTCGACAACAATAGCACTAGCATCTTAGGGCCCGTTTGGTAGGAATTATAAAATTAATTATATAAACAAATTATAGTTTATAAATGATCTTATGTATCCGTCATTTAAAACTCATAAGTAATTATAATCATATTTATTCATAAACTATTTTAAAACATATAATTTTTAAAAAATTTATAATCATAATAACTTATAGACTACCAAAATGTGACTGCCTGTTAAGTTGTTCTCAGGCCCTGTTTGAATCCATCCAGTTTTTAAGAAATTTGTTTTTAAAAACTGAAGTAGCTCCAAACAGGTTAGTTTTTTTCTAGTTTCTAAAAACTAGTTTCTAGTTTTTAAGAAACTAAGAAGCTACTTCAACCCACCTTTTGCTAGTTTTTATTAAGAAACTAGAAAAAATTGGGTATACAAACATCTTATTTAGTTTTTTTCTAAATCTAGTTTTAATTAATTTTTTCAAGAAACCAGTTTTTTTTATTCAAACAGGGCCTTAGCGAAGAAGAAAAAACAACTACCTTGGTCAGCGAAGACGCCTGGGAGGCTGGGACCGGGGGACCGAACCTACCTGCACTGCTGCACGAGTTGAGTGACCGAAGTCCAACTGTCCAACACGATCTATGCGAAGCAAAATACACCGGCAATGACGCTCAGCTCCTGCTTCCTCGCCGGCGCAAGGACGGCGTCGCCCTCCCTGCCCTCCACCGCATCCCTCATCCGGCGCCATTGCCGCCCTCTTGCTGTTTCGGCGGGTATACCTCTGCCTTCCAAGTGGCGGCCCCAGGGTCTCCGCTTCTGCTGTGCCTCGTCTTCGTCTTCTTCGCCTCCGCCGCCAGTGCCGCCAGAGGATACCGACGACGACCACGAGGTTGGTACCTGCCTCTTCGTATCTTCGTTCGCTTCCTCCGCGCCTCTAGACGACCTCGGCGGATTGCTGTGCTAAATTGCTCTATTGGGGGAATGAAAACCTGGACGAATCCGTGCACTAGTTGGGATTACGAATACAACCGCGATGCGGCTTAGTATCTGCATTTGCACTTTCTATTGGATTAGAGAATCCTGCTTTTTATTCGAATAGTTTGACTGAACCATTTCCAAAGCACTACGGCGATCAGAAAACTTGGAAAGTGATAGTTTTTTGTTTGGGGGTCAAATAACGATGGTGATGTTAGAAGCTTGCAATCAGCCTCATAGTTGGGACCTGGGAATCATATGTGCTTGGAATGGAAGTCACAAATACGGAAAGAATCAAATACATGGTAAAGATGGTTGACTAGTGAATGGGAATGTAAGTGCGAGTTCGAGCTTATACCTAGAAACATGCTGACTTTATGGAATTTAGTTCATTTCAAGGAAGGAGGCTCCACTTCTTATGGGTTCCTACCGCATATAGAAACCATCGATCAGAAGTGCATTCTTGTCAAATTTTGATGCAAGCTCAAGAATCAAATAAATATCATCACAGTATGGGCATGTTTGCTTGCTGCCTGGGAACCCACTCCTGGTCAGGCACGCAAGGAGCGTCATAGGCGTCCAAAGGTTGCTGCCTGGCTTAGGCACGTTTTCCTGGGTAGGTACTGTACCATACCAAGCTGAACATCTTAGACGTGGAATTCATTGGGGGGGGGGGGGGGGGATGAATTTATATAGAAATGTTCATTGCATGAGTAATGGCAATCTGGTGATATAAAATATATGAACATGCTCGCATTAAAACAAACACATGACTTTTCATTACCTCCTCGACCAAGCATTCACTGGAGATTTTACATGAGATAGCTGACCTTGTAAAGAATATTTGCTGCTTTGGTTTCAAGAAAAGTCAAAATCATGCTGTACTAGCTTGAATTGTCAATTTTATGGCTGTTTTTCTGCAACTTGTAAGTTGATAAGACACAAATACCTATATGCAAATATGCTTGAATTTTTATAGGATTATCCATTCGATGTTCCACACAAGGTGTGCACCTCAAACTTCTTAGATAATTCTTAGTGAGGATCATTGACTGGAAAGATGCATATTATTTTTTTTTTAATTCTCAAACTTGACATGCATTTTTTATGAAGTACTACAACTACCTTGAAGAGTATGGTGGAGTGGTCGACATGCAAGTAACTTTTCAATTTGTTTTATGTAACTGAGGTTTCATTTTGAGTGACATTGAACCTTTATTTTTCATGAATTGTGTACATCAAGGGAAACCTCTGCTGTGGTAGGTACTACCTTCGTTTTTGTTTTTGACTCTTTCTAGTACAAATTTGTACAAAAAGCATCAATAATAAAAACCGGAGGTAGTCTATTAAAAGGGACATTGAACTTTTGCTGCCTCAATTTATTCCCATTTGTCAGTAGGATACTTCTTGTTTGATTCAGATCTCTACGGTGTTAATAATGCATTTTTTTCATTAAAAGTTTCAGCTACTGGATACAACAGGGAATTGTGATCCTTTATGCTCAGTTGATGAAGTTAGCTCACAGTACTTTGAGGCTAACTACAAACCAAAAAATGATCTTCGGAAAGCTTTAACTATCCTTGCAACGGCTTTGGCTGGGGCAGCTGCAATAAACCATTCCTGGGTTGCCGCTAACCAGGTCAGTTACTTCCTCGCACCTTGTTCAAATTGCCCTCCTTTACCAGTTTGGCTATACAGTTTTGCTCCTCGTTTTGTAATGGATAACACTGTGATGAACTGATTATTGCAATATATTGTTTTTGTAGGACATTGCAATGGTGTTGGTATTTGCTATTGGCTATGCGGGTATCATTTTTGAGGAGTCACTAGCATTTAACAAAAGTGGTGTTGGATTATTGATGGCTGTGTGCCTATGGATTATCAGAAGCATCGGGGTAAGTTAGTTTCATAAACAGCTCCATTTTAAGTTTCAAGCTGCTGTTAGTAACAAGTTTTAAAGAACATTTGCATTGCTTTGTTATTATCAATTGCGGGTTGGGACCTGAGACCTAGTACAAAATATAGAGATATTTTTTGTTGTACAAATGACACAGCTATCATCTAATCAATTATAGATGATTTTATCTTAATGGTATTTATTGCTTACCTTATATTTTATAATGGACGTAGGCTCCCTCAACTGATGTGGCTATTCGAGAGTTGAATCACACAACTGGTGAAGTCAGTGAAATAGTATTTTTCTTGCTTGGAGCAATGACTATCGTGGAAATTGTCGATGCACATCAAGGTTTTAAGCTAGTTACTGATAATGTATCTACCCAAAACTCTAAAACTCTTCTCTGGGTGGTGAGTTTTAATGGCATACCCTTTGGTGATTTAGCTGTGTGTTGAAATGAACAATATATATGCTCAATTTTAGTATCTCCAAATACTGAACAGTTTTGACAGTAGTATGTAGTAGTAACCAGAAACATTCTAGTCTTACTATTTGAGATTAAGAATCAAATTTAGCTGTCTAGTCCAGATAAGAACTTGACTTTCCGGAGAGACTCAGATAGAAGTTTTCATGATCTTTTGGTACTGTTTGGTGAACTTTTAGTGTTGATCAGCTTCTGCTTAAATGTCTAGTCAGGACCATACCATTCTTCTCAATAAAAAGCATGTAAGACTTGATCCGAAATGAATGCCGTCTCACTTCAAAAAATACCTTTTTTGACTTTTGGACTGAATTCAGAGGAATTCCTCTACCATAAAGGAAAATTTTCCATGCATTTTGTGAACGGAGCAGAGCAGAATATTTTTTTTTAACATTTCAAAATATATCCAACTACCATGAAACCACAATTTGTATTGTTAGTTCAGATAATTTCTGGTGCACAAAGAATTGTTCGATATTTTGCTATTTTTTTAAGCATGATTGTTCTCCTTTATTTCAGATTGGTATTGTAACTTTCTTTCTGAGTTCAGTCCTCGACAATCTGACATCCACTATTGTGATGGTATCATTGCTACGGAAACTTGTACCTCCATCTGAATACAGAAAGTATGAAACTCATTACATCTTCTATTATGTTGCAAATAATACAACAATTTTTCAACTATGTTGTGACATTTATTCTGGCTCGTGATGATTATATCCTTGCATCTCTATGCATGTATTTATTTTATGTTCTCTATATATGGCTGGAATGCTGGAATAGCTCCTGTGAACTGTGATCAATGTACTGTCTACCATATTTTGAATTCCATTGCTAACCAGAGTAAAGAAGGAACAGAAAATCTGTCACAGAATTTCTATTCAACATGCAACACAATTGAAAAAATAAACTCAGCCAGTGGGGAAAGATAGGCCTACAGTATTGTAATTAAGAAAAGATCAATCCGAGCTTGATGGAGAAAGTTCACGAAAGCTAGTCCTCCTTGCAATGGCAGGGTCCGTCCCCTATGCACTGTTGAAGCTTTGTGAAGGCAAAGTAGACCATGCTATGGATAAGACACTATTCGCTGCTCTGTGGCCCCGTAGCCCTACACGAGGATCTGATCCCCATTGTTAACCCCATCCCGTGCGCGTGCCAAAGGAGCTAGCAAGTGACCCTTTTTACCCAGTTTAAAAATTTGCTCCCATTGGGAATCAAACTCAGGACTCTAAGGGTGCTAGTAAGAGCCCTTACCACTAGGTTAAGACCCCTTTGACCATGCCAAACAATTGATGGGTGGCATGATGTGTGATTTTGTCATGACTGCCTTTGAAAGATACTTTTTGCATTTATCATCAGAACTTTGCAATGTTTCTTCCATGCCTTAATAATTTAAGAAATCTTTGCTGCCCATCGCCACCATAAGAAAATTTTCAGGAGAACCAAAAATTGTGTTTTATATTTTATTTATTTTGCGGATTGGGTACATACTGCGGTATATATGGACATCCAACTCCCTTTTTTGTGTTAGTTTGAGGCCAACATGTATAATTTGAATACTTGCATTAAACTGATTGTTGATACTGTTTTGTATTTTTTTTTAAAGGCAATATTAGTATCATGCAGTAGAGACAGATAAATTTCATTACATATCAGCAGGTTGGTCTAAATTTTTTTTTTAGTTTAACCAAATCTGTAAATAAATGATCTGGAAGGATACTATTTTGCAACTTGAGTGAGTAAGCATGGGCTTATTGGGACAGATTGTTAGGTGGTGTTGTTGTAATAGCAGCAAATGCTGGTGGGGCGTGGACACCAATTGGTGATGTGACAACTACTATGCTGTGGATCCATGGTCAGATTACGACATTGAAAATAATGCAGGTCAGCTTTGCACAACTGTTGTTGTCTTACGAGATGGATTTATACATATATTTCCTTGCATTTTGTGCTCTGAAATAGGTCATTCTTTGTGCTCAAATACAAACTTGAAAGACCAAATAATGTCTTTGCCTCTCCCACCCTTCCCAATCAGCTTAGGCTTTTGGGTGAGTAGGTAGGTGCATGAAATCCAATGTATCATAGCCAGAGGTCTCGATTTCGAATCTTGGCAGAGGAAATTTTAGTTCTTTGCTCCTGAATTTCATGTTTACACCCTACGGTAGGCTGCAGGTGAGGGGGATTGTTAGAAGTATAAGTGGATTGCATGTCTTTCCTCATTAGCTTAGGATTTGGCATGAATTGGTAGGTTCATGAAATCTAAAGTTTAAAATTATTATAACTTCATTTGAAGAAAAAACGTAGATGTAAATGATGCTACTTTCCCTTTTCTTGAATAACGTCGGAGATCCACATATCATTGCATTATGATGGAAAAAATAAATATGACAGTACAAAACTCACATGCCCACACATGCGGGCAGAAGCTCCACACACTAATTAGGTGAGATACCCACACACTAAACTCTCCCTCAAATGGTCTAGTCTTAGCACCAGATGTCATGTACATATTAGCTTCTCCCTAGCTAGATGGAGCACCCTCCAGTCTAGCGCAGATGAATACACAATCATTGGTCGCGTACTAAGCATCCGTACTTCATACTCCGAGCTGTTATGTCTTTGTCTGGCGCTAACACAATGAACTCCTTTAGACCCACACTATGGATTGAAAGAGACTCAGTAGCTACACGCTAGGGGGATGCATTCGGGTCCTGAGAATCCATCAGGGTGGATGGTCTTACATGTCTTTCCTTCCTAGTTCGCCTTCCGAGTAGACGGAGATATGGTCTTCCTTTTTCTTTGGGAAGGGCTGGGTCCGGAGAAGTGGCACTTGTTCCCCTTCCTCTTGTCTTTGGCACCAGTTGCTTTAGAGGGTGGCGGTGCTCGAACATCTTTTGGACACTTCCTTTTACCACACCTAGGAGGGCTGATGGGGATGCCGTCTTGGACTATATGATTTCCTACTCTAGGGATGTGCAGTTGTGCGATAGGCACGACCAGTGAGGTAAGCCTCATTCAGCTCACAGGGCTTGCTGATCCTATGCGATCTTGAGGGCTTCAGTTGCTGCGACTACACAGCTTTCAACTTGTGCAACTTCAGCTCTTGATTCTACATGCTGGATGCGGAGCGGAGCGCCCTGCAACTTGTCTCAATCTTTTGTGCCTGTCGGATGCAAGCTTGTAGCCTCTCTGTCTGCTTATCAAACACTCACATTTCATGGTCATCACTATGCGGTCATTTTCACAAATCGCCAGGCCATCGAAAGTGTTCATGCGCACCTCCCAAACTGATCGGTTTCTCTCTAGTGGAGGAAAAAATAGCAGGGAAGTGCCTCCAACGGGTTCTTCATACATCTGACACATGTACCTTAGGGCTTTACAAACGACTAATTGGTATGTGTCCGCAAAGCGGAAACAAGTTGCAGGCACACCTTGCTTCATGTTTGGATAGTCTTCACTGGCTCCAACATGAACGGTGATTTTCTAGCGCTTAGTGTCAGTCTCTTCAAATCCTCTACTGACGTTCTCTAAGTGTGCGATAATGCCAAGCCTAGTCATGGTAGCGTAAAGTACTCAGCAAGTCTCAACCTTTGCCCTACGGTAGGGGTATAATGTATGCAACTGACAGTTGCAAGGATCAGCTATTGAGTTGCCTTTGCATAAAGCTATTTTTCCGCATGCAAGGGTTCATTTCATAAAGCAGCATTTATATAAATTATCATATTAAGGATTAAGTATAGTCAAGTTTTAACATTTTTGGACCCGTGTCCTCAACAACCTTCGGTGAGAGGACATTCCTAAATCTGTAAAACAACTCATGCATCAACAAGGAGTAGCAACTATCCCATGCTAGTGTGACGACCCGACCATAACCTCATCCTTGACCGTGGACATAACTATTCGAATAGATTAAAACTCTACAGAGGTTGTACGACGTACCCACGATCTGAACTGAGCTACACACTTCGTAAAGTGTTACTGGCTCACAAAGCCATTACCCATCACAACATCATCCCGACCAACCGCCATCAGAGTTAACCAGGGGTTCCTTGCCTTTCATTGATGTCTCCAACCGGGTCACCAATTCTGCACCACATGCACCTTCTCCATGGACTCCCATTGGATCTCTCTGCCACTGGGTTGTTAAAAGACTAGCTGGCAAGATTTAGAATAAGTCCTTTCGCATGCAGGGTACTATGGTTGCACATAAATTGACAAGGCAGGATGTCACACCAACTCAGTCCTTATGTGAGCCAAGGCAATTATCTCCATTCCAGACCTACCACAAAGGTAGTGTTTATCTCCCAAAGCATCAAGCCCAACAAAGACAACACTTAACCAACACATCCAACTGAATCACCTCGGCTCTATCCCACATCATTCAATCATTCTTTCTATAGTTCAAACCCAAACCGGTATTTCGCTTTTTACTTTATAATAACTAATGGTGATAAGTAATGGATAGTGATGACACAATCCTAAGTATTCAACTAAACAAGGCGATATGTCGACGAGGCAGAAACATAGTTGCCTAAATCGAATATTCTAGGTTCATTAGGGAATAATTAGGATGGGTAAACTGTGCCTCACTAATCTTGGTCACATATCACAAAGGTTTTGAAAGAAATCAGTTAATCATTTCATGCAATTAAAGCGGCTTCTACGTGATGTCTTGAAAAACATAGGACCAATGTAATCAAAGGGAAACAAATCGAGATTGGACTTCGTTGATCTCGTCGGCGTTCTCTGGGTCGCATGTTGTGTCATTCCTCCTCTTTCTCTCTGTTTGCTATGTAAGTGTGACTGGCAGACAACGCAAACAACCACAAGTTAATACAAATAGTACGAAAAATTTAGAAAAGTATTGGAAGGGCCGGAGTGGATAGATATTGATTTTAGATGACAGGAGAAAGAATCGAGTCGACGGAGTTCGTATGAGTGAAATATGGATTTTTGAATGTGTTACCCTAAACCCTAAACCCTAAATCTTAAATGATTTACCCACCAGGGTTCAAATTCTGTTGTGCACAATGTGGAATAAAAAAAAATCCACTCGCTGTGTCCCATTTACTCGGTTGATCAGACCTATGGTGGGCGGGTCCTCATGTGTGGGGTGGGCTTAAAGCATGGGTTAAGACCCGAAACGTAGGGGGCGGATCCCTGAGGATGGGATCAGGGTTCGTGGATTTTTCTCAGCCCCTGCTTGCAGGTGCTTCTTATTAATTGAATACCGTGGGGGCGGTCTTACCCTCGGGGCTGAGTTTTTTTTTTCAATTGAAAATGATTACAAAAATAGAAAGGAAAGGAGAGCAACGGGGCTGTTGGCCGATGGATTGGCTCGTTGGGCCAATGTGGGCTGTGCCTGGTGATTGACCTGTGAAGTCCGGAGCAGGACCATATGGAAGGAGGGCCTATTTCATGTGAAAAAGACAGGAGAAAGGACTCGGGAAGAAGTCTTCTTCATGCTCTCTCCACAGACTCCCATTGGAGGTGGAGCTTGGCCCAAATCGGACAGAAGTCTTTCCCCTCTCTCCACAGAATCTCATTGGAGGTGGAGCTTGGCTCAAATTGAAGGTGAAGGAGAGGGGGGAAAGTGTTAGGGAGTGGGGAAATCAGAGGCTCGAGACCTTGCACCGATGTGAGGTATAGATTTGAGTATTATAGGGAAAAGGGGAGGCCGCGAGGACAACGGCCAAGGCTATAAAAGCTCTATGTCGGTCAGTTAGAAGATGATGGGGCCGACTAGCGATGTCTGTGAGCTCATCTGCACAACAACTCGGCCGAAGATGAGTCGTGGTGGACCTCTAGGCGCCCTTAGCCGACGCTAGGGTTATAAGGAACTGATGGGGTTCACTAGCATTGTGGCTCTAGTGCCTGCCTCGAGACTTGGTGGCTATCGGGAAGCGCCCCGCTTGACGCAGCGAGCCACGGCAATGGCGGAACGGTTGGCATGACAAGGCTCGCAAACCTTGTTAACTTGTTTGCTTGCTCGGTGTGAATGGCGACGGCCAGCTATATTAACATTCCTGTGCTCGGTTCGCCTTTTCTTCTCGAAGTTAGGCAGGGGGTGGCGTGCAGGGCAAAGGAGGCAGTTGACGGCCACAACGGTCATGTGCGAAGTGAAGTGACGCAAACGGTAGAGGTAGAATGGCTGTCACGGTAAAGTTTCGGTGTTATGTCTTTTTTGTGATTAAAATGATGTGATGAGAAGGTAGGCAACGTCTCAGTAAGGAGATAGATTGCGGTAGTAAAAGAGGTTGAGGCAGTTGTAAATTTAATTGCATGCTGAGAGACAAAGATGCTGCTATGGGTTCCGAGGTCAAGAACGACCGTCGGTTCAATGCGGTATTCCTGTAGCGTTATGATGGGATTCGTGAGTCGACACGGGAGGCGGACGAAGAAAAAAGAGGCCGATAGAGGGGTCAAGTTGGTCGGAAATAAAGATGAGAAAGTAAAAGTCTATTTTACTCAGTCTATTTTTATTTAAATTTGGATTTTGAATTTGACTATATTTTGGGGTGTTACACAAAGCGACCACTACTTTTCGAGAGGATAGAGAACCTGAAGTCCTGGAAGTAGCACTCCCTCCATCTTTGGAAATGGTACTGGAGTTCGTCTAGTGGAGCTGTTTTGAACGACATGTTGGCCGGAAGGTAAGAGCTTGGGGAGACAAGGAAGTGGTGGAAGCGGGCACCTTGGGGAGGGGTTGCTGTCACGGTAGCTGACGTGGTGGATGCCGGCCCTGCTGGTGGCCCCGTTGTTGGGGTGGGTGAGGGAGGGGAAGGGGTGCCCGTGGGGTGGGAGACGAAGCTTCCATCGCCATGTCAAGTACTCTATAGAAAGAGACTGAGAAACATGAAAAGAAAAAAGAGGTTTGTTAATGGTGGTTTAATTTGTTCGTACAGTTTTATTGGATTGGCCAAGTAAAGGAATCAGGCTGCACAAGCAACATGCATTTCTTCTCTAGTCTGCACTTTAGGACATCATTTCACACTGGTCAATCTACGGTTTCTAATCAGTCCATAGTGGAAGGCATATCTCGGCACTTGCATTTCATATGCAACTATGGGCCTTTCATCCTTTGGTGGATCTGGTGACTCAATTTTGAAAAAATTGTAATGCTGGGCACCTATGGAACAATAATCATGTAATGCTCTTACAAAAAAAAAAGCATTTTGATATCTGATCTTTGTTAGGGACTCTTTATTGCTTTCAATGATTTATTCTCTATTCGATGTTTTTTTTTTTACCATGAGTCTTAGGGTGTGGAGCTTCAAAAAATCTTATTGTTGTTTTCCTGCATGCCACTTCTGCAACATGATACTTCTTTTTATCATGAAATAACTGTTTGGCTTATAATATGTCAGGGCTTATTTATTCCTTCGGTTGTTTCACTGGCAGTACCACTGGCTCTGATGTCCCTTACCAGGTTGATAACTAGTGAGAACTCATGTTATATGGAATCGAACATACTGACGGTTCCTTAGTTAACAAATTCTTATATGTTACAAACAGTGAAGCAAATGGATCATGTCAGAAATCATCTAGCTTGCTGTCATCAGAACAGATGGCTCCTCGCGGACAACTTGTACTAGGTGCTGGAATTGGCGCATTAGTTTTTGTTCCAGTCTTTAAAGCTCTCACCGGACTGCCACCTTACATGGGCATGCTTCTTGGACTTGGAGTTCTCTGGATCTTGACAGATGCTATACATTATGGTGACTCGGAAAGACAGAGACTGAAAGTTCCACAGGCGCTGTCACGGATTGATACACAAGGAATATTGTTCTTCTTAGGGATTCTTTTATCGGTTGGCAGGTAATCCTTCTTTCCTTGTCATACTACAATTATTTATGGGAAAATTGCAAATACCCACTTGCAAGTGAGGGGGGGTTTTCATTTACCCACTTACAAGATTATTTTATTCAATCAACTACTTTCAAATTTTAAGATTTTCTCTTATTCCCACCTCAAGCCACTTGTCATGTTGACCATCTCATGTGGCTGCTATATGTCCTGAAAACAAGCCACGTGGCCGTCCATCGTATCCTCCAGCATGGCGGCTCGAATAATGTCATCAGTTCCACATCTGACTGGCTCCTCTGAGAGCACGGCGATACCTTGGGAGTGAAGCCTGGTTGCAGGGGCGATGGCCTGAGGAGCGGAGCTATTGGCAGCAACGACGCCGGAGGAGTGGAGCTGTTATTAGCAGGGGCAACAGCGGGGACGATGGGCGGAGGAGGGATGACCTTGATTGATAAGCTCAGCTAATAAAGGCACTGCTAAAATAATAGTTGAGAGCCGATCTCTAGCCTAAATCCGAGGCACCATGTGCTGGACTAGCCGATTCATGGCCACATGGTCTGTTTTGGTGACATGTACCGGCCAAGGGATGGTTAACATGGCAAGGGGCTTGAGGTGGGAATATGAAAAAATTTAAAATTTGTAAGTGATCGATTAAACAAAATAATCTTGTGAGTGGGTAAATGAAAACCCCCCTTGATTTTCCCATTATCTATTTACTTTTTTGATAAGGAAGATTTTATTACTATCAAGATAATTACTACAATTGTTTATGAAGCACGCTCAGCTTTGAAAATATATATATATATATATATATATATATATATATATATATATAGTTAAACTTTTATGCTGCTGTTTGTCACAAAAATCAGATTGTGGCATTTTTCTACTCCTACACAACTGGTAGCTGTGTACACCCGCTGCCCTTATTCATTTAGTACTAAACAGAAATTTAGATGTCAAAAGAATTTCTCTATTGATAGTTCTTCTCCATTGGCTTTAGCTTGGAATCTGCAGGGATTTTGAGGGAGCTAGCTAACTATCTTGATGCCAATATACCAAATGCTGATCTTATTGCTAGTGCAATTGGTGTGGCATCAGCAGTTGTAGACAATGTTCCACTTGTAGCTGCGACCATGGGGATGTATGACCTGACTTCATACCCTCAAGATTCAGACTTCTGGCAGCTTGTTGCATTCTGTGCTGGTACTGGAGGTTCGATGCTTATCATTGGCTCTGCAGCAGGAGTAGCTTTTATGGGCATGGAAAAGGTGGATTTCTTTTGGTACTTTCGAAAGGTAAACTATTTCTTTAAAATATGGTTATGAGTTGTAGGGCACTTCTTCCATATCTCACAGAAAAAAAGAACTCCACTCGGTATTAGCCATGTGCATTTAAATAGATTTTCCTATATTTATGGGATAATCTGTTGAAATTTATTTGTACACGATATTGTCCCTTTATAAGTTTAGTACTCTCTCCTAGGCCTTGGGCACAGGAAACTAGGAGGGGTGGAAAATGTGTGCTGCACAGAAAACAAGAATAGAGATAGAGATGCATTGGGAAGCGAAAGTGTCAAGTAGTATTGTGGCTAAACTAGAGATAGTTAAATTATCATGTATTTTGGGACGGAGGGGAGTATTGAGAACAATATCTTGCTACATGAGTCCACTATTGCAGATCTTTGTGTAGACACTGTTTTGTTTGATCCTTTTTTTTCATGGTATATACACAATAATGGTAGATGTATATCGTATATGTCATTATGATAAGCATGAAATTGATATCTCAGTTTATACAAGCATGAGATATGTATTTTGCATATTGACAACTGAGGGTATAACAGACCTTCGTAGTTATCAGTCAGAGTTGGTTGAACTAATTTACTTACCGGTTGAACCTATTCAAGCAATTAGTCTGAGGTTCCTGAGCCTTGAATTCCATACGGATGTCCTTTGTTACTCATTTCTTTCCTCATGTGAAGTTGATTATATATCAATAAATAATTTAAAATTTCGTTGTCATACAGAACATCTCAAGATAAATCCTGATTGGCATATTTTTGTATTTGCTATATTCTTGAATACGGAGGCGGGATATCATTGTACTTACATAAATGTCTGTAATAGCATCATCAGGCAGCCAATTAAACAAAGACTTCAACATGACACATGCATCTTAGTCAAGCGGCGTGCCCACATATTAAGCTTTTAGCATTTCTTTGTTTGCAGGTGAGCGGTTTTGCCCTTGCAGGTTATGCAGCTGGTATAATCTCCTATCTAGCTACTCAAAACCTTGATCTATCCCTTCCCACATCACTGGCTGAGATCCCATTTATCTCGGCTCCATAAAAGGTTGGCCTTTGTAGTTGTGTTGGGTAGACCTCTTAGGATATAGGGATGAATCAGAAACTTTTGTCCTGCCAACTCGTCTATTGAGTTAGCAACAGCAAAGTGGGAGTATTTAGAATGCTGGTGAAGAAATATGATACTATAAAAATTGGAGACATAAAGCTCTAGGGCTAGTGAAGTTTTGTTTGGTAGAGCTTCATGATTCTATGAGAAAGACTGTCCTGTTTACTAGGACGAGTATCTTTTTAATAAAGCATAAGGTGGTCTATGAATATGTGTGTATTTACTGCCCCTGCCCCAGAATATAAGGGGATTTATGCGTTGGTCAAAGTCAAACATAATTAGATAAAAGTAAATTTCGCGACCATAAAGTGTTGCATATTATGGTATTTTTTAAAGATGAATCTAATGGTATGGATTGTAATTAATAGTTAAAAGGCTTTGAATTTGATTAAATCTAAATACTTATTTATATTTTGTGCGATTGTTGTAATAAACTGTTCCTTCTGTTGAAATTTGTCAGATACTGACGAGGGTTGTCTGTCCTGTTCAATATTCCTACCCTATAAGTGCCTAGTTCTAATTAGAGCATCTCCAACAAACTAGGTATATTATTAGCCAAATTTACATAATTTACATATTTTTAAGATCTTATCCTTCAAAAGGCTAATTATTAGCCAAACTAGTTACATAGTTGCCCTTAAAAAAAAGGTTTTTATCCAAGAGACTCTTCAGTTTTTAACTAACGACAAAAGAAATATTATACCTTAACTCCAAATTATCTATTCGGAAGAGATATAGCTGCGTGGTGAAGTGAGAATGATAATTTGGCATAAGGTGAACTCTAGATGATATATAAAAGGCTAAATATTCAATCGAAACCAACTACTCGATGAAATCATATTAAGACACATACTTATAAGTTTTTAAAAATTAGGAAACTTGACATACGTGATGATATGTTAGAAACATACATACAAAATTTCAGCCTCATACTTCATCAACAAAAGATAAAAAAATGCTAAATCATTAGGAAAAGGATAAATAATGTGCTATATTTTTTTCTCTTTCAATCTAATTTGTTATTTTTTATGTTTTATATCTAATTTTAGTTTTGTAAAATATTTACAGTTTAGTTTTTGTTGTAATAGTTAATGCAACTGTGATGAAATACAGACAAAATGAAAAACAAAAAAAATAATTCAAAGAAACATAATTAAATTCATATTTTTTGTACTGAATAATGTCAACATACAGTACTTTATATCAAAATATTCCTTTCATAAAATATTATTTTCTGATGAAATTCATGTAATATATGTTTTCTTTATGAATTACAAACATACTCCAACAAGCACCTTAAATTTCTAAAGTTCCTTACTTAGTCTCGTGTTAACACTGTTACCTCCATCGCTGACGGAAGTTTACGGATTACTAACGGAAGGTACTAGATAGGAAAGTTTCTTTGGGGGCAAGGCTAAGGAAGAAAGGAAAAAAATTTTAGAAGGCAAAATAAGTAATTTTCTGTATATAAAATGGGACAAAGGGACAACCAGTGTTTTTTTTTTTGAACACACATCACCAACTTTTATTAATCACGAGTACAAGTTACAAATGCCCTCAGGTGGCGACAACAGCCGAACATGTCTATTTCCCATCGAACTGTAAATCATACTTCTTGCTAAGATATGAGCATCCTCGTTAGAAGCTCTATTTTCATGAGCAATCTCAATCTTTGCGAAACCTCCTAACCTAGCTTTGATTTTACGGAGAATCGAGCCATACCTTCCCATATCCTTCTCCCCGATGCTCTTAACAACGGTGGAACAATCAGCTCTGAAAGGGAACCAGCTGTCACCTTTATGCCCAATTTGTATATGGCCCTAGCGTACATATATGTGCGCAGAACGGATCAACTTGTCACCGTGTGATTTTCGACGTGCGCACATATTGCTAGAACCAGCAGCTGAGTCGGACAAGAAAATCCTTGTAATAATGGACAAACTCTCCATTTTTTTTTTCATATGAACACTATACAGACGTAAAGTACTCACATACACACACGAGTAGAGCCCTTATAAACATACGTACGTACACCTTATCCTTATAAAACGCTAACGAAAGATTAAGCCGATTGGTCTTGAGATTTCACGAAATCATCACGGGTGTCTAGCTGTTGACGGAAACTTTGATTGCCATTGAACGAGTAATTAGTCATAAATGCTAACACCCGTATTAAATCTGAGATTTGAACTCGAATGGGTTAGTTACACTACAAAGAGCCTAACATCTGAGCTAAGCTCAGTTTGTAGAGACAAACTCTCTATGTTTGAAGTAATTTATTAATTAAATTGAATAGTTAAAGGTAATTTTAAAAATTAGCGGTGACAAGACAACAATTAGAAAACAAGGTAATATTTCTCTGAATTGTTCAGAATTTTATGCATTTCAAAAATGGTGTAATTTCTTATTTTTCCTACAAACGTGTAATGTGCAGAGTTTTTTTATAAATTTTTGGAAAATGAATCAAAACCTAGTCCAATAACAGTTTTCTCCCATAATTTATTTAGGTATCATAAAAAGTTTAGTGAATTTTAGAGAAAGATAAACACAGACCGTTTTTATAGCAACTCGTTAGTATTTACTAACGGCCATCAATATCAGTAAAGCCATCATACAAAATGCCCAGGAAGGTTAAACAAATAATTTTTAAAGTTGAGAGAAACATCCTATTCTGTTTCGTAATAGAGAGAAAAATTGAATTTTTTTAATAATTAAGGTAGGTTAAAAAGACTTTTCCTTTACGAAACCTCCCAACCTGGCTTTGATCTCACGGACAATGGAGCCATACCTTCTCTCTAATGTTCTTAACAACGTTGGACCATAGATTTTATTTTTTCTTTTTTGTTTTAGATGACGTTGGACCATCGATGCTCTGAAGGGGAACCAGTTGTTACCTTTAGGCCCAACTTATATATGGACCTAGCGTACATGTATATGGGCCAGAGCGAATCAAACTTGACTGATTTTTGGTGTGTGCGTCGTGTGATATAATGCTAGAACCAGCAGCTGAGTCGGAGAAGAAAAATCTTGTAATAAGGAACAAACTCTCCACGTTTGAATTAATTTATTAATAATGAATGGCTAAAGATAATTTTAAAAATTAACGGGGACAACAAAAACAAGTAATAGTTCTCTGCACCTACATGCTCCTGTCTTCATCTTCCTCGAAGATTCAAAGATACTACTAGCATTGATAGCGCGCTCTCCTGCGCCAGGATGGGAGTGCGTTTTCTAGGGTTGGTAGTATTGGGTTGTTGTAGGTCCATTATTGATTACTATCACTGTTGAATAATTTATTTTTCACTACCGAAAATTTCTACTATTGGAACAATTTACAGAAAAAAAGATAAAAGATAAATTGAAAACTATTAAAATTATTGGAACAATTAATTTTCATGACTGAAACATTCAAATATCATTATGGAACATTTAAAAATTTAAAATTTCAAAGTTAAGATATTTAAAATTTAATTTTAAATTTTTGAAAATGTATATCATGTGGGATCTCATTTTATTACACTAATTGGAAGGAATATAATGGTTTAAATGAAATACGAAACTGAGTTATAGTTTAGTAGAAAAATTAATATCAAAATTAATTGTTTTATAGACCTTGTGTGGAAGTAGGGTTCACGGTGTGCTTAATTTTATTACATGCATGTGCTTTGTGGTGGACCAGTTGAATGCACAGAAGAAGCGGAAGTAGAAAAAGATTGGGGTGTATACAGTAGAAAGGCTAACGTGTCACATGTAAAGTCAGCCACAAGGGCTCAAGTAATGTTGTTGCATCCTTTCCTTTACGTTTCAACTATAGAATATATGCATTCCGGCTCATGCAGGGTAAAATTATGTAATAGAGGATAAAATGGGATGTAATAACATAAAACAATAGTATGTTTGAGGTATTGATCGTGATGTTTTCATTTAAAAAATGGTATAGAAGGGATGCAAGTTTTTTGTCAACTGGTATATTTAAGGGAAGCATATATTTTGGATGACTAATAAGAAAAAATGTTCCAGTGGCATCTAACTAAGAATTCCCTCTAAAAGTAAGCCAAATTCTTTCAAGACATGTTCAATTAATTGAAAATCTCTTGTACTGAGAATTATACACGGAGTAGTATCTTATATAATAATAACAATAAAAAACAGAGATACTGCGTAGCATGTCTCATTACAAAACTGAGAGAAGTACTTGCCTGCACAATAGGCTCCTAACCTTCAGGATTTTTGCACCACACTGTGTCCATGTACTACGACGTGTTCTCGGATTCGTCACACGATATTCCAATGTCGTTTCTACAGGACGAAGGGGAAACAAAAACTGTACTAGTATCGAGTGATCCAAAACCACTTTGGCGCGGCGACGACACGCCGCAACGTGCCAATCCCGTAGCTCTCGAGGCGATCGCAGCCACAAGTCGCGCGTAGAAGGCGCACGGCTTGCCAGCCCAAAAAGTTACGGCAGTCGCTGCAACAGCAAGAGCCGAGCGACCACAGTCCAACAGGCTCAGCATCCATCCGTTGGAGCTAAGAAAGTACAACGGCAAGCGGACAATGGCGCTCAGCTCCTGCTGCCTGCTCGCCGTCGTCGCGAGGGCGGCGTCGCCGTCCCTCCTTCCCTCCTCCTCCTCCTCCTCCTCCTCTAGTGCGTCGTCCCTCTTGCGGCTACACGGCCCTCTGGCCGTTTCGGTGGGCCCACCCCCACCTTTTTCTTCCAAGCGACGATGGCGGCGCCGGGGTCTCCATATCTGCGGCGCCACGTCCTCGTCTTCGTCGACCCCGCCACCGGAAGAATCCGTCGACTACGAGGTACCTAATAATGCCCAGCCCCCCTCTTCGTATCGTCCTTCTTGGCTTCCTGCTTTGCGCCTCTTGAGTCACCTTGACAGAGTGGTGACATGGATGTAATAGCTTTTCAACTTAGAGTACGTGGCAGGTTTCATAGAGTGGCATAAAACTTTGGATGTTTTGCCAATCTATTCCCACTTGTAGGGTACTTATTGTTAAAAGAGATCTCTGTGTCGGTTGCATATGAGTTCTCTAAGTGCAGTATCTGTGACTTTGCCTTCTTGTGTCTACTATATATGGCGGTTGCTAGCTCCTATGGTGTTTGTTTTCGAAAGACAGCTCCTATGGTGTTAATAATGCCTTTTTGTTTCACTAAATTTCAGCTATTGGATACGACGGGGAATTGTGACCCGATATGCTCAGTTGACGACGAGTATTTTGATGCTAACTACAAACCAAAAGATGATCTTCTGAAAGCTTTAACCATCTTTGCAACGACTTTGGCAGGGGCAGCTGCAATAAACCATTCCTGGGTTGCTGCTAATCAGGTCAGCTGCTACCCCTCCTCCCACCTTTGTGCAAATACTGCCTCCTCCCCGTTTCCTTTCTGTGATACAAATAGGACTGTTGATTTCTTTTTTGCAGGACATTGCGATGGTGGTGGTATTTGCTCTTGGCTATGTGGGTATCATTTTTGAGGAATCACTAGCATTTAACAAAAGTGGTGTTGGACTATTGATGGCTGCGTGCCTATGGGTTATCAGAAGCATCGGGGTAAGTTTGTTAATGACATAAGCAGCTCCCTTTTCAGGTTCAAGCAGCTATTAATAACTACTACCAATCACACAGCTGTCAGCTAGTAATCAGTTACAGATTATTTTATCTGATTGGTGTTTGGGTTTACCTTTACTTTATGATGGATGTAGGCTCCCTCAACTGATGTAGCTCTTGAAGAGTTGAGTCACACAACTGGTGAAGTCAGTGAAATAGTGTTTTTCTTGCTTGGTGCGATGACCATTGTGGAAATTGTTGATGCACATCAAGGTTTTAAGCTGGTTACCGATAATATATCTACCCGAAACTCTAAAACTCTTCTGTGGGTGGTAAGTTTTTAATGGCATACTATTTGGTATTTTAGCTGTGTGTTGCAATGAACAATATATATACTCAATGTAGTGTCTCCAAATAGTTGACAATCGGAACAGTTTTGCTAGTAGTATGATATAGAAGTATCCAGAAACATTCTAGTCTTATTCTTTGGGATTAGAAATCAAATTAGCTGCCTAGACCAGATAAAAACTGGACTTTCAGGAGTGACCCAGATAAAAATGTTAAAGTCAAGATCATACCATTCTTCTCAACACAAAACATGTAAGACTTGATCTGAAATGAACACCGTCTCACTTCAAAAAAAGAAAAAACTTTTTGACCTTGAATTGAATTCAGAGGAATCCCTCTACCAAAAAGAAAATTTCCATCCATATTGTGAACGGAGCAGATTATTTTTGCAACCATTTAAATAATTCTTAATATAATCAACTATCACGGAACCACAATTTGTGTTGTTGCTTCAGATAATTTGGTCTAGAAATGTTTATTGTCTTGCTCTATTGTTTTATGCATGATTGTTTTCCTTTATTTCAGATTGGCATTGTTACTTTCTTGCTGAGCTCAATCCTCGACAACTTGACTTCGACTATCGTGATGGTGTCATTGCTTCGGAAACTTGTGCCTCAATCTGAATACAGAAAGTATGGAGTTTGCTACATCATTTATTATGTTGTGAATGATATAGTATTTTTTTCAGCAATGTCATGATATTTATTCTTGCTTTGTTTGCTCTGCATATGGCTGGAATGACTCCTGTGAGCAAAGTAGTTTCTACCACATTTTGAATTCCATTGCTAAGGGGAGTACAAAACAGACAGAAAACCTATCACATAATTTCTATTCAACATGCAAAAAATTAATGAGTTGTATGATGTATTGTTTCAGCATGACTGCTATTGAAAAACACAGTTTATATTGTTTCATCACGACTGCTTTTGAAAAATTCATGGGTTGCATGATGTATATGTTTCATCATGTTCGGCCATGGCAGTAGATATTCAGATCCAACTGTTTATATTCACTGAGCAAGAAGTCTCATTACCATGTTTCTGGTCCTGGTTCCTGGTCACGTGATGATGTAAAACGTGACTACTATCCATCCATTTTGGCACCTTAAGAAATTTTTCAAGGGAAACAAAGAACAAAGGTGGTCTTTGAAATTTTGATTGGGTAAAGATTATGGAAATAAGAAAATTCCACTCCTTTGTTTGTGTTAATTTGAGGCCAACACGTGCGATTTGCATAGTTGCATTAAACTAACTCTTGATCCTACCTTTTTCTTTGGCAATAGAGACAGATATAATACCGCAGGTTGGCTTATAGATTGTTTTATCCACTAACTCTGTTTATAAATGCTTTGGGGCGATATATTTAGCATCTTGAGTGAGTAAACCATTCCCTTTTTTGGACAGATTATTAGGAGGCGTTGTTGTAATAGCAGCAAATGCTGGTGGTGCATGGACACCAATTGGTGATGTGACAACTACTATGCTGTGGATCCATGGTCAGATTACAACAATGAAGATAATACAGGTCAGCTTTAGTAAACTTGTGTTACACGATGGGTTTATACATATATTTCCTTGCATTTTTTGCTATTTGCAATAGTTTAATTTTTTTATTACCTTCACATTCCAATTTCCAGTTAATTGATGAACAGTATTTATTAAGATTGTATGTTCATATCTGCATTCAAATCAAAACTTCAAAGATATTAAATGCCTGGTTTTTCTACATAGATCTTATATAGGCAGAATCTTCAAAGATAAATGTTGCAACTTCATTTGAAGGAGATGCTAAGAAGAGCTGCATGTTATTGCATTAGACAAAAAGAAATTTGAAATAGAAAAAACACAAGCAGCAGCTCACGCTTACATTCACGCCACAGGCAATAGAAATCAATCACTCAATTGATGAAGTTTTACCGATATTCTCCCCAAAAATATTAGGGTGCCCACTGGGGCAGGCATCCTACCTATGATGCTGTTGCTGCTGATATATAAACTTTGTAGGGAACTTGATTGCTTTCTATGATAAGTTCTCCATTTAATGTCTTTTTTTTTTTTTACCAAGTGTCTTGGGATGGAGCATCAAAGGATTATGTTGAGTTGTTGTGTTGTATATTCCTTTTCTTAATGCGACTTGAGCACTATGATACTTCTTTTTTCATGAAATACATGTTTGGCTTATTGGCAGGGCTTATTTATTCCTTCGGTTGTTTCACTGGCAGTCCCACTAGCTCTGATGTCCCTCACCAGGTTACTAACTTGTAATAACTCATGATCTATGAAATGGAACATATGGATGGTGCCTTTGTTAACAAATTGTATTACTCCTATATGTTACAAACAGTGAAGCAAATGAATCGGCTCAAAAATCATCCAGCGCGTTGTCATCAGAGCAGATGGCTCCACGAGGACAGCTTGTGCTAGCTGTTGGAGTTGGCGCACTAGTGTTTGTTCCAGTCTTCAAAGCACTCACCGGACTGCCACCTTACATGGGTATGCTTCTTGGCCTAGGAGTTCTCTGGATCCTGACAGATGCTATACATTATGGCGACTCGGAAAGGCAGAGACTGAAAGTTCCACAGGCACTGTCACGGATCGATACCCAAGGAATTTTGTTCTTCTTAGGGATTCTTTTATCGGTTGGCAGGTAATCCCACTTTCCTTCTCACTCTACATTATTTATAAAGCATACTCCGCTTTGAAAATGTATATATATTTGTCACATGGTTATAGTCATTTAATTGTATAAATGGAAAATTAGATGTGTGATGGTTTTAAATTGTCTCGAAACATTATATTTACATATTATGCCTATACTATCAAGCATTCATTATAATTAGACATGTTGTTTTAAAGAAGGTAATAATAATTGTTTTAAATGTAGAGCCAAAACTAAATAGGATCACATGGGTTCATATATCCATTAATTAAGACAAAGTAGAACTCTCCCACTCGTAATTATTGCCACATTTTAAAAATCACCTTACGTACATACACACGTCTTTATCACTCCCATGTGTAGTTAGTATCTATGTTATTTAAGTATCTATGTGTCTATTAATCGTTTTTCTCTATTGGCACCAGCTTGGAATCTGCAGGGATTTTGAGGCAGTTAGCAAACTATCTTGATGCAAATATACCGAATGCTGATCTTATTGCTAGTGCAATTGGTGTGGCATCAGCTATTGTCGACAATGTTCCACTTGTTGCTGCAACTATGGGGATGTATGACCTGACTTCATTCCCTCAAGATTCGGACTTCTGGCAGCTTGTTGCATTCTGTGCTGGTACTGGTGGTTCCATGCTTATCATTGGCTCTGCAGCAGGAGTAGCTTTTATGGGAATGGAAAAGATCGATTTCTTTTGGTATTTTCGGAAGGTAAACATCTAAAATTTAAAAATATGATGCTATGTCTTGACATTGGGCATGTAATGCTAATACCATATTATTATTACAAAAGAAAAAAAAATCTTCGTTGTGCGGTACTTATTAGCCATCGGCATTTAAGTAAATTTGCATATGTTTACACGGCAATTTTGCACATCCTGGTAGTATCTGTTAATTTATTTTGGGAACAATATTATTATTTTAGAGTTTAAGAACAGTATATCATCATCCATGCCTGCAATAAATATCACACAAACAACCTAGTGAAGTGGTGTGCTCACATATTAAGCCTTTTTTTTTTTTGGCAAAGACATGAATATTTTTAACGTTTCTTGTGTTTGCAGGTGAGCGGTTTTGCCCTTGCAGGCTATGCAGCTGGTATACTCTGCTTTTTAGCTACTCAAGGTCTTGATCTATCCCACCTCCCCACTTCACTGGCTGAGATCCCATTTATTTCGGGTTCCTAAAAGGTTGACCTCTGTAGTTGTGTAAGGCAGACCTCTTTAGATATACAGATGTATCATAACTATTGCCCAGCCAACGTGTATGTAAGCTGTGTAATGTGTTTTGGCAAAGAGGGCGTGTTTTGTTAGGATGATGGTGAAAAATATATGGGTCTATGAGTCTAATCGTTGAGTCCTTTTTTATTCTAATCGTGTCTAACCTATATATATTGCATTATTGCCTCAAGGCTTCTTCCTATTCAAATGGTTGACTCTAAGCTTGGTCTATGTCTAGAAAAATCATCATAGATTTTAGAGGCATATTGAACATTAGTTGTTTGACAGGCCAAAGCATAGAGAAAACTTGAACTATGAAGATAATGGCATATATATAAGAGTCCTTTTACAAAAAATCAAGCCTCATTGTCCTGCACCCTAACGTGTAAGATAAGAAAACAATCTATACCGTGATTTATATACAAAAAAATTAATTGAAGGTAAACTACTCTCTTCCTAAAATCCCAGTGTGCAATTATAACCTATCCAGATATTCTGAACCAATATTTTTCCCAAACAATTAAGTCACGTCAATTTATATCCTATAGAATAATGATTTAATTTTGACAACTAAGGGTCTGTTTGGTACAGCTCCACACTAAAACTTCAGGAAAGAGCTGGCTCCAACCAGTCAAACATCCCAACTCTGAAACTCCACGTAGCGGCAACTCCACCTAGAGCTGGTGGAGCTGTAGTTCATTTTATTGGAGTACCTTTTTTTTGGCTTCAAGGGTGGTGTAGTTATATCTTCTCGTGGAGTTGAGAGGTAATTACCCACCATCGCCATTGGTTATAAAAAAGGTTCGTCTTCTATTTTTTTTCATCCCCGCTGTCATCCTCGGACGAGTCTATCGACGTGCCGGCATTGATCCGTCGGCGACGCTGCAGCTGACGGGAGTGCTCCTGTTGCCCCCCAAACCTAGACTGTAGCAACGGCGGAGTGCACCCGGAGTCCGCCCGTACTCCGGGCGGTCGTGCCTCAGCCCTCCCGATGGCAGCGCACAGAACCCTCTCGGCGGCCATGCCTTCTCCGGTATCGGCGCTGACAACTTCGCTGCGGCCCACTCTACCCTATGCCGTGAAAGGCGAAGCCACTGTGGACTCGCCGCACCCGAGCACGAACCGTGCCGTGGTAACCTTGGGGCAGCTTGACTTCACGCGCCGCCGCACGTTCACAGAGAAAAAGAAGAGAGTGGGCCTCACATGGAACCAGGCGGGCGGATCCAGGTGCTCACTCGACCCATGCGCACCAGACATGTGCGACCAAGAGTACACCATCAGCATCAAGTTCCCAAAGCACCCAGTTACAAAGAGATAAGATCTGTCAGAGTATCTCGCTATATAGTAGAAAAAAGAGGTTTGGACAAGTCCGGTTAATTTTTTTTGAAGCATCGAGTAATAATTATGTGCTGGAATAAAATCAAATCGAACTTGTCATATTTTTGAAATGAGCTAGTTGTTAGCTCTATCTAGTCGCTTACGATTTTGCTCAAGCTTTGTTGTGGTATAGTCCAGGCGATGCATGTGTAAAAAAAATAATTCAATTTCTTTTAATTGCGAGAAACTTTTTTTTATTATCAGACAAGAAAAAGGTTAAATTATCATCATCATACTAATCATGGGCAGCCAAGTCTTTTAACCCTCAAAGTCAACCTTTTCGGCGATGGATATCTTGGTCTAGACAAACACTTTGAAAAAAAGCTCTAACTCCACCACAGAGCGGCTCTGCTTAGAATTTTAGAGTAAAGCTGCTCTATGATGGAGCAGAGACATGCCAAACAGGCTCTAAATATGGTAGGGAATCGTATATGTCGCGCAAGATCATTTACATAACTAAAAAACTCCCAACAAAAAGGTGACGTCTACCTCTTAAAATCCGGCAAAATTATTTAGATCCTAAATAATGGCAATTTATTTATGGCAACTAAATACGACAGAATAGTATATGTCATGCAAGATCATTTACGGAACCAAAATAATTCCCACAAAAAGGTGACATCTACCTATAAATCAGGCGAAATTATACTTTTTTTATTTTTGACAAATAATCATTATGCAAACACAACAAAAAAAATCGAATAAATAGGTGACCATGTAGTCCTAAAAATTAAGACATGACAATAATCTTTAGATATTTTTGGCAATTAAGTTCTGGCATGTATGGAATGAATCATGTGTCAGTGTAATATCTAAACAATTCAGGCTTAACTTGCAAGTAATATGTCTTTCCTAATCTCTACTCCTATAATTCCCCAATTCTATTGTTTGTCACCCACCCCACTAAAAGAATTCCAACATCATAATAATATCTCTACAATTACGATGATAATGTTACGTTAACTCAAATTCAACGACTTATGTGCGTTCCCTCTACTAATAAAATTAAATTTACTCAAATCTTTAGCTGCTAATTTTTGGATCTTCCATTACATAATTTTATAAACCACCCACACCATGTATCCGTGCGATAATATTGAGTCAATCGTCAATCCAATCTGATATGTTATTTGCTCTCACGACTCATGATCCACCCGTCCTTTGCAACCATAGATCTCGCCGCCGCGTCCTTTGCCCGCCGCCGTCCTGTCCTCCGCAACCACGAGATCGCCACCGCCGCATCCTCTACCCGCCGCCGCCCCGCCCTCCGCAATCACGAAGTCGCTGCCGCTTGACCCGTCCTCTGCCCATCGCTGTTACGAGGCCACTGCCCTTCATTTGTCCACTGCCGCCCGCTGATATGAGGCCGCCGTCGCCTGCCACGTCCTCTGCCCGCCGCCGCTCCGTCCTCCGCAATCACGAAGTCGCCGCCGCCTGACCCGTCCTCCGCCCGTTGCCGTTACGAGACCACTGCCCCGTTATCCACCCACCACCGCCCGCCAATGTGAGGCCGCCATCCCCCGCCACGTCCTCCACCTGCCGCTGCCCCGCCCTCCACAATCACGAAGTCGCCGTCGCCTGACCCATCCTCCGCTCGTTGCCGTTGCGAGGCCACTGCCCCGTCATCCGCCCACCACCGCTCGTTGATGCAAGGCCGCCGTCGCCCGTCGCATCCTCCGCCCGCTGCCGCTCTGCCCTCCACAATCACGAAGTCACCGCCGCCTAACCCGTCCTCCGCCCGTTGCTGTTACGAGGCCACTACCCCGTCATCCACCCACCGTCCATCCACCACCGCCCGACCGCCATCGCCCACCACGTCCTCCGCCTGCCGCCGCCCCGCCCTCCACAATCATGAAGTCGCCGCCGCCTGACCCATCCTCCGCCCATTGCCGTTGCGAGGCCACTGCCCCATCATCCGCCCACCGCCGCTCGTCGATGCAAGGCTGTCGTCGCCCGCTGCATCCTCTGCCCGCCGACGCGAGGTCGCCGTCGCCCACTGTGTCCTCTGCCTACTGACGAGGTTCTGAGGCCGTCATCATTCGCTTCATCCTCCGCTCGTAGATAACGACGCGCGGCGGCAGACGGAGGAGCGGATCCGGCTTTTTGATGACGCGTGACCCTCAGGTGGTACCTGTGCTCATCCATCACCTCCACACGGCCAAGACCTGAAACAACATGCGCGCTCGTCGCTGTGCTCCTTCAAGAGAAGATCAACTTACACTGGCTGACTGGACTAAGGTCCCCGACATGGCAAGGAGACCCCTCATATTGTCTTAGAAATTATTATCCTCTTTTGCTTAGAATTTTATAATATTGAGTTATCATATTGTTTGTTTTCATATTATGACGTTAGTATGACATTATATTCATATAACAAAAAAATCATATGTGTTAGATTATCATATTATTTTTGTTTCAATCCATGGCGTTAGCACGGCTAAGAGTACTAGTTAATACTAATAGCAATAAAACTAATTATTACACCCTAGAATGTAAGACTTCTTCATATGTCTCGAGATCTATATAAGTGAAGGTTACATAATTATTTGGGTCTTGTGTAAAATTAGCCATATATAAGGGATATCGAACATATGGGTATAGGACACTGCTCATTTGTGTAATTAGCTGTTAGAGACCCTTCGTTTCGAAAGTAGCCGGAGAACACTAAGAATTAGTAATACTTGTCTTAGGACACTATATATCACACAATAAGTGTTATTATGAACATTTTTATCTCAACGTATAAAATATATAATGACTTCACATTTTACATAAAATTCAATCCTCTGTAGTAGAATACTCAAACAAACAGTGTCCTATAGCCGGATATATATTGTTTTACTGATGACAAATTAAGGAGAAGTAGTTTAATGGAAAATTTAGCTATAGGACACTGCTCGTTTGTGTAATTTGTTGTTGGACACCCTTAGTTTGAGAGTCAGTAATATTTGCCCTAGAACACTATAACGCGCGACATGTGTTATTTTGACCATTTTTATCTCAACCTACAAGATACATAATGACTTCAAATCTTATATAATGATTCAAGTCTAGATTTCTTATCTATGTGGTTTTTTTAAACAAAATCCAGATTGTTTGTATGACTTTTTAACTTAAATATTTATTTTTTAATCAAACTAATCAAACAATTGAATTTAATTTTGTAAAAATTACGTAGATAAATAATATAATTTTGAATCTTTATGAAAAATGTTAAATCGTTATGTATCTGGGATTTTGAGATAAAAATGTTAGAAAGTACCTTTCTCGCGCGTTACAGTGTCCTAGGACAAATATTATTGATTCATAGTGTCATGTAACTAATTTCGAAATATGAATGATGTCCAATGGTAAAATACACAAATGAACAGTGTCCTACAGCCAAATCTCCAGTAGTTTAATATACATAATTTTTCTGAAAGTTCAAACTTGGTTAAAGCGAAGTAACCAGACTAAAGAGATACCATAAAATTTGCTATATATAAGGATATATATTATTTTACTGATGACAAATTGGATAAGTAGTTTAATATGCATAATTTTCTAAAAGTTCAAAACTGTTTAAAGCGAAGTAACCAGACTAAAAGAGATCACTTTGTAAGGATCAAGACAATAAAAAGGGGAGGCGGGTTGAATCGGTGTGGACGAACACAAACGTATCACACAATTCTCAAACTCAAGTCGTCAAACAACGGTTCTAAGCAAGTCTAGTGCCTAAGAACCCTATCATACTAGTAATATAAGAGCAACAAGTAAAGCAAACACACTAGCACGATAGCCACCAAAGGAGAAGGAAAACAACGAGCAAACTATGTAATTCTAATAGCTCAAAGGAAAGACAACAAGACCAACAGCTAGAGAAAAAGTGATAGAGAAACGTTGACGCGTCGATGTTTTCTCAAGGTATTGGAGGATGGCGCCGTCCCTAGTCCTCGTTGGACCACTCCCACCGGAGTCTCGGTCCCTTCCGTCGTTCCCGGAACGGTATCACCCAAGGTGCGCTCCATTCCTCGAGTGAAGACACGGACTCCCTCCACCGTCCCGGACAACACTTTATTTCCCGGTGACAAGCCTCCTAGCTCGGGTGCTCTCTCTTGATGCTCTCCAAACCATGTATAAACTTGTGAAGTCTTCCACAAACTCCACGGAAGCTCAATCACCAACTACTAACCGGTCTTGGCCCTACCATAAGATCAAGATTAACAAGCCAAGATGCCCCTCTACAGCCCACCAGCCTAGAGGTGGATTAACACTTCTTGTTACTCTCCCACAAGCACTCAAAAATCTTATTGCTTCTCCTTGACTTCTGGGCCCTCCAAGGGTTCCTCTGATATTCCACTGGCCAAAAGTCTTTCAAACAACCGAGAGAGATGGCTATTTATAGGGCCAACCTTGCCCACTAGCCGTTACACTCAAGTCCCTTTGCGCAGTCAATCGTCATACGGTACGACGACTATAACTCCTGAACTCAACTCTGAAACATGTCTTGTAGAGAATGGTACGACGATACCGTCGTACGGTCATCTCCAGCTCAGCTCTAATGGTACGTCGACCCCGTCGTATGGTACGATGACTCTTCTTCTCCTGGCTTGGCCCAACTTCCAGATCTTCTGGAAAATGGTACGATGATACCGTTGTACGATACGACGACTCTTTTCCCTGGGCAGCCCCGATTTTCAGTTCTTCTGAAAAATGATACGACGATTCTACTGAAACTGGAATTTGATGTCTTTGCTGCATCCTTGCTTCCAAACTTCCCAAATCGTCTCGTCGACTTCCTAGCTGCTCTTCAAGTATTGTAGGACCTTCACACACGTTGTCCACCACCTCTATACTAGTGAGACATAGCTAGACATCCCAGCCCTCCTTAATAGTACTAGTTTTTTCCTATGACTCAAACCTAGCTACACAAGCTCTCCTAGCTTGATCTCAAAGCTTCTAAGGTCTTGATCTCAAAGCTTCAAGCTCAACATGGGTTATTATCAACATTTGCCAAGTCACTTCGCTCTTGAGGTTGTAGATGGTAGTAGCAATTGCACTCAACAAGTAAGATCATGTTCATTCAATCACCAAAATATTCATATCTTTGGGACACAATGGTTATGAAGCTACATACTTCAATTCATGTTTCTAGAGATCTCTAGTGATCGATGTGTCATAATCAATTTCTAGGGAGATATAAGAAGGGGAATAAAGCTTTGAGCTTTTAATTTTCCTTTAACAATTTCACCTTGCTAGAAATTCTAGGCCCACGACAAAACGTCTTCTGGTATCAAGCGAATATGAGGTAAACATAGGTAGAGTATTGAACACTGAGTTCATAAATTATTTTCAAAACTTTTGTCAAATGTTTTGAACAGGGTATTAGTCTGTCCTGCTCCTGCACCTGAGAAGTCTTGGCTGAGGAAATGACCAAAGGGATTCCCAGCGTTTCTTGATGCCAGTTCGGCTGCGAAGAATCCATAAAATTAAAAAACCCTACTAGTCCTGTTTCTACTGCTATTATTATTTTATTGCAACAACTGAACAACATTGACAAGGAAAGTATCCACGTACAACACCTAGAGTAGATACCACTCACATGACATGAGCATTGACAGGCAAAGGCATTCAATTAGGAATGGCAGCCTCCACAGAATGAAATCACTGATACATATCGCTCACGCATGTGATGTGCTGCTAGCAGTGTGCAGTTTTTTTAAGTTAGTACTCTCTCTGTCCTATAATATAACTATTTTAAAATAAATTGAAATTTGTTTTATTTAAATTTAATTATTAATAGTTTAAAAATTATAATATTTAATTATATATAATTAATATTATTAGATTTAACAAAAACATACTAATAAAAATTTAAATTATAATATTTAATTATATATAAATGATATTATTGGATTTAGCAAAAGTATACTATAATAATATATAATTTTTTATATTTAAAATAATTTATTATATAGATTTTTATAATTAAACTAAAATTATTTAACTTTGATAAAAACTTTAAAATATTTATATTATGAGACCAAGGGACCAGTACTACTCCAAAGTAGCCACTACTACAAAAAGACTCATCACTATCGGTTCATAACTTTCATCAATACTGGTTTTTGGGTCGGCAGCAATATGTCGATACTGATAATATTGACTTATCTATGCCGGTATATAACCGATACTGATAAGCAGATCATCAATATCGGTTCACAACATGAACCGGTACTGGAACTCAAATTATCAATACCGGTTCCTGTTGTGAACCGGTACTGATAATTAACTATCAGTACCGGTTCCAGGTATGAATTGGTACTGATGTTTAACTATCAGTACCGGTTCCAGTTGTGGACCGGTACTGATGTTTAAGTATCAGTACCGGTTCTAGTTGTGGACCGGTATCAGTACCGTTCATAACGACGACAAACACTGATAGCTAGTCTATTAGTGCCTGTTGTTGTTAAGAACCGGTATTGATGGTTTGTTCCATGATAAAAGTTAAAAATCTAAATTAGCAGTAGCATCACTATTGACATCTGAAAGTATCATCATCATATCATAAACATAGATAGTAGTCACAGAAATTAGTAGCAGCTATAAATCTCAGAAACATTATTTGATGAACACATGTACTATATATAAAGTCTTACATACAAACACCAGGAGCAACAAAAACTCTCACACAACATAGGCCTCACAACCTTTTTTGTAACTAAGTGATGCAACTTAAATACGCTTCTTGTATTTTGAAGATGTTGGTGTAGATCTTTTAGAAGACTGTGGCATAGATTTTGATTGTTGTTGGCCATCTGTGGACACATGAAACACACCGGAATCTGAAATGACGTGTTGATTGATAAATCCTAGAAGTTGTTCCTGAACTGCTAGAATTCTTTGTGGTGAGATTCCTTCGGTTCGATCATTTACCTGCAATTTCAGTAATCAAAGTCAATCACTTTTTACATGTGCAAATTGAAAGTTATTTAAACATGATGTTTGTTTTACGTCAACTGTGAAGTTTGCATAGTCCTTCGGATGGATGGACGAATACATAGCTTCTTTAACGGGTTCAATCATATTGAGACATACATAGAAGCCACACTGATTGTTTCCATCAGGTTGTCTCCTACAATTCAAGCTAATTTTGAACCTGAGATCTTTTGTCAATGGAAGGCACCTTTCATTAGCCTTAACATATCTGTGATACACCCTGTACATATATTCTTAGAAGTTATAATTAGTGTTCATGATATAACAAATAAAAAATAAAACAATGAATTTACCTTTGTAAGACATCTTTGAGACTCTTCCAATCTGTTTCTGATCTCCTTTTGGAGTCACTGACAATGACCTTACTATTCGCTATGTCAATCGAAAAAAGGGCCCAATGGAAACTACAAAAAGACAAGAATCATAGCAAATGGTTATTCATAAGTAATAAACAAAGTGAAGTGTGTATATAACAGTTATTCATAAGTGATGAACACATACCCAAAATTGTAAGGTAGTAAAATTTTGTTTTTATTTTGTGATGTCAAGAGAAAGCCGAATATGTATTCCTCTATCTCTTTCGGCTGAGAAGATACCATGGTTTCGTTGACACGCAATGGATCCATTATAGCAGATCTTCGATTTTCTTATCCTCACACATTTTTAAAATCATTCTACAAAAAACCAAAATAATTAAGATTAGGTAGATAAGGTGCATCAAAATGTACTCAGAACTAGATAAAGACGTGACTTACAATGCCCACAAACAGATGAGTTGAGCTCCAAGAAAATCTCCTTGCAATAATTGATACAGTTCATCCCAAAAGACATATTCCTCACCATCACCATGTAAAAAATCTTTGTGTCTGTATCGAAATGCAAACATCTCTCTACCTTCTTTTGCTTGTTCCATGTACCAGCTATGAAATTTCCATGTTTCGGTGCTTTCATCAAACAAACTTCATCAACCATTGGTTGACTGAGAACAAAACTCTTACGGGTAGGCTTAGCAACTTCGATCCTCGATTCATCCATATATTGATCTTTTGTTATTCCAGCACTGGCAAGAAATTCATCAAGATTTTGCTCTTGGGTTCTCTGCTCTAGAATCTCATTTGACTGTTCCCTACAGGACTTTTTATATATTATGCCTGCAAAGTTAGTTGGTGAACCTCGAGGAGGCTTGCTCAACGTTCGTAGAAAGCTAAGTTCATTTTGTCGATCGGCCTCTGTTCTCTCGAGAATTGTTGGCTTCTCAAAAAACTTTGTGACATCAGCACGCACCAATTCATTAAGTTCCTCATCGGTCTTCTCATAAGATAGCTTAGGTTGTGCTTTCTTAGGTCGTGCTGAATGTGGTTTCTTGCCTTGCTGTGGTGACATAGTGGACTTTTCCAGTCTTCCTTGTTGCATTTGGGAAGCTGGTCTCTTTTGTACGGCTAACCTCTTGGGCGACGGTTGGTGTTGTAATGATGTTGCTGCTCTTGTCACCCCTAACCTCTTAGGCGACGGTTGTGATGAGGTTGCCACATTGGTTGCCTCTAGCCTCTCGGGTGACAACTGCTGATGTGATGAATCTGCCTGCTCGGCGTCGTCTAGGCTCTTGGGTGATGGTTGTTGTTGCGGTATTTCATCTTGACCTCGTACGTGCGGCAAATGTGCGGAGCTTGAATTACTATCAGAGTCCAAGTCACCAAACATGATGTCACGCTTTCGCCACAACACGTATGAGCCAACATTCTTTTTAAGCATAACTTCACCCGTTTGTCCAGAGAATTCCAGTTTGAATTTACGGCCAGCCGGGGTTAACGAACATGTAACATGGGGTGTAATATTTTCCTTACAGGCACCAGATGACCATGAGATTGATATCAAGTCTTTGTTTGCGGTACATAAGGAACAAGTCCTCAAAACTAAAAGAAAGCATGTTGTTTCCGCTCCAAAATGCCCTATCTGGAACATGAAACGGGACGTGAGTGATCCCCAAAGCATTTGCATGCATGTACCAATCATGTAATCTCCGCAGCGTGTAGTGTACTTGACTCAGTTGTACTGAGGTCAAGAATGGCTTGCCATTGACAAAATATTCTGGAACATCCACCTTACGCCATATCGGGCTGTTTTTTGGCAAAAATACTTCCTCTCGAGTATAGACTTTGCCATCTTCTTCCCAAGTATCTAACATTGTACCTTTCTGCGTCTGATCCTTATCATGAGATAGCAGTGGTTCCTTATCATGAGAAGTCTTTTTGTAGGAGGCAATTTGGAGGTGGACTTGTCTAGGGCCGGACGACGGTTCTTGTGTCTTGGGAGGTGGTTGTGGAGCAGAAACTATTTGCTCTTTTGGAGGTGGCAGGGGTGCAGCGGCTTTGTTTTGGGTAGAAGGTGGATCTTCCTGGGCCTTGGGAGAAGGTGGTGCAGCTGAATACGTTTGGTCCTTGGTAGAGGGAGACTCTACTTGGGCCTTGGAAGAAGGTGCTTCAGTAAAATCTGCTGGGGACTTGGGAGAAGGTGCTTCAGTAAAATTTGCTTGGCCCTTAGGAGAAGGTGGTGTGGGTAAAAGTGCTTGCTCATCATTGGGAGGAGGCAACATATCACACAAAACAATATCACGTCGATACCAAAGGATGAATTCATTCACTGCCTGTCCTAGTTGTGAGATTCCCTCAGGTGTGATGTGGTCTAGTTTGTAATTGAGGTAGTCCTTGTCAATGATCATGGTAACTTGTACCCCAGCATAATCATTCGGTATCGTACTACCGTGGAAGATGCGACCCGGAATCGCCAAACCTGTGGCAACTGTAATTGTCCTGTTTGATGCTCTGCCAATAGGGACATGAAGGTGACAAGGTGTGCTCTTCACAATAGCATCAACAGGATACTCCTGGGCTGGCGTGGAGGCCACGCTACTTGGGACGACCAAGCTTGGTGTTGGCATGATTCCCACTGCTCGATTCTCATTTGGCATAGTAAGGATGAATCCAGGGGTTGGCATGCTGCTACCGTTAGCCTGCTGTTCTTGAAGGTATTTTTGTTGCTCTTGCATGAACTCCATCAAACTCGTCTTCAAGGTCGCATTGACCTGCTCCTTAATAGTCTCTTCAAGGCTCTTCTTATACCTATCACGTTTTTTGTAGCTAGCTGCATCATGTGGAAACCCCTCTTTCCAGGTCATTTTTGAAGAGACGGCTCAAACACGTCCAGGGTGTTCTGGGTTGCCCAAGGCAGCAGTAAGCTGATCTTTCTCCCTATCGGGCTTGAACAACCCAAGCTTTTGTTGTGCAGCTATCTGCACTATTTTCTTGCCCACTTTTGCTGCTTGTGGCTGTTTGTACACAATTTGTCCGTTCTCGGTTACATCTGATCGGGCAGTGATCCAGTTCCTAGTTCGTTCATCATAGCCTTCAAGTGGGTCATGCTTCCCTGCCTTAGCATCCTCCACTCTTTTCTTCTCCCATTCTGCAAGTTTGGTAACATATCCACCAGAACCAAGGTGATGGGGATATAAGTTCTTCTTGGCCATCGCAGAGTTAATTTCACTCAAAGCTAGGGCCTCTGTGTGGTCTTCTGCCGAACAAATTCTTCCCATTGGTCTTTTGTAATTTTTCCCATCTTCGTAGGAACCAAGTTCTTCTTTACAAATTTAGTATTCATTTGAGTTTTGCAGCCACGAAACATGGTGGACATAGAGGACAATGCACTTTTCTTTGCCAGGGCCTCCGTGCCTTTTGGAAACTTGATTTTTTCTGTCAACTTTCTCCATAATTTATCCTGATCCTCCACATCAACCAACCGCCAATCTTTAATGGTGATCGGGATGTTGTCCCGAACAAGAAATCCACATGCCTGATGATACTTTCTACATGCCTCGGCGGGTTGAAGAGGAACCCCTGTGGCACTGATTTCTGTTATGTAGGAAATACCTTGTGGCATCTGGCTTTTACCTCGCTCACCCCTTTTTCGCTTTAGCTGACTCCTAGAGGGGGTAGAAGGTTGTGGCACAGTGCAGGCCTCCTCCTGTGATGGCACAGATGACACCTCTTGACCACCAATCTATTCATCAAGTGGAATAATTTAATTCTCAAGCCAAAGTTATATTCACAACATATTTTCAGCTTATCATCCAATGCCCATATTTTACCTGTTCATTGGGAACATAATCAGGGTCTGGGCTCCGTGATCGTTTCCGGCGCCTATCAGGGACTGGTGAAGGATCGCTGGGAGTTTCATATGAGGTCTCAGTGCCACTGCCATCGTCGCCGTGGTCTGAGTTCCATTCAAGTCTGGGTACATCATTATTTGCCGCAGGCACATCTTGCAAGTTACTCCCACCCATTGCGAGTGTCTGCAAAACTGTCACACAAAGGTCTAACATAAGTACTGCATATTTCTTTTGTCAAGGACTTTGATAACACAAATGAAGCAAGGCCATTCTGTAATGCTATCATACAAAGGTCCAATAAAATAAAAAAAAGAGATTAATTTGACAAGCACTACAATTGCTGCAACACTGCTAAACAGGAAATCTTGTAGTCAAAGGAAGTTCAGAAGCTTCTGATTTGGGGATTAGGACATGAGGATTGAGGATGAAGCAGACCTTTGCAGCACTGGAGATGGGCGCAATGTAGATCCTGTCGCTGCCCTGGAGATGGCCGCGCGCCCGGGAGATGGCCGCGCCCCGGGAGATGGCTGCTGCCGTGGAGATGGCCGCTGGCCCGGGAGAGGGCCGCCTCGCCCACCGCTGTTGGCCGTGCGCCCGGGAGAGGACCGCTGCCCTGGAGATGGCCGCGCGGCCGGGAGCTGGCCCGGGAGATGGCTGCTGCCGTGGAGATGGCCGCTGGCCCGAGAGAGGGCCGCCTCGCCCACCGCTGTTGGCCGTGCGCCCGGGAGAGGACCGGCGCGAAGGAAAATTTGTGGTGGCGCGCCTTTAGGGTTTGGGGACGGAGGGAAAGAAAATACGAAGCTATATTTCTCCCAGCGGTTCTCTTAACCTGCCGCTTGTATAAATCATTTCTACAAGCGGTTCTCTTAACCTGTCGCTTGTATAAATTATTTCTACAAGCGGTTCTCTTAACATGCCGCTTGTATAAATCATTTCTACAAGCGGTTCTCTTAACCTGCCGCTTGTATAAATAATTTCTACAAGCGGTTCTCTTAACCTGCCGCTTGTATAAATTATTTCTATAAGCGGTTCTCTTAACATGGCGCTTGTATAAACCATTTCTATAAGCGTTTCTCTTAACTTGCCGCTTGTATAAATCATTTCTATAAGCGGTTCTCTTAACTTGCTGCTTGTATAAATCATTTCTATAAGCGGTTGTCTTAATCCGCCGCCTGTACAAATGTGAATTCTACTTATCAATTATGCAGATATACGAGTCCACAAGTCATTCGTTCCAGAAATACATATGTATGCCAAAGGAATAAAATAGATAACCGCAAATAATCTGAGAAAAAAAGAGTTAAGATACAGAAGTCTATGACTGAATGTAAGTCATTTTCATAACTTGGTTACATATAAATTTGGTTCAATATATAGCCATATAGGACTCCAGGACTCCATTAAAAACAGGAAATAGCATATGTGGTATGGCCTCAAACAGTTTTTCCGTTGCCATCTCTTCGCATGTAGGGCATCAGAGTCTTATCGATGGTTCTCTCTATGTTCCTGATATTTTTTGGATTGGTAAATAGCATCATCTCATCATATTGATTGTAATCCTCATCATTACCACCCACATTCTCAACTCCAATAATTCTTTGTTTACCTGAAACAACTATGTGTTGTTTCTCATTTGCAGGATCAACTACATAGAAAACTTGTGCAACACGATCAGCGAGTACCCATGGGTCTTCTTTGTGGCCTACATTATGTAGGTCCACAAGTGTGAGCCCGTAGTTATCCACGTACACGCTGTTTGGGTGTTTGACCCATTGATATCGAAAGACGGGTATCTGCATTCTTTCTCCGTAATCAAGTTCCCAAATATCCTCTATGAAACCATAGTATGTGCTCTTTTGTCTATCCGAATGCCACTGTTTTGGGCAACACTCTTCTTATCTTTACCTTTAGTGTAAAAAGTGTATCCATTAATGTCATATGCTTGCCAACAAGTAACTAAAGTTGATGGACCACAAGCCAACATCTTTATTGTTTTCTCCTCTATTGTCTCTCCATGTGGTATGTTTTTATCCATGAACCATGTTGCGAAACAACGCCTATGCTCTTTCATGATCAAAGCATAAGGTTGGTCATGATATTGCTTTCGAAGCTCATTGAGATGTTCCTCGATGTATGGCTCAACGATAGCAAGCTGTTGAAGTACACTAAAATATGCCTTGCTGACAGATCTATAATCCTCATCAATAAATATTTTCTGACCCATTCTCCCTCATCCAGCTAACTTACCCTCATGTAGCGGTATAGGCAAACCTATCCTTTTGCCATCTTTAATGTAATCTGCACAACACTCAACCACTTCTTCTGTTATGTATCCCTCCATAATTGAACCCTCAGGGTGTGCACGATTCCGCACATAGCCTTTCAAAATTGATAAGTATCGCTCATATGGAAACATATGGTGCAAGTATAGGGGTCCTAGTGTCTTTATTTGATCCACGAGATGGATCATGAGGTGTACTTGCATGTCAAAAAAGGACGGAGGGAAGCACATCTCAAGCATACACATAGTCTCAACAATGTATGTTTTCAGATCATCCATTTCTTCAAGATCAATCACTTTCTGTGAAATTGCATTGAAGAAGTAGCACAACCGTGTGATAACAACTTTCATATGCACCGGCTTTATGGCTGTAACGTCCCGCCTCTCCGAGGCCGGACCCGCTTACATTAGATAGCTTTTATAGGATATAGGCTGACCTCACAGACCAACACAAGTCTTTTCTGCGCACATTTGTCCTCACTCGTGCGCACCCGGGAATCACTTCCCGGTCGGTCACCCATCCTGAAATTGCTCCAGGCCAAGCACGCTTAACCTTGGAGTTTTCTGGAGCTAGGCTACCGGAAAAGAAGTTGCAACTTGTTGGTATGAGTATTCTATTAATCCTATTAAGCCCTGGGCCGGGATATCACAATGGCCCTAATTGCAATTGGGAAGAAGACAGTCATCATCATATGGCAGTCATGAGAATAATACCCGAAGAGACAGAACTCATTTACAGAGACTAATTTCCTAATGTTGGAAGAAAAACCCGTTGGCACTCTGACACCACGTAAGCACTTGCAAAGTGCCCTTTTCTCGTCAACTGTTAGGGTATAGCTAGCTAGGGGCAGGTAATGCTTCCCATTGGGTTTATTTTCAGGGTGAAGCTCTGGCCTCATATTTAAATGTTGTAAGTCCCTCCGTGCTTTTAGCCCGTCCTTTGTCTTTCTTGGCATGTCGAGCAAGGTTCCAATGATGCTATCAAACACATATTTTGTAACGTGCATCAAATCAATGCTATGGCAAACCTCCAAGTCCTTCCAGTAAGGGAGGTATTTAAAAAAAATTGATTGTTTCTTGAATGCCATGCCGATTGAAGATGCGGTTTTCTTTCTCTTTACTCCCTTGATCTTTCCCTTCCCAAGTACAACATTGATCTTCTTAACTATTTCAAACACAAGTTTCCCATTGTAATGTTTTGGAGCTGTATCTTTCTCGATAGGGTTGTCAAAATGATTTTGCATCTTGCGGTACTTGTGATCTTTCTTTAAGAATCGTCGATGTCTTAGATACGCTAACTTTCTGGATGAGGGGAGGTAGATATATGCAGTTCCATCAACGCATACTACACATCCTTGCTTCCCTTTAGTTTGTCCAGATATAGTAAAGAGACCAGGATAATCATGGATGGTCACAAATATAATGGCTCTTAGAGTGAAGTATTCTCGCTGGTACTCATCCCACATTCGGACCCCCTCATTCCACAATTTTGCCATATCTTCCATCAAAGGTTCTAGGAAAACATCAATATCGATGCCGGCTTGTTTTGGGCCTTGGATAAGAATAGATAGCATAAGGTACTTTCGTTTGTGAGACAACCATGTTGGAAGGTTGTACATGGTTAGGATAACAGGCCAGGTGCTGTGTATGGTCCTATTTTCACCGAACGGATTCATTCCATCAGTACTTAATGCAAACCTTATATTTCGAATTTCCTCACCAAATTCTGGATACTTAATATCAAATTATTTCCACTGAGTCGCATCTGCTGGATGTCGAAGCTTTCCAACACTCTTCCTGCGTTTTTCAGAATGCCACCGCATCAACTCAGCATCCCTTGGGTTTGAGAATAGACGCCTCAAGCGATCAATCACTGGAAGGTACCACATCACCAATGCAGGGACCTTTCTCTTTCCATCGGTCTCTTCGCATGTGTCATCATCACTCTCAGGGCCAATAGCAGTGGTGTTCCTCCTCTTCTCAACTGTCTTCTTCATTTTGCTAATGTAGACATGGTTGTAACTCTTTTTGTACCGACTGACACCACATACTGGACATTTTTTCTCCAATTCATACTCCTTGCGATATAGAATACAATGGTTCGGGCATGCATGTATTTTTTGGACACTCAACGATAATGGACATATAAGCTTCTTTGCTCTATAAGTGTTTGTGGGAAGTTTGTTAGGCTTTGGAAGCATTCTTGCAAGGAGACCCAAAAGCCCTGTAAACTTGCTGTCAGACCACCCATTGATTGCCTTCAACTTTAAAAGTTCCAGCACACCACGCAAAGTTGTAAACTCTTTATCACAACCCTTTGATTCATCGTATAAAAGATCATTCGATGCCTTCTCCAACATTTCCATATTATCTAGACCTCTCTCTACCCCCATAGCTGTTAGGACCTGTGGCTCAACATGTCGCAACAAATCCTCTATGTCAAATAGAACATCATCATCATCATCATCATCATCTCGATTATCACAGCTAGAATCCATACCAGCATGATTGGTGTTGCTTCCATCTCCTCCCTCAAAATTGGTATTAATCTCATCATCTCTTTCTTGCGTATCTATCTCCCCATGTTTTGTCCATATGAAGTAATCCTTTGTAAATCCTCTCTTGACCAAGTGTGACTGGATTACTGAAGCATCTGACCAACCTATTTCGTTGGCACAATCAACACATGGACAGAACATCTCATTTTCTTTTTTCCTCTTTCCGTGTTTCTTGGCAACTTGAACAAATGAAGCAACCGCTTGCAAATACTCTGGAGAAGGCCTAGGCGCATTGTACATCCATATTCGGTCCATCCTAGAATGTTACTGAAGAAAAAGATCACAAATTACGACCAATACAAAACAAATACTCAGAAACTTAGCAAACCCTAAGTCTCGTGAAATCAAGAAATTGAAGCCATAACTTACATTTTAATCATAGCAAAGAATGAAAATGGATGGTAAAGAATTAACATACGGAGCCAGATCTGAAAAAGATTTGTAAACAACACCTCTCCTCCCTATTTTTGGTCTTTCTTCCCGGCCGCCGCCGACTGCTCTGTTCGAGCAGCTCGTGGTCAGTGGGGAGCAGCAGAGAGGAGGCAATTATACAGTTGGCATTTATACAGGCGGTTGTCTTAATAAACCGCTTGTATAAATCTCTTATTTACAAGCGGTTCCCTAAGAGAACCGCTTGTATAAATGTCATCCATTTATACAAGCGGTTGCCTTAATAAACCGCTTGTATAAATCTCTTATTTACAAGCGGTTCCCTAAGAGAACCGCTTGTATAAATGTCATCCATTTATACAATCGGTTGCTTATGAGAACCGCTGGTACAGATGGATTTATGGCAGCGGTTCTCAACCCAATCCACTCTACAAGCGGTGCACATACTAGAACCGCTTGTACTGTGGATGGGGGGGCGCTGGTATAAACCAGTTTTGTAGTAGTGTAAAGGACCAATCACTATATTTATCCTTATTTTTGTTGATGACATAAGTGTTGCTAGTTCTACCCAGGAAGCTACGGCATGTCTGTTACAGGATTTGGGAAAGGAATTTGCACTCGAGGATCTAGGGATCTGCACTTCTTTCTTGGTATAGAGGTTAAGAAGATAAAACAATGGGATTCTGCTACACAAGGAAAACATACTAAAGATGTGCTGCAGCGTGCAAATATGATGGAGTGCAAACCGGTTAGCTCACCATTATCTACCTCAGAAAAATTATCCGCTTGTGAAGGTGATCCCCTTGGTCCCAAAGATGCTACGGCATATAGGAGCATTGTAGGAGGCTTGCAAATATTTGATCTTAACTCGGCCAGATATTTCCTTTGCTGTAAATAAGGTTTGCCAATATTTGCATGCACCTACTACTATCCACTGGGCTGCAGTAAAAAGGATACTAAGGTATCTTAAACATACTATGGAGAATGGACTTAAAATCTGTAAGTCATCCTCTCTTCTTGTAAGTGCATTCTCAGATGCAGATTGGGCAGGAGATCAAGATGACAGGCGATCAACTGGAGGATTTGCTATGTTTCTAGGATCTAATCTTATTTCTTGGAGTGGCAGGAAACAATCTACGGTATCAAGATCAAGTACGGAAGCTGAATACAAAGCAGTTGCTAATGCCACTGCTGAGGTAATGTGGATACAAACCTTATTATATGAGTTGGGCATTGAAGCGCCAAGAAAAGCAAAATTGTGGTGTGATAATATTGGAGCTAAGTATCTTTCAGCAAATCCTGTTATTCATGCTAGAACAATGCTAGAACAAAGCACATAGAGGTAGATTATCATTTTGTTCGTGAACAAGTAGCACGAAAGCTACTTGATATTGAATATATTTCTACAAGAGATCAAATTGCAGATGGTTTTACCAAGCTGTTGGTTGTGCGAAACTTGGAGATGTTTAAGAACAATCTCAACTTAGGAAGTTTCAATTGAGGGGGAGTGTTAGAATACAAAGTGCTGTGTAACGTGCATGGTTTGTATATGTGTAACGTGTGCACCAAGAATAGAAGGTTTCAGGAGATTAGGTAGTTAGCATTGTACAAGGAAAGAGATAGAGGTTGTTTTTATATTGATTTCCGTAATTATCTCTTGTTTGTTCGTCCTGGTGCCGCACCTGCTATGTAAGCCACGGCTGGGGCTTTTCCAGCTATTGAGATAATCAACACGTAACACGCATGTTCCCGGCGTTTCTTCCACCTTCCAGCGCCTCTGAATCTCTCACACTGTGCAACCTGTATTAGCAAGTTTAGCATGCAGTTGGTATCTTTGCTAGCTTCTCCTGGCCCTTGTCCTGGTTCTGCTCCCGTCCTCAGATACTCTCATCGATGAAATTTATCTGGGCTCATGGACAGGGCCAAGTCGCCTTTTGATTGATGCCCCCTGTGTGTATTCTATCCGCTCCGAAACAAGAGCACCAGCCAACTCCACATCGCTAGTAGTGCAGTGGTCTATAGCCCCATGTGCCCCTGCTCCACTCTGCCGTCCGCAGCCTATATTTTATCAGAGGGCTCAACAGCCACCTTCCCTTCCTTCACTTGCAACTTTCACATTTCGTCGTATGATCAGTGTATGTAAACAACTCTTTTCTACACTGATTTCTTTGTTTAATGTACTTTAGTATCTTGCTTTAATTATTTTGTTATTGTGCTAACTTCCATAATTTGAGCTGTATACAGTATGTCCAAGTTCCATATCTTTATCATGCATGTACAGAGTATATTTTTCCTATATACAAAGTGAAAACCTGTGTGCGGACATGAAAATTTAACTGGAATGCTAACTGTCAACGAGCTGAAATTTGAGCTCTTTCGATCAGGGTTATAGCCTTTAGATGTAGATCATACGGCTATAAAATTCGTTAGTTGCTTTTTTTTCTAATTTTGTATGATTATGTATTTACTATAGAAAAAAAGTTGACGTTATTGACTAGAGAAATTTTTTGTTATACATTGTAGTTGTTGGATTTAGATCCGCGAGGTGTGAATATTGATTGAAATGAACCCTTATTTTCAGCTGATTGAAAATTAGACTTCAAATTTGAAGCAAAGAATGTCATACTCTTTTTTTCTGAGGCTCACATTGTTTTTGTGCTATACTTAGTTTCTATTTCTTTTTGACGAATGTGTCTGAGCACTGTTTCATTATGATGACCAGTTTCTATTTCCAAAACTTTAATCATTAGCGGTGACCATGCTACATGCTCCACCATGAACTACAGTAGTCCCTAATCTCGGAACCTAACTTGGATTTGCATAGATCTTCAGTTCCGATTCGATCTAAAAATAAAATTTTCTACACATTTATTCTGTTTATTTCAAAAAATTGACCTATATATATAAAATGTCAGTCATCTGAGAAGAGCAAATCTCAAAAAGAACCCTCTGAACATATCTCCATCCAATCTCCATGCCATATACTCACATTAAACCAGGTCCCCAAATGGGTTTTTCTCTATAGAATCCACTATTTTAGTGAAGCATTTTCTAAGCTAGCTAAAGCAGAGCCGAAGCTAAAGCCTAAATACTGAAAAATCCGACCAAAGAAGGTCTAAGTGGTGCTTCAGAAACTTGCTTATTTAATTTGGAGTAATCTGATTGATAATAAAATTCATGTAGTTAATAAATAATATAATGCATGTTGAAAGAAACATCATGAATAACGGTTAAATAAAGTCATGGTCTAAACTCAATTATGTCTGTATTCAGAACTCGTAAACAAGGGCGGTCACGTTACATATTTTAGGTCATCAAGATTTGATAGGGTTATGAGTGAGTTTGTTCATCTTGTTTTTCATTTTTTTATAATTAAAATAAAAATAAGTAACAAATTTCAAAGGCTCGCTATTTAGGAGCAAAGATTCATAGCGTAGATTCCTATTGGCCTTTTCATAGATAAATCATCTGACAGCTTTTTCGGTATGTAGTATATTCCCTTTACATTTCATGAGTAAACAATTTGTTTTGTTTTACTATCTGCTGTAAAAGGCGCCTCCGGACAATGCACAGAAGCTAAAGAACAGACTTTTCTACCATGGCAGCCACACCAGCTGCTGCGCGCATGCGGGGTCCAAAAGGTGAAAACAAAAGCATTCTGAATGCACTGCGAGCGGTATCTGCTTGTTCTCTTCTTGGTCCTAATCACAATACCATTATTAATCCATGACCATGACCAGAAGCACGGTAACCGTATCCATGGAGATCCCGGTCGCCTCCTACTCCATCACAGTTACCGTGAATGATGATATATCCCTTTCGCCCTGCTCCCTTTAGCTCCTTTTGATACCTGAAATCAAAGGCAGAGCCCCCCCTCTCTCTGTTCCACACTTCCATGACCTCCAGTCCTCCACTGCTCCACTCTCAAGTCCCACTCTCACCTCATCCTGCTTTGCTTGGGTTTTGTTGAACCACCGCCTCAACGAAACCAATCCAAGCGAGCAAGACCACCATTGATTGCCACTGCCCTTCTTATTAACATCCATCCATGCACGCTGCATGCCACTGCATCACCACACCACCGGCGGACTCCACCTCGATCGATCTCCATGGCGCTACATGCCAGAAGCGCCGCCGCAGGTCGGCGGCTCCTTCGGCTCCCTACGTTGACGAGAAGGACGTCATTGCCATTGCTTCCGCCGCTGCTGCAGCTAGCAGTACTGCTCCAACTGCTCTGCGTCGCGTCTGCGCTTAACCAGGACGGCGTCCTGCTCCTCTCCTTCAAGCTCTCTCTCGCCGCGGACCCGCTGGGGTCCCTCTCCGGCTGGGGGTACGCCGACGCGACGCCGTGCTCGTGGAACGGCGTCGTCTGCTCGTCCGACGAGCGCGTGGCGGGCGTGGTCCTCCCGAACGTGCAGCTCGTGGGCCCCATCGCCGGGCAGCTCGGCTTCATCGAGCACCTCCGCCACCTCGACCTCTCCGGCAACGCGCTGAACGGCAGCATCCCCGCGGACCTGTTCCGCGCGGCGGAGCTGCGCGTGCTCTCGCTCGCGGGTAACGGGCTCACGGGCGGGCTTCCCGAGCAGGTCGGTCAGCTGCGGAGCCTCCGCGCGCTCAACCTCGCCGGGAACGCGCTGTCCGGCGCCGTGCCGCGGAACCTGACCTTGCTCACGAACCTCACCGCCGTGTCGCTCGCGAACAACTTCTTCTCCGGCGCGGTCCCCGACGGCGGGTTCGCTGCGGCGCTGGAGATATTGGACGTGAGCGCGAACCTGCTCAACGGGTCCCTGCCAACCGACTTCGGCGGCGCCGCGCTGCGGTACGTGAACCTGTCGTCGAACCGGATCGCCGGAGCCGTCCCGGGGGAGTGGGCGACGCGCCTGCCGGCCAACGTCACCATCGACCTGTCGTACAACAACCTCACCGGCGCCATCCCGGATGTTCCGCCGTTCTCGGCGCAGAGGGCGGCGGCGTTCGAGGGCAACGCCGGGCTGTGCGGGAAGCCGCTCGACAGCCTCTGCTCCTCCTCCATTTCCTCCGGCGCCGCTGCCGCGGAGCCTCGGAACGCCACCGCCGTTTCGAAATCGCCGCCGGCCATCGCGGCTATTCCAGAGGACACCACCACCGCCACCGAGGCGACGCTTCCAGGAGATGCGCCGCCAGCGTCGGGTGGGGAGGGAAAGATGCGTCTTGGCACCATCGTCGCGATCGCCGCCGGCGACGTGGCGGGCATCGCGATCCTCTCGCTGGTGTTCCTGTACGTTTACCAGTTGAGGAAGAGGAGGCAGCGTCAAGAGGCGGCGAAGCAGAGGACGGTGGGGGTCGTATTCAAGAAGCCGACGGCGGAGCCAGAAGAGTCGTCGCCGGACACCTGTGGCCGCAGCCTGTCTTGCTGCCTGCGTAAGAAGGCCGGCGAGGAAAGCGACGACACGGACCAGGACGTCACGGACACGTCGCCCTCGTTCGCCGCCAAAGACAACGCCACCATGGACAGGAACGTTGTCGCGGCGGCGGGTCAGAAGAAGAAGGGTGGCAGCATTAACGGCGTGCTGGTGACGGTGGACGGCGGCGCGGCGCTGGAGCTGGAGACGCTGCTGAAGGCGTCGGCGTACATCCTCGGCTCGGCCGGCGGGAGCATCGTATACAAGGCCGTGCTCGCCGACGGCTCGGCGCTGGCGGTGCGCCGGATCGGCAGCGACGACGCCGGCGTGCGGCGGTTCGGCGACCTCGACGCGCACATGCGCGCCGTGGCCAGGCTCCGGCACGGCAACGTCCTCCGGCTGCGCGGGTTCTACTGGGGACCCGAGGAGGTGCTCGTCATCCACGAGTTCGCCGTGAACGGCAGCCTCGCCAACCTCTCCGTCAGAAGTACTAACTCCTTGAATCATTGGGAACCGTCAAGTTTCCATCACGACAGAATAGTATACTTCAGTTGCTGACATTCATCTTTCTGCTTGTAGGGAAGCCTGGCTCGTTTCCGGTGAACCTCGGGTGGAGCGCTCGGCTACGCATCGCGCGCGGCGTGGCGAGAGGCCTCGCGTTCCTGCACGACAGGAGGTGGGTGCACGGCAACGTCAAGCCCAGCAACGTCCTGCTGGATGCCGACATGGAACCGCTGCTCGCCGACCTCGGCGTCGACCGCCTGGTGCGCACCAGCCACCACGGGTCCACCACGACGGCAGCGGGGCGGTTCGGGAGCAAGCGTTCCGCGAAGAGCCTCCCCGACATGTCCCCGCCGCCGGCAAGTCCGATGGCCGGCGGCGGCGGCGGCGCTCCCTCCGAGACGGCGACGCACTACCGGGCGCCGGAGGCTGTTGCGAGTGCCAGTAGGAGCACGAAGCCGAGCGCCAAGTGGGACGTGTACTCGTTCGGCGTGCTGCTGCTGGAGCTGGTGGCCGGGCGCGCGCTGACGAGCGTGGAGCTGTGCCGGTGCGGCGCCGGCGCCGAGGAGAAGGCGCAGCAGGAGCTCCTCCGGCTCGCGGACCCGGCGCTGCGCGCGGAGACGGAAGGCCGGGAGGAGGCAGTGGCGAGCTGCCTGAGGCTGGGCGCCGCGTGCTGCGCCATGGCGCCCAACAAGAGGCCCTCCATGAGGGACGCGCTGCAGGCCATCGACAGGATACCGGCGCTTGCCTCCGCTTCTTCATCCACGACGGCGACAACAGGAGGAGAGCGGTGAGCTCTTGCTTCTGTCTGCTGTTAGAGAGAGAGAGAGCTTGGTTTCATTTTTCCAGTTAATCGTCAGGGCCAAAAAGGGAGTTGTTCTTGATGATTGTTCATCGCGTGTATCAGTTGCATGCTAAATGGACGAAATGTCGTCTTAGATTTCTGAAACGGATGACCCATGTCTGGTCATCGATCCGAGCAAGACAAGCTCGTGTCGTGTCTCCCACCAGTCCAACCTGGACGAACTCACAACTCTATCGTTACCGAATCTAAGCACTGACAAGACAAAATTTGTTTTTTAATTCCCCATATGGTAGGTACAAGTACGATTCTGAACTTAGCATTGGGGTATTATACTGTTGGCTCTATGACAGATGCGGCTTCATGTGATCTCGTCCTAACGTTGTCGCCTTCCCGAATAAACTAGCACTCGTGTTCCTAGTTTTTTTTTTTTTCCTTGCCGATGAAAGACGTGTCTCTGGTGAAACTTTGTAGTACTAGCAGGAATCTCTGGGTGCAACAGTGGAGCACCCGTGATGGAAGAGAAGAAACGCGTGGTACTACTACTCCTATGCGTGCGTGCTGTGACTGACTTGACATTGGAGACGGGCCGGGGCACCAGCGATCACTCGCGCGCAAAGCAAACAAAACATACACCTGCATCTGCCGCGGCCTGCCCACTCCCCGGTGTTGCAGTAGTAATAATAGGTACTACTAGTAGCAGTCTAGCATCGGTACAAAATAATTCCATGGGCATGTCTGCGTGTAGGTATAGGTACGTGGCACAAGAATAATTTTTGGTACTTAATTGGAGCCTTCATCGAAACTTTACATGACATAAAAGTATGCTTTTTGTACAGGATACTTTGTTAATGTGAAATTTGTATGGATAGCAAAAGGTCACGATACACAACCCAAGGATCAAACGACAACATCCACTCGGGTTAAAGCTAGTGTTGAATTTGGACTATTCAACATTTCAACCCAAGGAATTTTCACGATACACAACCCAAGAATCAACGTTTCGAAAATTCCCATTCACTCGGGTTGAAATGTTGAATTTGGGCAATAAATTAAACTAGTGTCATTGAAAATATTATCTTCTTAGCTTTTCATGCATCCTAAATAGAACCCACCAGTTCAAACTAATCCTGAATTCAAGTTAAACTATAAAAATTAATATCGGTTAAAGCCTCTAACTAACGTAGGAAGTCGATCCTTGCTCCCTAGGGAGGCGGGCTTGTGCTCCCGTCTTGCCCGAACAGGAGCCATGCAAATTCTAGACGTCCTATTGATTCAACAATTCCCATTCATTTGCGTTGAATCAGAGCCGACTATATAGATTTTATGGCCCTTAGGCAACAAGAAGGCAAGGCCCCTTTACACTAATTGTCTTTTAACATGAGAAATCATATATTAATACTATATTAGGTATTTGAGCATGAATATTCCTAAGAAAAAGAATTATTGGTACAATAGAAGAAAACGAGAAACAATTAAATAACTATTATGATTACCTCAAATAAGACAATAATACTTTAGGATTAGAAAACCTATGATTAGAATAAAACTTGTATCCGGTGTAGGCAATGGTCAATGGGGGTTAAACCTTTGTTTAACTAGCTACAGTGGGTTAAACCTTCGTTTAACTAGCTACTTGTGACACCCCAGGTGTCACCAGGGCCTAAATCGACAACTTAAAACCCTAATCGACAAAAATTTCACACTTAAGAGCAGAATCGACACTGGTGATAAAAAGAAATGATTGTTGAAATACTCCAAAGGAACACTACGCCAATTGTGACAAACAATAGAACTCGACTAGTAGGTTCAGAAAGTTTCCATCTACAGTATCGAAACTTTCTTCTTCGGGGAGAAATTAAACCCTAATGAGTGACCTATCAAATTTCCACAACACCCTAGCTATATTTTTGCATAACAATTAAGTTCACTTCAAGATAGAATTTTGGGAATTTATTCAAAATTTTTGGGAAATATGTAGACCTATTTAAAATTCACGTAAACAAAAATCATCTTGGAAATTCAAGAAATTTTAGGAGCCAATTCAGAACTCGAACCTTAAATAAAAAGTGTTCCAAATAAATCCTTGAGCACACACAAAAATTTTCAAAAATGTTGGAACTCGGGAAGCATGACTTTCAATTGAATTATGTTCGAGGCTTTGAATTAAATAGCAATTCACAAAAAAAAAGGGAAGGAGCAAAATCAAAGGGCTGCCGCGCGCCACCACCGGCGGCACAGCAGCTCCGTTTCCCCCGCCGGTCTCCTCTGCGCCAAACTCCTTTCCGCCGGGAATCCCGCGCCAGCTCTCCTCTCTTCTCCCTCCTCTGCGGCACGCCACCGATGACACATGGCGCCGCCCAAGCCCGCCGCTCGCCGCCCTTCTTTTTCCCTCTCTGTTTCTCCCGCCAATCGCGTGATCCGACAAGAAATCTCTGCTAAAGATCTCATCTACCTCTCTACTCCTTCTTCTCTCTCCCTCCTCACTGCCGCGCCGGCTTTAATTTTCCCCCGAGGCGCACTCCACCGCTATTTTTCCCCAATCCCCGGCCGCGCCATCAATTCTCCTCCCTCCCTCTGCCCGGCGCAAGATAAAGGCAACCAAGCCGCCCTACACCTTCCCCACCCTGCCTCATTCACCGCGCAGCAACCCATTTCCACTCTCTTCTTCTTCTTCCTCTGTTCCACGCGCCGCTTCACCATTGCCGAACCACGCTCACCGTCGACAGCCCTCCCTGGTGAGTAATCGTGGTCATCCTCCTGTTGTCGGTCTTCCCCATGATTCCTAGATGGTGTAGGAAAAAGCCCTAGCCCCTGCCGTGCATCGCCGCGCCGCCGCGAGGTCGCCGGGGCCTCTCCCGAGAGCGTCATCGCCGCGCGCTAGGTTCCCCTGCACCCCGCCGGCCTTCATGGTGGTGCCGTGACTCCCCGTGACATGTAGAACCCTTCTCCGCTCACCCCCATCACCAGCGAGCACTCTCCCACCGGAATTTCCCCGCCGGAGCTCATCGGAGATGGCGCCCCTGTTCTGCCCTAGACGGCTGGAATATTTTTATTTTCCTACTAAATTGTCCTGTCTTGTAAAATGCCAAAAAAATCACAGAGCAATCCAAAAATTCCAAACTAAAATCTGTTAGAATCCTTGTGCAATGGACTAATTTTCTGTTAAAACACTTTTTCAAAAACGACCAGGGATTTTCAGAAATAATTAGAATATGCTATTCTATTTTTGAATTTTTATTCAAATTTTAGAGCCGTGATAGGACTAAAACTTGATCTACAAATGCAGCATTGCAGTAGCCATTCTCTGGAATTTTATGGGTATTTTAGGACCACAGAGTTGCATGTAACCTTTTTAAAATACTCCAATCTGCATAGCTAATTTACATTTTTCTAGAATACATTATAAAAGTACTCCAAAAAGTTGAACCCAAAAACAGAACTTTAGTTTTGATGCTCGTGAGTGACTACATAAAATTTTATAATTTTATTCTAAGGTTTAATAATTATTTCTGATTTTACAATTTTAAAAAACAGAAACTTTGTTGAATTTTCATAAAATCTAGAAAATTCATCTACACCTCAACCAAATTTCAAAATTCATATTTCAGAGAGCACTATCAATTAAAAATAAAATTTTAGTATAACTAAAAATTTCGTTTCAACCCTAAGATTAATAGTCGTAGTTTATTAAATACCTCTTATCCGAAGAGAAGTGCCGATCAATCCTCAACCCATGTTTGAATTGCCTAATTCAGAGAATATGGCCAATTACAAATCACCTCGTGGGAAATTGAGTAGATTTCTTGGAACCCCATTCTTTAAGTCAAGCATAATTAAACTAGTGGCGTCGAAAAACTAGAGTTAACCCTAATTTCTAAACGTCGCCGACTGGAACCCTAGACTACTCCTTGATAAAAGCCTTATGTTATCATTCCTTTGAACTTCTCATAATTATAATGCATCATGTAGATTCCGAAGCACACGAGGTAGCTGCAGAGCCCGATTCCTCCATTCCCGCAGAAGAAGTCAACCACGAAGCCGGAGAACCAGGCAAGCCCCGGTACACAACCAATGTTTAAAGTTTTCTTTTATAACTTACTGTGTCTTGTTTGTGCATTAACTTGTTAGGAGTTGATTGAAACCTTAGTTGCATTGTTTTCCATAGGAAACCCTACCGGTAGTTGGTATAGTTGACCCATTTGTTGCTATGCTTAGCAAGTTCTTACCAGTAGAAGTCGAGCAGAGTGGACGCTGCTCGCGATTGGTAGGATATTGAATGAAATTATTTCATGAGATGTGCCACACGGTTGTGAATAAGTAAGAAAAGATAAAAGGTTGAGGGTCAGACCAGGTACAAGTAGGTCGGCGACTGGTCCGGGACCAGGGTGACCGTAGTCTGGTCTGATCCGTGTGGCACAGTTGGGCAAGTATTTAATGTACTAATCATATGCTGGGAATAATGGGGCCCAGTAAACCTACGTAGCCTAGTAAATACAACGTCGAACTTACCCTACGGTGTCTGAATCGGAGGAGATCTGGGGTGGGTAGCGTGGGAACTCCACAGAAACAATCTGGGACGTGTTGTCTGGTGGGATGCGGCGCTGCTGAGGCAGGTGTAGGACGGAATTGATGTTGCAGGAGCTGGTGCGAACGGTTGCCACGTGCGGTCTGGGACGCGCACGTGTCGTATGATTAGGTTGACCCTGCAGAGGTATAAAAATCGGTTCGAATCGCTATCGCTCTCAGCTATGAGTTTACTTGGACTCTCTGTCACATTTTAGTAAATAAGTTGAGATTCAATGAGGATGATACTACAATGATTACTATTACTTTGTTACTCCTATTGTGCTTGATTAGTTCAGTGCTAATTAAAGTTACATTTTAATCACTTAACCTGTGCTAAAATTTGACCCAGAGTAGTATAGGCTTGCGGGTCCGTTTTGCAAGTAAACCCACCCCCATTAGCCTTCATGTCTAGAAGTCGGCTGTAGTCAGCCATTTTTGACGGGTCAGTCTTGTTGAGCTTCTTAGAAGCTCACGCGTTAGCATTATGTGGTTTTCAGACGCCGACATGCAAAACCAGGACGATAGCAGCCACTGGGAGGAGTCTCACCCCAAGGTCGGAAACCTCTAGTGGGAACTGTGCGAGTCGCCGCAGTAACTTGAAGTGGCCAGTAGCATGACGCCCCTGAGCATGGTGCATGCTTTTGCTTAATGTATGATTGTCGGAGTCTTTAACGTCGAGTCTTCCGCTGCTACGTTTTCAAAACTTATTTGCGCACTCTGAATCTGTTGTAAGACTTAAGTTTCAATCCATGAATTAATGTTGTATTAATTTTCCCTCCTTATAAATTATTGCTGTTTATTCCTGCCTGTGTTGTATCGTGTGTACGCTCGCTTCGTCGAGCGTTGCCCAACAGGATCCTGGCTCAACGACCGACCGGATCCGTCCCGAGACGTGGTTTTCTGGGCGGGTCCGCGTCACTACTGCTACAACACATTAGAGATATGCATAAAATTATTTGGGGCCCTTGATTGCTCGGGCCCTTGGTTTTCGCTCTGGCGGCCTACCCTCTGAGCTGGGCCTGAGTTGAATTTGGGCAAGAAATTAAATTAGTGCCATTAAAAATATTATCTTCTTAGCTTTTCATACATCCTAAATAGAACCCACCGGTTTAAACTGGTTCTGAATTTCGAGTTAAATTATAAAACTTAACACCGGTTAAAGCCTCTAACTTACGTAGGAAGTCGATCCTTGCCCTCTAGGGAAGGGGCCTAGTGCTCCCGTCTTGCCTGAATGGGAGCCATCCAACACCCACCCCTGATGCAGTGACGTCTAACCGCACTTGACTTTCTACAATACTCTACTACACAGTGAACAAAAACTAAGCAACCTCGTGTTTGTGGAGTTCAATTTGAATATAATAAATTTTGAATCCGATTTATCTTCAATTGAAACTTATTTTTAATCGTTTGAACCATTATATTATTTACAATCAATGCAACAACAAAGAGATCCCACATGAGTATTAAAAATTATATTACACAAATATGTTCTTTTATCAAAAACGATATGTTCCACTAGTGATATTCATTGTTCTTACCAATAAAAATCAATTGTTCTAGGAAAAAACAAATACATGCATATACTAGAAAAAATTAAAGTTAATAGAAGAACAACGATAATATGTTACCAAAACAATAGAGTTCTTATCCCTTTCTTTCATCCTTAAAATAATAAAACACAGCTCCCCTTTATTTTTGAGATAAAGGTTGATATTTCAAAAATTTCCACTATGAGAATTGAAACGCAATGTTTCAACTAAATCTCTTCCACAATCTTAAAAATAAATAAAGAAATTACATTTTGGAAGTAAATTATACTAATCTCAATCATATATGTTGCCTGGAGTAATTTATTTTGATAATTAAAATGGAAAACTGATAGTGAGGATCAATCCAATGGATAATCGCTGACCAACTCATTTATCAACTATTTGAAAACAATAATGATTGACTACAGGAGATTGGGCCTTCTCTGACATTTAGAGAGTGACGATTTGTAGCGCTCCTGAAAGTTGCCTAGAGGGGGGGGGGGGGGTGAATAGTCAATAAAGAATTTTTCTGTGAAACAGCACCCAGCAATCTGAATCAGTCCCCCAGACTTCCGGCAAAATGCCGGATATCCGGTACGTCGGAAGTCCGGTAAAGGCTGGTGCTTCGGCAAAACCTGGTAAATGTGGAATTCACAGACTGAGCAAGTATTTGAAAAACTATTTGAACCGAAAACAAGTCTAGATATGTAAGAACAGGAAAGGACAGCCTAAACAGGTTATAAGCAAATATATGTGTAGATCGAAGCAAATAACTGGAGGAAATGAATAACAAGCATAAATTAGCTAAAAGAGGGAAAAGCACACGGAGACACAAAATTTTTTTCCCGAAGTTCAGCTCCACAAAGAAGCCTACGTCTCCGAAAGGTCCACAAAGAACCGGGTCTCTTTCAACCCTTTTTCTCTCCAAGCAACCACAAAGGTCAAACTTGGTTCTTCACTAACAAGTTCCTCTTGTGAGGAGGAGCAATACAAACTTCCCGAGGCGTCACCACACAAGTCTTGGGAGCTCCCTGACGACTCTAGTCGTCTAGCGGATGAATCCCGAGAGTAATAGGTCTAAGGCCAAGTTTCAAAGACTCCCTAAATGCACAAGAGTGGAAATGGAGTGCTCTCAACCTTTCAATCTCTGTCACTAGCAAACCCTAGCTCAAATCTTTGCTTGGAAGCCTTAGTAGGATGTGCGAGAGGAGAGATAGCTCAAGAGGGTGTTTTTCGTGTGTGGGCAAGAGAGGTTGAGTGTTGGAGACGAAGGGGTATTTATACCCGAGACGCACAGCAACTAGCCGTTAGGGTTTGGTTAGAGAATCGCCGTAGTTTCGGCCATTGACCAAACCTCCAAAGGGCCGGAGCTTTGGCGGTTGACCGACATCCGCCAAGTGGTTTCAGGCAGTCGGCACTGTTTGAATGGTTCGGAGGTCTGGCAACTTGCCGGAAGTCCGACACTACGGAGTTCCAGCTAAGTGCCGGAAGTCCGTCCAGAAGTTTCAGGTCCGAAAGTTGGATTTTGATTATTTTGAGCATTCGATTCGTCCATCTACTTGGTTTTGCACCCCCCTTGACAGTACGACATGCCTAGAAGAGAAAAACAGAGATTGGACTCGATTTTCTTCACGTTTCTTCCTCATTTTGATGTCCTTTTTAACCTTCAACTTTCTAACAAATTGAGGGGCATCTTTTCTTAGTCATGTGCCATCTTTTCTTCGTATGCATACACATTTACTGCACAATTACTCAAGATATGATCAGCTCTTAAATTTTATTGTTATTAACCACCAAAACCCACTTAGGGGGCCTAGATGCACTTTTAATCTCCTCATTTTTGGTGATTAATGACAACTCCATTAAAGTTTCATAAGATTGTTATTAAAAAGCTTTTGAATGCTTCGATATAGAGAGCTCCCCCTAAATTTATGCATGGAGTGAGTTTCCAAATAAAATGGCCTAAAATTCCAAGTGCACATATTTTCATCAAGATGTGAGGGCTCCCCCTATATCCGAGCATTCGTGGGGTGTAAAAAGGAACAAGTGTGAGCATAATATCCGTGAGTTTATGACATGAAATACACATAAATGCAAAAACTAGAAAAGACAAGCATCACATCATCACAAAAGACATAAAGTATCATATTACATCAACATAGGCATAAAAGATAGCAAATATGTCTCACAAGCCAAACTTAGTTCATCACATTACAAATCCATTACATGTCCTTAAATGATGAAAATAAAACAAAGATACATACTTCTTCCCCTTTGGCATCACATGGCAAAAAAAGAGAAAAGTGGCGTCTATTCATCACTCACGGTGGCGTCCTCGTCGTCGTCGCTGCCCTCCTCCTCGTAGGTGCCTTGGACTGCACCGCCTTCTTCCTCACTTGTGTCCTCATCCTCCTCCTCCGTTATGTCTCGAGCAAGATGATATGGAGCATAGGGATCCATAATGGGCTCCGGAGAAGGGATGCGAGGATAGGTACGTAGTGGTGAGAGCTCCACATTAGAGGCATGTGCAAGGCGCCGTTGATTCGCCTCAATGCGCTCCAACCTCTCACGTGATTCCTTGTAGTACTCTCTAGTTTGCACCGCATTTTGGGTGCATGTAGCAAAGATAGCCTTGATAGCACGGTGAATGAGAGAGAACTTCTTCCAGCGAGTGGTGGTCTCACGGTAGCGAGTAGAGCGGGAAGAAGCGAGAGCATCTTCTTCTTCTATGGTCACACCATGAGCTGCATGTGCTTGCGTTGGCGTTTTGATCACTTGGGACCTATAAGGAAGGTGTTGTACACCTGTAGCAATGTTGACTCCGGTGATCTCAATGCAAAGCTTCATGATGTATGGGGCAAAGCAACAGGCCTTGTTAGGTGTCATCGAGTTCTCCACAATGGAGGTGTAGAGAAAATAAAAGACACAAAAGCCCTCATTCTTCTCCGGGGAGTCCTCCATATAGAAGAGAAGGTGGCGAGCATTGGCATTGATGCTAGTAGAATCGCCCACCTTCAGATCCAAAGTATTGCGGAAAAGAAGATTGAGTACCAGGTAATATGGAGCCAAACCATGTGTCATCCCAAAAGTAGGTGGTCCATAGGCCTCATCATACATGAAAGCAAGCTCTTCATTGCAGCATCTGCCCACCTAGAATCTTCTTCTTGCCTAGATCATCATCCCTGAAGCCTAGAGCACTAGCAATCTGAGAGTAGGAAGCCTGAAACTGATTGCCCTCAAGCATCCAATGAAGCACATCCTCATCACCACTCCGATCAAGCCCAAGAGTGGAGTAGAATTGGGCAACGATCTCATCATTCCAGTCTTGCTGCAGCCCCATAATCCGTGTGAGCCCCCTGCGCTCACACATCTCAATCACTTGGTCAAAGACCGGGTCATGGCATCGAGCCATGGCATGCCAATCTATGTACCTCATGGGGACAACCCAGTTCTGCTTCTTTTCATAGATGACCGATTCATACCAATCGAACTGAAAGCGGCTGTGGAAGCGATGATCAGAATCTCTGGATCCCTCTCATAGATGAACGGGTTCTCAGACCTAAGCTACAAGAAGTTGTGCTTGTTTTTCTTGTAGTTGACAGTCCTTGTACCTCCCACGGTCATAGAGTAGCCTTTGGTTGGAAACTTGATGGTGAGGGGATGCTCGGTAGAGAGGGGGCGTGGTGCGTAATGCCCCGTGGCAACACTTCCCCCACCGGCAACCTTTTCCTTGCCTTTGCCGCGCGAGATGCATTGCTTGCGTCCATGACGAGGCTGAGGTGCAGCATAAGCATCCTCTCGAATCACAGGCCACCAGTGGGTCGTGAGGCAAGCCGTTTCCTCTTTGGAGGAATCACTTCTTCCTCATGCTCACTTTGGATTCGGGGTCATCTTGACCAAACTTGGATCGACGCTCACGGTGGCCTGACATCTGTCAAAAGATGTGCAAAAACATATATGAGACACGGTACATGTGACCGATATCGATGGAAAACAGATTGCAAAAGCTACAGAATCGCCGAAGTGGCAAAGGGACGGACCTTCGGGGCCCCGGATATCCGGCGAAGTGCCGGACCTCCAAGGATTCTATAGGTTTCGAGTTCATCTCACCCAAGAACAGAAATTTGAGGATTGAAGTCAGGTTTTGGACGTTGTTTCGGAGGAGCACAAAACTGAAATATTATGCATAGAAACCTCTTAGTTTAAGAGATCGGGCCAAAACAAATTTGAATGAGATTTGAACCCTAACTTCAATTCTAGCCATGGAGGTGCTACCAACCACTAGCATTGACTTAAAATCATGTGGTAGCAAGAATGTAATACTTGAAATCATCTAAAAGAGTCCACGATTAGAGATCGGGCAAGAGAGGATTTTGATGAATACCTTCAAAGTGCTCAAAACTGATTGAAGAAGTCGTGGAGCACGTTGGAGAGGTATTGGGGATTGATTTGGAGATGATTCTCCACTTGATTCGCCAACAATCCGTGCAGAAGTGAGAGGTGGCGATTATAGAGGGTTAGGGCGCGGGGTGGAGAGGAAGGAAAGAAGTGCCGTTGGGGGCTCTCAACGCTGTGGACCTTAAATACCTCGCAATCCCCGGATATCCGGCAATGTGCCGAACCTCCGGCCCCTCGGATCTCCGGCCCTTTGCCGGACATTCAGGCAGGAGTTTCAGATTGGACAGCACACGTTCCGTTGATGCTCCATATTTTGAAAATGATTTTTGAATAAGGAGGATCATGGACATGTAGGAGCACTCAAATGATGGTGATTAGCCAACAATCAACAAGAAATAATAATAATAATCACCAAGATTTGAGTGTAGGCCATAAAAGGCCAAGAACGAACAAATAGTTTTGAAAATCACACAATATTTTCACAATTGTTTTGCCTTTGTAAACAAATAAAGATCAACATTACATATGTCCAACATCTCAAGCCACATTCCGAGAATCTATGATTTTTTTAACTCATTCGTAAGCTCACAAAAACGCTTCTTATCTAATTGCTTGGTGAATATACCGGCCAATGGTTCGTCGGTTCTCACATGAGAGATAAGAATATCTCCTTTTAGTATATGATCTCTCAGAAAATGGTGCCGTATGTCTATGTGTTTGGTTCTCTTGTGATCAACGGGGTTGTTGGCTATTTTAATGGCACTCTCGTTGTCACATAGGAGAGGGACTTTGTTCATAGTGTAACCAAAGTCCTTGAGGATTTGTCTCATCCAAAGCAATTGGGCACAACAACTTTCCGCTGCAATATACTCGGCTTCGGCGGTGGATACCGCAACGGAATTTTGTTTCTTTGAAGACCATGACACTAGGGATCTTCCCAAAAATTGGCAAGTCCCAGAGGTGTTTTTCCTATCCACTTGCATCCGACATAATCAGCATCGGAACAACCGATGAGATTAAACTTGGATCCTTTAGGATACCACAGTCCTAGGTTGGGTGTATGAACTAAATACCTCATAATTTTCTTAACCGCCCTTAAATGGCAATCTTTTGGGGTGGCTTGAAATCTTGCACACATACACACACTAAGCATGATATCGGGCCTAGATGCACAAAGGTAAAGCATGATGGAGTTATATACCTTTTGATCCACCTCTTTTCCCCCAAAGTCAAGATCAAGATGCCCATTTGTCCCCATGGGAGTCTTGATGGGCTTGGCTTGCGCCATGTCAAACTTCTTGAGTATGTCTTGAGTGTACATGGTTTGATATATGAACGTTCCTTCCTTGAGTTGCTTGACTTAAGAGCCGAGGAAAAACATCAACTCACCCATCATGAACATCTCAAACTTGTTCTTCATGATATTACTAAACTCATTACTAAACGTTTGGTTAGTAGAACCAAATATTATGTCATTGACATAAATTTGGCACACAAATAAATCATTGTCAATTTTTCTAGTGAAGAGAGCTGATTCCGATTTTGAAACCATTATTAATGAGGAAATCCCTAAGGCATTGATACCATGCTCTAGGAGCTTGCTTAAGCCATAGAGCGCCTTATGGAGTTTATAAACATGGTTAGGATATTCTTCATCTTCAAAGCCCGGTGGTTGCTGCACATACACTTCCTCTCGTTGAGGAAGGCACTTTTCACATCCATTTGATATAGCTTGAAATCATGGTGAGTAGCATAGGCTAATAATATACGAATTGACTCAAGCCTAGCTACGGGTGCAAAGGTTTCATCGAAATCCAAACCTTCAACTTGTGAATAACCTTTTGCAACAAGTCTTGCTTGTTTCTTGTCACCACACCATGTTCATCTTATTTGTTGCGGAACACCCATTTGGTGCCTACAAAATTTTGAGTTGGTCTCTCTACCAAGGACCGCACTTCATTTCTCTTAAAGTTGTTCAATTCTTCTTGTGTGGCCATCACCCAATCCGGATCACGAAGAACATCTTCTACCTTAAAAGGTTCCAAAGAAGAAACAAACCAGTAATGTTCACAAAATGTAGCGACCCGTGATCTAGTTGTTACCTCTTTTTTAATGTCCCCTAGGATGTTATCCACGGGGTGGTCACGTTGTATACTTTGGTGAACTCTTGGGTGTGATATTTTAGGTGTTGCATCATCTCCATTCTCTTCATCATCTCCCCCTTGATCATTGTCATCTTCTTGTTCATAAATCATCTTCTTGTTGTTGATCATCTTCGTGTTCTCGAACATCATGTGTTAGAGAAGATGCTTGATTAGAGGTTGTATATCACGTGGGGGGGGGGGTCACATGATTAATCAAAAGTCGACAATTTGTTTTATTACGATAGATTTGGTTTAGTGACAAAAACTAAATGTGCATCATAAAACTAAAGAAATTATCATACATTAAGCAACTGCTACATTATGATGTATGGTGGTAACAAGCTAAAAACATCATAATTTTATGAGATTGATAAATTATCATGACTTTTGACTTTCTGTCACTAGAGATCCCTTTTTAATCATAATAAGCTTCTTTGTTGAAGAAAAATAAAGAGCAAAATGTCATTTTTTATTTTGTAAAAAAAACTTAAATAGGGACCAGGCGCTGGAAAAGGAGCAGAGGGAAAGCAGTTTGCAGCGAGGGAGACATTACGATGTATTGCATAGAGGAGGGCAATGATTGCTTTGTCTGCGTTGCAGCGCGCGGGCTATGGCGAGGCAGGTGCTCTGCGTGAGTTTACGTGCGCGATGAGGTGGCGAACTAGCCAATAAAGGAAGCGGGGAGGGGGCCTGGACGGTTCTAGCCAAAGTTGGACGATGGTAATGGGTAGACTGGGGAGGCACGCTTTGGGCTGGGCCGCAACAAGAGAGATAAAAGGGAGAAGAAGGCCCGGGTGGGATGAGGGGAAGGGAGAAAGGAGCTGGGCCGTGGTATAGAAAAGTGGCAAGGTGGGGGTAAAGAGAGGAGGAGAGTTCACGTGGGCTGGGCCAAAGGAAGAGAGGAAAATAAATGTTTTAACTATTTCTTTGCTACATTCGATTTGAATTTCAATTCGATAGAGATATCAAAAGTGAAGATAAAACAGAAGAGATCCAAACATATACAAGCAATCACTCGAGCACAATTTTTATTTATGAAATTTGATTTTCACATTGGCTTGAATTATTGTAGTAAATTTTATTTTGGAAAACGATGAAAAATGTACGAGATAGAAAAATTTATATTCATAGCGATTTTGCCTCTCTCCAAAATTACGGATGTTATAGTTTTGGTATTGCTGCCCTAAAGGAAAATGTAATTTTGGTCTCTGAGGACCTTTGTTCTTATTTTTTTTGAATATAATGATACGCACCTTAAATAAAGAATGTTGTTGTATAGTTTCATTCTGAGAGAAAAAGCTACATTCGTTTCCGTGCCAATTCCTTCTGAGGAACACTCCCATATGCTGGTACCACACCAAAATAATTATCTTAAGAAGCATCAGAAGTTCAAATCACCTTATTCTGACTCGTAGTTATACCATCATTTGATGCGGTGCGTATAAATTGTTTGAACAAAAAAAAGGTCATTTAGGGGTACGTCCACCTAAAAGGGTCCTTAGCTTGTTTCCAGTTAACATGTACAATATAATGGAAACAACTAGAGTATGCCATTAATTAGTTTGGGTTCTGATCAACAACTAACTCCATGTAAAGGAAATGTTGATTGGAACACACTATCAAAAAAATGTTGTGACAAAAACACTATTCCAAGAAACAGACATAAAGATTGGTACCTATCATATTGATTCTGTAATATCCAAGACACTGATCTTTTCCCATAATAACCATACTAGGACTAGGTTAGTAAGAGAGGTAGCGAGTCGCTTTCCGTGGGATTTGGAAACTGTACACTGAATGATAAGTGGTCGTCAAAGGATCACATTTCATTTTAAAGAAAAAGTATTATATATGTATAATATCTTCATGCTTACATTACATCTATTATTATTTTACCAAGTTATTTTTCTAATACCATCATCAATTTCAGAATACAGGCGTACACGCAAACATTAATTACTAGTTATAGAATGTTTGTTTGCAATGAATTCCTAATGATTATTAATGCTTCGGCAAAGTCATCAAGCAGCTGATGAGAATCTGGAAATTGTGCATCATCCACTGCAAGGACAACTCTTATAGTATCCATATAACTCTGCCAGTGAATAGTGAGTGCCTACAAATTTGATTAAAAACGTAAGTATTAATGATCATACTAAAAAAACAAAACTAAATGGGGTATATTACTTTCAAAACTCACCGATGGATGCCCGTAGACGGTAGGTGCAATATACACAACTTTGTTCCCGAACAACTCGAGCTGTTCTACTGGACCAATCATGTTGGAGGTCACCCCGGTGATGTGTGATACCAGGCGTTGGAACAGAGTATATGATGCCTGCGCCAGGGCTCTCAAATTGATCACACCACCGCTATGGTTAATTAATGAACCCATCGTCTTATGAGATGATAAGACGATGGTAGAGGTGTACGTACCTTGACTCCTAACGTTTTGTTGACCATTTCTAAAAGCTTTTGAGTGTAGATTGCTGCTAATGAGTGCTTTTTTCTATCCACACTCTTCTTTGCTTGGCGTACGTATTCAAGAGGGTCTTCATGTGAAATTATGTGCAATGGTAGTACCATATAACCAACTCGATTTCCCCATTTTGCGTTATTAGGCGTATGTGGGTCCATCAGATCATCTAGTTTCTGCGCTCACAGAATTTTATTACTAGTCAAGTAGCTAAGACATAGTATTAAAAAACTGGAAGTAGCAAAATTTTAAAACATAAAATTGGATGAAATAAACTCTGCTCGTGGGCTTACTTGTATACCATGAGTTGGCCTCAGGTTAACCGCAACAGCCAGCTTTACGCACAAACCGCCTTTGGTTGCGGCATTGTTGTCTGATGAAGGGAATTGCAGAGCATCATTAGTGATGTCAGTCTGAACAAAGCTTATTTTTATACACTGAATTTTCTAAATTTCAGTCGCTGAAGGTTAGGGCTACGTTCACTCAACTTGTGGGTCATCTGATTTGTTTGTATGATGGATCTATTTTTGTAGAATTTGAAAAGATAAATCTCGAGACTAGAAAATTTTTTTTGTAAGTTGTAATTTTTCGATCTGGATCTAATAAGGACTGATTGTGATGACAAAAATTAGCATTCTGGGAACACTAGAAGGTCCGGTTTTCGGAACTGAAAGCTCCGGTTTTGGTTGACTTAGTGTGGGAAAAATTGTCTAGATTTCACGCAATGTTTATTACTTTGAAAGTTTGTTTCTTAGACTTGTTTTGCAGGGCTTGACCATCATATCCGGAGATTTTGGCTGAGTTTCAACAAAGAAATGAAGAAGTGCTTGGAATGTCAACAATACAAGGCTAATTGAAGGTTTGAAGGCCACATGACGTATTGAGACGACCAAATTATATACGTAGATCGGCTAATTTTGATCTCAGGTTGAGGAAGTTATGGTAATTATCAGATGCGCATAGTCAGTAAAACAGAAATTCTATGTCGATGTTCGTTACCGTCGACTAGTAAATTTATCGTGGGGGGTGTGTTTTGAGGCTTCGATGGTTCGCGAGAGGACACAAGGTTTATACTGGTTCAGACAACGATGCCCTACGTCCAGTTTTCGTGCTGCTTGTATTACTCGCGACAGGGATTACAAGGGGGGTTACAAGCGGAGGAGGAAGGGAGAGTGTTTCCTGCCTCTAAGAGTGTTCGTGGGTGTTGTAGAGAGACCTGTGTGCTTTTTAGCTTGGTGGACTTGAAAAGCCCTTTTCTCGTCTTTGATCTCCCTCCCCTTTTATACGGTGGTGTGAGGAGGGCCGGTTCCGGGAGGTTGACAGCAGCCGTACTCTGGTTAGGCCAAGCCGTAGTGGCGACGCCTTTGGTGCGATCGTGCCGTTCCTGTTCGACGGAGTGGCCTACGCTGTCATCCGGTGGAGTTCCATCCGTATGGAGAAACTCCACTGTAAGCTCTGGCGTGATGACGCTGTGGTGATGGCCGTCGCCCCGAGACGTCCTGTTGCACAGGAGCGATGAGTTTCTGATAGGGGCTGTTGGAGTGACGCCCATCCCGTGGACGGTGCACTTTGTGTGCATTTAACGCCCACTTACCGGGATGGCGGGTGGTTCTACCTGTCAGCGGGCGTGGGAGTGTCAGGCATTTATTTCCCAACCGTGGCCGTCCGTCCTACTCGTGGAGTAGTAAGCGATTCGCCCGACCCTGGGGTCGGGCGAGGCAGAGACGCGTTCGCTCGACCCTTATAGAGACGGGGTCAAGCGTGCTGTCCGAGTGTGGAGGATCCGACCCCTCTTCGAAGAGGTCGGGCGAGGCGGAGACCGCCTGTTGGCTCGGCCCGTAGCGCGCCCGCGTGGTACGGAGACTGGTTTAGGCGGGGATTATTTATACCTTGATCACGTCATTAAGGTCGAGGGTCATTAAGGTTAATTACCTCTGGTATTGACCCTCAACAGTAGCCCCCGAGTGAGGCCTGATCTCCTCGTGAGAGGGAGTCTGGAGTCACTCACGTCGGGAGTAGTAAACTCGTGGTGGTAGGCTCGCGTCGAGCCCCGTCGAGCTTACGTGTTCTGGGCGATCCCGTAATAGATCTCTTTTTGCGATTCCGTTCCCGAGACTCCCGCTCGTTGCGGTGGTCCGATCGTGGATACGGTTCGACTTGTTTCGTTCCTCCCACGCGTCTGTCCGCCAGACGGGGAGGTCGAGCCGGGCCACGCTTTACCACGGAGGCCGAAGCGTGACGCTCGTCGAGTTGCTAACGGGAGAGTTCGAGTGAAGCCCGGGCTCCCTTCGGGGGGAGCTCTGATGGACCAGCTGGTGGTCGACCTCAATATTCCTGGTTGCCGTCCCAATCTAGTACCCGGATGCCGTTCGCTAGGCTCCGAGGGCTCGCTGCCTTTCTGCGGTGAAATACCCATGGGTCGGCGTGAACCGGGACTCGAACGTGGACGGAGATGCCCTCGGCGCTCGCGCGCCAGGGTGTTGGCCGCTAGCGGGCCCATCTCTATCCACCCCTCACTCTATTTGCGCCCTGAGCGGCTGTCGAACCCGTTCGTGGGGCCAGCTTTTGAACTCTTTGGGCCGTCGGGGCATTTTTCAGCCCAAACCCCTGCCTGCCAGAATTTATTTCGTGGCAGCGGTGCAGCAGAGGCGCCTGCCGCGACGGGACTTGCGGCAGGGATGTTAGTCTTTGCGGGTCATGAGTACAAACGTGCGTGTGCTCGACCCTGCCAGACGAGCGGCCGCGTGGGTCCCTTCTGCAGCGACTGGCGGTAGGCGTCGCGCGGGCGGGAGTAAATACTGCTCTGCGCGAGGCGGTAGCGTGGGTCCCGCTTGCTGTGGCAGCAGGAAAATGCCAGGCGGGAGGGAAGCTTCCCGCACCGCTCGTGGCGTTCGAGAGGGCCCGTTGGCAGCGAGTGAGGTGAGAGGAAGTCAAAGCGACGAAGTCACGCTCGCACGGGGTGGGCTGGTTAGGCGGGTCCCCCCTGCAGCGATTTAGGAGCGATTTCCAGAAAGCGGGATATTTCCCGCGCTGCGTGAGGTGGTTCCGCGGGCCCAGCTGCAGTGAGCGGTACGAGAGGAGACTGGAAAGGCGAAGAGGCACCCGTGTCGGGCGGGATGGCCAGGCGGGACCCGTCGACGGCGAGAGGAACGCCAGACAGGTGAAAGGTATAAATACGCACCTTGCATGCCTGTTTGCTGCATTCGTCACTTTCGTCTCTTCTGCCTTCCGCGCCGTCTCGTCTTCTTTTGCTCTTCGCCTTCCATCCTTCCGGGCTTGCGCATCCCTCTTCTCCTCGCCTTCCCCGCATTCCTCGCTTGTTTTCCATGGTTTCTTGGCTAAGATCTGATATCCGAAGGGGGCGCCTCGAGGGCCTGGTTAGCCGTGGCCTCCTTGTCGCCCGGACGGAGGCGAGGGAGTGGTTGCTCCCGGGCAATGAGGAGGTGCCCGTGCCGCCGGAAGGTTATGTGGTGTCTTTTGCCCACTTCCACGAGCGCGGGCTGGGAGTCCCCGCGCACTCCTTCTTGCGGGGGCTCCTTCACTACTACGGCCTCGAGTTGCAGCACCTCAATCCCAACGGGATGCTGCACATCGCCACGTTTGTGGCGTTGTGCGAGGGCTACTTGGGGATCGCCCCCCACTTCGATTTGTGGCGGTACTTTTTCTCCGTCTCGCTCCATACGAAGGAAGGGCCCCACCACCCCATCGGCTGCGCCAGCATTCACCTCCGCGGGGATCGCACCGGCTCCTACGTCCCCCTGCGGTTGCGGAGCTCTCACAGGGGCTGGCACGGGCAGTGGTTCTACCTCAAGAACGACGCTGCCGGGCCCCTGCCTGAGTTTACCGGGCGTACGTTCGACACGGCGCTCGAGGTGTGGAAGTGGGGGCCGTCGGCCAAGGAGCGGAAGCTGCTGGATGAGGTCCTCGACGCCGTGTGGTAGCTGCGGACCCGAAGGGTACGCGGCGCCGGGGTCATCGCTGCGTTCCACGCCTGGCATGTGCTGCCGCTGATGGCGCGACGGCTCCGGCTCTGGGAGATGGTCCCCGGCTCGGATTTCTCCAGGTCGGTGATGTCGGCCGAGCCGATCTCGGAGCTGGAGTTGAAGCAGCGGCTCCGGGAGTCCCTCGCCGCCGAAGATCTCGAGGATCCGGTGGACGACCACCCGCCGATGCGCCCCGCTGAGGGGAGCTCTCTCTTGGTAAGTGTGACTTCTATCTTGTCGTGCCTCTTAACTTCCCTCTTCTGGGTCTGACTTTTTTCTTTTGGCTGGCAACAGAAGAGGGAGCTCGTGATCCGACCCTCTCGCCCCCCGGTGCCTGAAGACGCGGCCGTTCGGGAGGCCAACCGCTTGGCCGCCTAGGAGCATAAGCGGAAGAAGGACGCCCGGGAGGTCAAGCGGGCCCTCAAGCTCCGGGCCAAGCTGGCCCGGGGTCGGCGCAAGTAGGGGTCGGGCGACGACGACGACGACGATGACGACGATGAGGACGAGGAGGAGGAGGAGGAGGAAGAGGAGGAGGAGGTCGTGGAGATCCCTCCCCCTCCCCCGAGGCAGGAGTTGGTGCGCGCGCGCCAACGGGGCCCAGGGCCGGAGCCTCGGGGTTTGGAGGCTCGGGGCTCGGAGGCGGCGCCGCCTCCATCGACGACGTTCCCTGTGGGGCGGTCGGCCCTTGAAGAGGGGACGCCCACGCCGAGGGACGTTCGCGCCCGTCCCGAACCGGCGAGGTCGGGTCCGTCGACCCCTGGGCCGGCATTGGTCGGGGCGGCCGGCCTAGGGATCGGCGAGAAGCGGCCGACGACGGAGCAAGGGGGGTCGACCCCGAAGCGTCGTCGTACTTCGATGTGAGGGTAAGTGTGTTGTGTGAGCCTTTTCCTCCTTTTGCTTGTACTTAGCATTTGTTCTTTTGCAGGCCCGCGGCGGGGGGAGGGTCGCTCCTGGTGGCGCCGCGGAAGGCTCTGGCAGGACGGTGGCCCGAGCGCGCTTCGAAGGGCGCCGAGGGCGGGGCTTCAGAGCCCCCGCGCCCCCCGACGGCGGCGGCGGAAGGACCGGAGGCCCCTTCGGCCGTCCCTCCGGGCTCGTCGGAAGCGGCGGCGGCTGCCAATCTGCAAACAAAGGAGGTGGTGGCAGCCGTCCCTCTAGAGGCGCCGTCGACGGAGGCGGCGGTGGCGGAGAAGCGGGTGGAGGTCCTGGCGCCCGGGCGGAAGCCGCTCATTTTTGGACCTCCCACGGCGGAGAAGGCGGCGGCGTCGGGCGTCGCCGCGGAGGAGGGCGCCGCTGGAGCGCCGACGGCAGTACCGGCGACTCTGCCGGCTGCGGGGCCGGTGGAGGGAGGTGCCCCAGGCTCCGGGAGCGCGCGGCGGGGCGCGGAGGGGGCCTTGTCCGCTTTGGACTCGGTCGCGGCTTTCCTCCGTGGCCAACTTGTCGACGAGGAGCAGCTCGTCGCCGCGCGTCGGGCGGCGGCGGACGCCCTCGCCCGGGAGAAGGCCATGGAGGACGGGCTCCGCGCCGAGCGAGAGGAGGCGCGGCGGGCTTACGGCGCTCTGACCACCCTCGCGGTGCAGCAGGCCTGCCGGCTGGAGGCGGCGGCGGCCGCTTTGGAGGAGGAGACCAAGGCCAGGCTCGAGGCTGAGGAGGTGACTGCTTCCTTGGCCGAGGAGGTGGCCCGGCGTGACTTCGAGCTCAAGGAGCTTCGCGCCGGCATGTCAGGTAAGTTCCGATTCCGACCCTACCCCTCCTTTAGGCTTGGTTGCGGGCTAACTGTTGTACCGTTCGTTTCGCAGTTCTGACCGCGAAGCTGGAGGCGGGCGCGAAGTAGCTGTCGTCGCTCCGGGAGGAGCTGAAGAGCGAGGCCGAGGAGCACGGGATCCTCCGAGCCGCCGTCCGCGCGGCCCTCGCTGACCTCGGGGTCGCCGAGGAGGTTGGGTCGAGCTCGCTTGCTCCCCAAGTTCCCCGGCTCGTCACTCGGGCGCGGGCCATGGCGGAGGATGGATCTACCGGGGGGTGCACCGGGCGTTCGCCGTTGCCCGGTCGCACTATATCAACATCGGCCTCAACTACATGAGCGAGGGTTTTGCCCCCGGTTACACCGACGCTGAGCTGGACGCCATCGAAGCGGAGGTGGCCCTCTTCGCGCGGGAGCTGGCTACAAGCACGGCGGAAGAAGAGGCAGGAGACGTGCCCCCTCCCCCTTCGGCAGAATAGGAGTTAGAATAGTTTTAGTTTGTACCTAGGACGGCCGAGGCAAAAGTGCCCGGCCCTTTTGTAAATCAGACGAAATGAAATGAACATTTTCTGACTACGAAAGGTGTCTCTAAGTATTTTTGTGAAGGCGTTCCTTCACAGAGTCGCGAGGGTGTTCGACCCCTTTTTCCTTGTTTTCGATCCTCAGGAGTCTTAGGCTACGGGCGGTTTCGACGTTCTGTCTAGCTGGTGAGCGCCGTTGTCGTAACCTTCGGGGGTCGTAGGCGTTGCGCAGTCTGACCAACTAGACTTCATGTCTTCTTCCACCCGTGACTTTCCCTTCTAAGATTCGAACGTAGGACGAGAGGTCGAGACCCTTGAAGAAGGTAAAGTTTCGTTTACCCTTTCCTCGAAATTTTGCGAGCGAGATGGCAAAATTTTAGCAAGTGTCAAGGTGCGCGCGCGATGCGCACCTTGCAGGTGTAGCCCCCGAGCGGGGTCCGACTCCCGCGTGACGGGGGTCGGGCGCCACTTAGCAGAACGGAGAAATTTTAACGAGTGTTCGGGGTGCGCGTTCGGTACGCGCACCCTGAGGGTGTAGCCCCCGAGCGGGGTCCGACTCCCGTGTGACGGGAATCGGGCGCCGCTTATCTCGGTCGGCTAGGGATAAAACTACTACGAGTTTTAAGCCCTTCGTTAAAACTTTTGCAATCAAGACGGCAAAAATTTTAATAAGTGTCAAGGTGCGCGCGCGATACGCACCTTGCAGGTGTAGCCCCCGAGCGGGGTCCGACTCCCGCGTGACGGGGGTCGGGCGCCGCTTATCTCAGTGGTGCGGAACAATAAAACTACTACGAGTTCTAAGGATAGAAGCGACATAGCTGTTCGATGTTCCAGGAGTTGGTGAGCTCTTGTCCGTCCGCCGTCTGCAACTTGTAGGAGCCGGGTCGGAGAACCTTGGAGATGATGAAGGGCCCTTCCCATGGAGGCGACAGCTTGTGGCGGTCCTTGCTGCTCTGAACGCCGAAGGACGAGGTCGCCGACATCGAACGCCCTTTCCCGCACATAGCGGGCGTGGTAACGCCGCAGCGCCTTTTGGTATTTTGCCGATTGCAGGAGCGCTACGTCTCGCGCCTCGTCGAGCTGATCCATGGCGTCTTCGAGGGACGTCTGGTTGCCTTCCTCATCGTAGGCCTTGATCCTCGGGGCTCCATAGTCGAGGTCGGTTGGTAGTACAGCTTCGGAGCCATACACCATGAAGAAAGGGGTGAACCCTGTCGCCCGACTCGGGGTCGTGCGCAAACTCCATAGCACAGCGGGGAGCTCGGCTGCCCATCGCCCGCTGAATTGCTTCAGTCGGCTGTAGATTCGTGGCTTCAGACCCTGTAGGATCAGGCCATTCGCGCGCTCGACCTGCCCGTTCGTGCGGGGGTGCACCACGACCGCCCAATCTACTCGGATGTGGTAGTCGTCGCAGAATTTAAGGAATCGCTTCCCTATGAACTGCGTACCATTATCCGTGATGATGGAGTTTGGGACCCCGAAGCGGTGGATTATGTCAAGGAAACTCTCGACTGCTTCTTCTGGTCAGATCCTTGTGATTGGCCGGGCTTCAACCCACTTGGTGAACTTGTCGACAGCTACCAAGAGGTGGGTGTAGCCCCCCGGTGCCTTCTTGAGTGGCCCGACCAGGTCCAATCCCCAGACCGCGAATGGCCATGTGATGGGGATGGACTGCAGCGCTTGCGCCGGCAGATGGGTCTGCCGAGCGTAGAACTGGCAACCTTCGCACGTACGAACGATATGCGCGGCATCGTTGACGGCGGTCGGCCAGTAGAATCCCTGTCGGAACGCGTTTCCGACGAGGGTCTTGTGTGCGGCGTGGTGACCGCAGACCCCTCTGTGAATGTCTCACAGCAGCATCTTCCCTTGCTCGATGGGGATGCAACGCTGCAAGATTCTGGTGAGGCTCCTCTTGTAGAGTTCTCCGTCAATGACGGTGAAGGACTTGGCGCGTCGTGCGACGCGTCGGGCCTCCGTCTTGTCTGCGGGGAGTTCTCCTTTGAGGAGTCGGTCAAGATACGGTGTCCTCCAGTCGTTTGGAGGGCTCGTATTAGATGCGGATGCCTCGTCGATTTCCATAACACTGGGGTCGAGGGGCATCGTGGCCAGTCCGTCCCCTCGTGCCTGGGGTGGCTCGGTGCCGACCCCTGGCGTATCTTGGGGTCGGATTGACGGTCGGCTCTGTTCGTGGGCGAAGACCCCTGGCGGGATCTGTTCGTGCCCGACCGCCATCTTCGCCAAGGAGTCGGCTTCTTCGTTTTGCCGCCTTGGGATGTGCCTGAGCTCGAGGCCGTGGAACTTATGTTCCAGCTTGCGGACCTCCTTGCAATAGGCATCCATGGTCTCGTTGTGGCAGGTGGACTCCTTCATGACTTGGCCAACGACGAGTTGGGAATCGCCCCAAACTTCGAGTCGTCGGATTCCCAATTCGTTGGCGATCTTGAGCCCGTTGACGACCGCCTCGTACTCGGCCACGTTGTTGGACGCGGGGAATGAAAGGCGGATCGCGTACTTCATGTGCACCCCTAAGGGGGAGACGAAGACGAGTCCGACCCCTGCTCCCTTTCGCATTAGTGAACCGTCGAAGTACATCACCCAATACTCCTGGTCGACAGGAGCCGTGGGTAATTGCACTTCTGTCCATTCCGCTATGAAGTCAGCCAAGGATTGAGACTTGATCGCCGTTCGGGGGGCGTATGTTATGCCCTCGCCCATTAGCTCGAGCGCCCACTTTGCGGCTTTACCCGTCGCGTCGCGGTTCTCGACGACTTCGCGCAGTGGGAAGGAGCTGACGACGGTTACCGGATGAGACTCGAAGTAGTGTCGGAGCTTCCTTTTGGCGAGGACAACACCGTAGAGGATCTTCAAGATCTTAAGATATCGGGTCTTTGTTTCCGACAGGACTTCGCTCACGTAGTAGACCGGTCGCTGGACTTTGAGGACGTGGCCTTCTTCCGTCCGCTCTACAACAAGGGCGACGCTGACGACCTGGGTCGCCGCGGCAATGTAGAGGAGGAGAGGCTCCTTGGGGGTCGGAGGCACCAAGACTGGGGGCTTGGACAGGATGACTTTCATCCTGTCGAGTGCGTCCTGTGCCTCTGGTGTCCATTGAAATCGCTCAGATTTCTTCAGGAGCTGGTCGAGAGGGTGCACGCGTTCTCCAAGACGCGAGATAAAACAGCTCAACGCCGCCAAGCATCCGGTTACGCGCTGCACTCCCTTCAAATTTTGAATCGGGCCCATTCGGTTGATGGCCTCGATTTTCTCCGGATTGGCTTCGATGCCACGCTCGAAGACGATGAATCCGAGCAACATTCCCCTCGGAACCCCGAAGACACATTTTTCGGGGTTGACTTTGATGTCGTTTGCTCGGAGTTTGGCGAAGGTCCGCTCCAGGTCGGTGACGAGCTGGTCGGTCCTCTTGGATTTGACGACGATGTCGTCAACGTATGCTTCGACGATGTCTCCGATGAGTTCGTCGAAGCATCTGATCATGCAGCGCTGGTAGGTTGCGCCTGCATTCTTGAGCCCGAATGGCATCGTGACTTAGCAATACGACCCAAACGGTGTGATGAAGGACGTCGCGATTTGGTCGGACTCCTTCATTCGGATTTGATGGTACCCGGAGTACGCATCAAGGAAGCAGAGGGCTTCACACCCTGAGGTGGAATCGACTATCTGGTCTATACGTGGTAAAGGGAACGGATCCTTTGGGCACGCTTTGTTGAGACTGGTATAGTCGACACACATTCTCCATTTTCCATTCTTTTTTCGTACAAGGATGGGATTGGCTAACCATTCAGGGTGGTATACTTCCTTGATGAAACCGGCTGCCAGCAGTTTGGCTACCTCCTCTCCGATGGCTCTGCGCTTCTCCTCGTCGAAGCGGCGCAGTCGTTGCTTTACCGGGCGGGAGTCCGGCTTGATATGCAAGGAGTGCTCGGCGACTTCCCTCGGAATGCCCGGCATGTCCGAGGGTTTCCACGCGAAGATGTCGATGTTCGCGCGGAGGAAGTCGACGAGCACGCTTTCCTATTTGGCGGAGAGGGACGTCCCGATCTTGGCCACCTTCTCGGGGGCGTTGACGGGGTCGAGCTAGATCTCCTTGGTGCCCTCGATGGGCTCGAAGGAACCGGTGCTGCGGTTGGAGTCGGGGGCGTCTTCAGTGATCTGCTGCCGGATGACAGCAAGCTCCTCTGTAGACGCGATGGTGGCGGAGGCGAGCTCGCCGCTCTCCGTCTTGCACTGGTAGGCGCGTTGGAAAGAAGTGCCTACCGTGATGACCCGCTTCGACCCAGGCATCTTGAGCTTTAGGTAGGTGTAGTTGGGGATAGCCATGAACATCGCGTAGCACGGCCTCCCCAAGATGGCGTGGTACGACCCGTGGAATCCGACTACTTCGAATGTGAGCGTCTCCGTTCGAAAGTTGGTCGGGGTCCCGAACGTGACGGGCAGGTCGATCTGCCCGAGTGGGACGGCTTGTTTCCCTGGGACGACGCCGTGGAACGGGGCTCCGGTCGGTCGGACGAGCGACCGATCAACGCCCATGGCGTCGAGCGTCTCAGCGTAGAGGATGTTGAGGCCGCTGCCTCCGTCCATGAGGACCTTGGTGAGATGCTTCTTGCCGATGATGGGATCGACTACCAGAAGGTATCGACCCGGTCGGGGGACGTGGCTGGGATGGTCAGACCGATCGAATGTGATCGGAGCCTCCGACCATCGGAGGAAGGCTGGCGTCGTGGGCTCGGCCGCGAACACCTCACGACGCTCGACCTTCGCACGGCGCTTTCCTCCTTGCGCCTCTGGACCCTGCAAAGATCATAAGGCAACCGTCGGGCTCGGGGAAGCCGTTGTTACCTTCGCTGGCGTCGCCTTCGCCATCAGCTCCTCGGGGGCTTGTCGAGGCTTGCCTCTCAGCTTGTCCTTCGGCGGCCCCTGGTTCAAGAACCGCTTCAAGAGCGAGCAGTCCTTGTAGAGGTGTTTGACGGGGTATTCGTGGTTGGGGCATGGTCCGTTCCACTTCTTCTCGAAGTGGTCCGAGGTCTCCGCATCTGTCCGTCAGATGATTGCGGCCGGTTCTTCTTCTTCTTACGGGAGCGGTTGGAGGGGCCTTCGCCGGCGTTGTCCCCCTGCTTCCCCTTCGGGTCGGGGTGGTTGAAGATCACGCCCACGGCTTCCTCGCCGAAAGCGTGGCTGGTTGCGATGTCCAGGAGTTCCTTGGCCGTTCGAGGACTCTTGCGCCCTAGCTTGTGGACTAGGGTGCGGCAAGTAGTCCCGGACCGGAATGCCCCGATGACGTCGGCGTCACCGATATCCGACAACTCGTTGCACTGCCGGGAGAAGCGTCGGACGTACTCCCGGAGAGTTTCCCCCGGTTTCTGTCGATAGTTCTTCAGATCCCAGGGATTGCCCGGGCGTGCGTAGGTCCCTTGGAAGTTACCTACGAAGACCTCCCTTAAGTCGGACCAGCTCGTGATCCGATCGGCGGGAAGGTGCTCGAGCCATGTTCTAGCCCAGTCGGCCAGATACAGTGGCAAGTTGCGAATGATGAAATGATCATCATCCGCTCCTCCGGCTCGGCAGGCAAGCCGGTAATCTTCGAGCCAGAGGCTCGGATTCGTCTCCCTGGCGTATTTCGACACGTTGGTCGGCGGCTGAAAACGCTGTGGGAACGGTGCGCTCCGAATGTAGGAGCTGAAAGCCCGAGGACCCGGAACGTCCGGGCTCGGACTTCTATCTTCGTCATCGTCGTAACGCCCCCCCCCCCCCCCGGTGCGGATGACGACCTCGGCCTACCTCAGGGACGTGCTCTGGCTGTCGCCGTCGCGCCTCCAAGGTGGCGCGGGCATCGCGGTTTGCACCGAGACGTCCGCGGACGCACGCTTTCGAGGCCTCGTCCGTCCCCGGGCGCGTCTGCTGTACAGATGCGTTCGGGGTATGCGGTTTACGTGCTCGCGAGCTCTCCGCTTGTTGTGCTGCTGCTCAACTTCACGTTGAGTACGTCGGGCTTCGGGAGTGATGGGCTCGGGGAGCTCCGGAAGCAATGCTGGTGCTGCAGCAAGGTTCTGGCTCGTCCGCGTGAAGTGTGGAGGCCCTTCGCCCTCCTCCATGATCCGCTGGCGTACGTCGCGCGCCATGGAGCGGGCACGTCCACCGGGCTCGGCGCGAGAGAGCTCTCGATCGATCTCCGCCTCCTCCTGTTCCAGCTGCCGTTTGGCCTCACGAAGTTCCTCCCTCCGTGCTTGTAACTGGTTAGGCAGTATGTCGCGGGAGGGAGTTTCGGAGGCCAGTGGCAGCTGGGTGAGAGGGAGGTTATCCCCCGAGTCGAGCGGGTCTCCGGAATGTCCCATGAGGCACTCGCGCGAGGGATTGTTGCTTCCCTCGCTGCGTTCCGGATCAGAACCTCTGTTCGCCTCGTCGAGGAGGTCAAAAAAGGATTCTGACGCGTAGCCCGTCATTCCCACGAACTCGGTGTCCGTGGAGCGCGGGCTTTCGCACGATGACGTGCGGGTCATCGTGACTGTGCCAGGATTGTCCTGGCTGGGTGAAGAGGTTGCGCGTGGGCCCTTGCGTGAGGGCTTCCGGGAGCGCGAGCCTTTGCTCGAGCGTCGCTTCTTTCCGTTGGCCAGGACGGCCGGCGTGCAGCGGGAAAAAGGGGCGGCGGCTGGTGACGCTGGGGCATCTTCCAGCACAAGGTCGCCTCCAGGGGTGGCGACGAAGTCGAGATTCCCAAAGGACACGATAGTCCCGGGAATCCATCCATCGGCGTGGCTTGCCATCGAAACCTGAAAAGATGATCGACGAAAACACACAGCGGCCCCTACCTGGCACGCCAACTGTCGATGTTCGTTACCATCGACTAGTAAATTTATCGTTGGGGGTGTGTTTTGAGGTTTTGATGGTTCGCGAGAGGACACAAGGTTTATACTGGTTCAGGCAACGATGCCCTACGTCCAGTTTTCGTGCTGCTTGTATTACTCGCGACAGGGATTACAGGGGGGGTTACAAGCGGAGGAGGAAGGGAGAGTGCTTCCTGCCTCTAAGAGTGTTCGTGGGTGTTGTAGAGAGACCTGTGTCTTTTTAGCTTGGTGGACTTGAAAAGCCCTTTTCTCGTCTTTGATCTCCCTCCCCTTTTATACGGTGGTGTGAGGAGGGCCGGTTCCGGGAGGTTGACAGCAGCCGTACTCCGGTTAGGCCAAGCCGTAGTGGCGACGCCTTTGGTGCGATCGTGCCGTTCCTGTTCGACGGAGTGGCCTACGCTGTCATCCAGTGGAGTTCCATCCGTATGGAGAAACTCTACTGTAAGCTCTGGCGTGATGACGCTGTGGTGATGGCCGTCGCCCCGGGACGTCCTGTTGCACAGGAGCGATGAGTTTCTGATAGGGGCTGTTGGAGTGACGCCCATCCCGTGGACGGTGCACTTCGTGTGCATTTAACGCCCACTTACCAGGATGGCGGGTGGTTCTACCTGTCAGCGGGCATGAGAGTGTCAGGCATTTATTTCCAATCGTGGCCGTCCGTCCTACTCGTGGAGTAGTAAGCGATTCGCCCGACCCTGGGGTCGGGCGAGGCGGAGACGCGTTCGCTCGACCCTTATAGAGACGGGGTCGAGCGCGCTGTCCGAGCGTGGAGGATCCGACCCCTCTTCGAAGAGGTCGGGCGAGGCGGAGACCGCCTGTTGGCTCGGCCCGTAGCGCGCCCGCGTGGTACGGAGACTGGTTTAGGCGGGGATTATTTATACCTTGATCACGTCATTAAGGTCGAGGGTCATTAAGGTTAATTACCTCTGGTATTGACCCTCAACATTCTGATTCTATAAATTGGATGTTTTGGATTTTACGCATGCAAATCGGAATTTATAGAAACCAGCTTCCCTATAAATATAAAGGATCACGATCAAGGTCATCCAACCCAATTAAAGCATACCTTTTTTTTTGTCTTCTATCTCTTTATCTGTTTACTGTTTTTTAAATCCTAATTCCATTCTCTCTTAATCATGCGGTGTTTTAGGTGGTTTGCCGACCCTATAACAACCCTACACGACTTTCAGGTCCCTTCTGGAGAGTAATCGAAGTTTTTTTCAATCAACTACGAAAATAGTAAATTTCAGTTAGACAATTATGCGGATTTGCACAAGGGCATGGTCGTGTAACTTACCTCGTTTCGGCATCAATACTGAGAATGAGCGAGAGTGAAAGCATTTTTTTAGGGACACGACTAACGAGTTACCAGTAGCTAGTAAGATAGTAAGATATAGCTAGCACACTAAATTCTCACTGCCATATTAAATTTTTTAATCATTGTCACACTAAATTCTCTGATGGCTACCACACTAAATTCTTCAACCAGTAGTATATTAAATTCTTCGATCGTTGACTCACTAAATTCTCCACCTCCGAACCTCTTATAAGGCCGTCAACATGAGGTAATTTTAATCTCCAAACCCAAATTCCCTAAATTCTAGTTGAAATTTAGCTAACTGGTCGAGTTGTAAAATCTCAATTAACTAAGTGAGAGAAAACTCAATATATATATATATATATATATATATATATATATATATATATATATATATTCATAGGTATGATATGATTCTGAAGCTGGTAGTTACATCCTCTGATGTAGCGACCAGTAGCTAAATAGACTTAAATTTTCTTAAGTGGTTAAAAGTTACATTTTCTTCTCGAAGCACACGAATGCACGTATATATACACAAAATAATAACGTCTGGAAAGTATGAATCTCATGGTGGTGTGTGCATTGCCTTTGGTGGAGAGAACGAAGACGGCATGTGATGAGCAGAGTAATAAGATGAGTTATTCGATAACAATAACTCACCATGTTTTCGGAAGTAATACCGTGATAAGGCAGCAGATGCCACTCCGACCAGCACGTCATTTATTGTCTGTGCATGAAAACATACTGTAAAAGTTAATTAAATTCTGCCAACAGGACAAAATATTGTTTTTTTACAACACGCAACCACTGACAACAGAAACACCTTCTGAGCGTCTGAGCCCCAAACCAGTTGGCCGGTCCACGGGACAAAATACTTATGGCTGAAAAAAGCTACCCCTCGTCCATAAATGAATGAGTGCAACACTTAAGAGATTAATGCTAGTAAAACTATAGGTTTATAACCGTGTAAAGAAAGGTTCATAGAAAACATTAATAACATTTTTTTGCATGAAACATTAATAACATTTGTATCTCTAAACAAATCTAAAAACGTATAATACAATCATTATAAATATTACAAATAATATCATATGCATATTTGGTCAAAGTTGAAGATGTTATTTCTTTAACAGAGGAGCATCGGAGTGAGAAAAAGGGTTCTTCTTCTTCTTCCTCCAGAAGATATCTTTCTCCTTTCGCCGCTATTCTGGGGCTTGGATTTCTCCAAGTAGAAGTGACCCAAGCAACAGGAACGATACATATTCAACCACTAGGTGCCGAGTCGGGCAAAAAAGTCCTGTTTGTATGCTCCATATATTTAATGCCATATGGATGAAAGAGCTATCGATAGAGACCCCCAAACTCCTAACGAATCCAACATCTAGCACATTAAATAATTCCTAAATGGTGAAACAAGTACAATAGCGGCTTTCCGTAAAATTTGAGCCATGTATGGGGATGGTGTTGTTAGTGCTAATCACTTACACAGTCCATTGCGTTCTTGACATGCTTGATGTCGAGGAGGCTGAGATTGCGACTGAGAAACCTCTTGCGTCTGAATTGCACGCCCTTGATGCCTGTAAACACCGTGTGTGGCTCGCTACTAACGAGTAGCGTTGCTATGAGCTGTGCCAAGTCCACCATTGAGTTCCAGGCGAACAAGCCGCACGACAGCAACCACACGATGAACGCCATGGCACCCGCTGATCTCGCAGGTCGCGGTGGAAGAGAGGCGATAGGGCGATTCCTCCGGTGCGTAGGCAGCTGGGAGGACGACTGCTGCTGCAGCATATTGTTCATGGGCTTCTGGTCAGAAGTGCTCACCTGTGCGCAAGCAACGAAGAGGGAGATCAGTGACATGCCGTCGCAAATCGCGTGGTGGACGCGGAACGCCAGAGAAGCCGCCGCCTCGGAGGTTGGGAAGTCTAGGACATGAACTTCCCAGAGCGGCCTGGAACTGTCCATCGGGAGCGTGGAAAGGGAGGCCAAGTAATCTTCAAGTAGCTCGTCCGAGTTCACTGACGACGATGTAACACTGGGGGCGAGGTCCGGTACAACGATATGGTTTTCAAGATTCACCGCCGTCCGGACCCACCGTGGATTAGACGATGTCATCACCTGTGGGTCATGACACCAGTTTTTGTTAGTAGCAGCCAACAAGGAGTGTAAGATAGGTCAACTATTAATTAATCAATGCATGTATATATGGAAAATCCTTACTAGTTATTTACAAGCACTTTCCATTCAAATGCGTTTAAGAATTTGCAATCTTTGGTTACCGGAGACAAATACTAATATTTAAGCGAGATCACAGAAACATAAGTCAGATGAAAAGAGGAAACAACCGTTTATTCAAATGAACTCATTATTCCATTGTGGTGCTTCTCTGTTTTTGATTTGAAATGTTTCAAAATGACAACAAGAATATACATCGGCTGCATGTGCGCTATATACCCGGATGCTGCTGAAACGGGGATGCTTCACGACGGTGGCCTCAAGGCTAGCGCGGAACTTGGAAATATTGATGGGATCCTGGAGGCCCATCACCATTAGAATCTGCAAGTCTAGAATCAAGAAGCGAGCAAAAGGACTCAAAGGCTCCATGTCCTCCGTCTCAAAGCTCAATCCAGCTCTACGAGTAGTGTCGATAGGAGGCAGCAATGTCTGCAGCGGTGGCGCCGACGAGCGCTGAGCATTGTGGCTGACGACTTCTACATCCATTCTTGCATGGGCCTGTTACTAATATAACTTGTCTTATATAAGAGCGCTAGCTAGAACAATGCTCCGGGGTGCTTTATAGCTGCAATATACTGTACAATGTCAACTTCAGCTACAGCGTACAGGTAACAGTTGGTACGTTGCATATCAACACCATTTATTGAACCATTAAGAATGCAATGTTTTACAGTACAGGATGACTTTCGGCATCCAATCATTAAACATGTTTTATTGTTGTTGGATGTACACTCTCCGTTTCAAAATAGATTTCGTCTTGAACAAGATTTTATTCAAACACTGAAAATATAAATCATGAATAACTTTTAATTTATTAAATTTTAAATTATGAAAATCATATGACTCTACAAAGCAATTTGAGAAAAGTATACAGCGTCACTTTTGAACAAATATTTTTTTATAGAAAATGGAAGTCAAAGTTACATTTAAAAAACAGTCGTGTCATTGTACAAAACAAACTTTATTTTGAAACGGAGGGAGTACTTCTCAAAGGGCACCTTTATATATGTTGATGCATTGCAGTTGCACTTGGTGAACATATGAACCTTTAATTTTTTTAATAAAAAACATTACTCCTAGCAGTTTTGGTTGACTCATCGCGCAACCAGTTCTAGACAACCTCCTCGATACTACCAAAAGAAAGAAAAATTATAAATTTAAGGTTTGCTTGACCCTGAATTACATATTGCTGTTTGGATTTTGGAATCCAATAAAACAAAAACTGTGGCTATATAGAAGGGTGATATCATTGGAAACGCCCTCCACCGCTATACCCATCGTTATGAGGTGGTTATTTTTGGTAGTAGCCAATAAGAATATGGGTGGACTAAAATTTAAGAGATTTAATCGTTTTCACATGACAGAGCTTTTGTATATCTTTCGATCATATTTTTAGAATAATAAATTAAATATTTTAATTTCTTTCTAAATTACCGAAGTTGGAACTTCTTAGTTGTTTGGTGTCTAAAAGCTTAAATATTTCTTAATCGCATCATATGAAAACCAATCAAGTGCAAATCTTGAGCATTTCTCTTTTAATCGTGAGTAAGCCACTTAGTAAGTTTGAGGACCTAGATAATACATCTAGACAATGTTTCAGGACTTAAATCTATACTTCAAGAGTTCGAAGACCTAGATTACGTCTCAGGACAAGTTTAGGGACTCAATGTGTAAATTGAGAGTTTGGGGACCTAGATAACACCTCGGGACAAGTTCGTGCACTTCTGGTGCATTTTACTCTTTATTGAAGTTGGAACCTTTTATTTATTCAACAATAGAATAACATTTTTAATAAAGAATAATTGAAAAATCATGGTTGGATCGATGAAAAAGCGACCGAGAGATTAGCAAAATCTCAGTTATTGAAATAGGATGCAAACCTTAAAACTAATTGCGTTATGTTGAAATAACAATATTATGCGTAAATGACAATGCACAAGCTGGGCAAAACCGAAAAGAAAGCTCAATACTACAAGTTACAAGTTGGAGGGGGAAAATGGCCCATGAAATAATATATAAACAGTACCAATCAGTTGGGCTCGAAAACAAAAATTAAGCCCACAAATGGAAACCTTGTAGAGCAGTATCAACCCACCGCGAGCAAAAAATTTGATTGAAATCAGATAAATTCCTAGCTGCAGCTAAATGTTAGTAATTACCAATTTCATTGGTTAATCATCTTATCTTATATTGCTTTCTGAACTCATCGAAAGGATCTCGGACGAGGGTCGTAGGAAGACATCTTATATTATGATTTACTAACTAGTATATTACCTATGGTGAAATTTTAGAAATAATTGTCCATTCAAATTAACAAAAAAACTGTTGACAGAGTTCTCTTATGAGCTACAAAGCTATATACAACATCACTTTTAAACAAACATTTGTTATGGAAAATGGAAGTAAAAGTTATGTTTTGAAGATCGTGTCATTTTTCAAACGAACTCTATTTTAAAACAGAAGGAATACTTTTTAGGGGCACCTTTATATATAGAGATTTGCTCATTGTCAGGTGACTGATATTTTGTATATCTCTCCGTCACATTTTTAGAACAATCAAGATCAGCATGTAAAACAATTTGTTTCTACTGCTAGAACAATGTGCAACTAAAGCTAGAACATTTAGTACTTTAGGTGGAACAATTTTTTTGATTTTCTTTATTAAAAATGTTTCATTGTTCCAACTAAAGTACTAAATATTTCGACTTTAGTTACAAATAGTCCAGCTTCACAAACGTAATGTTCCACACGTTGATAATGGTTGTTCTGAAAATGTGCCTGAGAGATATATAAAATTACGGTCATCTGAGAAAGAGACACACCCTGATATATATTGATGCATTGCAGTTGCACTTGGTGAATATATGAACATTTAATTTTTTTATTAAAAACATTACTCCCAGCAGTTTTGGTTCTAATCCTCGTCAACCAGTTCTGGACAACCTCTGGATGCTACCAAAAAAGGAAGGCTTGCTTGACCCTGAATTTCATAGTGCTGTTTGGATTTTGGAATCCAATGAAACAAAAACTGTGGCTATATAGAAGGGTGATATCATTGGAAACGCCTTCCACCCATACCCATCGTTGTGAGGTGGGTATTCTTGGTAGTAGCCAATAAGAATATGGGTGAACTAAATTTAAGAGATTTAATCATTTTCACATGACCAAGGTTTTGTATATCTTTCGATCATTTCAAAACAATAAATTAAATATTTTAATTTCTTTATTTGGAACATCTTAGTTGTTTGGTGTCTAAATGCTTAAATATTTCTTAATCCCATCATAGTTAAATATTTTGATTTCTTTCTAAAATACTGAAATTGGAACATCTTAGTTGTTTGGTGTCTAAAAGCTTAATATTTCTTAATCACGTCATGTGAAAACCAATCAAGTGCAGGACTAGAACATTTCTTTTTTAATTGTGAGTAAGTGACTTAGTAAGTTTGAGGATCCAGATAACACATCTAGACACGTTCGAGGACCTAAATCTATACTTCAAGAGTTCGAAAACCTAGGTGATACCGAAGGACAAGTTTAAGGACCCGATATGTAAATTGAGAGTTTGGGGACCTAGATAACACTTCAAGACAAGTTTGTGCACCTCTGATGCATTTTACTCTTTATTGCAGTTGAAACCTTTTATTTATTCAACAATAGAACAATTTTTTAATAAGGAAGAATTGAAAAATCTAGATGATTGGAATGATGAAAAAGCGAACGAGAGATTAGCACAATCTCAGTTATTGAAATAGGATGCAAACCTTAAAACTAATTACATTGTTAAAATAACAATTTTATGCGTAAATGACAATGCACAAGCTGGGCCAAACCGAAAAGAAAGCTCAATACTACAAGTTACAAGTTGGAGGGGAAAATGGCAACAGTACCAACCAGTTGGGCTCGAAAACAAAAATTAAGCCCACAAATGGAAATCTTGTAGAGCAGAATCAACCCACTGCGAGCAAAAGTATTGAATGAAGTCAGATAAATTCCTAGCTGCAGCTAAATGTTAGTAACTACCAATTTTATTGGTTATTAATCTTATCTTATATTATTATTTACTAACTAGTATATCACATATGGTGAAATTTTAAAATAATTGCATTCATTCAAACTAACAAGAGAACTGTTGACACAGTTTCTCTTCTCAGCTACAAAGCTATATTTCAATTTACAAGAAGAAGAAAAACCACATCTCAATCACAAGAACGTTAAAATTACAAGTGCTCACGTCGGCCCCAGCACGCCGCGGCATCATGCCTACACCCTCTGCAGCGCCGCACCATGCTCGCCTCCAACCTCACAGTGCCTACGCGACCTAGGGTTAGGGATCTAATGGCAGTCGTGGAGAGAAGATTGAATGAGCGAGAGATGCACGGAGACATGGAGCCAGGTTGTTAGATATTAATTAGGAAGCACTTGTATCTTTTCTCTTCTTCCAAACTTTTTTTTTTCTTTTGCTTATTTCCTTTAATCAGGCAAATGTAACACCTTTACAAATCTATGGCAAACGATAGGTTCCTCATAGTTTGAAAACACTGGGCTAAATCACAATTGAACATCAAAACTATGGTTCTTGATGCCCCTAGAGATAAGCCTCCTAGCTCGTACGCTCTCTCTTCATGTCTTTTAAACGGAGGGCTTCAAACCATGTCAAATTTAATGTACACTTCCACAATCTCTACTGGAAGCTCCATCACCGACTCCTAACTGATCTAGGCCCTGCTATAAGACCAAGAGTAACAAGCTAAGATGCCCCTCTATAGCCTATTAGGCTAGAGGTGGATGAACACTCCTTATTACTCTCCTACAAGCACTCAAAGGTCTTCTCTTCTTTGATCTAGTGCATCTTTTCTTGACTCTAGTCTCTCATAGGTTTCCTCAGGTATTCCACTGGACAAAGGTTCCTGAAGCAACCGAGGGAAACGGTTATTTATAGGGCCAACCACACCCACTACCCATTACATTCAAATCACTCGCCATAGTTAGTCATCTTACCAAACGCCGTACCATTCGTGGTACCGTACGACGACTCAAATCCCCTGAATCTAACTCTAAAACAGGTCTTTTGGAAAATGGTACGACGATACCGTCATAATGTACGACGACTATTTCTCCGACTGTCATTTCTAGCTCAGCTCCAACTGCTTCAATGGTACGATAATCCCGTTGTATCATACGACGACTATCCTCCACTGGCCCAACTTTCAACTCTTCTGAAAAATGGTATGACGACCTGGTCGTATTGTACGACGACTCTGGCCAATTTTGCCCTGCCTGACAGTTCTTCTGGATAATGGTACGACAATACCGTCATACCATACGATGATCTGCAGAAGCTGAAACTTGATATCTCGCTGCATCATTGCTTCCAAGCTTCACCAATGGTCTTCTTTGACTTAATAGCTGCTCTCCAAGTGTTGTGAAACCTTCACACATGTTGTCCACCGCCTCTACACTAGTGAGACGTAGTTAGACATCCCAACTCCTCTTAATAGAACCGGTTTTTCCTATGGACTCAAAACCTGCTAAGCAAGCTCTCCTAGCTTGAACTCTCCATACTTCAAGGTCTTGTTCAATCCTTCAACCACGTACTCATCATGAGCTCATCAAAAGGGTTGTCATCAACATCGCCGAGGCACTTCGCTCTTTAAGGTTGTAGATGATAGTAGGAAAAGTACTCAACAAGTAAGATCATAATCATCCAATCACCAAAATATTCATACCTTTGGGGCACAATATTCATGAAGCTTACATATATGGATAATGTCTTTATTTTTACATTAATTTATGATTATCATCCTCATTAAATTATGAGCTCCAGAGACAAAAAAAATTGTACTGAACTATAGTTTTTTAAACAATTTCAGAATGAAAGGAGTACACATGATTAACAATCATACTGTCTCTTTTTGCAATGAATTCCTAATAATTTTCAAGGCCTCGGCAAAATCATCAAGCAGCTGATGAGAATCTGGAAATTGTTCATCATCCACTGCAAGGACTACTCTTATAGTATCCCTATAACTCTGCCAATCAATAGTGAGTGCCTACAAACTCGATTAAAAACGCAATTATTAATGATTATACTACAAAAACAAATGGGATATAGTACTTCCAAAACTCACCGATGGATGTCCGTATAGTAGACGGTAGGTGCAATATAGACCACTTTGTTCCCGAACAACTCTAGCTGTTCTACTGGACCAATAATGTTGGAGGTTCCCACGGTGATGTTTGGTACCACACGATGGAAGAGAGCACATGATGTCTGCATCATCCAGGCGTGTTCAAACCACACCACACCTTTTGTTACCAAAATTAATCCATCTTATGGTCATGGGACATGTGGTACATGTGTACGTACCTTGGCTCCCAACGTTTTGACGGCCATTTTTAAAAGCTTTTGAGTATAGATTGCTGCTAATGAGTGTTTCTTTCTATCCATACTCTTCTTTGTTTGGCGTACGTGTTCAAGGGGCCGGGGTCTTCACATCAAATTATGTGCAATGGTAGTATCAGAAAACCAACTCGATTTCCCCATTTTGCATCATTAGGTGTACGAGGGTCCATCAGATCATCTAGTTTCTGTCCTCATGCACAGTTTTACTAGTCACTAGCTAAACACATGGCATTGAAACATTGGAAGTATCACAATGTAGAACTTAAAATTAAAAGAACTAAATTCTAATTTTGGCTTACCTTTATCCCTGGAGTTGGCCTCAGATTAACAGCAACAGCCATCTTTACGCACAAACCACTTTTGTTTGCAGCATTGTTGCCTGACGGAAATCACAGCAACATTACTCATTGTGTGCGTTTTGCTAGTGTGATCAAAGTCGTCTTGATGAAACTTAGTTTTATAAATGGGTATATGAAAAAATCCATTTTATTCTCTTGAAGCACGAGTGCGCATATAACATAACACAAATAAGAACCTATGAGAAGCATGAGTTGAACTTTAAGCTTCTGATTGCCTTGTGCATTATTGCGGTCAGAAGATATGTCTGTTATTACAAGGCTTTTTCAAAAAACGGCCGGAGCAGTAGTGAGACGAGCCAGGAAATAATAACTCACCAGGTTTTCGGAAGTAATACCGTGATAAGGCAGCAGATGCCACTCCGAGCAGCACGTCATTTATTGTCTGTGCATGAAAACATACAAGTTACTACCTCCATTTCTTTTTATTTTTACATTTTTATTTTTACACGTTTGACTTTTAGCATCATCTCTGACCACTCATCTTATTTAGAAAATCATTAATCGTGGTTCAAATACGTTTAGTGTTAAATCTAATTACAATAAAATATATATTTATCATATTTTTTAATAAAATAAATGATTGTAGATAATTTTAAATATATGATGTGTTAACAATAAAAAATGAAGGCGCTGCAAACAGGACAAAACATTGGTTTTTTAGAACGCGCCACCGACAACAGAAGCACCCCTGCTCTCTTGCCGCTGAGCGTCTGAGCCTCAAATCAGTCAGGCGGTCCACGGCACAAAATACTTATGGCTTAACAAACTCCACAAAGAAACGAGTAACTTAGGGACTTATTTTAAAAATATATTCAATGATTGATCTCATTATTAAATTTAATACGCGTCAAAAATTCTATAAATAATTTTTTTATATCTTTGGAGATGTTATTATTTCTTTAAAAGAGGAGCACTAATTGGCGTGAGAAAAAAGGGAGTTCTTCTTCCTCCAGACGACTTCTTTTTCTCCTTGGCCAGCAGTATTCTGTGGCTTGGATTTCTCCACGTAACAGCTGATCCATGCATGCCACAGCAATAATTCTTAAAAAGGCATATCACATGCATGTAGGATTTTCAACCACTAGGTGACCCGAACCCGGCAAAAACATCATCATATTCTCTTATGCTCCATATTTTTTATGGATATTGATGAACTCTCGGTAGAACAGAGGCCACCGTACAGTCAATGTTTTTGTACACCGACAGACTCCTAACAGTGAATAATATACGCTTTCTGTAAATTTTGAAGCATGGGGTAGTTAGTACTAATCACTTACACAGTCCATCGCGTTCTTGACATGCTTGACGTCCACGAGGCTGAGATTGCGGCTAAGAAACCGCTTGCGTCTGAATTCTACGCCCTTGACGCCCGTAAAGCGGCGGCCAGCGACGAGCTCCGTTCCCGACAATGGAGACCTCCTCCTAGAAAATGGCCGGCGGTGAGAGCTGCGCCGTGCTCCTAGGACCACGAATGACAGGAAAAAGGAGCTTAACGCGAAGCGAAGGGGGGAGGGTCCACACCATGCGGCTCCCCTGCGACGGCGAGCTCCGGTGATGGCGGCGTGTTCCCGGCGACCGACACTGCACGGTGATAAACGACGATGTCAGCGAGCTTCGCGGGGCCCCAGGGAGCACCAAAATCACGGAGACGAGCTCGGGCGTGAGAGGAAAAGAGAAGCTCACCCGAGCCTCCCTTGTTTCGGCACGGAACAGTGCTGGCGCTCTCAAAAATCCGGCGAACTCCGGTGATTTGAGCCGGAGAAGAGGAGAGGACCCTTTGGCTCTTCGGTTTGGAGATGGAAGGGCCGGAATTTGGCGAAAACGGGCGTGGCGCGCGGAGTATCCGGCGGAGAAAGAGAACCGGAGAGCGAGAGAGAGAGAGAACAGCAACGCAAGGGCCGAGGCGGCATTTAACTGCGGTGCACACGCATGGAGCGGGCGACACGCGGGCTTGGTGTCGCCGCGGCGTGTGCGCGCGGCAGGTGGTGGTGAATCTCTGCCGCGACAGCGCGCGTGCGTTCGCGTGCGCAGTATGCGGGAAAGAAGGAAGAGAGAGAGAGAGAGAGCGCAGAGAGGAGAGGAAACCGAGAGAAAAGAGAGAGAGATAGATTGGCCAGTGGGGCCTGCTGCTAGTGGGTCCCACAGGTGATGGAAATTTTTGAGGAATCCAAAAATTCATAAAAAATTTTGAAATTTAAATCAGCCCTAAAGTTTGATCTCAGATTGTGGGAAATTTATATTAGGGAATAAAAGTGAAATCTGAAATTCGAATTCGAATTAAAGGATTTTTCAACTAGGTTCATAATTCGCGAGCATTCTTGCAAGTTAAAAAAAAATCCTCCTGACAATTAATAAATTTTTTGATGAACGATTAAATTGTAATTTCTTGAATTGATTTAATCCTTTTTGGGTCTAGAATTTTCTTTTTAAGCGGAGCGCTACAGCTAGATGTTGTCAATTAACAGTACTTTGCAATAATGTTAGAATTATTTATATGTTGGTATCCTAATGATTATAGAGAAGACAACAAGTGAACGGAGTACCATTGTAATATTTCACTTTAGAGTATTTCAGATATCATATTTGTATCCACAGCAAAGATGCTTAACAAATGTGTTACATATGATTTATGAGACTAAGTTATTCATATTAAAGCATCATATACTGGTACAGGGGTAAACTCAGAGATAATAGGTACTACAACAAGAACAAGAGAACTTACACCTAAGATAATTCTAGTATAGTGGAGCGGAGATTAATCTAAGTCTATTCTAGACACTCGATGTACTTTTATGCACATTATATATACTAATATACATACATATCACATATAAGCAAGGATCAAAGCTGGGACATATCGGGATACCAGTTTAATCTCAATCCATGAAAAACACTAGCAATTATAAACCTCTAATATTACGACCTAATATGAGGGATTACAGAGGACAGACAGAGCTATAAATTCTACTGCCTACACCTAGCTCCATGGATCACACAACATTTAAGGATATCTAGTAATCTAATTAAGCACCGCATCTACATTCTTAAATATTATTATAAGTCGCACGACAGGCCTTAATCCTTCGACTAGCATCCTCTAATGAGCACAATAAACCAATACCAAAGCAATGATCAACTATACTAAATATAAGACATATATTCTTATCTATATATATACTTGTAACTATAACTAGCATACTAGCATATAGTCTAAGTATGAACACTAGCTATTATAAGTACAAACATGAACACTTAAGCCATGGCATATATAAAATAAAGAAGTATATTTTAGTTGAGTAGCATAAATTAAAAAAATTAAGAGAGAGTACAAGATCCATACCTATCTCCAATAGACAGACTACTAGTGAGTTAGAAGAGCTCTAGACTAATTCCTAACTTCACTAAGAGTGAAACAAAAGTGTACTGCAGGTGGGAACTCTGCTCTCGTGTGTTTCAGAGTTAAAGGAGAGGGGTCCTATTTAAAGGTGGAGAAGAGTTAAGAAAGTGAGCTTCCTCCTCCCTTCTGAACCCATTCCACCATGAGTTTCACTCCACCGCCTCAGAACCGATGTAGGAAAGACGGTAACTCATGCCTTGTCAAAGCTAGCTGGCCCCGAGTGAGCCCACTTGGGGTTCAGCCGAACCAGAGGTCGGCCGACCTCTCATGGGCCCCACTTGGGTCCAGTCTTCTCTAGCTCCCAGTCTTGTGGGTCCTAGTGGTGGGTACATGGAGCCTATGGTGTTTTACGGTGTTTTAGCATGTCTAGTATATCCACAAATCTGCGTGCTGCCCACGTGGCGACCTGTGATTGGTCAGATTTGTGTTTCTTCGCCACGTAGCCAGATTATGCCCTCATTCCTTCGATAACTGCGCACAAATATTTTAGGTACATGTGGAACTATATTGTTTTTAAACTAACATGCGTGTAAGAAATGCAAGTATTTCTTTAATTTTTGAGATATGTTGATAATATTTTTATTACTTAATTACAACTGTCAAGGTGGTTTCTACATGCAAAAAAATTAAATATTAAAGAAAATATGCATAGTTGAGTGTTCTCTGTAGTCTCCTTTGGCGTATGATGTCTATGAAAGCCATCCGGCAGGACAATTTAAAATTTGCTCTCCCACAACGGTGAACATATTTCACAGTTAATAACAATAAGTTCATTTTATAAAATAATAAAAAATTATAAATATTTCAACACAAACTAACAGATATGGCGTGACTTCACGCATCAGGATTCCACAAACTAAAATTGGATATCATGGAAACAAGCAGACATACAAAACCATTATGAGTCAATCCTTCTTAAATGATAACATATCCTAGCCCATATGTCAGCATATAGAGCGATGATTTCTCTTTTTTTTTTTTTCTTTTTTTTTTGCCGAGCGCTCGATGAAAAACAGTCGGCAAAGAGCTCTTTACCGTCCAAATCTTTGGTGCGTGCCGTATGTCGATAGTTCCACTCCGAGTGCATTTTAGGCTCTATGGTCGAGTCCGGCAGTGATTAGAGTCTTCAATCTACGAGTGGTTTCTCTACAGATAAATAGAACATGTGAAAAATTAAACATTAAAGAAAATATTGAGAGTTAAGTACTCTGTATTGCCCGCCGGCACAACAACAATGACCAGCCTTTTAATCCCAAGCAAGTTGGAATTTACTAAAGTTAGCTCTCCCACAACTGTGAACATGTTTCATGGTTAATAACAATAAGTTTATTTTATGAAATAATAAAAAATCAATTAATGTTTCTACACAAAGTAATAGTTATGGCTTGACCGCGCAACAAGATTCCACAAAATCAAAATTGGATATCTTCCAAAGAAGCAGACATACAAAAGCATTATGATCAATCCCTCTTAAATGATAACATATCCTAGCCAATATATCAGAGTTCGACCAATGATCACAAATCCCAAGCATTAAAGTATCATAAAAAGCTGATGTCTTCCTTTCAGTCTATATATAGACGACCAGGCATACGCTCATGTTCAAGGCAAAACATCAAACTTGTTGAACACGCTTGCTGGTTCATTCTACTAATAAGATGTTAGCGAGGAAAGCAGCATTCCTCCTAGTAGTGTTTGCGCTAGTTTGTTATGTAGACTTTGTGAGCGGCAAAAGGATATGTACCGAGCAACAGAAGAACGATCTCCTGCTAACATGTAGCGTAAACATCAAGAAAGGAGTTCATATACCACCACCCATGTCTGGTCCCTGCTGTCAGCTAGTGAGGCTGCTGCAAGGCAGGAACCCACAAACAATTCACTGCATCGTCTATATTCTAACACCTGAAAAAAGGATGGACCATGACGTACAGAGGATCCTGGATCTTAAAGAATCATGCTTGCCTCCTCCTAATCTGGTAAAATTATTTATCGATAATATTTTTATAGCTCGCTTTAACTCCTATATGCATGTGCAATAAGTTAATATCAATTGTTGTGCCCGACAGGTCATGGTGTAAGCGGACGACTCCTGCCATTGAAGATACATCCAGAGTAATTTTAATCAATAAAATCAATGGAAGTATTACATGTAGTATCTTTCTTATAATAACAGTGTGTTCCCAAGGTTTACAATTCCCTTCTTTGCATTGTGGATCAATGTTAGGGTCATAACTCTGACTCTCTGAAATAAAAGTTCCCATTCAAACACATAAGAAATAACATATGTTATTAGAAAAGGTAAGCTAATGACTTATTCGATACTCTCATATCTTCAAAATAAACAGAGATACGACACCGTTAGACCTAGCCCATATAGTACAGTATCTTCTGATATTTATCCGACCTATGATTTCAGAAATTCCAAGCATTAAAGTATCATAAAAGGTGGATGATTCCCTTTCATTCTATATATAAGCATATAGGCATTGCTTCCTTGACACATGAGTGGACTGACTAGCAGATAATAAAGCATTAAAGAAAATAAGAAGAGTTAAGTGTTCCTAACTATGAAGATGTTTCATACTCCTTCCGTTTCAAATAGAGCTCGTTTCGGATAAGGTTTAGACATTATTAGATAGCCTAGTGGTCCTTGGTCATCCAAGTAACCAAATTTGCTCCACCATACTGAGGCCGAGGCTGTATTTGATTTCTCCGTCGGTGAGGTCTCGGGGTTGTCAGGTTCGATCCTCTTTTACTGCTTCACTGCACAGACGAGCAGCTACGACTAAATTCTGAGATTAACGGTCTGCGGTTATCTAAAAGCCTAGATAAAGTAGGTGTAAACGAATTTTCTGTGATAAAAAACAGCTCCACGTTTAACTCTATTTTAAAACGGAGGAAGTAATTACAAATAGGAATCAGTTAATGTTGATGCACAAACTAAGAGTTTCAGTTCACAGCACACATTGATTGGGGAGCAAGGATTGTAACTAAATTTTCTCCACCGGTTATCGAGGTTGTATTTGAGATCTCCGTTGATGAGGTCTCCGGTTCGATCCTTTTTTACTGCTTTGCTGCATTCCCGATTTTTGTGGGACTGCATGACGTGGAGAGAGATGAGCGGCTGCATGCCGAGCGGGGAGGGAGAGGGAGAGAGAGAAAGACTACGAATAAACTCTGAGATTAATGGACTGCGTTTATCTAAAAGGCGAGAGAGAAATTGGGGTAAACCAATTTTTCGCGAAAACAGCTTCCCCTTTGACTATTTTGAAACGGAGCGATTAATTACTAAGGGGCTGTTTGGTTCCCTAGAATTGAAATGGTTTTGTTTGAATCAAATTTTAGGAAATGAAGTGATTTGAATTGAATCAGAATAAATCCAATTCATTTCCAATATTGTTGTTTGGCAAAACAAATAATTCATTTCCAAGAATCAAATTCAAAAATGGTGTTTGGCTAGCTTGAATCAAGAAATATCACTCTCACTCTCACTCACTCACTCAGTAAACTTACACGTACTCTCTCTAGTCCCTCCCTCTACTCTCTCTACTCCCACACTACTAAGTTTCACCACACATCAGAGAAGTTTCTAAACACAAATTAGAATAGTAATAAAAAAAACAATTACAACGCCCTCGCTAACAGCAAAAAATACCTTCATTAATAGCCCACATTAACAGCAAAAATACCCCCTCATTGACAGCAAAACAGCCCTCATGCTAAGTAAAAATAGTCATCATTAACAACAAAACAACCATAATTAACAACAATAACAACCATAATTAACAGCCACATAGTCATCACTAACATCAATAATCATCATCATTAATAGCCCACATTAACAGCAAAGTGCAAGAGTTTCTAATGCACATTATTACAATATAGTGCAAAAGTTTCTGATGCCCATTATTACAGCATAAGTTTGATTGAAGTAGCCAAGTTTGTAGCAAGTGATAGTAGACAATTGTATGAGGTTACAATGAAGAATGTCATTGCTTAAGATGCCTGAGCAGCCATCTCTTCCTATTTTCAATGGGCAAGGCCATCATGGCCTCAAACTTCCGAGAATGAACAAGAAGAACATCGTATAGATCAAGCTCGTCGTCTTCATGTAGATCTTCTATCTACTGTGGTGCATCAAGAATTTCTGTTGGAGATGGAAGCTTTGGCTTTGGCATGTCTTCGTGCAATGTTGCAACAAAATATCCAGTTTCCCAGAACACATTGAGTTATATGAGTCCTTTTTTTATCTGATCTCTGTCTCTTCAAATTGCGTGAAGTGGTGCTTGACCCTGCTAGCTCTTTGCTGCAACTAGCTTCTTTATTCATCTCTCTTGGGCTCTCTGAAGTAGTTCTAACACCCTCTCCATTTTCACGGTCCATATAGTACAGTATCTTCTTGTATTTATCCGACCTGTGATTTCAGAAATCCAAGCATTGAAGTATCATAAAAGGTGGATGCTTCCATTTCATTCTATATATAGTCATTGCTTCCTTGACACATAAGTGGACTGACTAGCAGATAATAAAACATTAATCAAAAATAAGAAGAGTTAAGCGCTCTCAGCTGTGAAGATGCTTCATACTCCTTCCGTTTCAAAATAGAGCTCGTTTTGGATACGGTTTAGGATACCAAGACATTATTAAATAGCCTAGTGGTCCTTGGTCATCCAAGTAACCAGATTTGCTCCACCATACTGAGGCTGTATTTGAGATCTTTGTCGGTAAGGTCTCAGGTTCGATTCTTTTTTACAGCTTCGCTACATAGACGAGCAGCTGCTAATAAATTCTAAGATTAATGGGCTGTGGTTATCTAAAAGGCTAGAGAAATTAGGTGTAAACGAATTTTCTATAAGAAACAGCTCCACCTTTAACTCTATTTTAAAACGGAAGAAGTAATTACTAATAGGAATCAGTTAATGTTGATGCACAAACTAATAGTTTCAGTTCACAGCACACATTGATTGGGGAGCAAGGATTCTATCTAGAATTGGATATGTTTGAAATAAACAAACATACAAAACTATCAGGTGTCAATTTTTCATAAATGTTAACATATCGCAGCCCATATATGAGTATCTCATTACAACCATCAATTTCACAAATTCCAAACATTAAGAAGTATCCATAAAAAGTGGATGTTTTCCTTTATGCTATATTTAGGCAGGAACGTATTATAGACAATCAAACATGGGCCCTACTAGAAATTAAAAAACAGAGGCACTATTGCTTCATTCAATTGTTTGGTCACCTTGTTATAAACAAGCACTAGATACTGTAAGGAAAAATTTGCTACAGGACATCGCTCGTATGCGTATTTTGCTTCTGGATATCCTTCGTTTTGAAATTAGTTATAGGACACTGTGATTCAATATTCTTTGCCACAGGACACTAAAATGCACGAGAAGGGTTTGTGTAAACATTTTTATCCCGATGCATAAGATACATAATGACTTCAAATTTTGTATAAAGGTTGAGAACTACATTCCTTATCTATGTGATGTTTTAAGAAAAAAAATTTGATTGTTTGTATGACATTTCAACTTGAAGAATATTTATTTTTAACTAAATAATGCAAACGATTGACATTTTTTAAGTAAAAAAATTGCATCTAGATAAAGAAAGTAGTTTTCAATCTTCTTGTAAAATTTGAAGTCATTATATATTTTGTGCACCGAGATAAAATTATTTACAAGAATCCTTCTCGTGCATTTTGGTGTCCAATAGCAAAAAAATATTGAATCACAATGTCCTACAGCTAATTTCAAAACGAAGGATGTGCAGGAGCAAAATACACATACGAGCGATGTCCTCCAGCAAATTTCCCTACTATAAATGTCAAAGTCTTCTTTTGAAAATTGATCATTAATAACAAAATATTCATCAAGACTAATCTTGTATAAATAATGTTATTACTTTCATTCATTAAACCAGATATCATAAAACTCTAGAGGCAGTCGCAAAAGATAAACAGCTTACTACTTGTGAGACAAGACATACTATTACAAGCCCAGAGGTCCTCAGCTTAAAACATGATTTAAGCAACACAAAAAAAGCACTGGTATACATAGTATCTACATGGCACAAACCTCTATCTTTCAGGTTCCTGACATCGGCGCTCATGTCAAATAAAAGTTACAGTTACAGAAATCAAACTGTTCCAATCCAACCTAGCGATGGTCAGCCAAACGCCCAAACAGCACTAAGCAAAGCGTGATGTTCAACCAAGCAACATTAAGCAAAGAGCCGCCTTCTGCGCCTCCCTGACACCTTCATCTGCGGGCCATCAGCGGACTCACCGCGCACTACCTCATCTACCAACTCCTTGAATATCGACCTCTCAATCTCCAGCACCATTCCCGGGAGCTCCCTGCTGAAGCTTGTCCATCCCTGCAGCTTGTGCAGGATCTCTGCATCAGGAATCACGCTGCTGTCCTTCTGGCTGATGAGCGATCGCTCCGCCTCCAGGTCTTCGATCCCGGAAGAGAGGAATTTAACCAGTTGCTGCCCATTCAGAACCTGTGCAGTAAGATCCTTGGTTCTGGTGAACGATCTGAGAGAAAAGATTGTCGTTTCCTTCTCAAATTTGTGAAAGAGAAGCTCATTCACAGCGTCGAAAATTAGCTTCCGGTGAGCTCTCTTGGGATCTGACTTCATGCCATTTCTGCTCTGATGGATATGCTCAGGTTTACTGACCCATCCAGCCTTTCTTTGCTCCAACACAAGGAAGAGGTCGGGGTTTATGGGGTATCCAGAAGAGTGGAGCTGGAGATAAGTCTGTCCTGAACCTAGGTCTTTCATCAGAAGGCCTGAAGCCAGCAATATCTCAGATAAATAACGTTGGCCTGGACTTTCTGTCTCACATAAGAAAGCAATATGATCAACAGGTGCATCCTCATCCTTGTCCATGCTAAGCTGCTGCAGCTTCTCAAGCAGACTCGCAACATTAGCAAGCTTACTATTCTTGGACTGCATAGTGTGATTAACTGGCTGTGTATCAGAATGTTTCCATGGTTCCACAGATAAATGTCGCTCGTCACCTACAGGTTTCAGTGAACACATGAGCCAATGAGTCACATAGCATCAGTGTGAGAAGTAAAATTTCTGGTGCCACAGTTACAAACCTATTCTATCCTCTTAAATAACTCACTTCAGAATGCACAGAACGTATTATGTACACAACTGCATGGATACTGATGCAGTAGCGATGGAATTTAGAATGTGTGTTCAACTAAGATGGTGCACCTATCATGAAAGTTTATTCTACCCTGTGCCTGGAGAAGGATACAGGATGCATAGCCTTTCCAGTATACCCAGCAAGCCATGTGATAATGTATAAACAGAGACAGGTAGCTTCAGAATACAAAGAGCAGTGCTTTTACTTATAATTTACTTCTAGGCGCTTCTCATCCTAGAGAACAAATGTTATGTTTAGTACAAATCACCCGACAATACTCTGGCTAGTACCGTACCATGTACTACTAATCTAAGGTGATTGGTACTTGTTTACTGTTCCAGCATGCTATACCACCTACGATTTGGTGTCTTGCATGCACTAGATACAGATGAACTCGAGTACACAATAGATTTTGGGCCCCTCAAACCACCATTACTCGCAGTTTCAAATGTTGCTTCGACAATGCAAGAACAATTAGAACAAATCGATAATTGGCTATTTTGCACAATATCATCGCAAAGATCATGGAGTTCCAGTGGCACTCGTCACATCCTAGGTTCGATTCCCTTGGGAGCGAATTCCAGATTGTGGTTCAAAAAAGAATCCCCTCGGTCCGACTCCGCACCAAAGCACGGCTTAAGGCCCAGCCCATGCTCACATGGGCAACATGGCAGCCTTACAGGTGGAGGAAAGGAGATTCGAGGTTTTTTCAATCTACGTGATCTCTATCGTAAATGCCTGGGAGACCGGGAGCCATCATACCCCTCGCAGGTCATGCAAAATACCATCATATGTATGGACCTAACTCCACGTGTCATTCTCACATAGGATGGTATTTTGCAACTTCATGATCTTTGTAATGGTACCCACCTAATTCTTTGTAAGAAAATTGGCGTAACAGGTATAAATGACAACTTCTGGACTTTCAGTTGCTATGGTTAACAAACAAAACATTTGAAATTTGAAACATTGTACCAATACTAAGTGAATTTGATGTCTTACTGTTAGGAAAAGGATCCTCCTGATGAAATGAAGAGTCCAACACAGAGACAGGACTGGGCCGTTCAGCAATAGCTGCTGATGGGTCTGCAGATGACACATCCTTGCTTGCATCATATGAGGTTTTCTGAAGAAATGATAAAGATAGAAAAACATTAGAGTAGCACTGATGGTGGATTGTCCTATCTTATTTTGACCCAACAAGTCTAGGAGAGACATTTACATAGCACCAGAACTAAGTCTTTTATGTCCAGCATTTACTGCTATTTTGCCATAGTAGTAGTTAAGTTTTTTTAAAAAATATATATATATAGTAGTAGATACGTGATGGAGATAATACCGTCATCTTAAAAGTACTTAAACTTTTAGAGTACAAATTAGTTCACAGATATGTTTTTTCTTAATGTATAAGGGCGTTAATCAGTAGAAAAATCCTTTACCACTTTTTGTGGATTCCTTCCAGATGGGGTCCCAATGTCTTGCTGAAAGTCAGAAATGCCCACTTCAGAAGATTTGTCAGCGCTCGTAACCTCTAAATCAAACTCTGAAGCAACACTCATACTGCCATCTGACCTAGTGGACATATCATTGCCATGGTGGTTCAGGCTCCTTGTCCTGTTACTAAATCCATTGTGCATGCCAGTATCACCTTCTTGTGCCTGCACTGGTTTCCTTCTGAGTTTGCTCCGGGGTGATACCATATCTAAATTATTCCTATCTGCACGCCTTTGGCTTTTACTAGATTCAGGAGAAGGAATAGGCGGTCTAGCCCTCCGGTCTGAATCGAGTTTTTTCTGTAGTAATCTGGGGCTAGTGGAACTTTTATTCTTTTGCAATCCTATGCTGTTATTGTCTCTTGGCAACTGCTTGCTGCTGCTACCCTCATTCCTTCCAGTTGATCTCCTTTCATAAGAAGCAGTGGATTGAGTAGTAGCCATCCTTGGACTAGATTTTGCATGTTGCTCTTTAGCAGTCCTGTTGATTGAAGTTTTCCTTTTATCGGTGATATTGCCTGTGTCCAACTGTGGGAGGTCAGATGGACGCCTTAGTGGAATGGTAGAAGGATCCATTTCACTCAACAGGTTTGAGGATTTTGATGGCTTCATGATCACTATAGGTGATCTCAAATAGCTTTCTGCATTGTTCTCTTCAGCTGTCCACATGGGGTTAGCCTTATTGTTTGGTCCCATCGCACTGATTACCTCTTTGCTATCATGGCTTCCATCATATGACTTTAACATAGATGCTTCCTCCCGTTTCTTGTTTTGCAACAACCCTTTAGCTTCCATGGAATCGAGGATCTGCTTGAGCGCTCTGAAGTCTTTGTTCGTCTGATGAAAATCAAGGTCCTTGAGCCGTTTCTCTATGTCACTGAAGAATGACATAGCAGCTTGGTCTCTTCCTTGAGCTCCTTTTGATCCCTTAGGCAGCCTTCGAGGTAGAATAATCCTTTCTTGTTGCTTCCATGGTGCAGCTTCAACAGAAAACATAGAGTTCGGTATATTTCTTACTGTTGGTTCCTGAATTTTTTTTGGTCGAGGAGCAGGCTCATTTTGTGAGGAGATGCTCAAGGAGCTCAACGCGAGCTCTTGCTTGGTGTCTTCATATGCTTTGCATGCCTGTGATGCTGCTGCATTTTCATTATGCTCAGGCAAACCTTCCAATCCCATGAGTTTTGCAACAACACTAGGAAGACGCTTACAGGAATGCTGTTCCTGCTGAGTCAGACTAACGGTACTGGTGCTTCTGCCCGAAACACTCATGCTTGGCTTTGACCTCAAGCCCATTTCCTGATTCCAAAGGTGACCTTCCTTGATATCTAGTGACAACCTTGGTGCTTCCCTCAGTTTTGATGCTGCTTCCTTCGCATCATACGAGAACCGAGGAGCATCATATGAAAGTCTTGCATGATGGCCTGATTCAGGACGAGTTGAAGAGGCTTCCCTGAGCTTGGCTAACACTCGGAGTGATTCATTGATATCCATGAGTCCCTTGCTTTTTCCTTGCATAGAGTCACAGGGAGGTCCATCTCCACGGTTGAATGGATCACCTTTTACTTCTTCTTTGGTTGATATTCTGACTGATGAATCCCAGCTATCCTTGTAGATTGAATCCTTCACAAGATTCCGTATACCAAGAGTTGGCAGACTGGTTTCAGCTACGGGCATGGTGTCAGGGTTGGTAACGGTATCGTCAGGGCAGTCGAGTCCATTGTCACTATCAAAAGAGCTCTTGAGCTTCAGAGAGCTCTTGAACGGCCTCTCAGGAAACAGCATTCTGTCAGTGGAGGATAGATCTTGTTGTGTTGACATATTGCCATCAAGGGAGGAGAATGACGAAGATGGTGATGATGAATATGACGTTTGAGACAGTTCCGCTGCTGCTGGTGTTCTGTGGTTGTGAGCCCAAGTTTTGCTCAAGTTGTTCTCCTGAAGGCAGTTTGCAGCAACTCAGTCAGGAATAAAGGATATGTGTCTCAACTTGCTGTATATAGAAAATACAAAAACATACGAGAACAATCTGCGAGGAGTATCTTGCGCAATCGCCACCTACACTTGGACTGCTGGAGAGCGCAGGGCCTGTTAGCAAGGAAGTGAAACTATTCTCAGTTGTCAGGCATACAAAAGAAGCATGCTGTTCTTTATAAAAGGAACAAAAATGGCATGGTTTTGGCACAGTGTAAAGAAGAAACAAAACGTCAGTGTCACTGATCAATTAGTGGAGCAAATTTCTGAAAAAAAAAAAAGCTCCTTTGAGCTAACGGGTGGTGTACACTGGTGCCACCTTTCATTCGGGCCTGCGTATTTCCTATCTGAAGGATGATTCGCAGACCTCCCCGCTGATTTCAAGCCAGTTAATGAGGGGCAGTGAACTTCGCCCAAAAACAGATGCAGGTAACTCAGTCAACAACAACTAACACCTACTACCAAATTCATTGCGGGTTGAATTGAATGAACACAATACTAAATCAGAAACAGAACCTGATCTAACTTCAAATCTCAACCATTTCCATTAAAAAGAGCATAGATCAAGGTTTGTACTACTAGCTGCAGCAACAGAATAGCAAAAATGCAGGCAGGAAAAAATTCCAATCTTGCAGAAAGAAGGGGGGCGAAGGGAAGGAGAAGCAGGTCACCCTTACCTGGGGGAAGAAGCCTCTTGTGCGCACTGAGCGGGTGGCGCCGGTCGAATGCCTGCAAGATCCCCGTGACGCAACCAACCTGGCGGTGCAGCTCCGGCCGCTTCTCCTCCCCAAACGCATGCAGGTACTTGGCTGGCATATCCCCTCTCCCTCCCTTCTTGAGTGAGCCCGGGCAACCAACGCCTCGTCGCCTCGAGGAAGAGCGAGCAGCGGTGGTGGACAGGAAAATCCCAAATGCAGGAGGCCGCTCCCCCTCGCTACCAGCTCAAGAATAACGGGTCATATCCGGCCATCCCCAATTCCCGGGCAAGCGGAGCTCTTCCGGGATCCTGTTCCACCTCGAGCATCAAACCAAGAACACCACCCACCTATGCCGCTCACTCTCCACGGCTCCAGCTCGAGTTAACAGGGTGGCAAGATTGCCGGAGGAAGCTCAACAAGCATGTCACCCGTCCTCCCTCCTCTTCTTCCAATGGCCGGGAACCACCGGAAAGAACGGAACGGAAGGGAAGGGCAAGGCAAGGTGAGCAGGAGCCTTCTGACGATGATTTAGAAAATCAAAGAGGAGGGAAGCATAGAGGCCTTAGCCTTTGTTTAGTTTACTACTAATTGCAGGTGACAAAGTTAATTATCACATGCAGTTACTACAGGCGAAGCTCCAGCTGATGAACAGGGGGAGGGAAAGCGAGAGAGAGGAGATTGACAAACTATGGTTGGATTGCAGTGCCATGGCCTACTGCATCCTGGGACCAGCCAGCCATTCCATTCTCTCTCCTCTCTCAGCAGCCCATGTGCCGATCTCGCTCCTCTCTCTCTACACTGGCGCCGCGCGCGTGTACACACAGTTTTGGCACTTGGCGTGAACGCAGGAAAAGGTTGCGCGGAAAGAGCTGGCTGATTCAACTCCACAGCAGAGTTGGTTGGGTTCTCAGTAAAAACACGGAGGAATTCCTCGATTCCCCACCGGTTGGTATGGTACTTCTTGCTGGTGCCTGCCATATCCAACCAACGGCCGCCATGGATTAGCTGTGCGTATTAGTGCTGCTAATCTGTATTGCAAGTACCTGCACTGCACTGCATAATCATCTTCCTGTGGTGTGCCTGCCTGGTCACTGGTCAAGCCGGCATTGAATGGGAATGGCTAGGCTAAGGAGGAAGGAGCTACACTAGTAAGTAGTAACCAACAGTGCATTCATGGGCGTGCGTCCGTGAAGCCGGCCTCCAAGTCGTGACGTTGAAGCGTTGCTGCAGATCAGATCACCAGGCGAATGCGGCAGCCGACAGGAGGCATTGCAAAACTGCTGCTTAGATAGCTTGCCCGGTAAAACACATTGACCTGAATAAAGGGGAAAATGAAAGATGAACTATATGTGAGAGTGAGGATTAAGCAGTAGTTAACACGGGCTAAGGAATAAGATGAGACATGTTTGTCGGCTCACCTATAAAATCTGTTCGATTTTAACAGGACTCAAAACGGGCCTTCTTATGTACCCAGGGAAATACAATGCGTATATACTAGTTGGGAGTCGTTTGATCAGTGGATCCCAGAGACTCCGATCCAGCTGACGCTGAAAGAGGCAGGCTAACTTTCTTTCGTTCGCCTGGCCAGTTCAGGGCCTGCAACTGTTGTTGTTAAAGCAACTCATTAACCGTTGACGAAGATTGGGTATTTCAAGCAAGTCCCTGATGCTCTCTAATCATCCAGAAGACATATTAATGAGCATTGAGGAATGAAAGAGATGCACCATCTATATCTCCATCATCGCAGTTCCACATACTGTATATGGGACCCCTTGACTGCTAAGTAGCAATCACTAATTAAACAAATACTATAAAAGAAAGCGTACTAAGGATTTTCCATCAGCAGTGCACCAATGTCGAAGTTTGCAGGGTGCACTAATGGTGATCAGTAATGACGGTAGTAATATCCAAAACAGTACTAGTATGGGAGCACAGCGTTGATAATGTGTCTTCTTTTTTCTTTTCTTTTCTCCTTGCACCAAACACTGAAACACATGGTGACCCAGAGTAAGCACGTACTGCTAGCAAGGTTTGATAAACATGGAGTAAAATATTTGTGACCAGATAATTAAAAGCTCAAGGTAGCGGGCAAGATCTGATCTTTGTCTCCATCTTTACCTTCGCAGCCCTTTTTGCTACCTCGCTTGTAAGGAATCATGATGTGGTATTCATTTGACGGCAATCTGTGCAGACTATTAAATTCAGGGTAACATTTGCGAAGGTCAGTCCACAAAATCACAGCTGAAGAATATTGTACCTAGGATGCCAAGAGGTCAGTCCAGAAAAACAACTATTTGGAGTTGTACAAGAACTGAAAGGGATGAGTGCACATGGCAAAAGAGAAGTTGGTGGTAGCCTTGAAATTTTGCTATGGTAAGCAGAATTATCAAGACAGCACAGGACACAGGAGCTAAGTGTGCACACCATCTGCCCCCACCACCAATAATCTCCCATTGATGAAACTGCACAATTCTTGTTCAAAGAAACAAACGACCCATCTGCACCAGCAGCTAGGCTGGCTGGCTGGCACATGGTGTTGCCTGCACAGATTTTTCTTCTCCTGCATCAGAAGCTTCCACCAGCACCCATGTGACCCCTACGAAGACCAGACCTGTGTTCTGCAGCATGGTAGGTCCTCTTGATCCATAGTTGTTACTGATTGATTCCTAAACAAACCCCAAAAAGCAATTCTTCAAGTTCCATCTGGCTGATGCCAGTAAAAAAAAAAAAAGATATTTGTAGCTGTTTAATATGTACGTACTACGTAGTGCACATGGCAGCCATCACTAGTTGACACTATTTATCTGATCACTGGCGTGGCATGCATCGAGACTGGAGCAATACCGTTAGGAGAACTCTTGGGACGGAGACGTTGGTTTACTCTTGACATTCTGAAATTTGTTTAGTGCTTCGAGGATTTGTTTATAGTTGACATTATTTTTTCTACTGCGGACAGCTCCACTTCTCGATGTAGCAAAACATGCATCTGACTGTATGCAACGGTATGTTTCCAACCTTTACTAGTTTACTTCAAAGTTGAATAGTTCAAATGTAGGGCTAGGAAATATGAAAAAGTAACTTTCCCCAAAAAGTAGTAGACTTAAAATCCGTTGTGCTACGTACTTGTGCTTAAAAAAAACTATTCTTACAGAGAAGTGCAGAAAAGAAGCCGAGTTGCTGACTCTGACTGTGCTGCAACGAAACCTGTGAGACTAGAGAACAGAAAAGGCAAAATGAGGATCACCAAAGTGTAAACAGAAAAGGATGGTTGTCACATGCAGCATGAGACGAAGATGTCTGTATATCAACCTCTCAAGCAAAAGGAGAACGAAGCCACGCACAATCTCACAGCGGGACTCATCTCTGAAAGTGACGTGTTTGTAGTTTACCAACCAAGACAAGTTTGCATCATGGTGAGGTCCACGCTACGCCTTGATGCTTTCAAATGTCTCACGAAACACACCACCAGTTGACGCGTGATCAATACAGTGCTGTCTGCAGCATCAGTTTAGGCATCAGCTTGCTCCCGGTATTCTCTGGCAAGAACTACGTACGGAGACATGGATTTATTGGTTCTCCGTTCCGCGAAAAAACTCTTAGACCAGAAGACGTCGCTTTTGTATGGTCTGAACTGTGAAGGGTACAAGCAACTCGGCATATATGCATGGTATCACAACTTATACCAGGCAATGTTGCGTTTCAGAGTTCCCACGACTCATGTCAAGATTCCTTAAGAACCAGAATCAAGAGTTTGTTTGGTCAAAAGCATAAACTCTCTCACGACAGAAGAAACTATAGAGCCAAAACAGGGAACTATCAAGTTATTTATTCGTACTAGTTTCAGGGCACAGGAAAGTCAGATTCGGAGTCTACACACAACAGGACAAAGTTTTCAGCTAATTTGTTCGTGGCTGGTAAAACTAATCGGCATCCTAAGTGGACTTTTCCACTGTCTTTCTATCTTGCCAGCGGCATCAGAGAAAGCCTAAGCTGAAAAAAAATATGCCGAAATGCGGATGAAAGCCAAGTAACCTGTATTCCGAATAGCTTTCCAGATTACTTGCAAGAAAATAATAGCTAGCCAATTCCAATTTTCAGTTTTTGGTCATCCTCTGGCCAGACCAGGCTGCACTTCAGAAGCGTCTCGTGACTCTCCGACCTGCACTAAACATCAAACGGGCTCATCAGGCGCTTTCTATAGCATTCAGTATACAGAGAAGCAGCAGGGCTGATGCACCCCACCACCTGATCTTCAATAATGACATCTTGACCAGTCCAAGATTTGCATACTGCATACAAGTATGTTACAGCAAACTCTCAAAGGCACTCACAATGTGAATCCAAGAGCTGAATATAATAATCGCGAAATTGTATTTGTGCAGAATTCAAAAATGGGGACACCCAGTGCTGAAAACATCCACACTAATGAAACTTCTTGCCAGGTTGGCTCTTCGCTTAAACAGAATTGACTGCAGAATAAAATGTACATCATCTTACTCCCTCCATTTTTTAATTGTTTTCGCCGTGATTTACATCAAATTTGACCATTCATCTTAATAAAAAAAATTTCTTAATATATAAAACTATAAGTTATGATTAAAATAAATTAAATTATAATAAAATATATAATATTTATTATTCTTTTTAAATAACACGAATAGTCAAAGTTGGAGTAAGAAGTTAACCGCAACAACAATTGAAAAGCTGAGAGAGTATTATAAGCTGCCATTGCTAACCTTAAGACAAGATTAGCCACCATTTGCCATGAAACAATGCAGCTGATACAGAATTTGATGACCCAAGCAATTATAAGACTAGCAAAAGAGAGACTGCACACAAAAATGGGAATATCCTTACAACACGTCATCAAATTTTCTGGTAACTAACAGTTAAAGCCCTGCAATCCTTGATGCAGAGTAACAAATGATTTGTTGCTCTACCCAAATATGATGAACAATCTCACCTTCTAGTAGTTCACCAAAAACAGGCTCTCTTGCAATCAGCAAGGGCCCTGGCCCAAGAAACTATATTACTAGACTACATGCAGTTGCACTTGACGAACGCAAAACTTCTGTCGAGGAACACAAGTAAAATCAAAACCACAAACAGGTTTCCTTTTCTTGTTCTTCTACGTCAAGCTAAGGCTCGTTCCACTTTATTAACTATTTCCGCATAGAATTTCCACTTGGGATCAAGCTCCGTAATGGATGGCTGACCAAACGGGTTATCCCGAACAAAAACTTGAACATCATCTGCAGCAGCAAGTTTCTCAAGATACACACGTAGGTCTCCACCAGGTCCTGTAATCCGAACATTAGAATATATGACAATAGAAAATACTCCTAGTAAACATTGCAATGCGCTGAAGCATACCCAACGAATCATCCCTCCGGTTAAGATAACTATAGGGCTGCGGGAAAATTGCAGTGTGTGGCTGCAAAAACAAATAAAAAAATGAAAGTGTATGAAGAACAAACAAATGGACGTTACAAATAACAGAAATCACAGATAAATTGACAAGCGAACTTAAATACCGGGTTGCACAGTGCCTTATAGGGAGAATCATCCACAAGTAATGTATTTGATGGTGAAAACTCTCCCTGCTCCCATGGAAGATTAGGATCCTCTTTATTCCACAATTTCTTCAGTTCTTTAAGTACTAACGGTTTGTGCATATTGCCAATTACGCTACAACCAGTAGAAGTGCATTTAGACATGTCCTGACCAATAACAAGAGAGTTATTAAAATCAATAAATCAGTAACTCATGACAAAAATAAAGAGAGCAGAACAAAACAATATGATAAATGCATACAGACCACAACATGAAAAGGAAAGGGGATGAATCGATAAATTATCATCCCTAGCAGTTCTAGGCATGTACTTTATTAGTTTATTTATAAGAAAGAGCCTGGTGGTATAGAAACTAAGTTAAATGTATGGCAGGTCACAAGCATGCCATGCTGTCATCTAATCCACAATATTCCCCTATGTTTTCTACTTTTTGTGTTTATAACAAAAAACATATTGCCGGCACTGCCTAGGTGCTTCAGATCAAAAACAGTTGCCTTGTACCTAGTGCTTTTGGAAATTGATCGACACCAACAGCAGGGGGTTTACTAAACAACAACCACCAAGCCTTTTAGTCCCAAACAATGGTTAAGCCACTTCCCAACATGGTAAGCACGACAGGTCTGCTACGAAAGCGGCTACCAAAAGTCCACAGAGCGCGAGAATACCTGAAACCATCTGTGGGCACCCGAGGCAGCCACCGCCAAGTCGATGACATCTTCAGCAGCCGATTGTCCCTAACCGTCCGTGGGCAAACAGTCATCCACCAGCAAGCCGATGAAATCCTGCATGCCCGATTCTACCAAAACTATCCGTTTCTTGCCCCAAGTCCAACCATTTGTCACCCCAATTCGTCCATTTTGCCCAACCGCCCCCATCTGTGCCCGATTATCCCAAACCGTCCGTGAGCCAAACAGCCAACCACTGCCAAGCCGATGACAAAACATCGTGGGTGACTGATTATCCAAAACCGTCCATGGGCACCCAAATCGACCACCAGCAAACCGATGATATCGAGGGTGTCTAATTACCTCAAAACCATCCTTTTTCATCCAAATCCGTCCATTTTCCTCAACCACCCCATCTGTGCCAGATTCAGTGGTCACCATGGTTACCCATCAAAAGCGAGCACTGCAGATCATCCCAACAGCCAAGATGTGGTGGATGCATACCACGAGAGAGGGTATTAAGGCTCCAAACAGAACTGGGAAACACCCCCCAAGTGCCCGTCGTTTTTCTCCCAAATCCATCCGTTTTGCCCTGACCGTCCCATCCGTGCCCGATTCGGGGGTCACAATAGTTACACGTCAAAAAACAGGCACCAGGGATCATCTGCCAATGAGTGTCCATTTTTCTCCCGAATCCATCCGTTTTTCACCCAAATCCATCCATTTTGCCTGACCGCCCATCCGTGCCCTGTTTGAGGATCACCGCAGTTACCCATCAAAAAAGGGCACCATTGGGGGAAAAAGGGTTGAAAAATGAACAATTTTGTCGCCCATCACTAGAACAAGCAAACCATGGAGAAGAAACATGGAAAGAAAAAGGAAGTTGAATAATCATAATATGAGTACCTGGAAGAAATTCCACAAATCTATGAGTGTTTTGTCATGAATTCCCAAATGTGACATTCTACTCCGTAACAGTTGTGTTGAACAAGTTCAGTTATCGAATTGGTTAGATATGCACAGCAATTATGCACTTTTCATCTCTTGTGCTGGAAACAAGGAATCTACCTATTCTTAGCATAATAGAGAATTTCCAAGTATCGAATTTCACCTAAAAAAGGCCCAAGGAGGAAAAGGGTTGCGACAAATGTGGTAAGGTCATTCAGTTCAGAAAAATGTGAACGTAACTGGCAAACCATGCAACCACACCATTTTTTCTCTAAAAATGAGAGAATTCAGCCTTTCTTTCAACAATTAATCTGGATTTAACAACTGGCTTGAGAGGCAAACAGAGCGTGAATCCTCCCATACATGAAAGAAAGGTGGGAGGGCCTAAGAATGGTAGGAGAAAGCGATCCACAAAACACGAATACTTCAACTGAAGCTCAGATATGTATTGGTACGTCGTGGATACATATCTAGGGAGTATACAAAAAAGGTTAAATACAAAAAAGTTCAGATACTTGGGACAAGGGACACTATGGTCCATTATGGAATACATTTTTGGCCCAGCCGACTTGGAGACCTACATCCTAAAATGCAGATGCAAGCACTACATTCTGAAAAATCATAAAAACGCAGGAAGCATCAGGAAAGAGCAAATATGTTGTCATATCAGCCTGGCTCTATAAAGTCGGAGCATGCCATTAGGTGCACATGGAGCCAAGGTTATGGGTTGTTGGTCACCATAAAAACAACAAATGTTAGAGGTTTGATTAGGCCATCTAATGGCTCAACTAACTAATTTAGTGAACTAAAAATGTTTTCCAAAATACAGCAACATGTCATGAATGTTACACTAATGAAAACAACGAGGAGACGTTAAGTCCATGACAAGTAGATATATACAGCTTTTCCATTTCTTACCCAACAAAACAGTAGGTACTGCTTCAGATCATGCATAAGGATATCAACAACTGAATTGACATTTTCCCTGGACAGTTAGAACAAAAACAATCAGAAACATAGGGGAAAAATTAAAAAGAATAGAGGGGCACAAAAAAAATACATTTTCCTTGACGACCATATTCCAAGCTCAAAATTCTGGAAGCAAAATCTCAGAAAATCGTTGCAGTATGGCCTTCTGAAGACTGTTACAAGATTCAAATCATTTCAAATTACCATTTGTTAAAGAATTTAGTAATTCCTACGAATAAACAGAAGCATTAAATACAATGCAAGAAAGTTTACCTAATTTGCCTTTAACCTTTGCATGAGCCCTGTGTGCATTTCGGAAATCCATATTGATATCCGCAAGTAAACCATTGAGGTCAAGGATGAGAAGTTTTTTCCTTTGAAACCTTATCAGGGATCCCCTTGGTGAGTAGATGCTGAACATGTCTCGCTTTCTTTTTCTATTTCCGTCTTCAGCGCCTTCCTGCAATGGGCTGAATTTCTCATGGCAGTTTTTATTTCCCTCTTGGGCTTCAGCCACTTCACACACCTTATCATTAGCATCCTTTGATTTGGAACAATTTGGATCGTCCGCATTTATGGGATCCATACTAACATCAACATCTCCAGATGCTCCTTCCCCATTTGCACAACCATTTCCAGGATTATTGGCCACGATTTTGTCCACGGCGAGACCTAACAGTACATGTGTAGATTCCTGTTGGTCCTGCATCTTATTCTTCTTTTTCAACTTCTTCCTCTTGCATTTTATTGTCCCTTCTGATTCTGAAACTGGGAACCAAATCCAATCAGAACACTTGTTGTACATAAACTAAACAGGCAGGAGCAGAGTCTGCTAATAGAACTGATTGGCCAAGCATGTGGCATGCTTGGGAAGAGAAAAATAATCTACATAACCATGCAAACATGATTAAAAACCAAACTACCAATCCTGGTCAATACAAGCGAGCCTAGTTCTTAGCCATTGTGAGAGCTGACACTGAAAAATACAAGATCAAGCTGGGGAAGCGTAATGAGACAGGTTTAACTACAGTTTCCTGCATAGTCAAACCAGTCTCATTACCCTTCCCCAGCTTGATCTTGTATTTTTCATTTCCCTCCAATGCTGAATGGGAAAACTAACTCTAATGAAAACACGCTTAATCTAGCATGAAACACGCTACTAATAAGTATACAAAACTTGAGTACCATAAAATGTGTGCAAATTGCAATGCAATAACCGTGCATATGAAGAGAAGAGAATGTAAATGTCTCATGCAAAGGAGAATCAAGGAAAAAGACTCATCAGCATTTGATTTATAAAAAGTAATTAAAAAAAATCTATGCCCTTGAGCAAGCTTGCTATGACAGATGATAAGGCCATGCTAGTGCACACAAACCTGAAATAGATATGGCGGGTTCCAGGTCATCCATTACATTCTCCTTTGCCTTCTTTTTCTTCTTGCATTTTAGTGCCCCATCTAATGCTAAAATAAGGAAAACAAATCTAATTAGAACAGTTTTTCCTCTTTGCTTACAAAGCGTTATCTGATTTTATAAGAAGCAATAATCAGAACAATTCTCGCTTCAGAAATTAACATCCAATGTGTTCCATGGTAAAAAAGCAACAACTCATTCCATCATATAGCAAAGAGGGGAAAAAAAAAAAACTCCCTTGAACTGCATGTCACAAAAATGACAAGACCACATACCTAAAACAGTAGTGGCAGTCGCTTCCTGCTCCGCAATCCTCTCTTTTGCTTTCTTGTTCTTCTTGTTGTATTTCGCTATCCCTTCCAAACGGATAGAACTTTAATAATTACTATATAGAAACTAACATCTGGCACGCCACTAATGTAATTTGATAACATGGCAGGAGCAATGCGATAACCATGCAATATGCAGGAATAGAGCATTGCTATGTACAGTATAACCATGTGAAGATAAAATCAAAGCACCCATCACCATCTGATACAATACAAGAAAAAATATATCTATGAACCAGCATTCTACAAAACAAAAGGCCAAGCATGTAGATGCATACCTGAAATAATGGTGGTAGTGGCTTCCTGCTCCGACATCCCCTTGTCCTCCACTTTCTCTTCCTTGCATCTGGGTGTTCCCTCCGTTCCTAAAACTGGACAAAGCACTATAATACAATGTTTACATAAAACAAATATCTGACACGCAAATAATGACACTGTAGCATAGTGGTAACAATGGAATCAACCAATAACACTGACATATACAAAGAAGAGAGCATTAATCTATCTGATTGAGTGGAGATAAACGAAAGAAAACCACATCGCCATTGGACCAGAACAATAGATATAACTCCTAGAGTAAATTTTGTGAAATATGACAAGGCAAGTACATGAATACCTGAAACAGCAGAGGTGGTTCCTTGCTCCACCATCACCCTCTCCTTTTCCTTCTCTTCATTCTTGCATTTTAGCGTCTTATCCAATGCTAAAAAAGGATAAAGAAATCCAATCAGAATGTTTACTCTACAGAAGCCAACTGTTGGAAATCTCTCACTCGCTCTCTCACACAACACTCAACTCGTTGGAACAAAACAGGAGAAAAGACATAAGAGAATTTTGGCGCTGCACACCAGTGCACTAACACAGCACTTTTCACTTCACACACCACTCTGCACGCACTGATTACATGTGTTTAAATAGGCACACATTGCCTTGGCCGGTACTCAGCACACCGCACTACCTGGCCACACGACACACACAACGCGTTCACTCTGACCTGTGCAAGCAGAATCACATTGTGACACCCCAGGTGTCACCAGTGCAAAAGTCGACAACTATAAACCCTAATCCGCAATTTCACTCACTTTAAAGCAGATTCAATCATGGGAATAAAAAGAAATATTGTTTAAAATGCTTTAAAGGAACACTATGAAAAGTTTGACAAACAACAGAGCACTTTAGCAAAGTCCGGAGAAGTCTCATGTAGCAGTGTCGAAATCTCGTTAACAGGACGAAATCCAAACCCTAACTCTTGACCATCAAAATTTCCACAGGACCCTAACCATATTTTTACATAACAATTTAGTACACTTCAGAATAGAATTTTGGGAAATTATTCAAGATTTTTGGAAAAGATTTAGACCTCTTAAAAATTCACACAAGCTATAATCAACCTAGAAATTCAAGAATTTTTAGAGACCAAATCATGACTTGAACCTTAAATGAAAAGTGTTCCAAATAAATTCCTGAGCGTGTACAAAAATTCTCAAAACTTTTCGAGCTCGGGAAGTGTGCCGATTCATTGAATTGCCTTCCAGCCTTAATGAAAAAGAAAAAATATATATATAACTGTTGCCGGGCGGGCTACAGTACCCACCCGCCCGACAACATGGCGCGCAGGGCGCCGCTGCCCCGGCCGACACGGCGATTGCTCGACGCACGTCGCATTCATGGCTCGGGTGCTCCTCTCTCTCACTCCCCCCCTCGCTCTCTCTCTCTCTAACTCACTCCCTCCCGCGCTCACTCCCTCTCTCATTTCTCTGCTCCGCCGCCTGACAGCACCGGCGCGCCGCCCACCATTGCCGCCATGCCCCTCTGCTGCCTACCCTATTTCCTCCCCGGCTCTCCTTTAAAACGGGCGCACCATCACCTTTTCTCCCCCCCCCCCCCTCCACTCTTCTTTCCCCCCACGCGCGAGCAACACCCCCTCATTTCCCTGCCCTGGCCGCCGCCGCCATTGCCGAGCACACCTCAACGGTGAGCCCCACCTTCGGGTTCCCCTCCGCCCCATTCTTCTTGTCTAATCTCTTCCTCTCTCCCCCATGCAGCTCACAGAGCTTCCTGTCCTCCGGATTTGTGCTTCCATCGCCGTAATTTGCTCGGTGCACCGCCGCCCCACTACTGCCGCCACCGGGTCCCCGTCGACAGCACGCCACGGTGAGAAACCTTCACCATTCTCCTCTTGCCGCTCTTCCCCGTGCCGCCTAGTTGCTGTAGGAGCGAGCTGAGCCCTGGCCGTGCCGTGTCGCGCCGCCGCGAGGTCGCCGGAGCACGCTCCCGAGGGCATCGCCGCCGCGCCCTAGGTTGCACCGCACCCCGCCGGCCGTTGTGCTGTCTCCGGAACTCCCCACGCCTTGTAGAACAATTCCCCTCTCTCCCCTCTCGCCGGCGAGGCCCCGGCCGGCCGGAATTGCTCGCCGGAGTCCTCGCCGGACTCGGCCGAGCCTCCCCTGTTCTCTGCTGCTACTGTTCCATTGAATTTCATTTCTTCTATTTTGCTGTCCTGTCTTGTAAAATTCCTAACAAATCACAGAAAAATCTAAAAATAGCAAACCAAAATTTGTTGGAAACCTCGTGAAAAGGACTAATTTTCTATTAAAGCACATTTTAACAAATCACCAAACATTTGCAGAATTAATTAGAAACACTCCTTTCTGTTTTTGAATTTTAATTTGAGTTCTAGAGCAATGCTAGGGCTAACCTTTGATCCACAAGTACACCATGGTACTACACACCCTCTGGAATTTTATGAAGATTTTAGGAACACGAAATGGCATCTAACCCTATTAAAAAACTTCAATCTACCTGGTTTAAATACCACTTTCTAAAGTACATTGTAAAAGTCATTTACAAGGTTAGACCCAAAAGCAAAGTTTTCGATCTGGTGCTCAGGAATGCTCACATAAAATTTTATAATTTTATTCTAAGGTTTACTAGTGCTTTCTGATTTTACAAGAGCCAAAAACAGGAACTTTGATGAATTTTTATAAAATATAGAAAATTCATCTAGGCCCCACCCAAAGTCCAAAATGCTTATTCCAGGGAGTACTACCAACTAAAAATAATCTTGAGGAAGAATTAAAATCTTCATTTTAACCCTAGTTTAATAGCCGAAGTAATTAAATAATATTAACCGATGAAAAGTGTCGAATTAACTTAACTAGAGTTGAAGTTGATGAACATACCAACTAAACGTCACCTCATGGGAGTTTAATAGATTTCTTTAAACATCAATTCACAGATTAAGAATTTAATTTAATCGACGGCGTCGAGTAATTAGGGTTAACCCTAATTCTGGGCGTCGCCAATCTAAACCCTAGGTTACTGTTGATAATAATAATGAGTTTTTAATTCATTGAACTTATCATAATCCTACTGCATCATGTAGATTCTGACGCTCACGAGGTAGCTGCAGATCCAAGTTCCTCGACCCCCGCCGAAGAAGTCTGCAACAACACCGAAGAACCAGGCAAGCCCCGGTGCACAACCGAATTTTTAAAGTTTTACTTTTACAACTAAGTGTGTCTTGTTTGTGCATTAAGTACTAGGAGTTGATTGAAACCATAGTTGCATTTGTTTCCATAGGAAAACCCTAACGATAGTTGGTATAGACACCCACTTAGTCTGCTATGCTTAGTAGGTCTTGCCGGTAGAAGTCGAGCAGAGCGGACGCTGCTCGCGAAAGGATAAGTTGTTGAATGAAACTATTTCATGAGATGGACCACACGAATGTGGATCAGTAAGAAAGATAAAAGTTTGAGGGTCAGATAGGATACACAGTAGGTCGGCGACTGGACTGGGTCCAGGGTGACCGTAGACTTGTCTGATCCGTGTGGTCCGAGACTGATCGAGTGTTGAATGTACTGGTCGTATGCTGGGTGTTATGGGCCCCAGTAAACCTATGTAGCCTAGTGATTGCAACGTCGAACCTGCCCTACGGTGTTTGACCAGGAGGAGATCTGGGGTGGGCAGCGTGGGAACTCCACAGAAACCGTCTGGGACGCGTTGTCTGGTGGGACGCGGCACTGCTAAGGCAAGCGTAGGAGGGAATTGACGTTGCAGGAGCTGGTGTGAACGGTTGCCACGTGCGAGTCTGGGACACGCACGTGTCGTACGGTCAGGTTTCCCCCTGTAGGGTATAAAATCGTTTCGAACCTCTGTCTCTCCCAGTTAGTGAGCACGCTCGTGAAACGCACCACATTTTAGTAAACAGGTTGGGACACAATGAGAATGAATTATGATTCTTACTAATGCTGTTGTTGCTTCTGTTATGCTTGTTTAGCTTAGAGCTAACTAAATTTACCTTCTAATCACTTAACCTGGGCTAAAATTTGACAAGATTAGTACAGGCTTACGAGTCCTTTTGCAAATAAACCTACCCCCATCAGCCTACATGTCTAGGAGTCGCTTGTAGTCAGCCATTTTGTCGGGTAAGTCTTGCTGAGCTTCTTAGAAGCTCACGCGTTAGCGTTTTGTGGTTTTCAGGCGCCGTCATGCAGGACCCAGCAGGTAGCTTCCATTGGGAGGAGCCTCCCTTCGAGTTTGGGAACCTCCAGTGGGAGTTGTGCGAGTCGCCGCAGTGAAATGTTGAAGTGGCTAGTAGCATGACGCCCGTGGGCACGGCGCGTGCTTTTGCTTAAATCCGAGTGTCGGAGTTGTAATAGTTCTAGTCTTCCGCTGTTATCGTTTTCAAAACTTATGCGTACTCTGAAACAATGTAATTCCATTTCAAAGTTATGAACCAATGATGTATTAAGTTCTCTCTTCTTGTAAATTATTGCTGTTTATCCCTGCCTGTGTTGTATCGTGTGCACGCTCGCTTCGCCGAGCGTTGCCCAACAGGATCCTGGCTTAATGGCTGACCAGATCCGTCTCGAGACGAGGTTTTCTGGGCGGGTCGTGTCACACATCCACTAATTTCTGCATGCCCTGATGACCACGAATCACACCACAATTGCACGCAACGGTCTCCACTAACCGTCATGCACCTAATCCTAATCTTCCGGCACCGCTGATCACTACCACCTGCAGTAGCTCTACCATAACGAAAAATGCTAGCTGGCCCATACCACTCTTAACAACACCACAACACACACACACAACTAAACAACTCACATGGCGACACTTAGAAACAAGATTAAGTCTCACACCAACATCTAAAACGCTTACTAGTAATAATGCTGCTCATGAACATGGCAGGAGCAAAACAATTGTGTGCAAAATGCAATACAACAGCAATAACAATAACCAAGCCTTTTTAGTCCCAAACAGATTGGGGTAGGCTAGAGAAGAAACCCATTGGATCCTTGCAAAATGAAAGATAACAGAACATAAATATATATAATTATTTGAATTGCAGACCGATAAAAGCATTGCTGCGTCAGATGGCACAGCCAAGGATTACACGCATACCAGAAAGAGAAGTGGTGGCTTCCTGTTCCATCATCACCCTCTCCTTTGCCTTCACATTCTTCTTCTTCTTTGATTTTGCAATCCCTTCTGACAATTAAAAAACACACACACAATGAACCAAATTGATTGACCAAGCAGATTGCCAATGCAATCAAAGTACGGCAAGCTAGACAATATTGGTTTGAATGGGAAAAATACACACAGCACACTTCTCAACTAATTATACAAATAGCAAAAGGTATATGGTACTGTAGCCATCACTCTTGACACCGGACTTGAATCACAGCTGTACTTCTATAGCTAGCAATAACTACTACTACCTACAGCAACAATTGGCCTCCCACCTCCATTTACTTCTACTTTTTGCGCCAATTGAATGCATACAAAAGAGAAACAGAACAACATTGAGCTGATTCAACAGAGAAGGCAATGTTCTTCCTAACTATGTAACAAATGTTCTTCGTTGGCCTTCTCTTTCTTCTCGCATTTTAGTGTCCCTTCTAATGGTAAAACGGGGAAACAAATCTAACCAGAATAGTTTTTTTTTTTACATAGCCTTTGTCTTCTTTTATAGAAAGCTATAATCAGAACAGTTCTCGCTTCAGAAATTAGCATTCAGAATGTGAAGTGAAAATTAACAAAACTGGGCATGTGAATATAAACAAAAGCAAATAACTCATTCCCGTCGTATAGAAAAAAAATTCAATCCCTTGAAAACATTTCAAAAATGACAAGGCCACATACCAGAAGTAGTGGCGGTAGTGGCTTCCCGCTCAGCCATCCCCCTCCTCTCCTTTGCTTTCTCCTCCTCCACCTTGCATCTGGGTGTCCCCTCTATTCCTAAAACAGGAGAAAGCACTATAATACAATGTGTGAGATAATAATCCTTGTATATTTCTGTCCTGCCACTTATGGAAGCTTGTACAAGGTTGTAGAAGTGGGCAGGAGCTAGTAGTAACTAGTAATAGCTAGTAGTAGATCTAGAATCTTCCCACTTGCTTCAGAAGCAAGTAATGGGATATAAGGTCCGCTCGGATGTGATTCCTGTGGTGTTTTGGCTGCCGCGGAACAGCGCAGCTGATCAGTTGCTTGGAACACGACGAGGAATCTTGTGTTGCCTGCAGCGCAGCACAGCTGCAGCTGTTGGACTTGGGCGGTAGCTGCTGCCATCACAGCCACAGCGCAGTCATAAAAATCTCAACCGATCAGACCCATATTTGCTTGCTGACCAGCAGCAGCAGTATGTAGGCTGTTCTAGAGTCCTCTCTTGTACTCTATATACATGTGTACATGGGCACCCTAATGGATGAATGAAAGGAAGCTCCCATCAGCCACAAACACTCCACTCTTCCTCTCAAGTTCAGCTAACACCTGAACAGCCTTTGATCCATTTTAGGGCCAACATAATGTTTACAGAAAACTATATCTGACATGCAAGTAATGAAATACTGCAGCATGGCAGTAGCAATGCAATGCAAGAGAAGCATTAATTTATCTAATTGAGTGGATATATCAGATAAAGCAAAGCACTCATTGCTGTCAGATAAAAACACTTGATCTAAACCCTAGAGTAGAATTTCACAAAACATGACAAGACCAGTACATGCATACCTGAAACAAGAGGTTTCTGGCTATGGAATTGACTCAAATGCATAGCAGTGCTGATTCATGCTCATGTGTGTAATCATGTGGAGGTGAAGACAAAGTGATACAGTTAGGGTAAATTCGATACAATGACCCTAGCTCTATGAAACCGCGAGATCTGATATTGCAACGACGAACTACACACAATCCCTTCCTACACTAAAACCATCGGACTAAGTCTGAGTGACACACAATGTCCTCCATAATGAACAAACACATAATAGCCAAATGGATGGACCAAGCAGATTTTTCAAAGCAATAACAATGCAACATACTAGAAAAGTGAATGCTCTACTTAACCATGTGACAATGAACCAGAATAACAGAACAGAAACCATTCTACATTATTATAAGCCTGGTTTCAAGCTTTAGCAAAGGAATTGTTGCGCCGTATGGCAAAGTCAAGAGCGTACGAGCACATACCCAGAACAGTAGCTGTGACAGAGGCAGCTTTCTTCCTCTTCTTGCATTTCTCTGTGCCCTCTGATGATCAGAAAACAAAGTCAAACTCAGAGCGCCCTCTCAACAAATGACAGGTTCCTACCAATGGAATTGACTGAAACGCATCACAGTGCTAATTCGTGCTCATGTGTTAATCATGTGGAGGTCAAGACAAAGGGATACAGTAAGTGCCAATTTGATGCGACAAAACCCTAGCTGCTAGCTCTAAGAAACAGTGAGGTATGACATTCCAATGACAAACGCACATGACCCCTTCCAACGATAAAACCATCAAACAAACTCTGAGTAGCATACTATTTTCGCCATATTGAACAAAAAAATTAACCAGTTTGATGGATCAAGCAGATTATATTAGGAACGCAATTGGAGTGCAACATGCTAGAGAAGCAAATGCTATGCCGAGCCACGTGACACAGAACCAGAACAATAGTCCTGATACAGTTCGACATTATTACGACCCAGGCTATAAGCTTCAGCAAAGGAATTGTTCTGCCATATAGCAAGGTCGAGTAGTACGAGCACATACCAAGAACAGCAGCTGCGACAGAGCCAGTCTCCTGCTCCAACGTTACATTCTCCTTGGCCTTTTCCACCTCCTGTTTCCTCTTCTTCTTCTTCTTGCATTTCTCTGTCCCCTCTAATGATCAGAAACAAAGTCAAACTCAAATCGCCCTCTCAACACACAACTGGTTCCTGGCAATGGAATTGACTGATTCGTGCCCATGTGTGTAATCATGTGGAGGTGAAGACAAGGTGACGCAGTAACTACAAATTTGATGCGATGAAACCCTAGCTCCAAGAAGGGCGAGATCTGAAATTGTGATAACATACAAAAACACACGATCCATTCCTTCACTAAGACCATCAAATCAAACAAACTCTGAGTAACGCACAATCTCCACCGTAATGAACAAACATACATTAACAAAATTGATTGGCCAAGCAGATTTTCAATGCAATGACAGTGCAACATGCTAGATAAGTGAATGCTCTACCTAACCATGTGACAATGAACCGTAAAACGACCCTGATACGGCGACACCATTGGACATTATTATAACGCCGTCTCTAAGCTACAGCTAAGGAATTGTTGTGTCATATGGAAAGATCAAGAGTGTATGAGCACATACCCAAAACAGTAGCCGTGACAGAGGCAGTCTCCTGCACTACTGGTCCATTATCCTTGGCATTTTCCACCTTTTGTTTTGTCCTCTTCTTGCATTTCTCTGTCCCCTCTGATGACCAGAAAACAAAGGCAAACTCAGAACACCCTCAATAGACGAAGGGTCCTAGCAATGGAATTAACTGAAAAGCACCATGGTACTGATTCAAGGTAAGTGTCAATTCGATGCGATGAAACCCGGTCTAAGGAACAGTAAAATCTGACATTCCAATGACATGACATATGATCCCTTCCGATGCTAAAACCATCAAACTAACTCTGATTAGCACACTATTTTCGCCATAATGGAGAAACGCACATTAACCGATTTGACTGATCAAGCAGATTAGGAATGCAACACGCTTGAGAAGCAAATGCTCTGCCTAACCATGTGACAAGGAACCGGAACAGTCCTGATACCATTCCACATCATTACAACCCTGGCTCTAAGCTTCAGCAAAGGAATTGTTGTGCTACATGGCAAGGTCGAGAGCGTACGAGCACATACCCAGTACAGCAGCCGTAACAGCGGCAGCCCCCTGCTTCACCATTTCAATATCCTTGGCATTCGCCACCTCTTGTTTCTTATTCTTGCATTTCACCGTCCCCTCTGTTGGTAAGATCAGAAAACCAAGTCTAATTCAGAACACCCACTCAATATAGGATCAATATGGCGAGGTAGGGCAGCCGCCATACCTAAAATATTTCCTGGAGAATCCATACTTTCCCTCTACTCCAGCTCCTAGGTTCAGCCAGACGGTGGCGTCAACGTTGCCGCGACTACGTCTGGCCGCTGCTGCAGTGCCGCTGGCTAAGGGAAGGCGATAGCTACGGCAAGGTCGCCGCAACTGCGTCTGGCCCCTGCTCCGTCGTGTGCTGCCGACCAAGCGGCAGCGGCAGCGGCGCTGAAATGGGACTTAGGGATCGGCAGACGAACGGCAGCGGAAGTGCGCTGGAATGTGCACACGTCCTCAGTCAGGCCTGTAGTATTACTCTCCAATTCAGCGCTCGAGTGTTACTCTCCAATTCAGAGCTCGAGTTTTCTTCCCCCATTCTCTCTCTCTCCTCTGACTCTTGACAAGATCCATGAGCTCCACTTCCAACTCCGGCAAGGTATCCAACGGGTTAGGGGGCTTTGGTTTTAGAGTTTGGAGGCTCACCGGACATAGAAAGAGGGGATGGAGGGAGTCTTGTCCAGCAATGCCGCAGTGGTGGCGGCGGAGCGCCACCGGATGGCGTAACGCAGGGTGGCGGATGGGCAAGGCTAGGGGGGTGAGGGCGGGTGGGGGAGGGAGGGATGGCAACCGGCCTGAGGCTCCGACGGGAGCCTAGCACTCACAGCTAGGGCAACAGATCGTTGGGCAGCGGCAAGGCAAGGTACGCCGGAGGTTGAAGAAGAGTCGAGGCCGTTTGATCACTTATCCATGGGCCAAAAAATCAGGTGTTGGAAAATGGATGAAACACTCGGTTGTGGGATAGACAGATCCTTGTTACGTACTTGGTGAAAACCTGTCGGTTGTAACCAATAATAAAAAGGTTTAAGTAAATCAATAATTTATGACTTAGTGGATAAAAGAATAATAATATTATTTGTCATGGCTCTCAATAACCACTATGCAACTACTCTCTCTGTTCTTTTTTACGTATCGTCATTGATTTTGATTAATAACTTTGATCATTTGTCTTCTTTAAAAAAATATGAGAAATATCAAATATTTTTATTGAGATTTAATTTATTATTAAAAGTTTTTTAATCTTAATTTTAAATTTACATATTTAAGCTAACTTTTTTAATAATACAAACGGATAAAGTTTTTGGTCAAAGTCAATGACGATAAGTAAAAAAGAAAGCCATGATTATGCAAGACAACAAACGTTCATATACTGCAGCGTTATGTTTTCCCATATCTGATGACACACTTTGATCTGTGTAACGTGAAAAAGAAATATTAAGATGCTTATTACTGAGAAAAATAGAATAAGTGGGGTTCACTCCATGTTTCTACAGATGATCTCAGGCAGATTTCTCATTCCGCAACCAGAGAGATCCCCATTTCCACCGACGCACCATTTTATTTTCCGGATCCACCTGTTCCTTATCTAGCTGCTTGGCCTCTTCCCGGGTCAAAATTATCTATTTGACTTCGCTCCAGTGGTCAATTTCTTGAATTGGAGAAGACCAAAAGCAAGTTCTTGGATTGGGAGCAACAAAGACGATCTCAAGTCACAGCAGAGAGTGCAGTCTTGTCGAGCTAGGAAATACAACCATGAAGATACGGTGCCACGCAGAAAGTCTGTAGGGACATAATGTCAAACATGTAAATATTCTAAGCACAAGCAGATTAGATAGCCTGCAAAATAGCAAGCCTATGTGAATTCAGAGGAGAGAACCCATCCTGGTAAACCTTACTACATAATTTGAAGGCATACAAAGCCATCATGCATGGCAACACTCGGACACTGCTCATTTCCTCGTTGACTGCTTAACTGCATTCGCAGACCAGCAGCATCGACCGCTAAACACAGGTTAACATGCTACGAAACACATCTTACATCGCAGCTTATAAAATCTGTGCACACGTAACTGCCTTTCTAATCCAGAGGCAACCAGAACACAATCGAGAATTAATGCGAGCACACCATGTTGCCAGCATCATGTAGTAGGAGAAATCGATGGAGGAGGATCTTAGTTACCCCCTCCCTCACACACACACGCACACGCACACTAACATAAGTTTTGGGGTAAAGTAAACTAAAAATTAGTTTAGGGGGTTATCTAGACTTTAATCATACTTAAAGGGAGTAAATTGTACTTTTTCCTTATTTTAGTTAAGAAGCTGCAAAGTCAAAATCCAAGAAAAATTATTCAAGTTTGTCGAAGACTATTTAAGAAAACTGACTATTGGTATTTGAAGGATAGAAGATAGATGCAAGCATAAGGCAAGTCAGCAACAATCTTTGTATTTGCCTTTGAAAGCAAGCCTCTCAAGCACTGAGTTTGTGTAAGATCATGTCAAAAGGAATGAAATTTGAGAAACATTTAACCCTCAAAATTAGTACTATATAAGCAGTATCACAGAATAAAATCTAGTTGTGCCACTACATTATAACGGTCAATGTGGCCATAATATGTCCTAAGTGCTGAATGAATAACAGGTGCCCGACATTGAAGAACGCATAAACTAATGAGCAACAAAAAAAAACATTGGGCCTTTTGCATTGAAGTAAGCTAAAGATGCTTGCTTCACATTCAAGTAAATAATAAAAGAACCAACGAAGAAGATGAGGGATCTCACCTGGTAGGAAGAGAAAGCCATGCCGCTGCCCCTTGACGGAAGACACGCGTGCATGGAGGCTGGCTAAGAAGGGCCAACTGCAGAGTCATATGGAGTTGAACCATACCTAACTCATTTTCTGACCTTGATAGGGAAAAATCGACATTATGCAGTCACTGGCGATGGCAATTGTGCAGTGAAAACTAGCAGCAACGATGCGGACACGGTGAAATCAAGGGTAGACCCCCAGCCTAGAGGTTTAAATTTTTGTTGGAAGAGCTGGATGATGCCATGAATCTATTGTAATAAAAAACAAATCATGAAGCTTAAGTGAATATAGTAACATAAGAGTAAATATTCTATGAAAAGGACATACAATTACTTTCACAAGAAATTGAAAGGCTTGGTTGTTCTTGGTTGTTGAAGAGTAAACATTCTATGAAAAGAACATACAATTACTCTCACAAGGAATTGAAGAAACCAGTGATGAAACACACTAACAATAGACAATACCAATTCCTCAGAAATTAAACAAAGGGGTTCGACCTCGAACTTTAGCAAAAATTGACAAGATGCAGGAGAATGAGAATTAGCATTGGTATTGTTTTATCCAACTACCAATCAGTCGATTAGCAGCAATACGGCTAGTACTACTTTCACTACTAGGTTCATGTTTCAAGGAAAAACAGAGAAATACGACTAAGACTGATGACACTGCTGCTGCATGCATATGTTTTTAGTCTTGGATAGGCCCACAAGTCCACAACTTCATTGTATAAATAACATATAAGTCTAGTTCTTAGTAACATATTGTAACCTTTAAGATTTCCACCATAAACGAAATATTTTGTGGCCACAAGTAAAACATATCATGTAGAAGATATAAGAGAGATTCAATGCCATGCAATTTCACCAGAACTAACAAGATTGGAAATAATCAAATCATGTCGAATTTTACCCCTCTAATCCAGTTTCATCCAAGAATGATGATGATGATATTCTAATAAGTTTGATACAAGTAGAATGATTATAAAAGAAAGTGTCTACCTAGTGCAAGGAGGCTGATTTAGAATGAGGACCTCCAGGAAAAGTGGAGATTCTACCACTGTGCCAGGCCATTCAAACACAAGCAGGATGAGGAAAATAAAAATTGGAAGTTTCAATATTAAACAGAAAGTAGAAACAAGCACAAAAGATGCATGAGAATAGAAGCACCCTTTGCTTGCTCCATGAAGCAGCAAGGAGCAAAATTTGTAACAGCACACAAATATCAAATATTTTAACTCAGTAACCACACAATGAACTTTAGTTACACCAAAGTAGAAAGGGGGAAGGATGTATAACAACATTTTTGCCTCATTATTGAAATTGCAACTTAATTGGTGGATTACAAAATCCATTGGGCACGAAATAAGTTAATCAAACCCTATTTTTCTGTTTTACCTAAAAGAAATTGGTACAGATCAAAACATTAGCATCCCTCTTGAGGGCAGCTCTGTAGTCCTATGAACACTACAGACATTTCTATTCACTGTATAACATATGTTTTGTAGGTTCACGAAGATATGCATCCATATCATATCCTACAAGATGCATTCGCCACGCAAGTGCCTGTGCATCCTTCCTCCTGCGACGGATGCAAAGGTTCCTAAGTAATCGATTCCCTACAGGCTGGGACATGATGAATCGTTTACTCAATGCATACAGCATAACATCAACTGCTGCATTTAAATTTTGTTCCCAACATAGGTGTTTGGTAAGAAAGGCACAGCAAGCTTGTGTGACATCAATGCCAAACTCCTGAAGAGTATGGAACATAGTGAGGGCTTCATCTATTCTCCTTGCCTGACAAAGCCCTATGAGCCAAATAGTATATGGACTTGAGTTTACTGAATCACGTTCTTGGTCTATCTTGATTAGATCCCTAACAGCTTCATCTAAGGAACCATCTTTCATTTTTTTCCGGGCAACAGCAATCGCTTCGTCTTCAGGAGAGAGATTGTACTTTTTGGGCAGGTGATCCAACCAGAGGTTGATTGCTTGTGGCAATTTCTTCATTCTGCATAGCGACCTCATCATACTATTGTAGATCGACAAACTAGGGGTGCCTCCACTCTGCAATATGTTCTGGAACAACATCATAGCATCATTCTCTCGGCGCACCCTCAAGAGCCTGTCAATAAGAGTTCCATAAGTTATCTCATCGGGAGACAATCCCTTGAGTTGGAGCTCTTTGAAGAACCTTAGTGCACCATCAAGATTCCCCATTTGACACTGTCCATTTATCAAAGTGTTATATGTGACAACATCAGGAACCACACCACTGTCTATTATACCTCGAAGAAGCCTGTAAGCTTTCACCACCTGCCCGGACTGGCACATTTTCTCAACCAGCTTCTGCAGGCTCTTACTGTCTCTCACCTGGTTTGCACCGAGTGTCAGCCGAAGGAACAAGGAGGGGTTATTGCCCATTTCCATCTTATAGAAAAGCATCCGAGCTTCCTCAAGCCTACACAGCTTGTAGAGTCCGTGAATGAGAGTGTTGTAAATCATAACAGTTGGATGGCAACCAACTTTTTCCATCTCATTAAAAATCTGCATTGCTTCATCTAAAAGCCCTTTCTTGCACAGTCCACATATCATGATACTATGTGTTGTGGCGTCTAGGACCACATTATTCTGCAGCATCTCAGATTTCAATGAGCGAGCTCCTTCCAGATCACCAACATCACAAAGGGCCTTGAGTAGCGTGTTGTAGCAGAAGGTGTCAAGCACAAAGCCTTTTCCCTTCATCTCATCTAGGAAGGAGAAAGCTTCCTTGATTCTGCCTGCCTCTGCACAACCCCGAATCATAATTGTGTACAAGACAACATCTGGTGTGATATTGGTTTGCTCCAACATCTCCTTGTAACAATCAAATCCCTCGTCGTACCTGCCAACCTGAAACAAACCATCAATCAAGCAGCTGTACCCCTTCAATCCGAGTTTAAAACCCCTAGTGCGGAGCAGCTCCAACCCCTCAAATGCCTCGTCAACCCTGCCAGCTTTGCACAGGCCACATAAGAGTGCATTGTGCATGACCTCGTCAGGAGGACATCCCTTCTCCTTCATCGACTGCAGCAGCTTTGCTGCGTCGTTGAGTTTACCTACATTGCACAGGGACGACAGCAGGATGGTGTGTGTCTTCACGTTAGGCGCAATCCCCCTCTCAAGCATTTCATCGAACAGTTTGAGCATATCCCCCGTCATGCCTCGCTTGCAAAGCCCATCCATGAGCACATTGTACGTGACCGTGCTGGGCGAGCAGCCGGTGGCGTCCATCCTGTTATAGAGAGCGAGAGCCAGTGGAATGGCACCGCTGTCGACGACTGCCTTTAGGACGGCGTTGTAGACAAAAGTGGTGGGTTGGCAACCAAACTCGTCCATCCGGGAGAACGCCTCGACGGCCTCTTCATGCCGACCGGCGGAGGCATGGGCGAAGACAAGCACCTCGAATGCCGCGGAGGGGACCTCCAGGCCGGCTGCGCCGGCGTCGGCGATAGCGTCGTACATGGCGGCGTCGGCGTCGGTGGAGAGGAGGATCGGGACGACAGCGCGGGAATAGAGGAGCGGGGAGCGGAGGCGGGGCGTTAGGGCGGAGAAGAGGAAGAGGCGGAGGCGGGATGCCGCGGGGAGCGCGGCGCAGAGGAGGGCATCGGCGACGGAGTGCGGGGTGAGGCTCCGCGAGAGGAGTGTGAGGCAGGGAAGGATGGCCGGGAGCGAGGGCGGAAGCGTGGAGAGGAGCGCGTGGAGGGCGTCGGCGGCGTTGAGCTCGGCAGCAAAGGGAGGGGAGACGGTCGTGGTGGCGGTGTGAATAGAGCCGCCGGCGGGGAGGTGGAGGGAGAGGAGGGAGCGCGCCGCCGCCGCACATCTCATGCGTTCATGGAGGTGGATTGAGACGGAGAAAGATCTCGAAAGCGGCGGCGGCGACCGTAGGGACGGCGGCGGCTGTGGCGGGGCGGCGCGACGGCGAGAGGGGGAGAGTTGAGTTGAGGAGGACGGCAACAGAGATGGGCTCCGTTGGATCAACTTGCAGTGGTAGATGCTCGATTTTTTTAATTGGAAAACAGAAAGGCTTGTGAATGGTGATTGATCGGGCTCTGTATTGTTCAGTGTTTAAGTAATTGTTCTCACTGTTGATTTTTAAGATTTTGGTATTTTTGTTTGGGGATATCGAACTTGTTACCTTGGTTATTAGACACCAATTTTGTTCAACGCACATCTTCATTTCATTTTCATGTTCTTTGCTGTAGGGCCGTGAAATGGAGAACGTGCGCCGGATAAAATCAAAGAGTAAAATGAACAATCAGTACTTAAACTTGTCAAGACGTGTCATCTAGATCCATCAACTCTCATAATACAGATCTAGCACCTAAACTTATCAATGTACGTCATTTAGATCCTCAAACTTACTATATGATTTATTACAATCTATTTAGCTCTCTAAATTTTTAATAATGTGTCATCTAGGTCATCTAACTTGTTAATTAATTTACTCACGATCTAAATAAGTTTAATTATCAATAATATACCTATCTAATGTCTCTATCATGATCATATATCACTCTGAATCATTATTAAGTGTATGAACTGTGACACCCCGATCCAGAGCTTAATAAGATTAATAGGATACTCATATCAACAAGTTGCAACTTCTTTTCCGGTAGTCTAGCTCCGAAAATCTCTGAGGTTAAGCGTGCTTGGCCTGGAGCAATATCAGGATGAGTGACCGATCGGAAAGTTATTCCCGGGTGTGCACGAGTGAGGATAAAAAGCTACCTGATGTAAGCGGGCCCGGCCTCGAGGAGGCGGGACGTTACATGAACTCATCATTTGCAATAGAGACTTTTTAAAGCTTCAATCGATAGCTACCTCCGCCCACCAATCATCGCGTGCCGCCTACGCCACCAAGCTATATCCATAAGCAATAGCGCACCGAACGCATCCCCAACCATCTGAATCGGTGACCGCTGTCACGGCAGGTGATAACCGTCTTTCACGACACGACGGTGCTTTCGCTGCCACGCCGCCGTCCATTGTGCACTACCCATGCTCAGCTGTTACCCTGTATGCTTTTCTCGTCGTCTGAAACCCGATCAGATTTTACTCGATTGAGAAAGAGGATTCTCCTTTACATTTTTACCATGTTATCAAAGTTAACAAACAAAATAGATTCTTAAAATTAAACGCCATAGTAAAATAGAAAAGAAATCTCAATAATATATTTTTTTCATTTTTGACCTAGTATTTAATTTTAAGAATCTGTGATCAAGAGAGATATATGGTCATGATAGAGACATTAAGTAGACATATTAACACTAATAAAAATTATTTGGATCGTAAGTAAATTAATTAGTAAGTTAGAGGACCTAGATGACACGCTGGGACAAGTTTGTAGATCTAAATAGATGATTATAAACCATATAGCAAGTTTCGGGACCTAGATGACACAACTTAACAAGTTTAGAGTGTCAGACCCACGTTTTGGAAGTTGAGAAACCTAGATGACACACCTCAACAAGTTTAGGTACCTGCTATGTACTTTACTCTAAAATCAAATAAGTTGATATTCTAGAGATCAAGGTGATAGGTTTCAATGTCTTTGAGACAAAGAAACTCGATCACATTTTACCGTTTATCTTCTTAACAAAATGATAAATAGTCGCTTCAAATTTAAATTGTTAAGATACACTTTTGTAATCTACTATATTAAAAAATTTTTGAATGCCAACATATAATATTATAAATATTCGAACTAATTTTCTTAAATGAGATGAATAGTTAAAGTTGATTTAGAAGTAAACGGTGTCAATAATTTGAAAACGAAGGTAGTATGATATATTTCACTATTTTATTATAATTTAATTTCTCATTAAAATATTAAAAATATGACTTATGATGTTATATTTAAATTAATTTTTTAAAAAATAATAAATTACTACATTAGAAAATTTGTTAAAGTTGATGTTAAAAATCAGCTACAACAATAATTAAAAATAGAGGGAGTACTAATGATACAAAATTATCGATGGTGCTGTGATAAAGCAAGATGGCTCGAATGTATCTTATTGTTATTTCGTATCTCCCAACGTTGCCTCTATAAACCGTGCTCCGTTATTATAGGTTTTATTTAACATTAACGCACTGTAATTTTACCACTATGTATTTATACCTTTTTTTTTCTTTCTGTCCTGTCAGCCATGTGAATTAGACTATTGAACTTATTTGTTTGCGCTCGAGCATGCTTTATACCTGGGCGTAGCCGTGAATGCAATTTTGCTCTCCAAAGAGCACCCGACTTTGAGAATGGCAAGGGAGCATAAAGTTATTGTTATAGAGGGAATTCTTTATAAGTCACTGAAAAAAGGAATTTTTGACTGGAGGGTATGGGTATCCAAATTTGTTAACTTGGTCCGTAGGACAATGACTTAAACGATTTCGTGTGGTGCACATCTCAATTTAATGTTTTTTTTTGTTCTAGGAGACACATCCCACGTTCTTTGACCTGAAAAAAAAATTAACATTCCTATTCAGTCACTGAAAAACTGATTGTAACATAAAATCTGAACCGCTAAAATCCTATTATAGCAATAAGTTGAAGCCATCATATAGCGTCGCCTCAGTTCCAGCCCCTTTCCCTCCTATGAGGTACCTATGACCACGAACATGAGCTGAGCATCATGACTAACGAGCTTGGATGCGAGACTCTGTTGGAAGACTATTGATAGTCTACAAGGCATATTTATATATGAGAGGGGCGATCTATTTGGATCTGAACCAGCCGAAAGCAAACTCATCTAAAACTTGTGAAAGTAACACTAAGACTACTGTCAGGTTGACTCATTCCTACTTGTGAAAGCAAGACTAAAACTACCGTTAGGTTGATATAGGTGTAGATATAAGACTAAGTCTACTGGCGGTGTGTATATAACTTGTCCACCGCCTTCACGCTATTAGTGACGTCCTCAAGGGTGAGGTCGGCGATGTCGACCAGTGTCTCCATGGAGGGAGCAATCTGGACATACTTGTCGGGGCCAGCACAAAGCAGCTTTTCGACGGTCCTCTGCTGAGGAAGCTCATCATTCTGAAATGGCGAAGTACAAATTAGTCAACTCGTTGTCCATCACAGAATGAGAGTGTCTCCCACTCTTAGTGAATAGGCTCCAGTGTCGACCTCTCCGAGCACGGTCATAGCCGACGGGGATCACCTCCAATGCATCTCTTCTTGACTTGTTGGTGGTGAGCGTGTGGATCATCTTCATTGGTAAGATAAGGAGCTCGGCCGATGTGCGATCGTCTTGCCGATCAATGCCATTGGGATTGACTGTATCGTATAGGTCTCACGATCTTTCCTTCACCCGCATCAAGAGACTTCAGTCCTCGGTGTTTATTTGGTGGAGAAGGGAGATGGCTAGCATCTTCTCTCCAAGGAGCTGAAGCATGGCTCATGGTCAAAACGTGTGCTCGGATACCAAATGTTAGAAGCTGAAAGCTTAGTTTGATTGATAGCCTACAAAGTACATTTATATATGATAGGGTCTGTTTGGTTCTAAACCGATTGAAGGTAAACTCATCTGAAACATGTGAAAAAAAGGACTAAGACTATGTCAAGTTGACTGACTTCTACTTGTGAAAGCAAGATTAACACTACTATCAGGTCAACTAGCTCTTTTTTGTGAAAGCAAAGCTAAAACTAATGTTAGGTTGGCTGATTCTAGTGTGGATACAAGACTAAAATGACTGCAATGTAGTCCTAGACTTATTGACTAGGTTTCTTACCGGGTTGACTGGTGAAACAGCCATGATACTAGGTAAAACAACCATACGGGCATCATGCTGATTTAATAGAGGTGTTTAGTCACCATTAAAGCTGAGACTCAATCATTAGTAAGCTGTCGCCCACAGAGTGTTTGTTATAATGCCATAAAGAGAAAATATTAGGGCTGTGTTTTTTGGTCGAGTCTACTCGAGTGCAGGGAATCCAAGTTCATAAGGTAATTTAATATTTTTATGGTGTCTGAAATTCCACTAACCATTAGGAGTACCGTGCCTAATGCCTTGGCGATAAATTTTAGTGGCTATGTCTAATGTCAGCATGACTATGTCTTGATCAATTTTGCAAAAATGTTCAGGAAGCAATATATAACCATTACAGAAGAGAGTCGAGTGAAATCATGTTCGGTGTGACAAAAATGATCCGTTCATAGTATTACAAAAATAATTTTTGAATCTGTAGAAATTTTCTTGTTATATGTCATGATCAAAGATGCCATTATTGTCCGGGGTTCTTGAGACCAGTATGATAACCATCCATTACTTGATGAGGATGCATCTTGCTGAGAACCTTCAGCACCGCGCAACCTTAGTGGCAAACAGTGCAGGGTGTATATTCCAGGAATGACGTGCTCCAGGTTCAAGGCCTCCACAAGGATGACTTCCTACATGTACAATTTCAATACGAGGTGGTAAAAATCAATATTGTTTCAGCTTACATGTACTACAACAAATATGCAAAAGTAATTATTTAGCTGCAGACTTGCAATGGATTTTAAAACAGTTATGATTTCGAGTTTTTTTTTTTCCAAAACCTTTCTTCGTTTTGTAACGTTCCTACTGTAGTAGTTTGTGGCAGTCATATGCTATGTATGCATGGTTGCATTTTCATAGACTGAAGAGATCAACTATCTAGTTGCTTTCTTCATTTTTTTTTCAATTCATAGAGTCTACAATATTACATTGTTTTGATCTTTATATTGAAATTATTATAACTTCTTAGTAAAATTTACGGGAATATTCCCTCATTCACATTGCAATTGTGCTAAATCCCTTAATTATGCACTATAAGATATACAAATATATACTAGTTCTTCAAAGTATACAATTTAACACTAAGCATAAAAATAAAACTGAATTCCACATTCCCGTTGGTGCTGATCTAAATTATGCAATATCAACCTCGTGCCATTTCAAAAAGCTCTCACAATTTCACAGGAAAATATGAAATATTAGTAGAATTCACAAATTTGAAGATTTTAGAGGAAGAGAAAAGTAGACGAAGAAATATAAACAGAACCATGATAAAAGAAATTATATATATGCCACAAAAAGTTGAAGCTACCAATGGTAAAGTAAGTACATGTTTTAATTTTCTGAATACGCATTTGAGCAAGAAATGCAAGTAGATGTACAGGGAGTAAACTAATAGAGCACAGAGTAAAAAGGAAACAGAACTCCAAAAATGAAGAGTAGAATGAAAACAGTACCCTTTTTTCAAGAAACACTAAATGAGCTGGAATACATTCATCAAATGCTCCCACAGATAAATAATCAACTCCTGCATGGAGGAAAGTATGTTAGGAAGAGCACTATACCACAGTTCGTTATTGCCAACTTGCAGTGAGTTGCAACCTTCAGATCAAATTAGTATGAGCCCAAAAAGGGAAAACAGCTTGTGTGATGTCAAAAAACTTTAGGTACATTAAATTTCTTTTTCTAGGTCCAAAACGGTCAGAACCACTCAACGTTTATAACTTACCAACCAGTTTGATGTCAGTGTTGTCGACCAACCATTGTGCACCATCCTTCCTGAACCCAACATAGCTTGTGTCGAACTCTTTCTTCCACATAAGCTTCTGCACATGAACACAATTGTTTGATATAACTAATTGAGTTATTACTGCTTCTGCTTGCAATAACATAGTAGATAGTCCAACGCATATCATACTAAACTTAATTGAAACCAAAAAGGTTGCATTTATTATCACAACGACCACTAACTGTTTCATCTTCGTCCACAAAGATGTAATTCCATGAAATTTTCTAGTTGTGGTTATCTAAAATTAACTCCATACATGGGATAGCAAGTAATACCTGTCTGCTATTTAGGGCTCGAAAGAGTACATGTCGAACACCTTTAGGAATGCGTAGGGATTCCATGACCGCGACTACATGAGAAGACAATGTAACATTTTAGTATTAATTAGTATACGCACATTTTCATTCCTATTTACGTTGAACAGCATTTTGTTATGCTGCTGAATATCTGCTTCATTACCTGTTATGTTGCTATCCCTGGGTACATCAACCAACAGAGCAGGGCCTGCAGAGACCAGTTGATTCAGAATGGGGAACAGGACTAGTATATAAGTACATCCCAAGATTGTCTGCCAGGTCTTATTTAACTGGTTGTCTTCCAGAACACAGAGGGAGTATAACCGTGCTTTATATATTTGAATGATTGACTAAAATGCAGTCTTTTTATGCTTTCGTGAGGCAAGAAACAGAGCCTGCTCAATTATTAAACGGAGGCATAATAATAACTGGAAAAAGGACTAGCTATTGAGTTCACATCTACCGTTGAGGACGGCGAGGTCGAGCGTGTCGACGTCGAACCCGGCGTCGTAGTAGTGCTAGAAGACGTGGCCGGGCGCGTCGACGTGTGTGCCTGAGTGCGCGGTGAGGCGGAGGTCGGAGAAGTTGGTGATGTCGGAGCCGTTGCGCATGGACCGCGCCAGCCGCAGGAACTCGCCGACGCCCTCGCCGGACTCCCACGCACGCGGTAGTAGTGGCTGATGTCCACGATCCGACTGCCGTCGAACTCCTCTCGACGCTCTGGCGCCTCCGCCAAGCCGCACGCTGCGGTCTCGGCGTGCGCGTAGCCCGGGTGCACCGGCTCCCCGGAGGCGGACGCCGGTGGCAGAAGCAGCAGGGGGGCGAGGAACATGGCCGCGGCGAGCTCCATGACTGCCAAGTGCGGATCACACGCCACTTAGTAGGTGGTGTCTGCTGATAAAAAACACCCAGTGCATGATTGATGCGGTACAAGTCCGTGATTCCCACATCAGAGCTTAAGTTCACAATCAAACTTATTCTTAGCCGATAGTTTGACCAACTGTATATGATGCCACCTATCCTCTATTACTCCCTCTCTGTTTTTTAAATATAGTCATAATTGACTTTAACTAATAATTTTAATTATTCATCGTACTTAAAAAATTTATTTAAATATATAAATAAAAAAAATCATGTTTTAAAAACCTTTATTAATAAATTAAATTATAATAAAACATATAATATTTTTTATATTTTTTTAATAAAATAAATGGTTAAAATTGACTGTGATTATACTTAAAAAAACCGAGTTGTACGGTCTGGAACTGATGGTTTAGTAAATGCAAAACCCTGCTTCCGCAACTGCTACTTAACCACGAATACCGGTGCTACATGCCCAGCCAAGCTTTGCTTCAAATCCAGGAGAAGTGCACGGATTGCTGTTATGGTCAGACAAGAAATCTTTGATATACAAGCAGCTGGGACAAACCACCAAAGCAATTTTTTCATCGGGTCCTCTTTGGTTTATATTCATCAAGTTCATCCCCACCCCACATTTTCACCGTGACATGTCCATAGCTTCCAATGCGGTGATGCCAAGGAAAGGACTCAAGTGCCTGGTGCCTAAGGTCAAAAACAATGAAATGGTGTTTTCGCCAAAAAAAATAAAAAAAATGGTGTACCTTGCTATTTTTAGCCAAGACATGATGCATATAGGCAGATACGCATTATACTGTATTTATGGAACTGCCATATTACATGACGTCTTGTGTATCAAATAATTTTGCAATAATCAATTATAATGACTAGAAAATTGTTTCTTTTGTTCAGTTGATGCACATGCCGTAGGTTTTGGTAATGTTCTCTGGTTGTTAGAGGTGGTTTTCCATCAGAAGCGGTAGATGCAACGGACAGAGGGGTACTTCATTCAGTTTCTGATGCCGTGACGCGGATGCTGAAAAGTTAGACTAAACCTACCCCGGCCCATATAGCTTTCTGTAAAGAAAGTGGCCATATAAATGATTAACACAGCACTATGCTGACATGTAAATCTGCACATACATTCTACATCATATAGAATGACTCTGGAATCAGATCATAAAGGAGTGAATGCACAGATTCTAAGATGCTATCATTGCCTTGTTCAAATGTTTGAAATAAGATCAATACCATAAGGTATTCTGGATTGCAGTCTATATGGAACCCACCATGGACTTATAGAGTAGTAATCATAATACCTTTATAAACTCATAATAGCTTGATGTCTGTATAAGTACAAGTAATATATCGTGATTCCCATTTTTTTGTACCTTCAAGTCAAAGTTGACAAACCAGTAGCACAAGATGTACGGCATTCTATGTACCATACCCTAGAATTCATGTAGCACAACCAATATCCAGTCCAGTTGCTACATGCATCAGGCTCGGATGGCATTAAAGGGCATGCACATAAAGCATCTATTTTGACCTGAAAAGTTGACACGATGTTAATTCTTTTTCAGATAACATAAGTATAGAAATGAATCAACATGTATTTTTGACAGGAACATGCAAACCGATGTCAAGGGTCCAGCTAGATTATTTTCTTCTGTTTTGTCTTGAACTCGTCCAGCTATATTATCATCAAGCATTTCTCCATGAGAGCCACATGAGCTATAGCTGATACAATTCAAAGTGTTCTCATCTACACTTTGAATTTCCTTGGTAATACCAGAAGCATGTGCAATCTTTAGCAGAGAATCATTATGTTACTGGTCAAGTGATCCACTATCTTCCCCGACAGAACTCTGCATACTAACACTTGCTCAAATCTGGCACACACGAAACAGTGTGAACTTCACAACTTAATTATAGATCTTTTTTTCAGTAACAATGCAGTAAATGTCTGACAACCAGATCACATAATAATTTCATATAATCCGTCTTGTTCTGCATCCATTCAAGCATACACAGTCCCCATCAACTCATCCATGGGTCAGGTTCATCGGCAAGGCTCTGTGAGTATAAATGCTGCATCAGTTTTGTCACATGTTGTAGACTGGTTGATGTGGCAAGAGATGACATAAGCTCATTCATTATGTTATGCAAACTAGACCCACAGTTGATTTTAATCCAATTTATGTGCTCAATGGCCATCTCTACTTTCCCAGCATCTGTTAGGCTCTTCAACAAGATAACATGTGATTTCAAGTTCTCAATGTTAGATGGAACACCACAGATAACACTCGACGCTCCTTTAAAGTTACCTGAAAAATATTTCAGGGTCATTATTTACATAATAAGATATTAAAAAGAAATAACAGCAGCAGACTCTTGTTCTGGCGAGCAAGTACCTTGTTTACAGAGCATAAGTATAAACACAGTCAATACTGAGCTAGCCACTGCAGCATTCTGCATCAAAGATCTATTAAAGATCTCCATTGCCTGATCATATTTATTTCGTTTGCACAACATAGTGATGACGGATGTGTATGTTGCACAGTCTGGAGCCACTCCTTTTTGGATCATATGATCAAACAACCGTTGGGCTTCTTCAGTTTCACCGATTTCTGCAAATTTTGTGATAAGTATGTTGTAGGTCTGCAGATTTGGGCTACAACCGATGGTGAACATCTCATCCCACAACTTCTTGGCTGGCCTAAGAAGATCATTTCTACATAGGGTTTCCATGAGAGAATTATATGATGAAATATCAGGTTCTAGTCTCTTTCTTCTCATCTCTTTCAATACATCATATGCCTCTCTCACCTTCCCAGCCTTGCCCAAGAACGACACCATTGAATGGCAATACCTTGCATTATTGCAGTAACCCTTCTCTAAAAGCAATGCAAAAATTCCCCACATGTCATCACCCTTCCTATTCTTGCAAAGGTTCTCACAAAGGTGTCCAAGCATCTCTGCACTTGGAAATCTCCCCTTCCCCAACATAAAGTTACAGAACATTGCAGCAGCATTAGCATCTACCTCAGACACTGAGCCAATTAAGGCATTCAAAACATCATCATCGATGGGAAAATCTCCTAGCACAAGTGCCTCTGCGATCTCCTTTGCCTCAACAATCTGCCGGTTTGACAGCAATGCAAGAACATGGTCTCCATAATCCTCCTTCCTAGGTGCGACACCCAGCTTCCTCTTCTGCTTCAAGATCCTCCCTTCCTCCTCTGCCCTCCCAGCCAACCTAAAGCCCTCGGACACAATCCTATAGGCAACGAAGTCTGGCTTCCATCCGCGTAACCTCATATCCTCCAAAGCCTGCCAGGCGTCCTCGATTCTCCCTTCCCGACATAGGCCATCTACGATCATTGCTGCGACAACTGACCTGCTAACCGGATCGCCACGACAGCCTACTACCTCCATCAACTGCAATACCTCCACCAGACTGTCGCTCCTGCTCACCGTCTTGACAAACACCCCGAATCCAACAGTGTCCAGCTCCACCGCCCCTGCAAGCATTCTGTCGAGCACCTTGCGCGCGTGGGCGAGGGACCCGGACGCAGCGAGCGCGGTAAGCAGGGAGTTGCAGAGTGGCGCGGGGAGTGCGGCGTCGGAGGACGCCTGGAGGAGACTGAAGTGCGCTAGAGCGTCGGGGAGGCGGCCGTGACGGAGTAGCGCGGAGGCGGCGAGCGCTCGGGTGGCAGGAAGGAGCGGGAGCCGCGCGACCCGAGCGCGGGAAAGCGCGGCGAGAAGGCAGGAGAGATGGGGCGTGACGGACGCAAGGTGCGCGTGAAAGGCTTGCGGGCTGGAGGTGGGCACGGTGGCGGCCGGAGAGGGAGAGAGCGGTGGCAGGTGGGGCCGGCCGGAGATGGCGCGCTCGCCGGCGAGGCGAGAGAGCAAGCGGTAGGCGGAAGGGAGTGGTGGGCCCATGGTGCTCCGCGACTTTGCTGAGAAGGCAAATATTTCTTTTCGCGAGGGTAAAAAGAAAACAATTTGTACATTAGAAGTAGTACAATTTTCTTTTTCGCTTTCAATTTAAGGCTCGGTCATTCGTCTCTATCTTTATATTTAATACTACAATGTACCGACTACTCTGTTTTTAATCCACTCACTTATAATTAATCTACCTTTTTTAATTAGGTCCTCACGTCTCTATCTCTATTTCTATCTCTTCTCTACTACTATAATAGACCAACTGCTCTTTTTTAGCCCACCCACTTATAATTAATCCACATTTCTTAATTAGATCCTCTCATCTCTGTCTCTATCTCTTCTCTATCTCTATCTCTACTGCTATAATAAACCAACTACTCCATTCTTAATTCACCCACTTATAATTAATCCACCTTTATAGTTAGATCCTCACAATTACAGTAAAAAAGATCATTCACTCAAATCTGACGTCTCGGATTGATAATTACCATCTTTCACTTATATCGTAGGGGCCACAAATTTTTGGATCTTCCTTTCAACTCGTATGCCAACCCCTTGAGACTTTAGTAGATTTGTAACTTTTCTTTTATCTCCTTCAAATATAGCGCCCGCGCCACTGCCTTCACACGAACCGCGGAACGCCCGACCAGGCCACCGCCACCACAGCACGCCTCGGCAGCCGCCGCCGCACCTTCGCGATCCGGACGTTGAGCGCTCGCCCTGCCTACCCGCCTGCACTGACGCACGCCCTAGCTGGTCATCAATGACGCCTGATCCGGCAGCCGCACCCTGCTATTCGTCAGCCGCCTGCGCGACCATCCGGTCGCCGCCACCGCCATGGCACCTTCATTCACGCCCTGGTCTCCGATTGACCGCCCCGCCCGACCGTCACCGTGGCTGATGCACCGCTCGACGCCTGCCCAGCCCGATCGACGCCACCGCTGACGCTCGACACACCCGCCTTCATGGCCCATCGCCCCGCAAATACCACCACCGACGCTTACGCTCGCTACGGTTGCCGCTGCCACGCACGCCAACTTCAATTGAGGCTTTGCATTCTCAATCCCTCTCCAGCGTCATTATCGACTCAAGGTTTGCATGCTTAATTTGGTCATGGTATAACGCATGAAAATTTGTTCTTGGTATAGTTCACAATTTACATCGAGTACCATCGTAAGTATGAGTCACACCGGAAGATCAACCCCAATAAAGTCATTGTCGCATTGTAATTGGATTCTTTTGTTATTTGTTGCTGAGATCCATATATATAACGCTACTTCATTTTATACTTTACATAGGTTTATTGTCTTAGTTTAATTTTAAACACAGGTAGGTGGCAAGATGAGAGAACTTTGTAAATGAATTCAAATATATATTAAGAAAGAAAATGCAGTTTGTAGATTAGTGTGATTCAACTTTACTGATTTGAATGATACATATAAAGAACTTGTGTAAGCATATCTATGATACTTTAGCTGCTGATAAGTTTTTTGTTTTCATAAAACTACGTATATTACTCTTAATTTAAAAAAGCATGTATTTTTCAAAAAAAATTATGTAGCTTATGCAAGCATCTATGTGATATGATAATTGTTTTCCTTCTATCCTTTACCAAACGATACTTCGTCTTTGCTAACTAATAATGAGATGAATGTAAATCTTTATTTCTTAAGGCAGGTAAGTGAATTGTACAACAGGTCAGAGGCATCTCTACCATGCTGTTAACATTTGGCTATTTTTCTTTTCCTGCTTGAGGTGCATGTTTCAATTGATGAGCATTAATCATAGGTATTGCAGTCTGATACAGTACATGGTTATCAAAACTTGTAGTAGTCATTGTGCTAATGATTCAATTAATATAAAATGATTAATTTTTTGTGAATCTTATAGGTATACAATTTATCTTATTGAGGGAGATATTGTATTATTTTGTTATCAAATCTTTCTTTTTATATTGATGTGGCGTTAGCACGAGCATTATACTAGTTTATATTAGGTTCAGCATCGCGAACCAGTAAACCGTTTACATGTTGCGGAAGCGGATGCAGCCGTACACGCTGGTCCGTGTCTCTGGATAAAGAAGCATAGCTAAATTATGCGCACAACAATTGCGCTTTCTATTACAATGGTTAACTATGACAGAATAAAACTCTAGAAATAGAACTTCCTTTGCCTCCCTGAACAGCCAACCTCCATGCGCCCGATCAAAGACATCAGTTGTAAGAGCTGTCCGTAGGTTGAGAGAGTTTGTTTCAAGAATCACTCGCGGAATCCCCAACTCGACAACACACATGATGACAAAGCTCCACGCTCCTCTTCCTGTTCGGCAATAAAGGCACCATCACAGTTAATCTTCAGAACATCCTCTGGGGGCGGGATCCAGCGAGGATGAGACCCCGGGTTGCTTGCCATGACACACCCCTTCTTCTGTAACTGTTCATTGTCCGACACAGCCATAAGCTGGCTACTTTGTTTCTCGCATCCCACCAGCACCAGAGGAAGTTGATAACAGTTAGCCGGCCATCATGCTCCGTCTTCAGTATACTCTGCACCATTTCCATACTATTCCTATCTTCAATCAGTGTGCACCTGATATGCTCCAAATTTAGAGCTCGCCATCCTTGCTTCACCATCTTGCATTTCAGGAATAAATGTCCCCCATCTTCATCCAGACGATGGCACAATGGGCAGAGTCTCTGCCCTAATGCCTCTTCTCTTAATATTTTGCCTGAGGGGCAAACTGTTATGTGCAAGCCGCCACAAAAACTGTCGCACCTTTGGTTGACAATTTTCTTTCCATATCTTGTTCCATCGCAGGCTATCAGTGGCCACCCCCTGGACGATTCCCCAATCTGTTTTTGCCTTTTTGCACCTTTATCATCTTTGAAAGCGTGGTATGCTAATTTAACAGAAAAGATCCCCTTCTTATCATGGTGCCACGCCACAAAGTCCTCATTCTCCATTCTGACTGGAATGCTCAAGATCAGCTTCACATCCTGCTCCCAAAAGATTGCTTTTATGAGTTCTGCATCCCATGAGCCAGTTTTTGGATTCAGCAGATCAGAGACTCGTGTAAGAACGCACTGTCCACATGGAGTAACCAGCCTTCTAGTAGCTGCATTTGGTACCCACGGATCACACCATATGTTGATGCTCTGCCCATTACCGACTCTCCAAATTAACCCCTGTTTCAGAGCATTCAGGCCCCTTAATATACTCCGCCATGAGTAGGAGATTCCCGGTCTCTCGACCGCCTCTAAAACATTGTCGTCAGGGAAATATCTTGCACGCAACACCCATGCACACAGCGAGTCGGGGACCGTGATTAACCTCCACCCGTCTGGCTAACATTGCCAGGTTGAAAGTATGTAGATCGTGGAACCCAAGTCCCCCCTTGTCTTTTCTTGTGCACAGGATATCCCATGAGAGCCAATGCATCTTCTTCTCATTCTCTTGACTTGCCCACCAGAACCTACATATCATGGTGCTAATTTCCTCACACAACTCCATTGTCAGATCAAAGCAGGACATCGCATTGGCTGGCATCGCCTGAGCTAACAACCTTGATCAGGATTTCCTTCCCAGCTTTTGATAGCAACTTCTCCTTCGACCCCTGAATTTTCATCCAAACCCTATCCTTGATATATGCAAAGGTTTTAACCTTTGATCGCCCCATATAGACAGGTAGCCCTAGATACTTCTCATTCATGGCTTCAGCAGCGATTCCCAGCCTGTTCATAACCGCTGCTCTGGTGGACTCTTTGGTGTTTGCACTAAACATAATACTGGACTTATCTTTATTCACCATCTGCCCCGAACAATCCTCATACAGTCTTAGAATGTTTTGCAGACAATCTGCACTTCTTTCATCAGCTTCCAGAAGTAGCAAAGAGTCATCTGCAAACAATAGATGATTAACGCTGGGTGCGCCTTGGCAAATGTGACGCCTTGTAAGTCTCCATTCATCTCCGCATTATCCAGCAATATTGAGAAGCCCTCTGCACAAAACAGGAACAGATAAGGTGACAAAGGGTCACCTTGCCTCAATCCTCGCCCAGGTATGATATTCTCCGTTAACTCGCCATTGACCTTAATTCGATACGAGACAGTGGAGATGCACTTCATAATGATATCCACCCATCTGGCCGCAAATCCCATTTTTCTCATCATCTTCTCTAAGAACTCCCACTCCACCCTATCATACGCTTTACTCATGTCCAGCTTCAGTGCTGCATACTCCACCCCTGATCGATTAGTTTTCATGAAGTGTGTGAATTCATAAGCTAGCAGCACATTATCAGTCATGAGACGCCCGGGCACAAAAGCTGACTGGTTTGGTGAGATAATATCAGGTAATATATGCTTCAACCGGTTTGACAAAACCTTCGATGCAATTTTGTAAATCACATTACACAAACTAATGGGCCTTAGATCTTTTAGCTGTTCCAGTTGGGCTACCTTTGGAATCAACGTGATCACTGCTGCATTCCAGCCAGCGGGCATGTCACCACCTTGAAGGAAAGCCTTAACTTATTTCAGCACATCTTTCCCGACAACCTCCCAGAATTGCTTGTAAAACAGGGATGGCATTCCGTCGGCCCTAGGGGCCTTCAGATCAACAATGTCGTCCAGCTCCCCCTTTATCTCATCATCTGAAAATTCCCGCAGGAGATCGCGTTTCATTTCTTGTGAGACTCTGGGGGTGACGTGCTGGAGCAGTTCCTCATATCGCGTTCCTGCATTGGCATTGAACAAACTTTTGTAGTAGTGAGTAATAAGCTCTTGTATCTCCCCCTGCTCCTCAACTACTCCTCCATCCTCCTTTTTAACCTCCTAATTCTACTCCTTTTTCTCCTCTCCGACGCCTGCTCGTGGAAGAATTTGGTGTTTCTATCCCCATTCTTTAACCAGTGCGTTGGCGCCAATACAAGTCATTTTGCTGCCGGAGCAGTTTTAAGGTCCAAGATACTGACCAGAATTACCACCAACATACTGGTCAGTATTTTAAGGATAGTTTATTACTTTTATTTTTGTTTAATTAACTAATTTTTATTTTATTAATATCTTTGTGGACTAAAAATATGAGTCATAAATAGGAAAATTATTGACAATAACGATTAATATCAAAATATAAATTTAGATTATTATTAAGTAATAGTAATAATATAATTAATTAATATTATATTTTTGTTTCCAATATTACCCTCAATGAAACAAAATACTACCTAATACTGCTATGTGGGACTAGATAAATCTAAGCCGTTAGATCTTCAATACCTATAAATACTCTTAAAAAAAACTTATAGGTATTTTAGAACTGCTCTAAGAAGAAGCTCCCTATTCACATTCCCCTGACACAAAACACTCCTCCTACACAACTCTAAATCTTTTTTTTGCTTTTTCTATGTGTTTTTCTAAGTCTTCCAGGATGTTTCTACTCCAATCGCAAAGCTCCTTTGCCACCTCTCCTACAGCTTCTTTGACAGTACCATTCCTCTCCTCTGTCGTCAGCTTCCAAGCATTGCTCCTCCTTCACCCATTCTGCCTCAAACCGGAAGACCGGTCCCCCTCGAGCTCTCATATTTTCAGAGATCTCGTTGTCACGATCACCGTTCCATGGTCCGAGTGATAATGATTTCCATTGCGAACCCGGAACTGCGGGAACCGACAGCGCCAGTCCAAATCCGCCATCGCCTGGTCAAGACATTCCCGCACATAGCGATCACAGACATGACTATTATTTCTCAAGGTGAAAGCATCACCCGAGAATCCAAGGTCCATTAATTCACAATCCTCGAGCACCTGTTTAAAACGATCCATGCACACCTGCACCCGTGGCTCTTCTGCTTTCTTCTCACATTGTAACAGGATCTCATTGAAGTCTCCACTCACAAGCCATGGTCACCTGGTGTGTGTATTGAGCGTCTGCAACGCTCGCCAAGCTCCTTCTCAGACCTTGGTTCGCCTAGATTCCAATGAATCGCCAGACAAATCCATTCTTCTCAACTTCTGCATCGATATACAGTCGAGCTGTTGTTTTCAGATGCAATTTAACCTCCTTGTTCCAGAAGAGTGCCAAACCACCACTCTTCCCCTCACAGTCCTTCGTCGCCATGTTCGTCATCCCGAGTTTCCACCTCACTCGGGGCGGCTTCTCTGTTGGCGATCAATTCCCAGAAGGGAGAAAAGCAACAACATGATACCACCAAGAGCACATGCTGATGCTGAGAACTATGGGCGATGGAAAAATCAGAACAGCGGACCCGGTGTGGGCCAAATGCTATTTTGGGACGACGGGGGACTTTGCCTCGATGTGGGCCGTTTTCCACTCCCTGACGTGGTTAGGAGCCCAAACCACTTCAATATCTGTGCAATCCATAGGCAGCCAAATGAGGCCTTAACTGGCGGAGGAAGGATGTGAGGGATGAGAAGGAAGTCAATAGCCCTCAGAAGAATAGTGACAATCCTGCACTTGCAACAAAGGGTGGTGAAGCTAAGAGGGCGCTGTTTGTGAAAGACACTGTGAAGGAGAAGATGACTGAAAACAATGAGGAGGGGGGTGTGGACGGCATGCAAATTGTGCAGGTGTCTCCCCAACTGGAAGGAAGTGAGAAGTCGGGGACCTCTAGCGGGGGAGAGGACTTGGAGAAGAAGGGAAAGAAGAAATTGTTTGAGAAATCGCAGACCAACACATTCAAGAGAAAACCAAGCAAACAAGGGGTTGGTCAGGTCCCCTCTAACCAAGTGTTATCTCTAGGAAAGAGAGGACTGCAAGATGAAGAGATGGAGGATAAGGAGATGGGGGGAGAAGTAAAGAAAGCAAGGCTTGAGAAGGGGCAAGACCCGAACCAGCTCACTATTTCTGAAGCAGGACTATCGGAACAGTCTTGCGAGGCGCAATGAAGATTGTTTCTAGAACTGCCGAGGGTTGGGGAACGGCGTAGCAGTGAAGAGCCTTCTGTCACTTCAGATGGAGGACCCCGATATGCTATTCTGGTCTAAGATGAAGATGGACAAGCGTAGGCTCAAGAAGTAGTATACACAAACAAAAATGTTTAATTATGCAAGTTTTTACAAGGCCCTAGGCCAATAAAAGGCCGTAGTCATAACAAAACTACAAACTACTCAGCAATATATCTACTCTGTTTTGCTCTAAATGCAATGCAAATATTTTCTATTCTTATGTTGTATATATGTAAATTGTACCTGAATTTATCATGAACCTATGTACTGAAATTACATGAATTTTAGAGTCTTTGATATATTTACATTATATAAGGGAAAATATAGTATAAAACAATGAAAATATGGAGGAAAACGGAGGAATTGATACGCGTGCTGTTTGTGTTTGCTCCAATTTTGAGGTAGTTTAGTATAAGATTCCATATAGTTGTAGATTGTTGATATTACTTCGACTACTTATGAATTATAGGACGTACTATAGCTATTCACATGCGACATATCAATACTAGTCTAACATTTCACCTTTGTTATGTTACCGGTAAAGAAAGAAAACTCTGTTAAGTTATTATTATGGTGGAACCTACCCATCTGGATCGTTGGCTGAGTGTTGAGAACAAGACACATATGATGACATCATGAATTGTAAAATCAAACAACTGAAACTTTAGAAGATGGTAGGATGTGCAAGAATTATAAATTCATTGGAAGTCATTTACTAACACACCTACTTGTCCTCGGTTCGACCCCCATCATCAAAAGACATAGATAGTGTGGTAAATGTGTTTCAAAAGAAAGGACGAGAAATCGCCAAACATCACTTAGGTCATCTTTGTTTTCACTACAATCTACATAGCTATAAGGTGGTGGATATTAAGATTGTGAAAATCCAACACAGATCGTAAGAATCTAGACAAAAAGCTACGAGATGTTTGTTTGCATTACCAATTCTAGAAGCAGAATCCAAGAACTAGTGGAGACAAAGAGACCCTTAGTAAGCTTCTTCGAACATCCGTGCGGGAAGCAAGACAATGGTTTACACAAACACTAGCAGCTGCCAGCAGCACATAGCCACAGCTTGAACTGATTACAAACAGTTGTCAGGAGACTGTTGTAAACATTGTTGCTCACATCAATTTTACAGAGGCGGTCAAATTTGTGCTGCTTTCAGTGCAATTTCAGTTCGCATCCATCTTTAGATTTTACTGTACTTCTGAACTGGGACGTGGAGCCATAAGTCAAGCATTAAAATCGCATGGACACATTAAAGTATACAAAATTATTGTATTCAAAACTTATCTGAATTCATTTGTGATAAATATATGTAGTCTAATCACTACCAGAACCAGAGTAACTCTTTTCCTTTCGACCTAGTCAGGGCCATTCAACTGAATTTGGGCAATTTGATTACTTTTACCTTTCACATTCAGGAATCATTCAGTATGATTCACTTTCTCACATCGTCATCCCACAGAACTTCAGCTGACAAAGTGCTCCATTCACTTTCAACATGAAGATACTGACAACGCAATCAAATGCTAAGAATACTTGCTGGTAGGAATAGGGAAAGCTAGAAGCCCAAATGAGCACATGATTGGTCATAAATTGAATATCTGAACAGGCCAGCTGCGCTTCCGACCATCTGAGCTGACTGCTGTGGTTTCTACAGATATGTCTATGCTACGGTGCTCAGATGCTCTCACAATGCTTATGCGGGATCTGACCATCACAGCTGGGCACTCCTCTGTGCCAACTGATGTAGATGGGGCAAGAAGGAATTCCTCCTTCGCCATCGCGATGGGCTCTTCAAATGTGAAGATTGTCTGTGACCAGTGAGTTGGCGTAGAGAAGGGGGAGGTGGAGAGGATGACAGGCTTCTCCTTGCAGAATCTGTCACTGAATCCTGTGTCAAACCATAAGACAATGCCATAGCACCAGATCACTTCAGGTACAGCCGCACCACATTCACAAAGCCTCAGCTCAAAGCTTGCAGTGAAATCCATCTCATTTTCCTTCATAGTTGCCAGATCAAATGACTGCATACATGCAGGGAAAAAAAGAAGCAATATGTTAGGATACAAATTCCAGCGTTTCTAGAGCATTGGGACACTGGAGCACAATGTACAGAACATAAAGAAACAAAGACATTTCTAGAGCATCCTATGCATTTAGTTGAGGCAGTTAAAAAATATGCATAGCTAGAGTGTATATGACAACAGTACATTGGTATATATGGTTTCTCTAGTAGCATTATATTGCCATTTAACAAATTCAACAGAATAAGTATGCTAAAGCCTAAAGAAGTGAAATAACACAAGTGAAATGTACAAATGCTTACATGGAGTACAGCAGTCTCCGTCACAATATCCTGAGAAGCCACTACATCAACTACAGGAAACCGAGCTGAATTTGTAGTTACTTCTTTGCCAATAGATGACATGTCGAAGCCATACACATTCTCCCAAAATGGCAAGCTAGTTCCACCTTTCCCGAAACCAGCACCAAACTAAAAAACAGATCAGATGGCACCAGTTATCAAATCAAACAAAGGAATCAAAGAAACTATGAAACGAGATGAAAAGCAGCTAAACTTACAATAGTAGCAGTGTCTGGGAGAATAGCACCGCCAGGTTTCAGAAAATGATCACGTGCATATAGAACCGAACTGAGCATGGATTCATACAATAGGCAATAGCCCATCCATTCACTCACTAACACATCAAATCCACCTGATGGAATTTGTACCTTGTGGTCTAGCTCTTCCGCTTTGGTATGTACAACACTTACTACTTGAGAACTTCTCTTTTGTTCCACTTCCTCATATTCATCATGTAACAGGCCATTATTCTTTGCAACCTGCATTTGTGCAGAAAAAATTAGACAGTGGGAAAATATTGTTAAGAGTAAATTTCAAAAAACCCCAGTTTTGTAGTCCTTGTATCATAAGACCACAAGTATTTTGACTGGTGCCACCTCACCCCAGGTTTTGTGGTCATATTGTTTCACAAAATCCCATCTATATCAAGAACAGCTAAGAATATGACATAAATTTTAACTTTATGTTTGTATGCGCTTGTATTTAGAGCGCTTCATTCAATAAAATTATTGAGTCAAATGTGTGACCATGTAATTTTCTAATATGAAAATTAAGTCCATATAAAACATTTCCATTATTTTTTATAATGGTAGGGTTTTGTGACACAGTATATGAACAAAAAGTCCGGGTTAAGTGACACTAGCAAAAATACAGTTTAGTGAAAAAAAGAACACAAAATATACAGTTCTATAAAATTTACTCCATTATTAATTTGGTATTATAAGCGAGCATACTTGGGTAGCGACAGAAACCATCTTTGCACTCCCATCAACAGCAATAACTCTAGAAGCACCAGCCTTCGCTGCAAAAAGACTGTAGGAAGCAACCATGGAGCCATATATCAACAACAAATAGTACCAAAGCCACAGTTACAATAAGTTACACATTACAAGAAGTGATTCAGCTACCCTGAAAAGTTAGGAACATGTCACTACATAGCATCAGTGCAGCAATTACAGTTCACAATAAGGGAGACTGATGAATCATTAAATACTTTTATCTTGAAACACACTGAGGGACACGTTCAAGCATTATGTTGTTTCCAATTAGGATTCATAACCAAGGTAAAATCCTCAGTAGCCAATCAGAAATCCATACATAACAGTTTGTTCCTTTTTTAAAAAATAAATACTTATAGCATGTTTTGCATGGTTGTCATAGGGTGTGTTTGGCAGCCTGCATAAGGCCTGTTCTGGCCCAGTCCATGCAAGGAGATTGTGTTTGGCGGTCTGCACCGCGGCCTCAGCCTGGGCCCCCACATGCAAAGGAAGTCTCGGAACCAGGCTGCAGAGGAACGCAGGAGGCGGTCGTTTCCCGCAAGCCAGGCTCAGGTCGTGCGCAGGTGCACTCGGCCCCCCGGCCCAACTCGTGCAGCGGGGACCTCCATCGTATAAAAAGGATGCGCCACGGGTGTGTTAGGGTTACCTCTCTCACATTTCACGCCGCACTTGTGCTCCCATCTGGCTCACCGTTCTCTTCTCTCCCGTGGTGACCTCTCTCCAAGTCCTGCTCCTCCGCCACCAGTCGGAGGCCGCGACTCCTCCAGCAGGTGGTACCGAGTCCTCCGATAGTGTTCCTCGGTCTGGGACAGTTGCGCGCTGTTCCCTGGCCTCTTCCTGTCTTTTCTGGATCCTATGCCACATCTCTTCGTTTTGTTTAGTATTTGTTCGTCAGATATGCTATTTTTTATTGGAAACATGGTTGAGTTGGCCAATGCACCTTTTCCTAGTATATGGTACACGGTTTTCTTTAAATATGCATGCTGTTGATCGTTGGCCCCAATGTTTTTGGCTCTATATGTGTCATCTACTATTAAGTATATGATTGCTCGATAGATCTGTTCAGATTTGTTGCTGTACTCCACAGAAGTAGAATATTAGTCACTGTTAGTGGTACCTCTTAGTTTTTTTTTTTTTTTTGAAGGAGTGGTACCTCTTAGTAGTACTACTGTTACACATGTTTTATTATTCTGAGCTTTAGTTGAATGGTCAATGATAGTAACGGGTGGCGCATGTTCGTCATGTCGTAGCCGAGGCTTGTTTTTTTTTTGGAGTGATGAATGACAATGAGCACAGTGCACTTATAATTCATATTGTTACTTTTTTTAATTTGTTTGTAGATATGGACCCTGCCACTATTCGTCGCCGCCTTCATGTTAGGGCAGTTGCTCTTGTTACGGTGTTAGCTGCCTGGTCCTTTGTTTGGCTAAGGCGCCGGTTGCAGTGCCAACCGGCTGCCATCCCCTTTGAGCCTTTGGCTGAGAGAGAGAGACAGAGGATGGCTAATTTGACCTTCATTTTCAACTCGGATGATGTGAACTGTGTCGAGCAGCTGCGCATGAAACGCGCACCCTTCTTTCAGCTATGTGATCTGTTTCGATCGAGATCCCTTCTGACTGACAGCTTCCACAGCTCCATCGAGGAGCAGGTTGCCATGTTCCTTAATGTGGTTGGCCACAATCAAAGATTTAGATCACTCAAGCTCACCTTTAGAAGGTCGATTGAAACTATTAGTAGGTACTTCCATGAAGTGTTGTATGCTATTGGTGAATTACGAAATGAAATGATTGTGCCACCCTCTACAGCCACACCAGCTAAAATCAGTAACAGTGCAAGGTGGTACCCTTATTTTCAATTTAGGACTAAATGTATTGTACAACATAATTGTTAGAGGTTAAGTATTGGTAATATAATTTTTAAAACTATGATGATAAAATGTACGACTGTGTGGGGGCAATTGATGGCACTCATGTTTTCAGCTAGGGTACCTTCAAGTCAGAAGGCTGCATTCTTAGGCAGGAAGGGGACCACAACCCAAAATGTGTTAGCAGCTGTGGACTTTGACTTAAGGTTCATCTATGTGTTAGCAGGGTGGGAGGGATCAGCCCATGATGCTCTTATACTTTCTGATGCACTTGAAAGGGACGATGGTTTAAGGGTACAACCAGGTAAAATTGACCAATTCATCTATAACCTTGAATGGTGACCTTGAAAATGGATAATAACTGAATATATAATTTATTAGGAAAATTCTTCCTTGCTGATGCCGGCTATGCTGTGAGGCCTGGGTTCCTACCACCATATAGGGGTACTAGGTACCATTTGGCTGAATTTGGTACCAGGAGCCCACAAAACCCACGGGAGCTATTCAATCTGAGGCATTCATCTCTTAGGGTTTCAATAGAAAGGGCCTTTGGTGCATTAAATACAAGATTTAAAATCTTGTACAACAAACCTTTCCACCCTTATAAGACTCAAGTGACATTAGTGCTGGCATGTTGCATTCTGCATAACTGGATACTTAGGCATGGGCCAGATGCACATATCCCTACTGAGTCTAATTGGAATCCTAACAATGTCGATGAGGCCGCACCAAATGATGTCAACATGGACAACACTACTTGGGCAGCAATGAGGGACACTTGGGCCCAGCAAATGTGGGACAACAGGGGCAATCTCAATGCTTGAACTATGTTTGCGGTCGTATATAATTTTTGGCAGGTCCATGTCTGCACTGTTTGAACTAAGTTTGATTGTGATGTATGTGGCACTGTGGTTAGTTGTTGTATGATTTATTTTATGTACTAAACTGAGACCATTCAACTAATGCAATGATGAATGTCGCACTGTGTTTGTTGTTTTATGTTGCAAATTTTCTTTATATTGCTCTTGATTTGTCCATGACATTTGTTTAAGCTTGCTTATGTGCTGCTGACTACTTAGGATGGCTAACATGGGTGCTGACCAAGGGGCTAATGGTGGACAAGGTGCTAGACCAGCTCTTAGGTGGATTCCTGTCACCTCAGCCTTCATGCTTAGGCACTACGTGGGGCTTATTTCGGATGGTATTAGATGCGACAAGGGTTTCAAGGAAGCACACCACAACACGGTTGCAAAGGCTTGTGTCTGAGTTTGCCGCTGTTGATATAACTGCCACACAGGTGTACAACCACCTCCGTAAGTGACGTGGAAGGTGGATTAGGATCTGCAAGCTGAAGGAGCTAAGTGGAGCTCTTTGGGATGAACAGAATTATGTGATCAGTCTAGCAGATGACCACTACGCTGGCCATACAAAGGTCTATTTGCTTGTCTTTACATGCTATGAAGTAAACACATAACACACATGGTTCTTTTTTTTCTAACTTAAATCTGATATTTGCACTATTCCGTACTAGGATCATCCCAAAGATGCTGAGTTTCTGAACAGGCCTATAGAAAACTACAAGCCAATGGAAATCATCTATGGAAGTGGGGTAGCAACTGGCAGGTTTGCCATGGGTTCCAATGAACCACTAGGGCAGCCAAGTGCTTTCAATCTAGACCCGCTGATGGCTGATGATTCTGTTGAGTCACCTATGGGTGCTGCAGCTGAGTCCACTCAAGCAACTGGGCTGGGGAAGGCGAAACCTGCTGCACCTGAACCTTCTGGTTTGGGGAAGAGGAAGAGGGTGACCCTTAGTGAGGAGGAGGGAGCTCTAATTTTGGGGTTCACTAATGCTATTACAGATGTTGTTGCTGCAGTTCATGAGACAGCACACACCGAGGCTGCTCCAGGGATATACGAGGCTGTTATGTCCACTCCGGGGTTCACTAGGGAGGCACTCATGTTTGCACTGGAACACTTCATGGCGAACAAGGCTGGTGCACTTGTGTTTGTTCAGATGGATGCAGCTGACCGTGACCTTTGGCTCAGGACTCACCTGGGCAAACACTACTACAACTGACTTGTCGCTGTTAGTTGTGACTTAGGAAACTGACAAGTAGCTTTTGTAGGTGAAACTACACCTATTCTTTTGTTGCTATAAGGCTTTCATAGCTTGTTAGCTGTTACTCTTGGTCAGGGGAAAGTATGGGTTAGGTGCAGGGATTAGATGGGGTAGGCATTGCATTTTGTACATCTGTAGATGTGAAACTTTGTGATGGCCACCTTGAAGTTGTCAGCTATTGAACTACATTTGCTTTGAACATGTGATATGAACTTATGATGAGTTCCGTATGTGATATGATCTTATATAATATTTTGTATTCTGTGCTGCTACCATGATCTAATACGTGCTGCCAAACATACCCTATTTTGCCTGTGATGAGTTTGACAAGTTGAACTGATGGTCCTGTTGGCTTAAATGTTAATTATTTCCTTTATTTCCTTCCTCCGATTCTTATTTCGTTCTCTACTTATCAATCAATGGCTAACAGAAACAAATGATTGTAATGCTTGTCAAAATCTGAGGCCAATTATTTTTGAGGTCTTGCCCTGTTATTTCTGTCTTTATTTGTGTTTGTTTGTTACGCGTTCTGACACATTGCTTTCTCTTTTTCTAGCTGTCTTCATTTGTGTTGTCTCCTTTGTCCGTTTCTTCTCTGCTCACAGGAATCAAGTGGGCGTATCTGTTGACACAATGAGGCCATTATCATCATGTTTAAGTTTTTTTATATTTTTTAGCATTTACATTACTTAATTACCAGTATACATTGATGTAATTCATGTCACAGAGATATATAATATTCATACTTCCATTTTTTGTCTACGGCTGCGAAGCAAATGTGTGGCGGGAACAATGGCGGTAAAAGAAAAGGGTGCCAAGGCAAAAGCAGTTGTGGCGGGAACAAAGCAAGCAGTTCCCACCACCCATTTGCCTCTTGCGGTAACCACACCATTGTAGTCAATGGTGACCACATCACATCCCCATGCAACCCACAAATACAATCCTTGTAAAACCAGATGCAAGCGCAAAGTCCAACGCGTACTGCCAAACACAATCTGGAGTGATGTAGCCCATCTTAAAGATATCTATCAAACACCATCTCTTGTATCTACAAATCCAGGCTGGAGAAGGCCTGGTTCTTTTCTAGCCTGGCCCAGGCCTCATGCAGGGCTGCCAAACACACCCATAGTTTTGATCTCTCATTGAACATTTGCTCTCATTTTCTCAACTTGGCACATTTGCTGCCCGATAATGCATTTCGCAGGAATCTATATAATAACCAAGGTATGCAAAAGAATTTAGTTTTGTAAAAAGTGTCTGTTACGTACCTTAGTATTCCAGTGCCACAACCAACATCCAGTACAGTTGCTCCATTCATCAGGCTAGGATTACATAAAAGAGCATCTCTGTAAGCTTCAGTTCTTATCTGAGAAGTGTTGAAGGAGTGTTAGGTGTTTAGCAGACCACATAAGAATATCATAAATGAGCAAACATATATATTTACACTCAAAATAAACAAGCATATTTATTGACAGGAACCCTAACAACCATGTATTTCAAGAGTTCACTTACCTTGTCACCAAGCATCTCTCGATGAATGCCAAATGAGCTATACGACCCAAAGTAGTTATCATCCACAGTTTTAATTGCCTTGGCATTAACACTGGCACGTGCAACCTTCAGCTGCGTGTCATTCTGCTCCTGAGCAAGATTTCTGCTGCCTCCCCCTTCTGCGCTCCCAATAGTACACATCTGCTCAAATCTATCAGTGACATCAGAACCATTTTCTTCAATCATAGCGTCCAGCTTGCTCTCGCATGCCTTAGCTAAACCTCCATTCCCTGATGAACACTGCCCTCTTTCAATTGAGGTTCCATGATCTTCCTCATCATCGTCATCGATGGACAAACTGTGCAGAAGGGAGTCATCTTCCATGAAAGGCTTCAAGTACATCTCGTCCTCCCATGGAATCTTTCCCTCGAATTCATACTTCCCAGCAGGATGCAAGTGGCTGCAGAGTTCGTCGTTGCAAGAGAAAGCCTGACCACAGCTCCAGCATCTATTCTCAGCAACCTATAAAATAAGAAATAAAGCCTAAAATGCGTGAAGGTGTGGCTAGTACAACGACTAATAATAATTCATGACCACAGAAATGAAAAAAAACTGCAATATATGAATCAAGTACATTAGGTGATTAGGTCCATGCCATCATACATCTAATTACTACACTAATCAAGCTAATTGTGACAGTAGGTCCCAAATTGTTGCTTCGACTAAGGGTTGCCGCACCTTGGACCGGACGAAGTTGATGAGCTTGATGCACCCGTAGAAATCCAGCCCCAGCTCCTTCACAATCCGGTAGAAATCGAAGCGGTGCTCAACGGCGCAGTGCGAGGAAAGGGGGCTCCCGGCGTCGAACCGCGAGCTGCAGAACAGACACCGCAACCCTCCGCCGTCGGCCGCCTCGTCTTCGCCGTTCGAACACCAGTCATCCCACCCCTCCTCTTCTTCCTCCTCCTCTTCTTCCTCCTCATCGGACCTCACCCGCTCCTCGGCCTCGTCCTTTCCCGCGCTACTACACTCCATGGCTGGGCGGCTTGGTTGGCACGCAGATTGACGCGGGCGCACGCACTCAGGTAGGCGCCGCCGAAGGCCACTGCTGGTATCAGCACGGCGCCAGATTAGGGTTTACCGGTTTAGACAGCGTCTCTTTTAGTTCGGAGAAGGGTTTTAGGACCGACCGTTCGTTCTGTCTAGTAATTGGGCCTTTCCTTTGAAATAGGCCCATAGTATTTGCCAAAACGGGCCACCTGTTACACTGGATTGACACAGAGGTGTGAGAGAACGGTCTCAAACAAATATCCCATCCTCTAAAACCAGTTTTTTTAGAGCAACCAAGGAATTACTATAGGTATTTTTTTCATTATTTAAAATTTTCCTTCGAATTGATCTAAAAGAAATTTTAATCAGGCCAAATCAGTATGATGTCACAACAACAATTCTTTTCTTAAAAAATATCTAACTACGATTCTTAAGTTTTTCTCGAGTTGTCAACTCGGTTTACACCACCAACGTAGGTTGGATGCATACAGTTTTAAGCCACCTACGTTGAGTTGGTGAATGTCATTTTCGCGATTGATTGTAGGTTGTTGAATATATATATTGTGGTGTAGTGTTGGTCTTTCTCTCGTTTTCCAATCTTTTTAGCCTTTTATAGTTCTTATAATTCAAAATACTCATTCAACGTCCAAACTAGGGGCTAACTATAACTTCACTTTTGAAAGAGTGGTGACAAAGTCACAAACCCTAAAAAGCGAGGGAAAGCTACAATTAGAATTGGAAGTAGCAATAAAGACACAATTGCCCCATTTTACAAGAAATGACATGTCTTAATGGCTCACATTTGTGTTAAGGTTTGTACTTTAAAAGAAGAGGATATTTGAAAAGAAAAAAATCGTTCTTGTAAGGTTTTTTAAAACTTGATTTTTTTCTACATCCTAGTTATTGTTAGTATATAGTCACTCTGTTTTTTAGTTGTTGTCATAGTTGACTTCTTAATTATTTAAAAAATTTAAAACTATAAGTTATTAATTGAATATCTTTAATAATAAATTAAATTATAATAAATTTTAATATCTATTATTCTTTGTTGAATAATACAAATAATAAGAAGTCAACGACAACGACAATTAAAAACAGAGAAAGTATTAAACTTTCTGTAACTCTTACAAAGTGATGGTGTAGCTTCTGAATCATGTTGATATAATTAAGAATTTAGGTGGTACAATACTTTAAAACACTTGAACTTTCTGTTAGTATAAAGTTAGATCAAAGATTAAGCATACGTTTTGTTGAGGGTCAATACCGGTGATGACCGGTATTACCGGCCCTCCGACTGCTTTACGTATAAAGCAGCGAGCGACCTCCGTCTCGCCCGACCTCTATGCCACGACGCGCGTACAGTGGCTCGGGCCCACAGACAGGTCCGCCTCGCCCGACCCCCCCGACCGGGGTCGGATCATCCGCCACTCGACTCAGGCGCCCGACCTCACCATGACGGGGTCGGGAGCTCGTGCCAGAATCCGCCTCGCCCGACCCCAGGGGTCGGACGATCGCTCCCTCCCAACCCTCAGGGGTCGGGAGCGCCACCTACCGCAACAAAGGCGATTGGCACTGAGTGGTTGAGTGATAAAAGCTCAACGACTCCCGTGGCTACCGAAGCCCCCCGTACAAGTGGGCGGTAACCGCCCACGTCGCACAGTGAGGGCAAGGCCGTCACTATGCGGATGACCCCCGTCAAAGCCCATCCCTTCTATCGGGACGGGACGGCCACGATTGACATTCTGACCAGGTATGGAAGCAACGGCGACTGGTCCTTCTCTCCTCCAACCCCTCGTCGGAGGACGCTCCACCATGCTGAAAAGACTTCCCTCGTTGACGGCCATCCCTGTGGCGCCACCGACCAGAGAAGCACCGTCATGTCTGCGACGTCATCCACAGCGGCCGGCACAGAGTCTGAGGCGTCAACAGCGCGGCCTACAGGACGCACGGCCATGCCGTCGCCCACTCCTTCGCGCCGACCCTCTGTACGCCCACCTCCCTCCTTGCAGTATAAAAGGGGGAGGCGGGAGAACGACGCGGGCAAGCTGAACATTAGACCACACGTAGAACACCAGAGACTTGGGAGCTCGTCCCTCTCTCGCCCGTTTGTAACCCCCTACTACAAACCGTCGCGAGTAACACGAACAGCCTCATCGAACTGGACGTAGGGCACGTTGCCCGAACCAGTATAAATCCTCGTGTCCTCTCGCGAACCATCCGAACCAAAACACGCACTCCACGATACTAATTACTCGTCGGCCACAACGAACGCCGACACGTTTCAAAGTTTAGCAGTCAAAAAATTGAAGTGTTGAAAGGCTTTAAAACAGATGAGGTGCATTTAAGGATATGGAAAGATGATGTGATATGATGGGATGGTTTAGTTTTACGTAATTTTTATTTTCTTTATGATCTTTGGCTTTAGGTATAAAAATGAACATAAAGCACACAAGAATGCAAGAAGCTCATCTTTATTTTCCATCATAACCCATGCCTCTATTAGATTTTGATTTTTAGAAAATTATAATTTCAATTCTCTTTCAAGACCTAACTTATATTTTTTCTATTAGCCATATATAGACACTGATATCTAACTTCTATAATTTCTCTAACCCATCTATCATTTCGTAAGGCGTCATCCCTTTTCATCTTCCCCATTTTTTGAGATTTCTAGTTGGCGCCCCTCAATACACCTAAGAAAAAATAAATTTGAGAACAACAAATGGAAGGTTAACGCTCTTGCAAAATAAAAATAAAAGTAAAATGGAAGGTTAACGAATTAGGGAGGAAGCACCGAATGGTGCTCGAACTGAAAAATCCCATTCCCCCTAAATCCTCCACTGTACAACCGAGAAAGCTCACAAGCGTTGCGCTCCTACTACCTGACTCCTTAGACCTAGTGACACCAGGATCCTCCCGCCGCCGCCGCCGCGCCCGAGCGAGATGGACCATTCGGCGGCCGCCAGTTCGTACCAGCGCTTCCCCCGCGTACGGATCCGCGAGCTCAAGAGCGACTACGCCAAGTTCGAGCTCCGCGACACTGACGCGAGCATGGCCAACGCCCTCCGCCGCGTCATGATCGCCGAGGTCCCCACCGTCGCAATTGACCTCGTCGAGATAGAGGCCAACTCCTCCGTCCTCAACGACGAGTTCATCGCCCACCGCCTGGGCCTCATCCCGCTCACCTCCGCCGCCGCCATGGGAATGCGCTTCTCTCGCGACTGCGACGCTTGCGACGGCGACGGATCCTGCGAGTACTGCTCCGTCGAGTTCCACCTCTCCGCGCGCGCGACCGACTCCGAGACGCTCGAGGTCACATCCAACGATCTGCGGTCCACTGACCCAAAGGTCTGCCCGGTCGATCAGGCGCGCGCGTACCAGCACGCACTCGGCTCTTTCGATCCCGAAGACGCCTCCGCCGCAGCAGACCAGAGGCATGTACTCGCTTGCCCGCTCCTTTTTACCCTAGGCCCCTATTTTGGTTTCTTATTCGGTATTTGCGGCATTATTAACTAATTAATTTAATACTGAGTGTCTGCACACCATTTATGAGTGATTATTTATGTTTGGAGGGTAGATGGTTTCTGCCATTAGCAGAAGATGGTTTGGCTGCATCTGAAAAATACTACTACATGGCATGCTTGTAAACAAGCTGTAGTTCAATCATGCTGAGCCAAACGTGTTATTTATAATAGAAGATTATATCTAAGTTATGCAGAAAATGTGGACATCAAACCTTCTATTGTTCTTAGACAGTTGCACTATCTGGATGTTAGCATAATTTCTATACAATTTATAGTACCACGAAGCATGGGGAGCTCAAGCAAAGAATGTTTCTGTAGAGTGAAATCATATTTATTGGTTTTCTTATTGTATGTAATGCTTATGATGGATCCTACGAACATTTATCCTATTTCGCCATCCTGTACCCTGTTTCTACGCTTTCCTTGGGAATATTTTTCATTGGTAATATTTTTCATTTTACTTTAGATTTGCATACTATCTAGAGAAAGAAATAAATTAGAAGACTGAAAAATATTTGTTCAGAAAACATGTATTTCTCTTTGCCAAATTGTCATTTAACAATGCAATGTGAAAGTAACTCAGCTCAGTTGTTGCCAACACTCTCTTGGTGTGAACAGTTAGAGCAATGTGCTCTGGGAGCTCGAACTCCCATCCGACCCATGTTCGAGTCGCGGCACCAACTTCTTAAAAAAAAAAAAGTCAGGAGTATGTCTCTCTCCTGATCGAGAAAAAAAACTCAGCTCAGTTGTTATCGATAATCTGTATATCCATGAGTGTTTTTGTAATTGGAGATCGCAAAGGGAACTCAACATCAGTGTTCCTTGTACCTTGCAAATGTGCTTTCTTTGAGCTGCCCTTGTCCCATGATACTTATTTAGTTTGCCCATTCAGTACATGGAGTCGTGGAGAACTTTTTACTTGAGTTGATTTACGCACTATGATGAGATTGTGAATATGCCTGGCCTTACATCCAAATGTTGTTAAATAAGTACTAGACTGGCCTGTAATTTTTTCACTTATTCTTTTTTCCTGAATGAATCAGTGGCCAAGGCCATGCTATTATATCCATCGCATCATTATTCTATTGATTTCCTGAAAAGTTAACCGAAATTTTTAAGCATTCTTTCTTCCTTCTTGCTAACAAGTACTAACCTTGTAGTGCGTTGTCTGATTTCAGGGGCATTCTTATCGTTAAGCTGCGTCGTGGGCAAGAACTGAAGCTTCGTGCCATTGCTAGAAAAGGAATCGGCAAGGACCATGCCAAATGGTCTCCAGCTGCTACTGTGACTTTCATGTATGAGCCTGATATACATATTGATGAACACCTGATGGATACTTTGACGCTTGAGGAAAAACAAAGCTGGGTCGAAAGCAGCCCTACAAAAGTATTTGATATTGATCCTAATACCCACCAGGTCAGCTTGTTTCTCTAGCATAATACTTGTGTGTTCTTGCCATGTTATCATCAATTGTTTCTGCTGAATTTGTCATGTGTCATTTGGTACTCAGTAGCAGCTGATAGTTCCACTCTGCAATTTTGATTATGTACGGCCAGTTGACCGGTGGACGTACTAGTACGGATCTAGGACGCTGCCAACATTATCAAGGCATAACTTGTGATGTATACTGTTGTAACATCATTAAGGAAGTAACTATCATCTAAATTAGTTGCACAAATCAAGGTCCAGAATTTTTTCCTTCAGATCCTTACCTTATTTATGAATCACTTATTGGCTTACTTCAAGAATTAAGTTTCAGAAGTTGAAAGGTTAAAAAAGCAGATACAAAAAAGCGAGCGGAGAGGCTCTGTCGACCTAGGCGTTTCTAGGCATTTATGATTAAGCGGTGGATATCTATTTAAAAAAAGAAAAAAAATAAAGGTAATAAAAGAAAAGGAGGTGGATATCCATCTATTGTGCTTCACTATGAAGGCCCATCTAGCCCATGGGGGCTGCTGGAGAAAAGGAAAGCTCAACTTAGGCCGGCAGAGGGGTACAACCGGACAGCTGCTGGTATAAAACAACCCTAACGTGGTGGTGGGTGGGATCTGGGATGGCAAAATTCGGTTTAGGCCAGCCACCATAGCAAGCCGGTTGTTGACGGTATCGAGTATGTGGATTGGCTCTCTGAAGCTCAGAGAACTGTTAACTGTTGTATTCCTATACAACTGTTGGTCAACCTGAAACTCAAATAAACATTAGTTAGACTATTTGTCAAATCATGATACAATATCCACTTCTCATTTGATCTGCTTTGGAGAAATTTGTGGTAGTAGCAACAAAATCATAAATGACATGATGTTCTTAGTATCCAAAAGTTTACAGGGTTTGTATTAGCTCCGCTTTGATTGATGTAAAGCTGATGTCTTGGGCGAACATGGCAACATCAAACTCAAGTGGCCTTTTGTTTGTTGTTTCATTCGATCAGTATCTTATATATGCACAGATCTGTATTCTTGCTGTTAAGCTAATTCGTGATGTAGTTGAAAATAAAGTACCAAATCAGATTTGTTTCACCATGTACAAACATGAGATCACTAGAAAAATGGAAGGACCAAGTTGAGATATATGGTGTGTTCATCTGTTAGTAGACTAGCTTTTCTTAGTAGTCTAGCTTTTTGCAATCTATACTTAAATGTGTAATATTTTAATGATATTACAAATCAGAATCCACAATCCAGTATATTTATCTAATGTTTCCTGTGTTCAATATTGCTTGATGAGCTTTGGTTTAAAGTCTTGCTATCTTGGCTTTGTATGGTTGCTAGAATATTGTTGAGTTTAGCACATTGAAGAAATTATTTTTCCTGTTACTCATTTCTAGCAGAAACATGCAGTTGTTTCTCCAGAATCTTGTGGTTCCGAGCTTTCGTTCTTGGTTTTTAGATAAGGTGGCCTGCTAAAAGTTTTTTTTAAAAAAATGTAAACCTGCTAAGATTGTATGGACATCTCACATTTGCACTCACTATTAAAGTTCTTTTTTATGTTCCACTCTGTCAAGCCTGTTATTTTGGGGCCTCTGTAACACCTGGCTCAAGTGTAATTCAGAGTAAGTCTGCGAACGACACAGGCTGTGTTTCTTGTGCAGCAAAATGTCTGGAGGCTGTCTTACCCCCTACAGGTCGAGTTCTTTTAGGAAGTTTTAGTAAATGTGTTAGATTGACAAAAGCATGTGTACAGTTTGTATTTACTCCTGAGATAACCACCAAGGAGCAATTGGAGCACCTTAGTTTTCTTAATGGGCCTTGCTTTGAGCTGTCATCAGTATTATTGGAGATGGGTTCGTTTATCTCATTCTCTATTATAATATCCTAAACCCTGCACGTTTATGAGGCACATTTCTTACCACCTTGCTTTATCTCTTGCTTGCTCTGGCTGCTGTAGTTCTAATCTTTCTCCTTATTTGACTCACCTCAGTACCAGGTATAGGCATCTTGTGCACCTTAGATGACATCTATCCTTTCAGAATGCATTTATTGATTTTTAAAATAATTTCCAGACTGCATTTGGTTGTTTCAGAACTTGCATCTCTGCACAGCTATTTTCAAAATGAACTTGTCTCCTGTGGATTTGATTAGCACTATCCAACTAAGAAGTTTCATGACAGAATCTGGGAACCTTTGTTTTATTTGCATAATGTTATTTCCCAATCTAGAGGGACATGAAGGATTGGAACATCTCTAAGGAGTGGGAACTAGCAATACATACCCCTCCATCGTTTCTTGCTTTTTGTAAATCATCCCTTTTATCTTTCATCTTTTGTCTTTTTTGTTTTCCTTTATGCCTTCTTTGTGTTGGGTCTCATGGATTTCGTCTGTAGCCTACTCCAACTTATTTTGGACAAGGCTTGATTGTTGTTCTTGTATTGTTATTTCCCAATCTAGATTAATGCATTTGGAGAAAAACGCATCAGAATTTGACTTGACAAGCTCATATATTATTTGAAGTTTACCCCTCAAACATCTCCCTAAATGACTCAAATGTGACGATATAAAGTCCCTTTGATCACATTTAAAATCACCTCCAATGTTATCAAATTCATTTCAATACTTATGAACTGTAAGATTTTGGACAATGCTGTGAACCTAATTCCATACACTTAGCATGTTACCTCATTTCATTTAAAGCCAACCAAACTAGTTACATCTTTATGCATTACATTATTTATTATTAACAAAATATCTGTAGGTGTCAAGGGTGTATCCACCAAAAAACTCGGTCCATTCAACAATGCAATTCTTTTCCTTTATACTGTCCAAATCAAGTTTATTATTCTGTGTACAATTCTGAATCAATTTACTGTACAGGCCATTCGCTATCCTAGTCCTAGTTCTTCTGCTTCTGCAACGTTGTTCTTGAATTTTTGAAGTGTAGCACGCAAGACTGTTCAGTATCCTAGTTACATTCTTAAAATCTGGATTCTTTAAGTGTAACATTGGCTTTCCGTAACCTGGGTGTTGCATTTGTAAAGATTCTTAAAACGTAGCATGCATCACTGCTGACTGTGCTAGTTCTTTCATTCTCCCTCCGTTTATAAATTGCTGTCGTTAGGACAACAATTTTAGTTCAATTTTAAGATTTTTTGTCCTAACACCCTCAATTTAGAAAACGGGGGGAGTAACCTAGCCATTCACTATTCTAGCTAGCTGTCATGGCCATTATTCTATTCAACACTTTTGTGCTCTTATTACACAGGGTGCAAGGCATTTTTTTAGTTTAAGATTTCTTTTATTGTGTTTCTGTGGTTGTCATCACTGATGGTTTATGATATTTGTTATTGTACTTGGGATTAACTACTATTAACTGTGTAATAATTTCCGATATTGAGCATGTACATTTTCTGTGTCACTATATCAGGTGGTGGTAGTTGATGCGGAGGCATATACATACGATGATGAGGTGATCAAGAAGGCTGATGCCATGGGAAAGCCAGGCTTAGTAGCGATCAATGCCAAGGAGGACAGCTTTATTTTCACAGTGGAGACAACTGGCGCCATCACAGCCTACGAGCTGATTATGAATGCTATCACAGTCCTGAGGCAGAAGCTTGATGCTGTTCGCCTTCAAGATGATGATGGCGATCTTGGTGAACTGGGCGCTCATCTCGGTGGAAGTTGAGAACCATTCTATGTAGGCTATCTAACTGGAGTAGCATGCAAGTTGCACTGCACTGACTTTGACGCCTCTGTTGGAACTTGTGACCCAGTGCCGAATTCTAATCTGTTTTTGTCTTGGTTAATGCTGTGACCTATCCATCGTACTGGAGCTTTTCAGCATCGATCTGGCTTCGTGCGTTATCTGAAAATTAATCAGCTCTTCTGAGGATGAAATAGAGAGGTGCTACTGGATCTTGTAGGCTGTACTGTACTGTTCATCTGTGATGTTTTCTTGTCAGGATAGCGAGGTTACGGTCCGGTGACATGAATGCAGAGTTATTTGCAGGTTCCCCAGATTGATATGCATGCTAAAAGCAATGCAGCGTTCAATGCCAAGTTGATGCCCGTGTCCTGGAATGTTAATTGCTGCACATACTGTAGTGTAGAGTACCGGTACTAGTACTCCGTACTCTTTGAGGGCTTACGGCGCTGAATACGATGCGGAGTTAAGTGCGTCGTCCCCAGTTGCATTTGTGTTGTACTACTAGATGTGCATGTACTGCAGGATTTGATGAAATATGTAGTAAATGTTGGATTGGATCCGGGGGGCTGTAGATGCAGTGAAAGATTTGTGCTTCTTGTTTGTCTCCCACCGCTGCAATGGCACCGATGGTTTGGTTGGGTTAGGTATGTATGCTGTCGGTTTGGCCCTGCTCATGGTAGTACTCGTACGTACGTACTACTGCACGAGTGGTCGCGTTGAGGTTGCTCCTTGTTGTCTTGCATTTGCACGCTTGCAGTTGCAGCGTCGTGCAGATTTCTTTCTGGCCTGAAATTTTGTCCGGTGCTGGAGAGCGCAGGCAGGGCCTTTCCGTTTCTCGTGATCTTTTAGTACTACTGCTACTTTCTACCTAGGATAGGAGGACAGCAAAACGGGGCTGCTACCTGTTCTGTTCCCCCCTGTGAATCTCGGACGTCCGTTCCCTCGGGTTTTGTATGTTTCCTTCACCTGTTTGTTCCTAGTATCATGCAGGCATGCCTCCGTGTCACTTTGCCGCATATTTTTTACGGTTCCAAACTCTTGTGTACTACCAGTACTTAAAATTTGCCGCATTTTTCACTGCTACGTATGGCCCGGCGGCACTAGGCCGGGGCATGCATGGCACGCGGCACGAGCCTCTCAAAGGAGTGAGTTGAGTTGAGTAGTCGTGCCACGCATGGCATGGAACTGGAAGGAAGGCTGACGGATCCCATCACCCGATTCCAAAGCTCATCATTCTGCTGTCCACCACGCAGTGCGCCATGAAAGCCAAGCAAAGCAGCTTGGACTTGGACGGACTTGTTCTTGGTGCTGTGCTCACAGATCAGCTCCCTGCCACTGCTCCTTCTGCTCCTACACTCGCTCGCACACGCAAAGCCTGTGTGTTTGTGTGTGTGTGAGAGAGAGAGAGAGAGAGGCAATGTCGTCGCATGCACTGCAAAAAAGCACCGTCATTCGGCAAAACCTCGTCACTGGCACCACGCAATTGCTAGTACATGGAAGAATGTTTACTGCTGCTAATATGGCGCGGTTTTACTGCTATAATGTGAGTTTTTGTGGCGTCGTTCCTCCGCGGGCCCACACAACTGGTCAGTGAAGAAGGAGAGGTGGCGGGCCTGCGACTGCGAGCGAATCCTACGACCCGTCTCCGTCGCGTAAATGTTTGTTTGTTTGTTGGGCCCGTCGTCCCGCCGATTGGATCTCGTGGCTTCCGCTGCCTTATTAGTAGTATTTCTCAATGGATTGATTGACAAACGTGCAGCAGAACAGTAGTAGTACTGCGGATGGAATAGGCTCATTAATTAAACCGCCGAGGGAAAGGGATACTAATAGGGGACCTCCTCTTGTTCTTCAGCTCATCCAGATGGACCGATCGAATCCACTGAAAATCCAAACGTCAGGAGTAGTATTACGTAGTAGTAATAAGTTGTGGTAGCAAAAGATGGAAGAGCATTGAAGAAGGCACACCGCAATCTCCATGAGCACCACAGATGTATGTATGTCTGGTCTACACGTATCATGCACCCCCAGCCGCAGTGAAGGAACAACAACACACGCAAACACACAACAGGCGACGTTCACATTTTTTGTAGGTAATGGTATTGATGCACGGCACAGGCCATATGGCCAAGCAGCAGCAATGACGGCACCCGTTGAAATGTGCGTGAACCAAGGAAGACGAAGGCATGGCCGCCCATGGCGATGGCGTGCACCCAAAATAAATACTAGTACTACAGTAGTACTAGTAGTAAATTTGTAGCTGAACGTGACTGCGTGCGTGCCCCTGTCCGCCAACGGGGCGACGACTGGCCATGCCACTGGGGTGCTCCTTCTCCTACTACGGCCAATCTACTCCCAAAGCAAAGACAGAGCCCAGATCGATGGACGCATCGGCCGGTCAAGCTACTGCACGCCTCTCTCTCTCTCTCTCTCAGCTCTGCTCTGCTCTGCTGGCTCCTCTGGCTCCGGACGACGACGTATCGTATTAGTATCCATACGTACACACGTCGCCTCTGCCTGCTGTGCTCTGGGCTGTGGCAGCAGAGAAGAGGAGCAGAGCAGAGCGGCGTGGGTGTATTTACGCTGTTCCTCGCTTTCTCCTCCTCCTCCTCTCTGGTCACTCTCTCTGTTCGTCAGCCCAGGGCAAGGGAGCCAGCAATTTCCCCTTCTCCTGCTTGCTTCGTGAGTTCGTCGGCACGACCCGGGCCCCGCAAATGCTTCGTCAGTTCGTCGGCACGACCCGGGCCCCGCCGGCAGGCAGGGTATACCACTTCAATTCAGTAGTGCTAGTACTAGCACGCCGCGCGACACCGAACACGCCTGCCGCTGCCGCTGAACAACGGTGAGCGTTCGCTTCCACTGTTACGTTACGTTTACGTACGTACGTGCGGCAGCACGTTCTTCAAACGGCAATTTCTTCAAACTGAAAAGCCGGACCATCATCAGTCTTCTTCATTTTACCGAGTAACTTATACTACTACTACTAAATTTCTGTTACGCCCTCTTAGCAACCACAACCGATGATGCGTGAAATTTTCTAAAATTGAATTGGACCTAAAAATGGAAAAATCAAAATTCAAAAATTGGAGGACCTAAGAGGGTGGTTGTTGTGGCCGCGGGACGCAGAGACGCTCCCGATAAAGCAGCATTACACCACCATACACGAAGTATATACTAGGTTACAGGGGCTGTCTCCCCTCCCCGGGTGAGAATGGAGCAGGGGGAGTCAACAAAGCGTAGATTGTCATCATATTATTCCCCGATTATTTTCGTTGGCCCACACATCAGCACCCAATCAAATCGTCTTCGACTTGTTTTTCTTTTTCTGCTTTCTTATCTCTCGCTCGCTCGCTCGCTCTCGACCGCTCACGACATCGTCACCAGCAGCACTTTTGCATCGATCTCAGCTCCTCCCCCAGGAAATGAAACGGACTTGCCAAAGCCAACAGCCATGCAAGAAAAGAGAACGAAGGTCAGAAAGAGAGGCAAAAGCATCGTCACGCACCAACAACGATCGACAGGACGGACGTACCGATAGTAAAAGGGAAAGCATGCGTGAATTACGTTGCAGTAGTCAGTACTGGTATATAAAACTATGCGCGTTGCAACTTTTCTTTTGGTTTTGGCTCCCTCGGCACATGAGCAGTATCTCGTCTTAGGTTTTTTTGTGGATCTTGGCTAACCTCAAGCAGGGCACGTAAGGCTCGTTTGGTTGGGGACGTCTTAGGTGCCAGCCCACCAGCCCGAGGCACGCAAAATCGAACGTCTGGGAGGGAGGAGGAGCTCCGCCCTAAGCCAGACAAGATTCTCAGGGTTCAAGTTTCTTCGACAAATCACAGCAGCGCGTGCGCTCTTGATCGGTTTCTATTCCGGTCACAACATTCACACTATCTCACAACGGCGCTGCAAGACTGCACTAGTAGTAGCTTTAGCTTCTTCTCTGCTTCCGTCGTCCGAGGACCGAGATGCTCTGATTTCTCCCTATTCTTTGGAGTCGATCTCGAGAGTTTGGGTTTCCCTCTTCGTCTAGACGAAGAAAAATGTTTTGTTCGTGCGTTTACCCAGAGACGTGATGGTGTGTAATCGAGGAGTAGCCGAGCCGACCGTAACACAAACGGAACAGTGTAGGGCTGTACCGGTTAGTGTTTTCGTCGTGTTGCGTGGTGCTGAGAAGACATGTCCTCTGGCTCTGGCTCTCTCTCACTGCAGCAGCAGCAGCAGCAGCACAATCTTTTCCCCTCTGCGACGCGACGACGATTCAAGCGCGGCCGCAGCCGCAATGCATGATATTGTTCCGCCACCTTTTGCAAAAAAGCTTGTGCAATCGCATGCCTGCCGCCTCCTGCTCCTGCCCTGCCAAGGTAGGTGTTCCGTCCGTCCGTCCGTCCATCTTTTGGCTGGTACTACAAGCAAAAGGAGGGAAAAACATACTACTACTGTATTTACATTTCGTTTACCTTAGTAATTAAAGGAGCGTCTAATTTTTTGTCGACTAAAAACGACGGATGTTCAGTCGGCATACATTGGACATAGATAAGCAAATGAATGTTTAGGATTTCATCTTCAACCTCTGAAGCCAACACTCTCCCAAACATGAACGTGATTGGAGCTCCCGAACCGTGCATGCTCGCCTACCTCCCTCCAGCCCGTTGTTCCCAACAGCATCCACCGTGAGCCCGCCTCCTCTTCTCCTCCCACTACATTAAATTCTCATTGTTGAGCTTTCCCGCTGCCAGCCCACCGCTTGTCCGACCGTCTCCATCCCTCAAACCCCTTTACTAAGGTCGGAGCTCACGATAACCTAAAATCTCCAACCCTAACCACGACGTAGGCTGATGGGACCATCGTTTCAGTCCATTGATAAAAAGGATTTCCATAGTATTAAGGGAAAATATACCAAAGCGTTTATCAAGCAAGAATCTTGGTGTTTCTGCTCAAATGAATCTACTTGATGATCGCTTAAATTTGTGTTCCTCGTTAGAACATCGAAACAAGAGATCGGTTTCGTGCTTACTCACTCGGGTTGCTAAAAAAAAACTCTACATATACCTTCTTAAAATCATTTAAAGAAAAAACATTTTTAGGTTTGATACGTACGTTTTTAAAATCATGTCAAAATGTGTCTTTAGGTCTTTGATCACTACCACAAAAAGGGACATTAGTGACACCATCATTAGTGATGTGATATAAAAACACGTCACTATTGATTTGCTGGTGACACAAACCAAGCACACGTCACTAATAACTACGTCACTGTTGAGTTACTAGTGACACCGACTTAAAACACGTCACTAATCTCAGCGCTAATAGTGACACAGAAGCGAGAAACCCGTCAATAATACGACGACGATGGCAATAGAGACGAATTAATACAAATCCGTCACTAATAGGATTTACTTTTAGAGACGGCGTATTATTATTAGCGACGTGTTACTTAGACACGTCACTAATTCCAACGCTAACTAGTGACGTAAAAATTACAAACGTCACTAATTCCAACGTCAGTAATACCAGGACTATGGCAATAGAGACGGTTGCAATAGTGACGAAATTGTACGCCGTCACTGATATTGTATGAGCCACTAGTCCTACCAAGACGAGCGAGCTGGAGTCTGTTCCCGTCCTTCCCCATCTGCCGCTCTCCATCCATCCTTCCGTTCGCCCCTCTCCGCGTCCTTCCGCTCCTTGGCTTGCCGTCCTAGCCGCTGCGCCCGCCGGCCCCTCCTCGTCTACGATCCCCTACTGAACCGGCAGCGCCGCAGGGCCACCAGATCCTCTCGTCCTCCCCTGCCGAACCAGCGACGACGCGCCGCCGAGGGCCGCCATCCCCTCGTCCTCCCTAACGAACCAGCGACGCCGCCAAGGGCCGCTAGCCCCTCCTCCTCCTTTAATTTCAGCGTCAGCGCTATTTGGCCGTCGACCCCCACAAAGTCAACCGCCGGCCGGCGCTGCTGCTGGATCCTTCACACGCAAGGTAAGCAGTAGCTGTCCTTGATCTATAAAAAGTATTTGGAACATTTTTTCTCTCGTACTAGTTTTCATAACAAATATGTGTTATATTTTTATACAAGACATACACATAACTTGATTATTTATTGATTGAAACTTTGTCCTGCTATACTGGTTTGTGGCCTCACCCAATCATTCCTGATGTAAATCAACATGATCAGTCATAACTCTATTACTTGTAAATTACAGATGGCGGAACGGAGCTGGATGTATCTTGAGAACCGCACTTTGATTATCTCAAGGGTATCTCGGTTTTCATCGCTGCAGCGGAAGAGGACATGAAGAATACAAAGAAAACAGCAATGTTTTGTCCATGTTATGATTGCAAGAATATCAAGAAGTTTCCGCATTCAATGCACCTTCATGCTCATTTGATCATGCGTGGATTCAAAAAGAACTATCAAATTTGGAATCAGCACGGCGAAGAAGGTGTCAATCCACACGAAATGGACCAGGAAGACATGGATGGCAGCAAGGATAAAGGGCCCTCTGGCGGCAATATGGAAGATCATCAGCTCACTGATGATGATATTCTATCTATGAGTGATGACTACAGAGCGCTGATCTGGAGCTGTTGACATGGAAAAGATTTCAGAAAAACTTCGGACTCAAATCACACAAGATTTAATCGCAAACATACCGGCCATTCTAGCTGCTCAAGGGTTAAAGCTTGTGCCAATTTCTCCAAGCCAGAATCAAGTAAGCCCAGCAGGTGCACATAGGAGCAGTTGTGCCTCTGTTGACAATGGTGAACATGATCTGTTCGCTGAGATGATGCAGAATGTATCTGAAGAACCTGATTCCATAAGCCTTCTTCTTGAGCCTACGCCGTGTGCCCTTTTGGGCAACATTGGAGGACATCATGTCGAAGTCGCAAGGGGCCAAGTCCATCCTCAACAGAATGTTCTGCATAGCGTCCCAATTGGTGCAGGGTTTGCTGTGGTTTTTGTGGATCATGTCCATAGCTTGCATCGGGATTATGTGTTGGAAGTACCACCCAATGATGAGATAACAAAACTTGGGGAAGCACTTTTGCAAAGGATTCAATGGAGTAGACATCGTATCGTGGTCAACCCAATGGAAATGGAGGCTTCGGGATCTGAAAACAAATCAGCCCAGCCTAAACCTGTACCGGGAGGAGTAAGTCAAGGAGAACCTCGTGATAAGTGTAATTTGCCATTACCACTTAAAAAAAAGCAAGCCATGGTAGAAAAGAGTGACAAGAAAGGACCAAATAAGAAAATTAGGAGTGTCAAGGCAGCTTGTACAGCCCCGGCTGGTGGATTAAAGACCTCCAAAGAAACTTGCACAGCCCCTGGTGCTGCATCTAAGACCATGAAACCACATTCTACAACCCCTGGTGAACCTAAGAGCCTAAAGAGCACACATATTTCAAATGCATGGTGTATGGCCAACTCAAAGTTTGTCCATGGGATGGATATGCTAACTCCAGCTGACTTGCAGAAGGCAGGACAAGGTTGTACACTGCTACGTAACTATTACTTAAATGGTTGTGCGGAGAAGAAAAAAAGCTTTCCAGTGTGTTTCCATCGCCAACACTTTCTAACCGCTGAAGGTGGATTGTTCTTTGTGAACTACGAAGATTTGTACGATCTCTTCACTCTAGATGCTCTGGATATTTCAATTGCAAGGAGTTTCACTCTGTAAGTTATTTCAAACTAAGCCTATTTGCTGAATACTTAAGATAGACTAGGTTATCTTGTTAGTCTAGTTGCTTAGTTTATGCTTAGTAAGTTACTTGCAGTTGTGTAGAAGTCAACGTATGTTAAGGTTGAACTTATATTGCACATGTCGATTATTATAGGTACTTGACTCAAGAAGCTAAGAGGAAGAATGTGTCTGTCCATTTTCTTGACCCTGAAGCTCTGACATTCTCTGTTATTGAATATGATAGACTTGTTGCTAGGTCCTATGTGGAGAAAGCATTATCTTTGTCAAACTTTGCCCAAAAAGAGTTTGTGATGTTTTCATGCAACACTGGTGGCCACTGGATTGCGGTCATAATCAGCATGAAATGGCGCACAGTTTGGTACTTAGACTCTATATACGGGAGAGATTACAATCATTCCATTTTGACTGATGTTATTGATGAGTGAGTATCCCTATCTTGACACTAATTCTCAATGCCTTTATTTTTTGTAGTTCTGAATATTTTTTTTTTCTAATCTGCATCAATGTAGGGCATTTTCTAATTTCATTCAGAATGATCCAAGAAGAAAGAAGGGTAAATCTGAGCTACAACACATGCTCAAGTTCCCGGTAAACTTTCTTCAAATTCCTTCTTTTGAAGAACTAGTAATTCTCTCTACTTGCCTATCAACTTATCTATTATGCACCTGGCTGCAGTGCCACCAGCAACCCCCTGGCCACGCTTGCGGATTCTACGCTTTCTATCATATGTTAAATGCCATCTCTGCAATATCAAGTTTAAAGAACCCTAAGGTTTGTTCTTTGCTTTCTAATTTTTACGAATTGCTCAACGGATCTAATAAATGTGCTATTAGCTTGTCTACTTATTGCTTGCTGCTATCTTTAGATAGAGAACTATATGTGCTAGCAGCAGAACAACTATGTAGATTGTCTTACTAAAATTAATTTTTCAATCCACCAGAACATATTTTTTATGCTTGTCTTTCTTCTATGGGACTACTTTTTCCAAACTAATTATCACTCTTGCTTGCTGCTATCATTAGGTAGAGAACCATATGTGCTAGCAGCAGAACACTTATATAGATTCTCTTACTAAATTTAATTTTTCAATCTGCCCTGAGCAGTAACAGCAGCAAGAACTATATAACATGCTAAAGTTTGTACATATTAAGCAGCAGTTCAGTGTGCCTACTGTGCCGCTTGATCCAAGCGTGCTCTTCAATCTGAGAGAAAGGATAGCCATGTTTCTAATGTCAGAGGTTATATCCGAGAAAGGCGAGTTTCACTGTCACAATGGGACCTATTGGTTAGCACTTGCCTTGTCTTTCTTTGAATATGTAAATTTCTGAAATCTTGTACTCTTGTGGTTGTACTCCTGGTACCATGCTCACTCTGACCCATTTGATTGACTATGCAGAAACGTGGGTGCAGTGGGATGCGGGAAGGAGCCATCAAAATGCTAAAGTAGATATGCTGAAATTAGTGGATAGGTCTTTATGGAATTGTACCAGGTTGGTTTATGGAGCTAATTAGTTGGATAGGTTTTTGTAAACTAAGCAGCTGGATTAAGATTCTGAATTGAATTTGCGCTTGAGGTTCATGGAGCTGTTTAGTTGGATAGGTTTATTGAAACTATGCAGCTGTATTAGGATTCTGAATTGAATTTGCGCATGAGTTGAATTGAGATTCTGAATTGAATTTGTGCATGAATTGGATTACTGTGTTACACAATGTGCTATATATGTAATGTTCTCTGGTTAAGATTCTGAATTGCACTTGCTAGGTTTAGTGACCTTGAATTAGTGACGCGGATTGCACACACGTCACTATATATGTTAGTGATCCAGTTTAGAAACCCGTTACAGGAACTAACCGTGACCCTACTTAAACACACGTCACTATATGTATTAGTGACCCTGTTTAGAAACCCGTCGCAGTAACAAACAGTGACGCCTCTTGAATGCACGTCAGTATAGTTATCACTGACGGGGATTTATAGACCCGTCACAAAGGTAACTAGTGACGGGTGTTTATACGCGTCACACTAAAGATATTAGTGACGGTGTGAAACCCGTCACTAAATGGGTCGCATTAGTGACGTTTTTTTAGTGACGGTACCATTTTGCGTCACTAATGGCCTGAAAACCCCGTCACTAATAAGCCTTTCTGTAGTAGTGGATGTATTTTGTCACCAGTATCAACATCACTTTTTTCTTGTATTGTTTGTCAGTGTAACTTTAACTATATAACAAAATAGAGGACCAAGACACATTTCACTCCTAATCATCGGGAGCATCAGTACTTTGAACTCCCAAATTGAAATATCCTCCCTTCATCTTCTCCACATGATACTTTTGGGACATATTCCTGAAGTTGAACAGGGACGGAGGTCAATCCCTGTCCCCCTCAATAACATATGGTTGGTTCCTGATCGGACACCAAAGTCTACTAATATGCATGTGCCCACACAACTCCTTGAGTCAATGTGGTAAGACTTTTACTAGTACTCGTAGGTAACCTAAATTAGATAATAGAGTAGCATCCCACGGTCTTCCCTTTTCTACCAACTCTTGTCCTTACCCCTTGTTTGGACTAGTACAAACAAGGAAAAGTCGGCACAATAATTGAATCAGAGTTGGACAAACTATTTCACGGTTTTTTCTTCACTTGTCCCAAAAGCGCAATGTGCTGTATACAGCGCCTATTTGTTTTCATTAGTACTATAGAAATTTAAAACAACATTTATTCGATAATAAATTTTTAATAGTTGGATTGTAAAAAAGTGTGATTCATCTCTCGATGCTATCAAGCATATGAAAATTAACTAACAAAATCTAATACTATTTTGTTCCAGTACAGCTACTAGAAATGAAATTCCACAATCCCTAGTGGTAATAAACAGATGCACCTACATTCTTTTCTGTTCAAATTTAAATTTACAACAAAAAAAGTTGAAATCTAAACCGTTGAGTTTCACACTATATGCATACTGGTTGTCGCAGTCCAGTGAGACAGCGCCAGTCATGGTTTCACTTACCGATTGAACCGGAAAACCTATATGGTTTTATAATGGTTTCATCAAAAACCGGAAAACCATAAAAACTAATCAAAAAATGGACAAAATTCAAAAAGTAGAATTTGAACAAATTTGGCCGGTTAAGATTCCGGTAAGCCGTCTGGTTTCTCCTGTTTGTAAATTTTAAGATGTAGAAAAAATTATAACAAAAACATTTTTTTAGGGGGGTTCAATAACAAAATATGAACCAATATTACTTCAAAAGTGAAGTAATTTCATGGAGGAATTTGACGAAAACAACAAAATTTGTTCATGCAAAAAAATCATGGAAGTGAATAGAAAGGAAAGAAGAAGAAACCAAGCTTCACAGGACAGTCAAGTTTAATCAATTTTTTCGTGATCAAACTTCATCAATTATATCAACTTCTACCACCATAACTCTTACTTCCTCCGTTCTTTTTTTATGTTGCCATTGACTTTGACCAATAATTTTGATCATTCATCTTATTTAAAAAAATATGAGAAATATCAAATATTTTGTTAGAATTTGATTTATTACTAAAGAGTTTTGGATCCTAATTTTTAATTTTACACATTTAAACTAATTTTTTGAATAAGACGAACGGTCAAAGTTTTCAACGAAAGTCAACGGTAACAAGTAAAAAAGAACGGAGAAAGTATTTTTTTTCCCTAGATTTTTACATATATTTTTACAAGTTTTTTTCTTTCAAAATTTCAAATTTCATCATTTTGAAACATAAAATGGTGAACAGAATAAACCAAACCGGACCGGTTTCACGGAAAACTTTGAAAACTTTCCTCCGGTTTTCTAAACCATGGCGACGGTGAGGCGAGGAACAATGCTTCCTACCCTTTGCCCTTGCCTGTGGCCGAAAAGACCAGAAAAGGCCCATATGGAGTATGACAGGAGTGAGGACTACATGACATCGCGTATAGTTTTTGTTCTGTTGCGCTGTACTGCAGTTTCCTCTCAGTCCACTCGTGAAGTACTTGTCCTCTCCTACTTGCAGAGCAGCCATTCTCATCTCAGCTCATCTCATCGGTGCTCTGCATGCCAACTCAACTCAACTCAACTCGAATGAGAGGGAGGAGAAGATCGACGACTGAGAGAGCTTGGTTGGTTGTTGCGTGCCTTTGAATGGCTTTGGGCACTGTTCCCACTCTCCCCAAAATTGGACCCCAGACCCAGCGCGGTCCATCTGACCTTTTCCCCTTCACTACTCGTCTGAACAAAATTCTCAGTCTCAACTGCCCCCACTCCCTGCAAAATGGCATGCTCTACTCCACCAAGTGCGAGCAGCCTACACTTTGATACAAGGCAACAAATGATTTCTTTTCGGGCAACAAGTGATTTCATTCATTGTCTCTTAAGTCAAATTTAGGACACATTGTTACGGATGATAGGAATGAATATTTCTGATGCGCTAGCAAGGTATGCTCTCAATTTACAAGAAATCTGTTGATCTGTGACGCTCGTTCCGTGACGTTTTTAGAGAACATCACACAGATCAACATGTTCCTTATAGTTGGTACAAACACTTCTTTTAATGCTCAAACTTTAGGCATAATGAAGGCTTTCATTTCAAAGGTTAACTTACTATATGTCATTTAAATTGATGGGCCAATTTGCTATACAAAGAAAACACTTTTGCATACGAATGAACACACGGCGTATTGAGCTCCAAAGAAAAAAAAAATAAGGAAGAAAGGTCAATGTATAATACTAAGTATTGACCTTGAGAAAAAAAGTATCGACTATATGCTTCAACATCAACAAAGAAATTAGGAATGTCATTCCTTGGCCTTGCTAACCTTCACACAAAAATTAAGTATAGTTCACAATATATACATAAACTGTTCGGACTGCTTGTCACATTGAATGATATTGATATTTTCATCAGTTAATTTTTTTTGTGGTAATCATCAGTTAAATATTTAACTGACAATCAATGTAATACTTAGAAGAAAAGACTCAAACAAAAACATTGATGACCGTGTCGATACGGGCAATTTAATCCTCAGCTTGACCTGAGACAACAATGTGCTTCTGATACAGAAAGAACATTGACTCATAACTTGCTCAAACAAGGAACAAATAGTACTCACATACACAATTTGGACAAATTTCCTGTACTTTGCATTGGCAGTATAGGAGCTGGTTTGCTCTGGTAGGGGGCCTGGCTTGGCCGCCCGGCATCCCACAGTGTGTACCTGGCAGGAGTGTGCACCATGCCGGTAGGCCTAGAGTTTTTACTCCTATGTGGCAGAAAGCAAGCCAGTGCCCACTTCATCCTGCATGCCTGCTCTGCGCCGTGCTTGCCTTTCTAGTGGTGTATTTCCTCCTCCCCATTCTTCCCCGCCTGTCTGCTGCACCAGCACCACCAAAGGACAAAACCAAAGTTGCATCTTTAGAAGTATTTCTTTGGCCATACTCACATACTACTGCTCTGTCCAAAGCACCAGCTGTCCCTGTGTGTGATTACTAGTAGGGCTTACCTACGGACAAACGGTGATTTGAGCGTATAATAATGCCCTAATGGCGCATTGGAAGCAAGTAAAGACAAGCACATGATTTGTGAGGGAAAAAAGGTGGAGTCAGCACATGGCTAGAAGAAGACTTGTATGTGTGGATGTGTCCTCTCTAGTCATCAGTTTAGACAGGGAGAAAGCTTTGGTTCCTGACGCCAGTACCAAGTGGTGAAATAGAATTCTGATCTCAATGAGGCAAATGCTGTGAGCACAAGCAATTGGTGAGTAAAAAGTGAAGTGTACTTGTAGATGGAGATATAAAAAAGAAAAGAAACAAATTGTCATTTGTTTAGAAGTTCTTTTGTACTAGGCAGGGGTTAAATTGTATAGGAAGCTTTTGAGTGTTTGTTGGCCGAGAGAAGAGGAGCGAAGCACCGATAGACGAACAGAGTCTCTGTCAGAACACATCATGGAGAAAATGGTCAAGGCATGTCCTCTAGTCTATACACTCTACACCCGGTGACATATTCGTCAATCATCATGCCATGCTTCATATTTGGGGGAGGAAAATGATGCTCGGCGGAATGGTCTCCGGCATTTGAGTATCCTTTATTTACTGCTCTACTATTGCGTTCGATGGAATAATTTCTTTGACGTGATGGTTTCTAATTTCTATACCAAGAACACGTACAATTTTTTTTGAGGGTCAATGAAGCAAACATTGTGAGAGGACAGAGGACACCAACTGTAGGATGTTTGCTATGCAACATAATACTTGTCCTCACCGAAGGGAGAAAACTCCGATTGCCACCCCCCACCCACAAAAAAAAAAAAAGAAACAATTCCGATGGCCTCCATCTGAACGCTATTGTTTTAGCATTGAATCGAGAAAGACAACCGACGGTCATGAAGGTCAATGTCGTAGAAGCCACCCGGGATCTAATACACATACATGCAAAAATGCTTGCATTGTCAACAAAATTGTGAAGAACTGGAAAGGTGCCAAATGCCATATTGGTTTACCTTTGGTGTGGTGAATGACAAAAGCTGTTGAACATACACACAGACACTAAACCTTGTCTTGGTGTCCACACGCTTCTTTTTAACCCTTGGCATTACATGTTTTGTGCTGCATGCAATGGAAATTAAAGATACAACCACCAATATAGTATAAAGGTAATGAGATACTCCATGAGCAACCTGCTTGCTTATGAACACACATATACTCCAAAGTGGACTTGGTGTATGTATCGAAATATGGTGATGAGAGGGACAGGGGCAACACTGAATCCTTTGATGAGGCGTCTTCTAGTCTTTGGAGGAAAGCAAGAAGCAAAGCAATCGCGTTATTATTAGTATTGTACTAGACTACTAGTATCTCTCTGTTGCCTCGATCATCGAGGTCAAATTAAAGCCTACAAGAGTCCAAGCAGGAAACTACGAGCAAAGAGCTTTGCGATTCCGATGGCTTCGGTTCAGACAAGCTGATCCGGCCGGAGCAAGCAAACACTACGTACGTTTTGCTTAATCTTGGCAATTGTAATTTGTTTAAGGCCCCGCTGTTAGAGAGAGAGAGAGGTAGCTTTAGCTTTAATCCAGCGTCATCGTCGTCGTCTACCTCGTGGTCGTATGTAAACACGTGTGTTCGCGTCGTGGATTGCAAGGGACGTCGTCTTCTTCTCTAATTTTCATACTACGCGAGAGAACCGGTTCCCGATGCTCAAGTCAAATCTCAAAGCTGAGTTTGCAGATTATCTTTTGCTTTTCATTGTAATTTTGTAGTAGTATCGGAGCTGTTTGTGTCATAACGGCTACTTACAAAGGTGTCATACTACTAATATTATACTTTGCACCCTGAAAATCCTCAGTCTCTAATTAAGCAAGTGGCAACTTGCTTATGTTGGCTAAAATACAAGGCATAAATGTGGAAGAGAAACTTGTTTATTTTACAGCAAGAAGAAAACAAAAATGATGCTTTAGTTGAATGGGACCTATGATGACTTAATAATTTCATCGAAGTTGGAACAATTTTGACTCTTTTACCAAGGCTTCAAAGAGAGAGGAATCTCCATCACAAGCAAATGTTACAACCACATTGTTGCGATTTTGGGACACAATCCGGATGAATAATGAGTTGAGCATCATTACCCATTGCAGGCATACGTGGTGATGCCATGCAGGAACAGATCCAGAAAGAATATAAGCATGCATGCGGTTCCAGATGTGGTAATAATAAGAGGTAATCCACTACGTGATACACCTCATCATTACGACAACATGCTGCATTTGCCAACCTGTTCATAATCCCCTTGTTTATTCTTTTTCCCCTCTCTTTTCCCCTCCATACATGCAAGAAGCAGGACCCCCCCCCCCCCCCCCCCCCTCCTCTCCTTTCCTTTAGGTAAAGCATACAAATAACATTTTGAAAAGAAAGGAAAAGCTCACAAAAATACATTTCGAAAAAGCAAGAGCTTAATAAAACATAAATCTATATTTTTCAAGGGAAGTATGCAAAAAACAACTCTTGAAACACATTTTTTTGTGCATTGTCTTGTCTTTATTACTCTTTTCCTCCGTCCGAAAATAGTTCATCCATTTAAGTTTTACTAAATATAATATTATTATTGATTGTTCGTCTTATTCAAACTTTTATGTAAATTTGAATATCTGCACAGAATTATGCTAGTTTTTTTTTGGCCAAGGAGAACTATACTACTTTGACTGTTCACTCCATAATATTTGTATAAAAAATTGAAAAAGACAAACGTTCAAATTGTGGTGATGTCAAAATATCAAGAATACTACTACTAGTAGTACGTACTACTAGCAACCTTTTTTCTTTTTCTTTTGTTGGTCTATTTGCAGACTAGGGCATGGCTGAGAAAAGTGAAGTCCACGGTGCACGCCACCTCACAGTTCCGTCCGTTCACGTGGCACACAAGGCGCCGCTGCCTGTGCCAGCCTTCTTTATCTTGCGGTGCTTCAAAACAGAGTCCTAGTAGTAGTCCTCAGGTTCAACAAAAAAAAAAAAAGTCATTTACAGATGAATCGAGTTAAACCTGTTCTTACCATGTCACGCAAAGGTTAAAGATTTGACGGAGTAGCCTGGCTAGACGTACTACTACTGCTTAATCGAGTACTCCACACGAGCAATAATAACAACATTTCCCCCTGCTAATTTATAGTGGATGAACACATGCACTCTCATTAATAGTGGATCAACACATGCACACTCATCAGAGACATACATTCCCAGCAAAATTAATGTCTCATTTGAAAAGGGAAAGCATTTTTTATTTCAAAGATGAGGGGGTCATTAATGGAGGCTCAACTTTCAAGCATTGTTGTTGTTATTAATGGGCGATGTGCCGCTCCGCCCTTCATCTTCTTTCTACTACTAACCTATAGTCTGAAGAAAAGACGAAAGAGAGAGAGAGCGCGCGGCAAGACCTCTCCAAAAGAAGACAGCAGGAACAGTACACTGTACTACTGGCATCAGTAGTAGCGCATGCAGACAGGACAGACAGGCCCCACCGCGCTCCCTCTTCCCGCCATTGCCAGAGGGATGCATGCCACCCAGAAAAAAGCAGCCGAGCTCTGGCTTCTCCACCCACTGCTGAACGGTGTGCAGTAGCGACGACGCCGACGCCTCAGACTCATAGTAAGCTCCCTCCAACTGAACAACAATCCCGTCAAGAACAACAACAATGCGAACACTACAAATCCTAATACCTCCCGTTAATGTCGACGTGTCTAACAATTATCCCGTTCTAGTACAAGTACTAATTATCATCCCCAACCCATTCATTCATCAGCCCCTAACAACGACGAGCAAAACGTCGTGCTGCCATAAAGCAAGCAACAAAGATCACATCTTGCAGCACCTTCTTCCTCCCCGGGTGATCTGTGCCATAGGCAGCGCTCCGGCGTCAAGGGGGCGGTGCGTCACGCGGCGCAGGTGGACGGAGGCCAGGCGTCGCGGCTCTCTTCGTCGGGGACGGCGCGCTTGGGCGGCCGCTCGAGGGTTTCCGGGCACCACAACACCGACACGGCCGGCGCCGCGGCACGCGAGTCCAAGCTGTTGGACGAGCTCGCGCAGCTGAAACCGGACAGCGCGCCGATCACGCTGCTCGGGCTCGCCGGCGCCGAATACTTCCGCTTATTATTGTTATTATTATCCTTATTGGTGGTGCCGGTGCCGACCTCGTCGCCGGCGAGGAAGCACATGCCCGTCACCTCCGAGATGATCTTGGCGCACTCTGTCACCTCGTCCTGTTGCGCGTCAAAATGGTTGGTTTTTTTAGCACGAGAATGTAGGCAGGGCAACAAATGCCCATGATACAGCTTTAGCACGAGAATGCACTAGCAATGCGCGATAATGTAGCAATAATGCTGACCTCCGGGGCATTGATGAGCGCCAAGAGCTCCGAGTCGTCGTCGTCGTCGCCGCCACCGCAGCTAGCTGTGGCGAGCAACGCGGCGGCGGCCCACGCTGATGGTCGGTGACAGGACCACCTCCAATCTTGTGGTGAGCAACAGCCAACAGGGAAGAACAAAAATCAGATCTTTTGTCGCGGCGGAAACGAAGCGCATTGCCCCGGCCGGAAAAGGGTAAACACACCCATCAAAGAACAAGAAACCCAGACCCCACCTGGCATGACCGGGAGCAGGACGCCCTCGCAGTGGCGCAGGCGCGCGGCAGCGTCGGCGAGGAGGGGCTCGAGGTAGGAGAATGGCGTGACGGGGTGCATCCGCCAGCCGAGCGCCGACAGCACGAAGAGCTCCATCCGGCCCACCGTCGGGGCGTCGAACACGCACCCGTCGTCGACGGGGTCGGCGGAGAGGACCTGCAGGTCGTCAAGCAGCGGCACGCGCGTCTCCTCGACCTTGCCGGCCAGCGAGACGCAGGCCACGGCGGCAAGCCGGGTCATCCAAGGCTGCCCGCCGCCGACGAGCCGGAACTCGCTGCGGCGGCCGAGGAAGCACCCGTCCAGGTACGCGGTGGCGAGCGCGGCGGTGAGCGCCGAGAAGCCCAGCCTCGCCGCGGCGCGCGACGCCCACCCGACCGCCGCCTCGCGCCCCGCCGCGCCGCCGTACCCGCCGCATTCTTCCGCTTCGGTCTCCGCGCCCACGACGACGGGGGGCACTTCCTTGCCCCGGAGCGCCTCGAACAGCTCCGGCAGCTCGGAGTCGAGAACCGCCGGGCGCAGCCGCTCCGACCAGTCGTCGGCCTCCTCGCCGGCACCGGCAGGCTCTTCTTCTTGGTACAGGTCGAGGTGCTCCTCGGGGCAGTAGAGGGGGTCGAACAGCGCGGCGAAAGCCATTTCTTGGCAGCAGCTGGTGATGCGGTTGAGAGTTTTGGGAGCGAGCGACGTGGCGTGGGTTCTCTCTCAGGCGGTGGCAATGGCGGAAGAGGAGAGCAGCGGCGTCTCCTCCTCCATGGCGAGCCAGTAGTGCCTGACAGCTAGGAGCAGCAGCAGGTGGGGGAAGAAGAGGTCGTCCTTTTTCTTGGTCTTTGGTGTGGCGTGGGGAGTGACAAGGCCGAGACACAGGAGGAGCATCCGATATCCGATAGGAGGGAAAGGGAGGTTTTATCGGGGCTCGAGAGGAGGGAGACGAAGAGAGAGATACAGAGAGGCTCAGAGGAGTGACACGCAGCTCAGGCTGCTCAGCAGCCGCTTCTTTATTGCCCGCTGCGCTGTGGCTGTGGCTTTGATTTTTTGGGGTTCCCTCCAACATCTTTTTGGGTTCCCCAGGAGGAGGGCAGAAACGCGCGGCTCCTCTCCTCTTCTGTAGTAGTAGTACCACTGCTAGCACGGTCTTTTCGTTCGGGCAGGCGCAGGCCTTGGACCCTCCCCTCCCTTTTGGTACAATAGTTTTTATTTCCCTCGCCAGTTACAAAAGGTTGCTCGAACCCTTCCCTTTCCCTCTCTTCCCGGACAAATACCAGCTTACACTCCGGTTCATGTCAAAATGCAGCGGGTAATAGAGCCCAAATGTCCAAATAACCTACTACTACAACATTTTACAAGATCAGATGACTAGTGAGTATGAACATCGATGAATCTCAAAGGTCACAAAATTAGTGAGCACGAGCATTACAAATGGACAAATGGAATGCTTTTACACACATTATATGCCAAAGAACTGAAGAAGTAATCCCTTTTTTAAGGGAAACGGCAGTGGAGGCCGTAGAATATGTACAAGGCCGTAGATCCTAACAAGACCCTAAAGAGAATTTCATAAATTTAAATGACAACCATTCCTCCAATCAAGTTCTAATGCAAGCCTTGGCTTTCAAAACCACAAGGGAGAGCTCTTCCTTGAAGCAAAACGCCATCTGGAGAGTGAAACTGTTGCATGATCAAATATTATGTTCCTTCGATGAGTCCAGATGCACCAGGCCGCTAACATGAGCACTTCTCTGAAAATTCTGGAACCAAATCGTTATTTGGCATCAAGTAGCATGTCACTTAGTTGTCTGGCATCAAACAAAGAAGTAATCTTGCATCCGAACAAAAGGAAACGTACGTAAGGAGTAGACCATCCCGTCCCCGTCCTGCAAGTTTGGAAACTAAGGACAAAACAATTCTTTTGCATATCAGAGTTCTCAAAAATATAATGATGCATCAAAGATAGTCAGGGACACAATATAATGGTCACGAATGATGAACACAGCAATTACGAGATCAAATGGAAAATAAAAAAGGGAAACATTCTTACACATGTGAGATACCTGAAGACAAGATCCATCTGGTAAAGTGTAAAATTAAGTGATCCTTATGGCAGAAGAAATATTTTGCTGCATTCTTTGTTATTGCCTGGACTGTGCAACATCCATCTAGCCTAATAGCTAACGAACACGCTGAAATTTCCAAATTATAAGGCCACAAGATTTAAGTTTGAAGAGAAATATTGCACAAGAAAACAAAAACAAAAATTTATTTCCCCCTCAATCATGGGGTCAATCTATTTTCAGATAACAACATTATATCGTAACTGTTGCAAACCATTTCTAGGTATTTGTAAAAGTGCAGAGAGTCAAAACTAAACACTATCATACTCAGCGCCTGTTGTAGTATATGCTTGACCAAACAAGATCTTAATTTGAAGAGCAATGCCTACAAGACCAGTGAAGATTTCATTACCTTGATCTGGTAGCCAGAAATATCAACTTGGATTGAGTGCAGATGTTATTAGGAGATAAGAACCCATTTTTAGTCATCCAAATTTATTCCTGCAGAAAATTAAATAGTATCATTTTATAACATCAAAAAGTTAGGAGAAGTACATAATTTTGGATTCTGATTGCAATGAGGGCACCAACAATTACCAACTAAGAGAATCAATAGGGAATTCTTTAATGTACGTTCTTACCCTCGTAAGAGTAATGAGAACTGTGAAGTGTTGTGTTTGCAACCGTTCAGATTTTGACACTCCACTGATACTTTTGGGCCACTTTTGATTTACAACATGTTTCCATCCCTGCTTCAGGTTCATAGCTGGTATGACAGACACCCTACATCATCAAAGAAGACAAAATCCACTTCAGCTGTACTGTCAGTGGCAAAGTCGCATACCTTTGAACTTCCAAAAAAAAAAAGAGATATTAAAAAAAGTCAAATGGTGCATGTAAAGATTACTATGGAAATGAGGGTGAGAAGGTTACTTAAATTTAAAGTCTTTATATTAATCATGAGGACACCTACATTCACTGCCCTCTTTAAACGATGTTTTGTTCCATCAGTTGCAAGAGAGGAACAAAAAACACTGAGCACCGTAAAACATTTTTTTATTCAAATGTTTCATGATGTGAGGGGGGCAGATTTGGATATCAAGGCCAAAGCAAGGCGATAATTTTCTTCTTAATATAATAATACGCAGATATCCTGCATGTTCGAGAAAAAAAAAGCGACAAAGCTGATCACCTACAAATAAAAACTGGAAATAAGAAATTATCTCCTTATATTCCAAGTGTAGCCATATATCACAAGGAGATATTCCTGCATGTTCGAGGAAAAAAAAAGGCGACAAGGCTGATCACTTACAATAATATCTGACATAAGAAATTATCTCCTTATATTCCAAGTGTAAGGCATATATATAAATCACAAGGAGATACTGATTGCTTGTAGAGCAGTACTGAAAAATTTTACTGAGATAAAGCAACATGAAGATAATAATCATATCAAGGCTCTAGTTCAGGAAACAAAAACATGCCAAAACAACCATACTGATAGCAAACAGATATTTCTTTTGAACAGGGTTTGCAGTCTGTAGTATCTTAAGTCGAGATCAGTGCGTTCGTGTGCTGCTTGCTTAGACTTAACATTGCACTGAAAATTGATACAAGCAGAACTCATTAACCTAGATCATTGGAAACCTCGAGGGTCACACATTAAGCCCAAGTTATCTAGTCCCTCAATTACACACAGGACTAATGCAGCAGCATAATTATTTTACCATTAGATTGAGTTTTGCATAATCTAGTGCAAATGAAATTGTTATGGACCAGCTAGGGCTAGGGCCCTAGCTGGCTAGGGTGGCGGCGGCGTTGGGCTGCAGCGGCGGCGCTAGGGCATGGAGAGAGAGAGAGAGGCGGCGCAGGGAGAGGGAGAGAGGAGAGAGAGCTGGAGAATAACTGAGTTTACCCTTTCTACTACTTGATTCAATCTGATTACATCCCTCATTATATAGATGTGACTTACTTGACTCCTAAGGAACCTATGACTTTCTCTCCAAGCAACCTACTAATCTATTCTTTCCTAAATTACAGATTCCATTCTATTTATTAATTTAGCCACTTTGGAAAGGTGCAGTGGGTCCCATAGCCCGCTGCCTTTCTAGCAGCTGCGTTAGGGTGGCGGCAGCCCTAACCCTAGCGCCCTGTTGTGGGCCAATGATGGGCTAGATTATTGCCGATAACATATCTCCCCTCCTTTTCTAGATGACACGTCCTCGTGTCGTCCAATGCTTCACTTGAGGTTGAAGGTGTTGTTGGTGTATGAAGTCGAAGTAGTTGAAGCAGAGGACGAAGTTGAAATAGATGCTGTCGTGAAGTCGTGAAGGCACCCTTGGAATTGCAATCTCTGGAGCAAAAATGAAGTGCTCACGTGTAGTCGCACCAGCTGCAACATGAGCCCCATCCTTGGAGGCGACCCTCAAGAGAGAATCATCATCCCGCAAGAGCAAATCATCCAACACCATAGCAATGGGGTAAGTGTGAGTGATGTTGAGTCGAGTCTGGTGGAGTCCTATGGCCACCTGCCACAAGAATGCCTCCTCGCCATGTACCAAGTGCTCATCGAGGAGTCTACAAAGATGCGAGGGCAAAACCGGGGCGTAGGGGCTGTTGTTGAAGAAGATGAGGCCCTCACTCATGTTCCACACACGTAAGGCCTCGCTAGTAATGATGTCAGATGTGGCCCAAGCATGTGCAGTCCTTCCAGATGTAATGTGTGCCATATTCATAGAAACATCGAAGCTGTGAAAAGTGACATGGCGGAAGTTGCTGAAGATGCCCAAACTTGAAGTGCAATGCTCGGAATGGTCCTCCATATCCTGCAAGGAATTTTAAAATACCGGTTTGGCCCTCAAAAGTGTTCTAGAACTGCTGTTGTTCTCCGGTCAAGACGATGAACGAGGTGTGGAGGAACATGCTGGTCCTTTTGGGATCGTCTATCCCATATAGTGCTCCATCCCTTGATGGATGCATGAGGTTGGAGGAATGAGCCCCACTATGGCTGCTGAGGATGGACTGCTCATAGCAAGCATCTCCAATAGTGATTATGATGGATCGACTACTCTCACTCATCATGTCGTAGCTGTTGTGGACATGAAAACTAATTCCGTTGATAAAGCCCATGTTGGAGTTGTTGGAAGCTGAAGTGTTCACAACAAAACCAGTGCTTGAGTCACACAGAATACCAAATATATGCACGGTGCAATCGCCAATATCGAAGACGGGTATGATTGCACCAATATCGAAGATGGGTATGAAATAGTGGTCGTCATGCCGCCGGTTGGTGAAGACAAAAGTTGAAAGACGGTCTCCTTGCATGGCGTCGACTCCTATGGCATAACATCCAATGAGACCACCTGTATCATGAGAAGCATCCGAGCTATAGCTGCCCACTCTACGCCGAGTTTCCGGAGCTCGAGTGGCCTCCCAGTAGGCGCGTAGACGTTCAGTGGCGTGCGAGTGCTTGACGATGACCCTGAGGCCCATGGTAAGTGCCTCCCCAGCACCATAAATAGCTGCAGTAATGTCCACCTTGTCCTCAAGCAGCAAGATAGAAAACTTGTGGTAGCTAGGAACCGTCAAGCTTTCGAGGTATGGGGTAGCAAAAGTGTTCGAGGCATAACCATCCATAGCACATGGCAGGATTTGCACCATGGTGTCGATGTTGAGAACTGAACGACCACCGGTGGCGAAGTGGTACAGGAAGACACAGGGCACTTGAGCGACTATAGTGGAGATGTGGAGCACTAAGCGCCTTGCCTGTGTGGCCTCCAGACAGCAACAAGAAGGGAACTCGTCCTCTTTCCCGCTCACTTGCAATTGTGGGAGGCATAAGCGGGTCCCCTCCATTGCAATGCCATTGAGCTTGTTGTAGTCGGTGAAGATGGTGTTGGGGCCGATCACGTATGAATCTGATCGTCTATGATGGTGAAGAGGAGCGTAACAGCATGCTCCCTGGTGTCCAGATCAACAGCAGCATTCTCATCATGGTGGGCAAGAGTTGAGCAGCGATGATGGTATTGTCGGTGTAGATGGCGACGTTGGCAGGGGTAGGGACATCCTCCGTTGTGACCGGGGCAGCTATGATGGGAGAGATCACCATGATGGCCTCCTCCATAGCACCTGGAATAGTAGCAACAACATTGGATACCTCTTACCCGTGGGAAAATTCATCACTTTTGGCCGCGGAAGATGATGTGCACCCCATAAGAGTCGTGACGATGGCCAGATCTGGTGCTGGTGTGATGGTCAACGATGGCGCCATAGTAGCAACCAGGGACGGGGAAGGACCTCCCGATGCAAGATCCCCATTGCCATCAGTCGTCGGCGGGTAGATGGCATCCGCCACGGCGAGGATGACAGAATCGGCCATATGAACAGTAGCATGGTTACTGTTCACAACGTGAACAATAACACCACTGTTATTGTTGCTGCCGTCCTTCCCTATTCCATACACGAAGGCGATGGCCGGAGCGGGTACGGGCACCAAATCAGCCACCGAAGAAGGAGGGCCTAGATGTGAGGATCTTTGTTGGTGGTGCCGAGACGGTGTTTTCCTCTGCAGGGGCGATCGAATCTGTTGTAGGCCTGTTGGACCATATTCTGGCTAAATTTACTAATAAAGAGGCATGAAGTCTAAACAAATACACAAGTCCAGAGAGAAGAGTATAAGCTTAATTAAGAAGTGCAGTTCATTAGGTGGCACGTATGAGCACCGGTGCATATGGAGACCCAAGTACTCGACCAACTTATCTGCATGGAAGCCCAAGATGTATCATAGCATTCGACTTGCTGAATACTATTAGCCAAACATCATGGCGGACTGCATCAAGAGGGCGAAGAGGTGCCACGGATGTCAAGTCTATGGCGACTTCAAGCATCTACCACCGGCGCCTCTACATCTGACCGTTCCCTCATGGCCGTTCGGCGCGTGGGGAATTGACGTCATCGGGCCCATCAACCCTCCTTCTTTTGGAGGTCACCGCTTCATCCTTGCGGCGATGGACTACTTCTCCAAGTGGGTGGAAGCCGTGCTGCTTCGAGAAGTCATGAGCGGCAATGTCATCAACTTCCTAGAGCGACACATCATATATCGCTTTGGTATACCTCATCGCATACCCTCCGACAACGGCAAGGCTTTCAAGTTGAGCAGATCCAGAGATTTAAAGAGAAGTACAAGATCAATTGGAATTATTCCACCAGCTACTACCCTCAAGCAAACGGGGCAATCGAGGCGTTCAACAAGACGCTTGGCAAGATACTCAAGAAGATGGTGAGCAAGCACCGGAGGGATTGGCATGATCGTCTCTATGAAGCCCTATGGGCGTACCGTGTCACGGTTTGTACCCCAACACAAGCCACCCATACTCACTTGTTTTTGGGTGTGAGGCGGTCCTCCGCTAGAAGTTGAGCTGCCCTCTCTACGGGTGGGTATTCGCGAAGAACTCACCCATGACGAACAGATTCGTCTTCGCTTCTAGGAGCTCGACGCCTTAGAGGAGGAGCATCTCTGCCCCCTCCAAGACTTGGAGCTGTATCGGTGGAACATGGTGAGAGCTTATAACAAGCTCGTGAAGCAACGAGTCTTCAAGAAAAGTGAATTGGTGCTGTTATTGCGGCCCCCCATCATCGTCACGCACAAGATGAAGGGCAAGTTCGAGCCCAAGTGGGAAGGGCCGTACGTCATCGAGCAAGTCTACGACGGAGGGGCCTATCAGCTGGTCGACCAACAAGGATCCCGGCTGATGCCCCTGATCAATGGGAGGTTTTTGAAAACATATTTTTTTTGAATCTTTTTGACTCTCATTCAGGCCAGCCTTCATTAACAGTTGCATGACTTGGCCCGTGTTTATTCTCTTTCTTCTCGAATTTTTCTACGGACTCATGGTCCAATACAAAATGGGTTTCCCCTCAAAAGCTTAGCTACTGTGCAAGATGTTGCTGCTTAGGGACTCGTCTGCACGAGGCAAGCACTAGGGCACCCCCTAATCATGGTGCTCGAGGCATATGTCAAGTATCTTCGACCGGGAGCAGTGGGAAGGACTCGGGCCAACTCTGAGCAGCGGGGTCATCATGCTCCTTGTGCTTCCTGGCACGGGACAACACACCCAAGGGAAGACCATAGGAAAAGAGCAGGGCAGAACTACCTGACATAACGCAAGTTATCGCTCAGTGTGCAGTCTCCTGCCACCCTGACGGTGTGATAACAAGGGACCAAAAAAGAAAGAGCAATGCCTGTGAGGGTTCTTAGTTCCACAAAGGTGAATCGGCTATCTTCCAACTTCAAAGAGACGACACTCAAGCCACGGCGAAGCTGCCTCAACGGCTCAAGCATTCAAGTTCAAGAGTCCCAAAGAAGATGGTCCAACTCAAACATCAAGTCAACCCAGCATCAATGGGGCTAAATTCAAGCATTCAAGTCCAATAAGGGTCTGCACAGAAGATGACTCAAATTCAAATTTCAAGTTACCCTAGTGTCAAAGGGGTCAAGCTCAAGCAATCAAATCCAACCTCAGGCAATTAAGAAGGCGAAGGTAGCTGGTTCACCACCCTCGACAAAAGTAATGGCAATTTCCATCGGCCTTCTCTATCCTACGACCATACATACAGCCCGGAGGCGTCAGTGAGTTGTGGGATTATCCAATGCAAAGAGAAGGCCAAAGCGAAATTCCCATTGTTACCCATTGGAGTGCAGAAACCTGCTTTCAATCTCCCGCTATGACAACAAAGTGTGTGATCACTATCGCTATGGTTAATTCAGTGATACTCAACCGTCAAGTCCTTGGGCAGCCGTGTCCCAAACCGCTCCCATAGCAAACGCTTAAATGGGAAAGCCAACATTTTCAAAATCACTAAAAATGTGTGTTTATTCTATTTCATTTTCATTTTTATTATTTTTGGGCTCCTTTACTCAGCCTAACATAATCACTTAGCTATATCTAGCTACTCTGTCTAGTGCTGCAGGTCATTCGCTTCACATTAATCGGGCACAGTGCGGCATGCCAGTGAGGCTAACGTCAAGCTGTGAAACCCTACGGTCCAGACGGAGCAGACACCGCAGCAACTAGGCGGTCACGTTCGAATTCGATACAATGAAGATGACTTAAGGATTTATGACGGCCAACGCCGTAGCAGCTAGACGGCCCCAACATAATCCTATTCGTTCTTCAAAACACACTGCATGTCCTAGTGCAATCCGAAGAACAAATCTCGATGGCACGTACATTCGCTTCGACCACTTTCAAGACGGAGCGTCATCGCCAAGAGCAAAGTGACGGCCTCTACACATCATCACGGCGGTAGCTACATCGATCCCTACAAAGTGGTGAATCATACGCACGAGTTCTGCATGATGGCGGCAAGTATCGACACCAAGCAAACTTCAACGGTGCTGCAGCATACACATGACGGAAGCACCGCAAAGCTGTCTTCCAACGGCCCGACGATGGCTGCAAAACCACGCCAACCCGTCGCTTCGTCGTCAGCCCACATTGCGACTCCACGCAGCAGCAATGACCCATCGACGGCACAACGGTACGGTGACAAACCAGCGCCTCATCATCACAAAGCATCATGAGCCATTTACTTGTGGTCAAATGAAAATATAAAGAAGGAAGACGATGGGTTCGCATACAAGTACGTGAACGAGCGGCTTCAAGAAGTACTTGCTGCATGCAAGGCGTGATGAGTAGACCAAGCTGTGGTACGCGTACATGCAGCAAACGGCACAGCGGCGGTACAAGCAAGGCGCGCTGTTCACCCTAGCCTGAGCTCGGATGCCTCAAGACAGCGAACTGACGACGCCTTCACGACACAGCAACTGGTTCATGCGCGTAGGACCAAAAGATGTACAGAGAGAAGCACCGTGCAGGCTAAGTGGCGTCTACGTACAAGTACAAGCAAAAGAAGAAATAACGGCAAGCATGCATCAAAGAAGACATACACGTACAAGTGCTGGAAAGACAAGCTAGTTCAAGTGAGAGCCTTCGGCCGGCGATCAAGATATGAGCAAAAGTTGATGACGCAAGTTGTACAAGCAAGTGCTTATGTAAGTACTAATTAATTATGAAGAAAAAAGGGTGCAAACATGCCCCACGACTGACCCACAATCCTGGACTATTTCTAATCCTGACCCTAACGGGCTCATTTAAGAGAGCCTTACATTATTCTCTAACGCAGGAAAGAAAATTAAATAAAAATAAAAGCAAATTCCTAAGGGGCCGAGAGTATTATGGCCTAACTTGACGCCGAGATTTCATTCTTGAACGAGTCAACCTCACATGCCCATATCTGGGTAGGCGAGGATGATAGCAATCTTAGGAGGTACTTGTGCATTGACACGCTCCTCTTCAGCGACACGTTTAACCTAATTAAGAAATACACAAGTCCAGAGAGAAGAAGATAAGCTTAATTAAGTTGTCTGCATTAGGTGGCACGTACGCGCACCAGTGCATATGGAGGCCCAAGTACTTGACCAAGTCCAGAGAGAAGAAGATAAGCTTAATTAAGAAGTTATCTGCATTAGGTGGCACGTACGTGCACCAGAGCATATGAAGGCCCAAGTACTTGACCAAGTTATCTGCATGGAAGCCCATCGTGAAACTGTACGCATACACGTATTCCGGCGGCAAAATGTACGGCACACGAACTCGTACATGCTTGTTGGGAGCTGGCATATGCTACCGTATCGCACATGGACACATCGGCCACGTACGCGTATCTGTCCTGGAGCGTATATGCGTATCCATCGACGGCACGACATGTAGCAAGCAAACTCGTCTGTGCATACCCCATGAGCTGGCAGCGCACGCTTACCCAACAGAACCGAAGACTTGTGCTTATCCATGCAACGGAACCCAGGTCGAAGGAACGAACGAGCTGATTTAGCACCGCGCATCTTCGCGTGAAACAGACTCCTAGCGGCGCACGCTGCACACCTCCCTCCCGGCTGCTGACCTAACGCTATTCTATAAATACCCACGTCTCCCTACAAGTCGAGGAGACGAAACACTGCCGCCAGGCTGCGCACACGCTGCTCTCATGCACGCAATACGCCGCCAGTCTGCTCTTCCCTCAACTCATCTACTCCGAGGCTGCACACATCCCGGCTACCCTCTACGTCGACCCGAAGATCGCCAGGGAGACGACGGCAAGGAACAAGACACCGTCAACCGTACCAAGCGACGGCCAGTAACCGCGACGCGCTGCTCCACGCCCGCAACAAGGGAGCACGCAAGGAACGAGATGACCTTCACGTCATGCATGGGTGAGGCCCATTAATAGATCGTTTATTTGCTTGTATTTTTCAGATATGCACGTATGCATGCACCCTTGTGCTAGATGCGTACCTCCTGTCGAGGTGGCGTCACACTCAAGGGGAGCCGTCCGAGAGGCCTGTGCAAGCTAGGAAGATGAAGCCGAGCAGATGGACGACGGGCAGTGACCGAACGCTAAGACCAGCAAGTCGTATAAGAGGACGCCAAGACGCCGCTTGAGCCACGTACAGCCGACGACAAAAGGCCGGTCGGAACTATCACGCAGGCGGACTGTGCTAGAACTCATCGAGTTTTACTAGACGCAAAGATCACCGGCAAGCCGTACGGACGACGCCGAGGTCATCGGAGTCTAGAAGACGGCGAGAAGCTGCCAGAACTGAAAAGGAGCCGCCGTGAAGATCGACGACGAATGACGGCGTCGGTGCAAGATATACCCTCACCAGGCCATGACATCATGTGCTAGTTGTAGATGATGAGTGCATCACATCTGTGCTAGCTATTCATACGTGCATGCATATATGTGCATGTGTTGTAATGCAAGCAAGAAGAGTCAAACTTGTTTCAGCCGTCCGTGCACGCGTGAATGTCCTAGCTGCCTACGGACGCCTCTACTCTGCCCCCATATTAGTCTTCCTCGATGAAGATGCCAAGTCGCCGTTTCGGACAAGCCAAGCATCGTCGTGCATGTCCCCCTACCACACCAACCACTCAAGTCGTACGCGATCGACGAGGCCAAAAGACAAGGCAGGTGCAACCGACATGAAGGACGCGCTACACTGGCACATGGACCGACGAGGCCATGGACAACGCCGACGCCATACTTAACACCATCATCGGCACATGCACAGAGAACGCGAAGCAAAGACCGGAGACGACGACCACGCAGCTTAATCGGAGGTGCCCGTGCAAGCTCGACTCACCAGGATAATCAACTAGGAAGCTTCCTGAGGCCCTAGGAACCATGAAGACCACATCGCCCAAGTGAAACCGGATCGCCGTCAGCAGGCTATGGAGCGCACACGATGGGAAACTATATTAGTATTTATATTTCAAATATAAATAATAAATATGTGTTTCCATCTCTAGTTTTCTTTGTGTACTTTTGTACACTGGCACGCCTGCGTTACTTTTATTTTTTCTCTCCCCGCGGCTGTGCGCTTTGGCGTAGAGAGAATCCGTTCATCGTGATTTTTTCTATCCAAACAAGGGCCCACATGAATATTACCGTGGGTAATGTTCATTGCGTGAACAGTTCTGCCCTCAATGGTGATGACGGCAGGCTCCTTCTCAGCCACCTTAATGATCAACGGTGGTGGAGCAATTTGCCCTAGGTCACCCGCCCTGTCAGCGACGGCAGTGCCGGCAGTAGAGGTGGTTATAGCGCAGGGTTGTGGTGGTGGTGTAGCAGACGATACATTGGGCAATGGTGCAGAAAAAAAATTGGGTAGGATTGCCTCCAATTTTCTTCTAAACCGTGTCGTAAATTCTCCTCCGGTCAGAATTTGCCCACAACAAATATTTCCTCGTGCTCCATGAGCAAAGGTGACTGGATGTAGGTAGCGGTAGCGGTGGCGCATGGCGGTGGTGGTGTGGAAGATGTCAATGGTGTAGAATAAAAATCAGGGAGAATTGCCTCTACTTTGTTTGAATTCCGTTGTATATTCCTCCGTGGAGAACGTGTTCAGGTTGAACACATCGAAACCAGTATCGCGAGCCATGAACGGCGAGGCAACAGATTGGCTCTGATACCACGTGTTATGGACTTATTAGGGCTATGGCCCTAGCTAGCTAAGGTGGCGGCGGCGTTGGGGATGCAGCAGCGGTGCTAGGGCGCGGAGAGAGAGAGAGAGAGGCGGCGCAGGGAGAGAGGAGAGGGAGCTGGAGAATAAATGGGTTTTACCCCATCTATTACTTGATTCGATCTGATTACGTCCCACTCAATATATAAAGGTGACTAACTTGACTTCTAAGGAACCTATGACTTTCTCTCCAAGCAACCTACTAATCTATTCTTTTCTAAATTACAGATTCCATTCTATTTATTAATTTAGCCACTTTGGAAAGGTGCAGTGGCTCCCACAGCCCGTTGCCTTTCTAGCAGCTGCGTTAGGGTGGCGGCAGCCCTAACCCTAGCGCCCTGTTGTGGGGCAATGATGGACCAGATTATTGCCCATAATAGAAATTCATTTTACTCTAAGCAACAACAGAACACAGTTATCAATAGATACACAAAGGAGAATTCACACTTCTTATATCATGACTGGAACATACTAATTTAGAGGGCCCAGAGAGCAGCTAACAAATCCTAAATCTGAAAAGAACCACTATTATAGAGAACGCTCAGAAAACTCTAATTAGATGCGCAAAACTGATATTTGCTTCTGCTGCAGCTTGAAAATACTCAACTTAAACAAAGGATCATACAAACTTACGAAAGCTGCTCATTAGTCATCCCATTCAGATATTGGTCACCTGCTCTTGAAGCAGTAACATGATAGCTTCGTCCCGAAGTTGCTGCATTGATCACAAATGACATGGTGCAAAAAATAACAAAAGAACAGTTTTAATAGTTAATAGCAAGCAGATGGTATGGCTGAATCATTTGCAGAGGTACACAAAGAAAAAACTGGAAGTCAGCTTTGTGACAATGCAAGTTTCTTTGTTAAAAGAGCAGTCAAGAAAAACAGAAAGATATAAGTGCATTAGGGCCCAATTTATCCTCCAACTAGTGAAACATGAAATATAAATTGTTTGATTGTTTGTTTTTTTTGTTTTTTTTTTTAAAGAGCAGGAATAAAGGTTCAGTACGACTGCCTCTACTAGTTGGTTAGCAAGTGAGGTAATAGTGAGACAAGATTAAATCAAGGACAGATGTAACAGAGATATGATAGCCAAGCTATAATTTAGAAGTTCGAGCTACACTACTTTTTTATATGGGAAAATCTCCTGTCAACAATGAGTATATCAAATTGACATATAAATATAGACAGTTGGTGTTTTTCTTTGCAAGGGTTAAAGATATTAGTTGCTTATTTGGTACTTCAAAAGTGAGCACTAGAGCATTTACCCTGAGTTGTAAGCTGCCAAAGGTCAAGTACCTCAATTTATAAACAAAGCTCCAGAAGTAGCATACCTTCTGTGATATGCACAAAATAGGATGCTGCGGTGCTGGACTTAATGTGAAGCCGTCCAGCTCCAATAATACGGTATTACCCATCAAAACTCTTTGTTACTTCATTTCCTCACCATTCTAGGAATCACTATATGTCATGTCATCAGAAAAGCCAGTATGAACCTCATGGTTTTAAGTAACCATCGTGTTCAGGTGGAAATGTCATATCCTGACTCTAGGAGAGCATGAGTTAGAACCACATTTGGCTCCATAGAACCCATTAATTTCTAACCTTAGTTAGTTTTAGTTCTTCCCAGCATTTTGCTGATATGTACAAGTTTGCAATCAATTTGTAGTGACAGGGGTTCCGGGTCCTCAACGCCAGCAGCCACTTTGCAGCTCGATCCCCAATATTTTTTTTAGGCAAGCCTCAGTAAGAGTTGCCAACATTGAAGCCGTTGGTTGGCATGGCATCATGTCAATAATATGCTCAACGGTCCTCAGCAAAACTTCACGGGCTGTACAATTGACCATGCAAGAAAAATGCTCCACACTTGGTGCAACGCAAAATACATCAACCATCTTGCCAAATAGTAGCTGCCCTTCAGTTACAAGCCCAGAATGACTGCATGCTGAAAGAACTGCAACCTATTTACATGGTCCGCTTTCATACCATTGGCGATCATTTCCTCAAAGAGCTTCAGAGACACATGTCCTTTGTTTGCATTCCATAGTCCAAAATCAGTGAAGTGTAGACATTCTTGTCTTGACATTGCCTCTGGTCAAACACTCATTGGGCAGATGCCAGTTGTTAAGACTTTGAATACATCTAAACAAGTGATTTCTGCAGTACGTTTGGAAACACCGAGCCCATGTTTAAGGATGTAGCAGTGCATCTGCATTCCTCAGAAGAGGTGTCCAAATCCTACCAGCCCATGTTGATAAAAGCTCACACTCAAGATTCTTTTAAACAGCTGATCATCCTGCATCTTGAGTATATTATGATCAATGAACTCTCTACACGCCCAAGCCTATCAAAGCATAATTAATGGAACAGACACTCCATGCAGCTCCCAGTGAATCTTCAGATACCCAGGGCAATCACAATAGTCACGAAATCCAGCCCTAGAACATGGTATCGCCTCATCCTTGGAACTAACCTCGTCACCTTGGCATAGTTCGTCATATTCAAATTTCCTGCTGTGGCTGCACTCCAGGTTGCAATGTTTGCCCCAGCCTCCAGGAAACCGCGGTATGAACTCCTCATCACATATTCGTAACAAAGAATACGCTGATACTATCGTGTTCCAGCTGAAAACATTCCTCATAGACATTCCATCGAACACCCTGCGCACTTCCTCCAAGCTCCTCGCACTTGGCATAGATCCCTGAGCCCTAGCACAGCACATCATTCCAGTTCAAGACAGACATGTCCAGACCGTGTCTACACTTGTGAATACGCTGCTCAATCTCCCGACCAACAGTGATATCCCGGAGCTCGCCGGAGGCAGGCAGAATTCACGGGTAAGCTAACCTGTCAGCGACTCCCAGCACCAGCAACTTCTTGTACGTGAGGATCACGTCTTCCAGCACCCTTCGCGACACGTAGCCCCAGATGAGCTCGATGGCGGCCCGCGCGGCGGGGAGGCCCGTGCAGCATTTCGCCAAACGGGCGGGAGCGAGAGCGGGGGGCAGCGAGTGATGGGGAGCAGCGGAGGAGCTGTTGCTTTAACAGCTCGGCAGGATGAGGAGGAAGTGGACACATGGCCGTTTGTCATTGATTAAGAGGGCGTTCGGTAGGGATTACGAAGCTTATTATGTAAATGTATTATAATTTATAAATATTTATAATTGTTAAATATTTAAAAGCTATATGATTTAAAAATAGCTTACGGATGAATGTGACTATTATAACATCCTATGTGTCACGTTACCTGTAAGAGTCATCTCGAAATAAAAATCAAAATTTTAATTTAGTGATTATGAAAAATAATTCAAGAAAAAAACTTGGCAAAAACTTGAATGACATGAATTAAAGATTACATAGAGCATAATTTAATTTAAATGACAAACATCTATACGTGTTAATAATAGATAAATTTTTAAACAATACTCATAGTCGAATAGAATCAATAACACATTTGAATAGAATTCAAATGTCAAATTTAAGAACTTGGTTTTAGAATTTAAAGCATATTGAAATAATCCTCACAAATTAATATAATCGTTATAGTACCAATAAGAAACACTAGATAGTGGTTTGATTACTAAATGTTCAGATGTATATGCAAATACATGAAAATCCTTTTGGACTAGTATTGATTTAAATTCAAGTCAAATCCCAAATAAACTTTTGAACTTCAGAATCAACAATTCAAACACAAATCAATTAAACATTTGGTAGAGAAAAATATGGTTGAACTTGTCTGATAATTAAAAAAGGGGAGTAACAAAAATCTTAGTATTTACAAATTCCCAGTTACTAAACAGAGCAAACGTCTGACAATATTCCAACAATGATTTGATACAAATGAGATGAGGTACATGAATGCAATTCAAGTTTCATTGAATTTGGAACTATACTTAATAATTTACAAACACACTAAAAACAACCTCAATATGTCATATGGTAACTGCAGCAAGAAATTAAATGGTTTGTTAATTAGTGGATGCTCAACTACAATTGATTTTATTGACTAGTGTTAATTCAAATTCCAAACGCATATCAAATAACTTTTGAATTAAAAGAAAATGACTAGAAATTCTCTGATTATTCAAAGCTGAAATTTTAATTGATTTGTTTCAAATTGCAAATCCTGGATAACTTTGTGTGGGGCCCACTGGCCAGCAGGCCCCACCTGTCACTCTCTCTTCTCCCTCACTCTCTGTCCTCTCACTCTCACTCTCACACGTGCAAGGAAGCACCGCTTCCGCTGCTCGAGCACGCTGCCAGGCAGGCAGGCACGTAGCGCGTGTCGACGCGCCAGCACGCCGCGCAACCGCCCTCAGCACTGCATCGCATGCGTACAAAGCAAGCAGCAGCAGCAGCACTGCAGCTCTGTTCCTTTCCCCCTTTCTTGTTTTCCTCTCCGCCGAGCGCAGGACAGCAACAAGCAGAGCTCGCCTTCCCTTTCAACTCCATCCAATCCACTGCAAATCACTGCGCGGGGACCTTCCCTAACCTCACTCAAGCGAGCATGGCTAGCACCTGCCGGAGTTCGTCGGATTTCATGGCGAATTGAGCTGTCACCATGGCCGGTTCGTGCCAGGCCGAGTAGTTCAACGGTGAGACCCCCTTCTCCGCTACTTCTTCGAGTCCAAAACCTAGACAAAAGAGTTCACTGTGTTCTTGTGCAGCTCTCCAAGGTCGACGTCGCCTTGTTCCTTGTGCAGTTCGCCGAGAATGCATGAGAACCCCGTCAGTGCCCGCCGTTTCCATTGAAGCTCACGGTGAGGACCTAGCCCAGATCACTTTTAGCCCAATTAATCCTGCCAAGCATTCTTCTCTGATCCACGCGCAGCTCACCGTGCCGTTAGTTCGCTAGATCGGAGGCTGCATCCTCGGGAACGCCGTCGCGTCATGTCCCCTGTTTCGGGCCCCCATCGCCGCGAGGGTTGGCAACCTCCTCGTGGCCTTGATCCTCGATGCCGAGAACCATGAAATCCAGGCACAGCTTCTAGACGTCATCTCCGAGTTCCTCATCGACTCTGCTGTTCTCCCCACCTCGCTGAACCTTCTCCAGAATGCGGCCATGTCGCCGACGAAGCTCCGGTGAGAATCCCTCTAGCCTTCCCCAGGTCGCGAGCCATCTATTGGTGCCCTCCCTGTGCTTCCTCATCGACGGCAAGGAGAGCTTTGGCCGCACAGTCGGTTTCCAACAAGCTGTAGGGCGTCTGCCCTATTAGGGTTCTTAGTCTGTTTTCTAATTAATTGTTTGAACCGGTTGAACAGTCAAAATGCATAACTAATGGTAGAAAAAAAATCAGAAAAATATAATTCCAAATGTTTTGGAATGCTTATAATTAGTACTTTCTAACAAAAATATAAAACACATATATTTGGAAAATAATTATTTTGGGCTTTAGTTAAATAGCTAAAACCTCAATAATTCATACAACATGGTAATACAATCAGAACAAGGTGATTCCCATTTGCTATGGCTTTTTACTGATTTGTGGTTTGCAGTAAAAATATTAAACATAGATGTTTATAACATATAATTTTTGTCATTAACTCAAATGTTATATTACTTGATAATTATATAATAAATTCTAGAAATAATAAAATTCTTGAAACATTATGAGTGAGTCATAATAAAATTCCTACACAAACTGTAGTCCTAGTATAGAAGTGGTTGCATAATGAATTATTAGGCTGGTCAAGTAAATTATGACTAGTCTTTATGTTGAAATGCCATTGTTGTTCACCAGTAAAGTGAAGTGTTCATAATTTAACACGAAATACCAACAAAGTTCATAATAGATTATTTGAGTTAAGTACTTACCTTAATCTAATTTAAGTAAGACTCACTCAAGTATTAAGCTTGCTCCAGTAAATAATCTCTAGTTACTTGCATAATTACGATATTTTGCTCTTCCATACAAATATTGAGCTCGTTCTCGTTATGATTTAGAACTTAATTAATCAGTTTCTATGCTACCACTAAAAGTTGTAAACAACCCAAAACATTTAAATGTTAACATGATTGTTGTTTACAGCTTAATTTAGTTCGATAATTATACCAACGTAATCGATACTTGTATCTTAGATGAAATCAAATAATTGCTCGATTGAGTTATATTAATCACTTAATTATACAAGCTAGAAGTTATTAGCTAATAAATATCCAACTCAGTAAATTTTTTAATTATTCATTATTCTGCATCATGTAGAATCCGAGGTGAACGAAGTAGTCATCGAGCCGAAGCCAGGGTTCATAGAAGAAGACGTATAGCAGATCTGTCAGAGCAACCTCAAGGCAAGTTCCGGTGCACTACCGTTTTTAAAGTTCTTCTTTATAACAGTATATATGAGTCATGTGACGTGCATTAGATTGATAGGAATTGAATGGAACCCTAACTGCATATGTTTACAGTAGTGCCTATGGTACAGGTAACTTGATGTAGATGTTATGCTTAGTAGTACTCTTTGGTAGAAGTCGAGTAGAGTGGACACTGCTCACAGATGTAGGAGTTACGTGGAATTATTCTCTCTCTGACAAACTTATGAAGGGACCGAGTACATGGGATAAGTTGAGGGTCAAACAGGGAATGGTATGATAGCAACAGAACATGGGTTCTACGTGCGGTTAGGGTTTGTTTGGCAGGGATTATATCAACTTATGTCATAATCTATTTCTTATGTTTGCAAGGGTTTGTTTGGTAGGGATTATAGAACTGATTATAGACTATAAGTGATTATATATGTCAAACATTTAAAACTCTTTGTGGCTATATGCATATATAAGCTGTTTTTAAATTTGTACTGAGTTGTTTTTAAATTTGTACTAACATAAGCTGTTTTGGATAATCTGAAAATAATAGTTCTTTTTTCAGCTTATGAATACACATAGCCACATAATCTATTCCATAAACTGTTTTGTCAACACTTCAAATATAAAAAAGAAATAAATTATACAAATATTCAACAATTTTGTATAGAACTTTAGTCCAAAACAATTATCTTAGTATAGTATCTGACAAAATAAATTTAGGATTTTTTTTACCAGATTTTTATGAAATGTTTAACCGCACAAAAAATATAAATAATGTTAGAGAAGTGCTCCGATGGAGCTTTTTAAAAATTAGCACGAATCTTAAAGCAGCTGTCATATTAATGATTATATTAAACCAGCCGCTTAAGGAGCCACACTTGAGAGCCTGAGCGGAGCAGCGACAGATCAGACGGTTTCCCCGTTGAACCGACGCGCCTGGTTGGATGCATCCTGCTGTGGCCGTACTTTGGCGGCCAGCAGCAAAGACGGCGTCCGAGGCAATGTGCCCGGCCGACGTGTTCATGACGCTCGCGAGTCGACCGGTTCAGGGACTACATGGCGCGCACAGCTTGAGGTCGTCGGCAAGCACGTCGAGCTCGTTAAGTTCACCGGAGAGCGACAAGGCCGCGGGCGAGCTAGATACGTCGTGCCACGGTTCAAGCACGGCCGCTGGACTCATACATGCTTAGCTATTGTATTTGTCCCATCATTTCAGTTTGGCCACTGGACTCATACAATTGTAAATTATGATAACTAAACTAGTTCACTACATCAATATAGTCATTATCCACATAATCCTATGTATTTTTTGATGACATGGCGTTACGTACTGATTTTGATGAGGGCCACGATCTCCAGGTCACTGCCGCCATCAGTTGTAGCGACTAAGATAAGTCACATAACGTTATTAGAAATGCAACAGTGCGGATAGCGGACATATGGCAGGTTAAACGATCATGACTCTAGTTCGTCGGCCTGATCTGCAGCGAAAAAGAAGTCATACTGTCAAACGGTGCGCTGATGCTCTCGTAAGGAAGCAAGTACATGCTACTAATAACAGAGCAAATTAAACCCTTTTTCCCCTTAATTTGAACATGATTTCCGAATTCATATTTGGTATATAGTGCGTGTGATGTTAGAGATTGCATTATACATGCTTCAAATCAATTTCGAATATTAATTATTTCACAGAAGTAAAATTGACAGTTTAAGGTTCAAAGAGAGAATTTATTTGTTGAACATAAGTTATAGAAGAAAAATGATGTGCCCTCCATTTATTTTTTGAAGATATAATTTTTTTTATCTCAGTTTTATACTATTCGAACAGATGGGAATCCTTATAGTGTCAGAAAACATATCGATAAACATAGCATTGGAAGAAAAGTAGTTTCCATGACTTTGATGTCCCAATTTACCATAGCAGGATGAGACGTCCGTTGAACGGCGCTGTACATATGCCATATCATCAAAAATACTTAGGGTTATGTATATAATTATCGTATTGATGCGATAGAGCTAGTTTAGTGACTATAATTTGCAAATTCGTGAATACAATGGCTAAACTGAAATGATGTGACAAGTACAATGGCTATGCATGTATTTTACTCTTTATATTATCCTGACAACTGACATAGTATAGTCCTTTCATTCATTACCGAACCCACTGTACCACGAGGTGTGTAGCAATTTTTAATTTAGATAGATGGTAATTTGTACGGCCGTACCATGGATTACGGCCCATGCTTTAATTCTCTTTTGGGCCGGGAAGGCTCCACATAATCTAAGCCATGATCCAGCAGCCAGGTGGAACCTCCTCATTCTGTAGTCTCCTATCCTCACAAAGTAGCTACCGAGAATTAGGAATTTTTTTGGAAAAGCATTTCACTAGATAATACTAATATATAGTACAGTATTAAAGAAACATAGTTTTCATGCCTTCATTAGAACACCGCATCCATACAAAATGGTTGTCTCCATAAAATATCGTCCTGATACAAGAGCTTGAGTTCCTCTCTTGCAATGCAATCTGAGGCCCTCCGAGAAAAGAAAAAGAAAGAAAATAACTAAAACGCCAAACTACATATATCGGAATCAGATATGAGGTCAATATTTAAACATGAGGGACTGGTAGATTACATTGTTATTACACAGATAAACCGATCAAAACATATTACAACAGTTTCAGTTTCTCTCTGAAAAATTCTTCGCCAATAAATTAAAATAAGGTTTCTCTCTGAACAGTAATCCATAGAGGAAACCTGCAGAGCCATAGCCACACAGCCATGGCAGTTGGCGGGAAAACGAAAGAAGCAGTGTCCCCGTACTTTTTCTTTTTTTTTTTTTTTGCTGCTTGCACACCAGTGTGTTTGGTTGAGCGTTACGAGAAATAGTACAGAGTTATTTTTGGATAAGAGAGACATGATCATCCTCTTTAATGATTAATTAGAAGATGAATAAACTAATTCCTCATGATGTTTGGTTGGAAAGATAGATGAGGACAATATGATATGATTACTTGGTGAAATTACCCCTCTAGTCAATCAACACAGTATCATTCGAGAGTCGAGACACTCCGGGTGTGTTTGGTTAGCTGTATGGAGTTCGGTTTGGTTCCTTTATCAAGCCAGGTTGAGTTTGGACAGGTTACATCCATGTAAGAGTTGGTGATTAATTGCTTGTTTCATCAAATACAGATACGAGGAGATGTTATTTGGTTGAGTGCATATGAATCTGAACCACAAAAAAAAAATTGAGTTTGTGTGAAATAAAAATAATAAAAAATACTTAAATTTATCTTATAGTGATGTAATAATTCTTAAATTACCTTAATCAAATTAAATATCGACTAATATTATCTAATTTATCATTAATCACTCACTAATTATCTAATTAATCAACCTGCATGAGGTGGAAAGTAGAAATTAGGCTCCCCTGTAGAGACTCGTTAGGAGAAGAATCTTGCATCTGCTTAGCTTGGTTGTTTATTCAAGCAGCCTACCGAACATGCAAACTTGAAAATGTTCTGCATCTTTAGAGTCTAGTCCAACTAAATACAGACAACTAAACACACCGTATGCTACTCAAAAATCAAATTTCTGGAGAAAAACCGATAGAAAATTATTCTTTCTTGACGGTTAGTTAGCATAATTTGTGTTTTTTTAACAGCAAGTTCTGTCGTCGGCCAACTCAAACAGCGAGAGAGGTTCAAGCAACAAAAGAAGCTGATAAAGTGACGGATCTCTCCTGGTAAAAAAGGTGGCAGAGCCAACGGATACTCCCTCAATATCTGTTTATCTAACTTTTTAGATTATATTTACCCTTTTAATATAAACTGAGGGAGTACTACTCTATCTATTACTAATATAAGAGGTAAGACGAATCTTTAAAGAGTGAATTTCACTATACCATCTTTAACTTGTCTTGTGTTCTCATGTAGAACATGCTATTCGCCTCACTTTCCTTTTTTTTTTCTTTTACATCTTAGAGCTTCGTAATCAGTCTAATATTATTGGTTATAGTGCACTTTAGATCACCTCATGCAGAATGCTAGAAACTATATATTCCCTTCGTCCCATATTATTTACAGTTCTAATTGTAGGCATGAAAATTAAAAAAAAAAAGAAGTGCATAAATAGGAGAAGGAGAGAGATAAAGACAGAGATGTATTGGAAAAAGAGAAAAGTATATTGGGACGTGAGAACGACAAGTAATTTGAAATTAATATTGGAATCTAAAATAATAAGTAATTTGAGAAGGAGGGAGCAGTATAGAATGGCAGAAAACCAGAACATTCGTACAGAAGGAATAAAAAGGAATACGAGTAGAAAAGTGTATTGAAACATGAGAATGATAAGTAATTTAAAATTAATATTGAAACCTTAAATGACAAGTAATTAGGGACATAAGGAGTATTATAGAATGTCAGAAAACCAGCATCCGTACATACATGTGGCTCATACAGCCAAGGAATAAAAGGAATACGAGTAGAAAAGGAAAGTAGTGCTATGTCGCTGACATCACAGAACTGAAAGCAATAATTAAGCACGACCACTGCTGTCATCACGCTCTTGTGAGATACTGACACGATTTCATTCAGCAGCCACAACCGGCCACAAAGGAACAGCACCAACAGGAGAATTTAAGAGATACTGCAATTTTTCAGATAATAAAGAGAGAAGAAGGTACCTGATGGAGGACCATGCATATGGAGTCGCCTCTTTCCCTTTTTTTGTGTTCTTTTATTAACAGCTTAAGCAAAGGCCAAAAATGCCTACCGACATTTGTACGTAAACCTCACTATCGGCATGCATGCACAGCGATAAAAATTGTACGTACGACCGATTAATTAATTTGTTCGTACCTCTTTGAGATGATGCAGGAGTTGCATGATCCATTCACTAGTCTTTCGGAGACCACAGATGCACGGCCGACATGTCCGTACGGCCGGCCACACGTGGAAAAAAGTTTAGTACAGTATTACTCACTCAGAAAGTGTTTACCTCGCTTTTCGAAGAATTTTTTTTCCTTAACGACGAGAGGAAAAGTTTATTAATATTTGCCGTAAGTATCATATATTATTAGATCATCTTTAAAATATTTTTATAATAAATTTATTAGAATGTCAAAATAGTGGATGTGATCGGATCAGCCAAAAGCTGTTGTTGCTGTAGAAAACCTACTGTATAAAGCAACATCAGCTAAACAAGGACTGCCGCAGGCACAGCCAACAGCAACCACTGTTGGCTGATTCGATCATGCCCGGTACTGATATTTTTTATATATCCATTAAAATTTAAAATATTTATCTGACGTGCATCCTAAATAGACACTTTCGGTGGGACAGAGGGAATACAAGTACTAAAAGAGGTTGAAAAATCCTCTAAAAGAAAAAAAGGAAATTAATCAGAATATATTTAAAATGAGATATATCAAGACCATACAACACATCTAGTACCACTATCATATCTGTCATGGAGCACTCATTCATTCCTCTCCCTCAAGCATGTATATCCTCTGCTTGCTACGAATCGCAAACAACAATTTTTTCCATCCCAATTATATTCGCAAGATATCCAGGACCTCGGAAAAATGATATAACAATAATGAGTCGGAAAAAGAGTGAAAGATAAAAACAATATAAATCTATCAGAGCAAGAGCAGGTGTGTCGCGCTCAGTCACATGTACTACTTACTTGAAGTAGGCAGCAGCATCCTCATGACCTCATGGATAATCCACGCGGGCAGTGGCAGTCTGACAGGAGTGATCAGCTATTGCCATACCACAGTATCGCTCATGCTTCGACTCATGATGAAACCAAGACCAAGTTGTGTTTCTCTTTCCTTTCCAAATTTTATGAGGCTGTGGTACGACTCAAGAAACGGTGGATTGACCACTAAACACAATTAAGAAACATTTGATAAATAAATATAACAGGAAAAGGGTTCAAATCCTAGATTTGACACATTTATAGCTAATTATTGTTCAGCAGTAGGTGACATTCCGTCGATAGCAAAGTGATTGTGATGACTTCGTAGAATCTCAAAAACAGGCGGCTCAGTCTTTTGTTAGCGCTCATAGGACAGAAATTACGTGCGTATATTCATAGGGGTGAATACTCGTACGTATATGTGAGTGTAAGTGTCTATATTGCATTTATTTTGCAAAATGAAAAAAATACAGGAAAGGGACATCAAAACTCAGGCACTTCGAAACACGCGGGCATGGTGAAATGGGACTGCCTCGCGTTCATTTCGCAAAATGAAAAAAAAATTACAGGAAAGGGTATCAAAACTTAGGCACTTCAAAACACGGCGGGCATGGTGACGGGACTGCCTCTAGATTTCTTTTCTTGACGTTAGGACAGAGTCACTTAGTTCATGTTTGGACAAATTACCCTGTTCCAACGTCAAAAGAAACCAATCGACCGTAGTAATTCACGATGACGCAGGAAATATACACTACAAATATGGTGATATTATTTTCCAAATACAACGAAAAATTAGCACAGTATCGCGGATTGATCATTACAAATCATAGAGGTTCAGTGCAATCCCAAACACTCCTGAAATGGATTACGCGCCCAATTCTACAACAAATCGGCGATTATTGGGCTGCAAGCAAGACCTTGTTTTTGCCACGACCGAGCCACATTCATTTTTACGAAAACCATCAACTTGTCAGGGTGAGCAAGGCCTTGTAGCACTATGAGTAGAATACGTAGCATTTCTGCATAGCCCATCAGCGACAAGAACGATTCATCTAAATGACATTCTACTTGTCAGGATGAGCAAGTCTCCACTGCCCCCGAACAAGATGTTTCTGAATAAACCTGTCCGCGTGAGATGGATATTTCCCTTCAATGTATGCCCGGAGACACTTACGGTAAGAAAAATCTTCCAAACCACCATTTGTTCGAACAACAAAGAGGCATCTTGACTTCTTGTAATAGGGTGTCTGTCCATCTTCCATGTCACGAAATAACAGTTCAAGTTGTAAGTGCATTTGGTGCAAAACGATATTATCATGGAAGTAGTACCATAAGCCTTACATGACATAAGCAGACAATAAAAAAAAATACTGTAACATAGTTTCAACAATCTGATCCGTAGAACTGTCCTTTGTGTGATGATGAGACAGTCTAGCATCTTCTCACCAATTGTGAGTTCTCACTGCAAGTTTGGTTTAACTTATTATCGCCCTTGAGGCTGGGTGGTTTAGTCCCTGGTCGTAATAATATTTGCTTTGATGATTGGTGAGCCAAAACGAGTTGCAAGGCCAAGAAAGAGTTCAAGAAAGGAGTGATTCCCTCATCATTCTAATTGCATGGCTGCTATGGAAGCACCGGAATGCTTGTGCTTTCTTTATGGGAAATCTCCTATGTGGTTGAAATGATGCACCAGTTTAGAGATGAATATAAACTTTGGTGTCTAGCTGGAGCTAAGAAGCTCCAAGCTCTAAGGTTGGATGGGGTTGGAACTCATGAGCGGGTGATGTATACGAGCCTTTTTCTTCTCTATAATACAAAAATACACAACTCTTCTGTATGGGAGAAAAATAAAGGGTCAACAATCAATTTTTTGTCCTAACTCAGAGGTGTTTTTAAAGGAAAGAAAATCTGTTTACATTGATCCCAATTCAAACTCATGAGGGAGAAGTGAAATGCACAGGTCGTATGATGTGATAATGACAATATCCTAAGTTGTTCATTAGGTCCAACATTCCAGCACCTAGTATTTGCATAACACTTCTAGCATTTCCTCGACATTACATCCAAAGTACCACTACAACGCTACGACAATAGATAGGTCCACAAATCCTCACAAAGGGACTAGAGGGTGTTTTCTTCGTCAAAGGTTCTAAACTTTTAGGATGAGGAAGCATCTGATGAGGACATGATCCATACGGATATAACCAGATCCACGTACGATAGTGATAAATTAAAGGTGAATATGTTTTATGTTGATCCAACAATATATCTATTTGAAAAAAAAACACTACACCATGAGTTGTGTATCTCATGCAATACAGAAATAATATTTTGAAGGATGAAAAGGGATGCGTGTGCTGGATATTCATCATGTAGCCGTGGGTCTGATATTCCTTAGGATCCCGGCCTAAGAAGAGGGACGACCCAACCAAGTGGAGAACGTCCGAAGGAAGCCCATGTACGTCCTCTCCCTGGCCACCTCCTGAGGAGGTCAGCATGGGCGTCATATGCAAGGTGGATGCCAATCGACATCAACTTCGAATCCAACTCGGAGTCCAGAACCAGTCTTCAATAAAACAGACGTCCAGGTCGCATACGGACTCCATTTTGGACAATCTACATATGCATAGAAAGCTGACAAGATTATCTTTCCCATGCCACTAGTCTCATACCTTAATTCATCAGCAGTAGACGGGAATCATCAAAACAAGTGGCCCAATTAATGTCGACTTCGAATCCAACTCGAAGTCCAGGAGCAGCCTGCACTAAAACGGACGTCCAAGTCGCATACGGACTCCGTTTTAGGTGATCTATCACTTAATGGAAAGAGGACGAGATTATCTTTTCAATGGAACTGATCCCACATCCAAATTCCTCCAGAGTCCATGTAAATAATCGAAACATTGGACAGTCCAAAATCTGTCAGGATGCTGCGAGACCGACTTTGGACCGGTTGGCCTTGTATCGAGTTAGAGTACATTAGGGTTGCGTCCAGGAGACTTGCACATCACCAATTGCTTTATATCTAGCTGTCACCCCACCATTAGGTTTGGGTTTTGCTTAGGTTATTCTGTGAAGAACAGTTTAGCCGTCATCGCTTTATAGAACTCCAATTCGTGAAATTAGTTCATTATTGAGTTAGATCTTCCGTGTTCTTGCTTGTGTTCTTCGATTTGCTGGCAAAGACTATCCTTCTCGGCGAGGTCATCCGTGTTCGCGCGGGTGATAACTAGAGAAGACGTGATGTTGCGATTGCGGGGTTTCGAAACGTGCCGTTCGGAAGCCGGATGGATTTGTGTCGCGACTCCGTCCAAATCATTGATTATCAGAACCTGTAGGAAGATCGGGACCCCGTTGCCATCAGCATCAGCAGATTGATGGAATCATTTATTGAAGCTAGAGAACAGTAGGTGCAAACAATGCAGAGATAGAAGGAAAATGATTAGAAATGTAAGGAGTACATTAAGCTATGTGCGTTATATACACAGCATCCTAGCTTGCAGCTTACTCCCTCCTTCTATAAATATTTGACACTGTTAACTTTTATGTTTTAATGTCATCTTTGACCATTCGTCTTATGCAAAAAAGAAAAGCAAATATCACATATGTTGTTATGATTTGTTTTATCACTAAAATTATTCGAAACATGACTTATAATTTTGTAGAGCTGAACTAATTTTTTTGATAAGGTGAATGGTGAAAAGATGAAGCTAAAATTTAACGGTGCTAGATATTTGGACCGAAGGAGTACTAAGTTGTTGCTGAGAATGCTCATAATAAGTTATGTTTGGGTTAGCATCACGATTCTAAGCAACCTGGACCAGGATCCATCACTGCTTTGTTTCAGTCACTCATCTTCACCAAATAACAGATGCATTCTTTCTTATCTCGGATCAATATCAAATCCTATAGAACGACTGCACACTATCAGCAATGGTTACCCTTACTGCAGAATTATAACACATGCAAATGCTTACTGCTTACAAACCACAATCAGTAGCAGATGCATTAAATATGGTTAAGCTCACTGGGGCATTTATGTCCACGCACGATTATCAAGATAGGAAGTCCCAATCACAATACTCAGACTCAGTATAGATACTCTTATATTTTTTATACCGTATAGGAACCTTGGCCCTGCTTTTCATTAAAGCAAAATAGCGTCACAAGTTGCTGCGTTGCAGATACTCTTATGAACTAAAGAGCTGCAAAGAGAGTGCTTGAGAATGTTTAACTATCGCATAATGGGAAAAAAAGGTTTGAGGACAGGTGCTCCTGTTATCATGTAGGAGTGAGGACTTTTTATGTGCAATCTTTTAAAAATTTGTCAACATATCAGATGTCTAGTACGTTCCATCTCTAGCCTACCCCAACTAAGCCTGGTAGTTGTTGTTATTGTTGTTGTATCAGATGTGTAGCACATATAAAGTATGTCCACAGAATTTTAGCATCAAATTTGTCCTAGATTTCAAGAAACATTATAGAAAAGAATAATTGTGGCACTATTACCATATGCAAAGAGTGTCCCTTGTGATTTTTGAATCTTGATATCAAAGATGATTTTGATAGTGATCTTTTGCAGGTTTCATAAATCATGTGTGCTACTTAACATGATTTTTATTAAATTTTGAAAGTTGAAACATGTAATTGTCGCTTTTCAATAACTGGGGCGTGCGCCCCTGTGGGTACCAAATTTGCTCTCAATTGGGGAAAAAAAATTTAGAGGGATAGCAAATGACAAAAAAGAAACGTTTTTGGGGAGATCACATCGATTTTGGCAACAGACTAAATAAGCATACTCACCATTATAGAATCAACTCCACAACCAATCTTTTCTTCTGATCGGGGATGATGAGAAAGAAGCTTTTCTACCACAAACTTTTCATCATCTGGGCTTAAAAATCCACCTTGTCCGTATCTGCCATAATAAAATGAAATGATAAATCCTAATGAATTGGAAGTAATACAAGTTTACTTTCAGTATACCAACTTCCAGCACTTCGGAATTGATGAATTCTGGAGCATATAGTAAATCATAAATAGAAAAACTGAACTGCATTGAGTTGCACTGGCCACCCTGGATGCACATAAGAAATGTATGGCTGGGGCAATATGCTGCCTGCATGTAGATTCTTCTCTTCTATTCTAGGGTTTGGGTATAGAAGCCTTGTTGGCGAACAATTCAACATTAGCAGCTAATATATTTGTAACACCTTGAAATCCACAACTACCCTGGGATCACTAATAGCTCACAAACACTACCAACAAAACACATACAAATTTTGACAGCATCTCTTGTATTTATAAGCATCACGGAAGCAGAACAAATAGATAATACATAGACACGCACCACAATAGCAATGATTCAACATCCTAAAGCAGAATAAGAGTTTCTCCAAAAGAAATAAACTTAAACAATAGAGAAGGTGAGCGGCCTGTGGATGGGGCTGGCGGACGGCGTTCGTGTGTGGCCAACTTGGAGGTGAGCGGATGGCAATGGCGTACGACACAGTTGGGCATCAAAGCTCCTGGAGGCGGGTCAGCGGCCAGCCAGCTACTGAACGAGAAGATGAGGCTTGGCTCCAAACCTAGTGCTCTAGCACCTTCCTTTTGCTTCAGGGCCTGCCAAACTCACAAATTCGTGCCTAGAAACCAAAGATGCCTAGACGGCTCATTACACACCCTGAACAATTCTGTTCATCCCGTTTAATTTGGAATTTGACCTTCTAAACGGGTCAACCTTTTAGGGATCCATTTACCGTTTAGATGCATTTAAATGGCCATTTAATCCCATTTAGGAAAACACTGGATAAATATCGTTTCTTTCTATGGTTAGTGTTGGGGTAAAGTTAAACTTTTCCCCACAAAGAGGTCTTAAAGGTGAGACTGACCAACTTTCCCTGAAAAATACTGATCATTACCCCAAAACGCCCCTACCTTTTGGCTAACATCCTCTTCCTCCTGCTCCCGCTCTCCTCTCTCTCCCCCTCCTACAAATGTCACCATCTCATATTATAGGCGCTAGAAGGTGAGCTCATCATCTCAAAAATGATAGAATTGCCCTCAAATCCTCACCATGGTTGAGTGCAAAATCGTCACATGATTCAGGTGGGCTGCAAACCCGCCCATGGGCCTTCAGAGAAGTAGAAAGATCCAAGAGGCGTTGGGCTTTTCTGATAATTTAAGCCCACAATGGTGTGCCTTGAAATGACCGATTCTTGACAAGTATAACTACCTGTGAAATGTGTTGTGAGATCAATTCATGAAATGTGCTGCGAGATCAATTCACAAAATGTGCTATGTGATTGATTCGCGAAACGCAAAGGTACTTCCCAGGCACGATTTGAGTTCCATTACTGGGAGGGTGGCGTTTACTCCCCGAACAGTTAGTAGCACATAGCGGTTGATGGACAGCGGACCGACTTGCAAAACGAGGGCTACCTTATCCGGAGACGTGCCCTCTCTGCGATGGGGAGGTGGAAACCATCAATCACCTCTTGATCTCATGTGTGTTTGCAATGGTTCTGGTTTTGTGTGCTTGGGCAGGTCAACCTGCAATACTTAACGCCACGTATTTGTGTAAGAATCCCCAGTTCAATGGTGCTTTGAGTATTGACAGTCTCTCAGAAGGGACTGCCACAGCCAAAGGGACAATTTTCGTGAATAATGCAGACATACTTTCACATAGAGGTTCAGGATCCTCCTGTGCTCCATTGTTAACAGACAATAAAATAGTCAACTTTGGCTGAATACCTATCCAAGCAAGACTAAGATGTTCTTTGGCATTTCATGCACAACACTCTACCACTAAGGATGAATGCACAATGTAGGAGAGTTGAGATCAAGTAGCTGCTCGTATTGCAACCGACTGGATGAAGACGAGGCACATTTATTTTTGAATGCTAGTCAGGCACTGTTAACTTGGCCCAAGGAGTGATATCAAAACTTTGGAAATCACTGACATTGAAACATTCTTGCTGGTAATAATTGTTTTGGAAAAAGTCCATCAACTAAAGTCTGGATCCAAAAAACAGCCTCTAGTTCCAGAACCATCTGAAACAGGAAACCAAACTATCAAAAGCATCCACTTCACCCCCTCCATCCTCAAATTGGTGATTTTCTGCTAGCATGGCATCCAGATGTGCATATTAAAGTGACAGGGATGCCCATGTGCTACTTACCATTTTCTTCAACGATCTCCTGCCTGGCTACCTGAACGCATGATTTGCACAGGTCCATATGAGCGAGGAGATGCTATCTCTCTCAACCTCAGCTGTCAGCTCTTCGCAGTCGTTAGTCACCACAGCCAAGCCCCTGTTCGCCCCTACACCACGGTCATCAACTGCACACTCCTCATCTTCACATCAAGGCACAGGATAGGAAGAGCCCGCATGCACAGACAAAGCACCAATGTAGTGCGTGTGCAACATGTACTAGGCTATCTGATCCACCTTGTCGCTCTCCCACTGCACTGTGTAAAGCTCCCCATGCGTGTCCATGTGTGTGACAAGGAGAGCAAGTGAGCAGCAAGTCAGGAAAAGACGAGAGGAGTAGAAGAACTGCTGCCTTTAAGAATGAAGCCTGTTAATCTGTTTTGCTGGCTCCATGGTTTCAGCCACAAACGTGGGCATGAAATGGGCCGACTTGAGTTCGGTCTTGCTCATTTCCTAGGCCACTTTTGTCTGCTTAGCATTTTTACAAATTAAACGGGGGATTAGGGTACAGTGCAACAAATTTCAGGCTTCAAAAAGGGGCCGGTAATATGGTTCACCAGTGTTGCTGCCTAACATTTTTTCTTTCTGGGCACAGTGTAGTGCACCTGGCACCTTAATACGGAAAATTAGGGAGCTAATATGTCATCATCAGAGATCATTCGGGACTCTGTGTGGCACCTAAAGCCAAGGACACCAACATATGAAGATGCGTTTTATTCTGAATTCAAGATTATAGAAGCGATTAGTCTGATAATGGTCATCTGACCACTAAAACTGACACAGAGCTTTTACCGACAAGCTATCCAGCGCAATGGGACTGATGCATCCAGAATGTTGAGTTGATCCAAGAGATTAAATTCGTTATCTGAGTCTACTTTTATTAATTGTTCAATCAAAATATTGTAAGTTGCAACCGTAGTGGTAATGCTGCAGCACAAGAACTTGTTAGGATAGGTTCAAATCCGGAGATCCGAGTTTCTAGTAGACAATGGAAAAGTTTGCCTCCAGCAAATATCGCTGGCATAGTATTGGGTGATTTGCGTAGTAGTATTGATTAACGAATTTCCTTTATTTAAGTAAAAAAAAGTATTGCTAGTCTTTCAATCTTATGATTGGTCACTTGTCCAGACCACTTGTAATATCCCAAATTTTTACAGAAAATTAATTTTGTTTTTCTAAAGGATAAGTGTTGACTAAATAATTGGCATTTTGAACCGTTTATCAGATGGACTATCGGGTTCCATGGATGCGCGGATCTCGTTGAAACGCATCTGTTTCACTATTCACACGTCTGATTCGATGATCCTATGAGTGAGTTATGGGTATTGAATCTAGGCCATTAATTTTAATCTAATTCTACTCCTACTCCAGGACATCATCGTTTGCTGCCTCCTCTTCCTTTTTCGTGCACGCCGCCTCTCCCCTCCTCTTCCACACCGCTACCCCTGCCTCTCTCGTTCATCATCAGCCGCCACGACCTTCTGCCCTTCACCAGCCGCCACCTCACCAGCTGGCACCCTGCTGCCCAGGCACCGCTGCTGCTGCTAGTTCCTGCTGGTGGCTTCTGCTGCTGGTCGTGGGAAGTAAGGGGAGAAGAAAGCAACAAGGACTGGAGAAGAGAGAGAACCGAAGGAAGGCAGAAGAAAGTTTGGGGTATGTGCTGCGTGCCTGGTTGCCTTGTTTCTCTTTGACTTTTGCTTCTTAACCCATCGCCGCTGGTCACCAAACAGGGGCAAGGCCAGGACGTGGAGCAGATTAGGAACCCCGGGGGGGGGGGGGGGGGGGGGGGGGAGGATTCAAGGTGTAGTAAGGTTTCCTTCAAATCTGACGATAATTCATGCGAAATTGGATTTCCTATTAGTAACCAAAAGTTGTAGATCTTGTTTTATCCTTCAAATGGCTTTGGTCCTGGTCCCACTCAATTCCAATCAACGGTTAGGGAGATATCATCAATTTAGTGCCGCTGTGTCAGGATTGTTAGTATTCTCTGCAGTAATCTATTTAATTGTTTTTGACCCTGTTAGAGGCCGAATTAGCCAAGTTGATAATAACGAAGTTGTAGGAAATTTTTTGTAGATTTCGAAGATGTATTTATTTGCCTGCATTGGTTAAGCCAATCAAAAGTTATCAATTTAACAGTGGATAGGTCAGGTTTTGTTTCAATTCTGAAAATTTAGTTGGAACGGGCTTTTGTTCCATTCTTCTAGTAGTAACGTGGGAATGCGCTAGGTAGTTAGTTTTAGATGTGTTTTTAGGAACGTTTCTCAGTCACCGTTTTATTATGCAGGCTTAGACGGTTCGAGCGTCGAGAGGGCACCTTCGAATTATCGTCAGCCTTAATTGAGGCAAGTACAATGAAGAACTTACTTATAATGTGAATGACTAGATATCTCTCACTTCGCCTACTTCGCGTGTGTTCATTTGATTATTTCTTTCATGAGATGGTTGCTTCATTAAGTATTTCTGGTTCATGTCGAAAGTTCAAGTTTCATGATATTTACTTCATACCTTCAAGTGCCGGAGTTTGTATAAACACCAGTTGTGCAGTTTGGTTCTTATATTCAAGTTTCCTGTGGATAAATGCTGGCTCCACTTATTCGGCTTTACCTATAAATGCAAAGGAAAGTTTCGGTGACGTCCGTTTTAGACGAAAACTACTATTTCACGATTCTGGAGATTCATTCGTGATTCTAGTTTCTAATCGTTCTATATCATATTGCCGTTCTTCCGATTCTGAGTTGTACTTGCTGAGTGTTTTTACTCACTCTTGTGTTTTTTTGGTTTTAGGTACTCAATGATGGAAGCATTCATGGGATGGGGGTAGTCACACGCTGAAGCACACTCACATTCTTTTTATGTCATTTAGTTATTAATCTATACAATGGTTAAAGCAATTAGACTTAAATTCATTTGTGTGGTTCAGAACTGTCATGAGGTTCTGCTGGTGTAGTTTGAGGTCCCAAACTTAATTCATGATGGTTTGTTGATGCTTATCTCTCTTTATTTTACTTTATCGTTGATTATTGTGCATTGCATGCCGCGGATGATAGTATTTATAGGGAGAGATGTTATGGTGCTTGAAATCGATATCAACCGTTCATTTGCTTCGATCTTATGGCTAAATATAAGGAGGTACTTGTGGACCGGTACTAAACAATGTAGGCCCGGTACTAATCATTTTTGTTTATTTTTAAATTCGATAAGGGCAGTTAGTAATTGCTTCTGTATCAACCCCGCCGGAGAAGAAGGCATCCTACATTCCGCCGCTGGGTGCACCTACCGTCCGTCAAGGCTTTTGCCCCACCTCATGCCCCTGCCCGCGCCGCCCATCCCCAAGCACCAGTACTATCGTGCCGTCGGGGCTGCAGTTGTCCGCCGCCTTTAGCGGAATGATGCAGCACCTCCTTCTCTCCAGCCTGTTTCACCGCAATAGCGCACCTTCCAATCACCACAAGCCCGTGCTCGGCTCCTTCTTCTCGGCCCCCTCCCCAACTTCCACAAGTACATCGGCTACCAGGCTACCAGCTCCTACTAGAGGCTGCATATTCTCCATCACGTATCTGTATATCTTCACCTTCCCAACAAAGGAATGTTGCAAGTTTCGACAGCCTTCATTTTTCCTTGCTCCAGTAGAAATCTATTCAGAAATTCAGCAGCAGCAGATATGGAATACCTTCAAATTTGAGTTCTTTTAATTAGATTATCTTGACGGATACACAGCGATGAGCATAATCTACACAAAGAAAAAGGCCAGCGAGCTTGGATTCTCCCTGAGGCTGCCTCCCATGTGTGTACGCCACAACCACAACGGCCATCACGGACAACGCCATCACCAACGTGAGCTACTGGCTTTCCCATAAACGTCTCCGTCGCATTCAACATCACCGCTGTCTTCGACCACCGTATCCCCATTGCACGTACGGTGCCGCGCAGCCGTCGTTGCAGAGCACTGGTGCTCTGCCGCCATGCTCTTGGTGCCGCAAAAACGGCCGTTAAAGAATCATGGGGATGGAAAGAGTGAAGATTCAATTTACCGAACTGCCCTTGAATGGAAAGAGTGAAGATTCAATTTACCGAACTGCCCTTGATTATAATTAGGGCGAATTTGTTGTGAGCCATTGCAAAGTCCCGTAATATGAGATTCGCCATTGCAAAAGAGCAAATATGATGTATGCCATCGCAGTTACAAACTATACTGCTTGAAGCCATCGCCGTGACGTCCCGCAGGTTTACCGTTATGACAGGTGGGCCCGTGTACATGTGTGGGCCAACCTAAACCATGAGGCCATCGACTCTGAAGGACTCCTGGCCGGCCACACCACGTCCTCCCCGAGAGCCTAGGGCGTCCACCACATCCATTCGATCCCCATCTCCGGCAACCTCTCCCCGGCGGCCTCTCCCTGCCACACCCTCCGCCTGGCCTCTCCCCGGCGCTCCCTCTTCTGGCCTGGCGCCGCCTCCTCTGCCTGGACCGGCCTGCCGCGCGCCTGGCCTGGCCGCCGCCCCTCCCGCCTGTCCTGGCCGCCGCCCCTCCCGCCTGGCCTGGCCGCCGCCTCCTCTGCCTGGACCGGCCTGGCCGCCGCCCCTCCCGCCTGGCCTGGCCGCCGCCCCTCCCGGCCCTCTTCACCCCCTATCCTGCTCCTTCTTCGCCCCTCCCGCCTGTCCTGGCCGCCGCCCCTCCCGCCTGGCCTGGCCGCCGCCCCTCCCGGCCCTCCTCACCCCCTGTCCTGCTCCCTCTTCGCCCCTCCCGCCTGTCCTGGCCGCCGCCCCTCCCGGACCTCTTCGCCCTTGTCCTGCTCCCTCTTCACCCCTCCCGCCCCTCTTCGCTCCTGTCCTGCTCCCTACTTCCTGCTACCTCGGCACCTCCACATCGACGCCCCCCTTCCCATCGAGTTGAGCATGGACTAGAGACAGCAGGACAGCAAGGGTTCGAAGGGGGCTCATCGTGGAGATGGATTCGTCCCCGCGGTCGCAAGCAAAAATAAGGAAAATGGACCCTGCTGAGGTTCCAGTTGGGTAAGTGCTCATCCCCTTTCTTGAATGCGGCTGTGGGATGGATGTGAAGCCTGTTCATTTAGTCAATTTGCTTAGTTCTGTGTCCCATGTAGATGTCCATTTGCTTAGTTGTGTTCATCCACAGGATGGACCCGTCGTGCACTTTCAAAATCAAAGTGCGGTCTTTGTCTAAGAACATGCGTCACACTGCTGGGTTTTGCTTTATAAAGTTCATTGAGTCTGACAGATGCAATGTCAAAGATCTACCAGATGACTTGTTTACAGAGTTTCCACTTGGCTTGCATGAGTATGTGGAGTTCAGTTATTTTGATGCACATCAGAAATGTTATTGTGTGGTGAAAACTGACCAAGACCTCATAGATATGTTTGGCAAACATGCTGATAATAAGTACATTGAATTGAATGCAATGATTGTTAGTGCTAATGATGTGAAAAGTGGAGTTCAAACTTTCAATGAGAACTCTATGAATGCACCACCCTTGTCTGAAACTGGCGGCATTTCTTGCAACATGTCTAATGCCCAGGCAAATGAAGCATATTTGGCCAACCCTTTTCCTATGTTTGAGCATGTTGGTGTGGATGAAGAGGTGCAGTATGGAGTGGCAATAGAAGACGGGATTGGGGGGCAGCAAGAAATAGTACATGCTGCAATTGAGGAAGGTGAGGGAGTTGCTATTCAAGGAGGTGAGAGTGAGGAAGGTGACAGTGAGGAAGGGGAGAGTGAGGGAGGTGACAGTGAGGAAGGGGAGAGTGAGGGAGATGACAGTGAGGAAGGGGAGAGTGAAGGAGGTGTGAGTAAAAAAGGAGAGGCTGAGGGAGGGGAGGCTGAGGGAGGTGATAGTGATGATATAGTGGCAGAGGACTGGGTTGCAAGAGATGCCATGCCAGATGTTCTTCCTCAAGTTGCTTATGACAAGGATGACCCTCCAATGACTGTTGGCTCTATTTATCCATCAATGGCTGAGTTTAAAATTGCTCTGTCTACTCATGCTATAAAGAAAGAGTTTGAATTCAACACTGAGAAAAGTGACCCTGATAGATATAGAGTGTACTGTGCAGCAAAGTCCACTAAGAAGTGTAGATGGAGGCTTCATGCTTCAACTCTTGCAGACAAGGTCACAGTACAGGTATGCATGTATGCATTATTCCTGATTTACTACAACTTATTTATATCCTGATTTACTTTAACCTTTTCTTTTGTGTATACATGTCAGGTGAAAGTGAACCCAGCAAGACACACATGCGGTAGCAGGAGGAGAAGCAAGAAGATGAAGAATGCAACCCAATTTTGGATATCTGAGAAGGTTATTGATTGGTTGAGGGAAGATTCATGTATAGGCACAAAGGAGCTACGGCGAAGGCTCAAAGACAAGTACAAGATCCAGATACCCTATCAAAGGGTACATGCTGGCCGCACTCTTGCATTGGACAAGTTGTATGGCAATTATCATAAAAGCTTTGACATCCTATACAGATTCAAAGCTGAGATTGAGAAGAGAAGCCCAGGCAGTGTTGTTGCAATTGAGTACCATACTGTAGGAGAAGAGAAGAGGTTCAGTAGGATTTTTGTGGCATTTAAGGCATGCATTGATGGTTTCCTAGCAGGTTGTAGGCCTTTCTTAGGCATTGATAGTACATTTTTGACTGGTATGTTCAAAGGACAGCTAGCTACTGCTTGTGCTGTGGATGGCCACAATTGGCTTTTCCCGGTGTGTTTTGCTGTTATGGAGACTGAGAGTAAAGACAACTGGAAATGGTTCATGGAGAAGCTGCACTCACTCATTGGGGACCCAGCAGGTTTGGCTATATGTACTGATGCTGGGAAGGGGTTAGCAGAGGTGAAGACCGTGTTTCCTGCTGCTGAACATAGAGAGTGTATGAGGCACCTAGTCTCAAATTTCAGAAAGAAGTTTAATGGGAAAGTGTTCGATGACAACTTGTGGGCTGCTGCATATGCTTGGACGCCTGAGTTGTTTGACGAGCACATGGAGAATATGGTTGCAGCCAAGCCTGCTGTGAAGGCCTATTTGGATAACCATCATCCAAACAAGTGGTCCAGAAGTAGGTTCTCAACACTTGCAAAGGTAGATTATGTTACAAACAACATTGCTGAGAGCTTCAATAACTGGGTTTCCAACTGGAAGAGCATGCATGTTGTTGATTTGTTGGACAAGCTGAGGCAGATGATCATGCTGAAATTTCAACAGAGAAGGGAAGTTGCTGCAAAGCTGCAAGGTACAATTTTACCTCACATCATGAGAGAAGTGACTCAAAGAAGCTTCAACTTGAACTACAACATCATAAGGAATGGTGACTCTGAGGCAGAGGTATCAGGGAATTTGGTGCAGGTTCACAGCTGAGCCGTTTCGACACATTGTTGACATTGATGACATGACATGCACTTGTATGGAATGGCAGATTTCTGGTAAGCCATGTACACATGCTGTTGCATTTTTGACTTCCATTGATGAACCTCTTGACAAGTATGTGGACATGTCATTCTCTATTGACAAATTCAAGTTAGCCTATTCTGGGACAGTGCCTGCTGCAGTTGATAAGAAGATGTGGCCAAAAAGTGACCATGGGTTCTTCCTTCTACCACCATTTCTAAGGAAAACAGCTGGGAGGCCAAGAACTGTGAGAATTAGAGGGTCCCATGAGCCTGGAGCTAGCAGCCAAAGGAAAAGGCACAGATGTCCTATATGCTTAACTTATGGCCATCATTGGCAAAAATGTAGAGATGGAAACCCAGAGCATAAAGAGGCATTAGCAGCATTGGCTGCTCAAATGAAAGCTAAGAAGAAGAGGGCAACAAAGAAACTGATTGCAGATGCATTGTCTAGGGTTGAAGGACAAACATCTAGGTAAAAAACATTATTTTTCTCATTTCCAACCATCATGTTGTCAATGTTGGTCTACCTAACAGTTTGTTAATTGTAGCATTGCCAGGTCCACAACTGCATCCATTGAAGTTGAAGGACCAAATTCATTAGCTATCGTTCCTTTTGGAGAAACTGTTCCGGCTGTTGGACAAACTGTGGTGAAGATTAACAAGTCCCAAGCGGCCAATAAGTCACAAGAAAAGAAGAGCAAGGCTGTGACAAAACGAAAGAAAGTGGTGCCAGAGCCATCTACACTAGCCAAGAAGCAAACAATGGAGAAATCAACACGAGATAGCCCTGCAATGAGCACAAGGAGCAAGCTTAAACTCCTATAAACTGATTCTGTTAGCACTTTTTTAAGACTGGTATTTTGTGTTGCTTTGATTTCACCTATGTATTAGACATGTATTGTGTGCTCATGTGTGCTACTGCAGTATTATGCATTTATTTGAGACTTGTATTTTGTGTTGGTTTGGTTTCACCTATGCATTATACATGGGTTTTGTACTTGTTAATTACTCTTTTGGACTCATTTATCCTTAAATGTGATGTCCGTGTTGCATTATGAGATGTTATTATTGTACACTCGTATTGTGTTTCAGCTATTTGACCTTGCACCGTGTGATCCATAGACATGCACCATGTTTCAGTCATTTTTTTTTATTTTCGTTAAAGTATGCAAAGTCAATGAAACCAGCACCTTGATCCAAAAACATATCCTGTTTATAGAAAATAATTTTCTGTACTCATACAAGTGGCATATACCATATTACAAAATCTGACTATCCACTTGGCTGGCAGGGGTATTTTTGTCTTTTCAAGTTGCGGTCATCTACTGTAAAGAGCACGGCAATTCAGCCCACACATGTACACAGGCCCACCTGTCATAACGGTAAACCTGCAGGACGTCACGGCGATGGCTTCAAGCAGTATAGTTTGTAACTGCGATGGCATACATCATATTTGCTCTTTTGCAATGGCGAATCTCATATTATGGGACTTTGCAATGGCTCACAACAAATTCGCCCTTATAATTAATTAACTACTAAAATTAGACGGTGGAGATTAAACCGAAGGAGGAGGAACCTCCAGTTCCGCTCAAACATGGTAACAAATCTCATTTATCGGGGAGATTTTGCCAAAATTTCTAATTTATTTTAAGGTTAGTTAAACTTTTACATACTTTGTGGTAGCCTCCAAGTGTGTTTAAAACTTGAGATGTTACACCACTAGTCTCCAGGTATCATTAGTACAACCAGCCCACTATACAGCGTACTATTAATCAGCCTAAGACCCTGTTTATTTTAGATTATAATCTACAGATTATAATTCAGGAGGTTAACAAACAAGCTGCTTATCTTCGCAGCTTATATAATCTACACGTCAAATTATATAATTCAATAATCCACATATGAGAAGCTTATTTGAACTTATTTGATACAAAAGACGCAACGCTCATAGAATTTTTAAAGAACTTATAATCTAGATTATAATCTATGGATTATATAATCTATGAATTTCCAATTGAGCACGTACGAATTACTCAAAACAAGGAAATAAACTAAATCATGTATATGTCTTGTGTCCTAAGACGCATGCGGTACATAATAAGGCAGGTAAAGTCCGAAATTTGCAGAATGCACACCCTTAATCGTGAAATGTTTCTGAATCATAGAGCCAAAGTTATAGAGCAGATCATGCGGACCCAATAACAAGGAAGTAGGTTTGAAGTTTGATAGCGTGGCAGTCTGAAAGGTAAAAGTCAACTCTCACTGCCGGAATGATGATGTTCTTGACGAGCTCCAGAACGGGAACGACATCGCGTAGGATCTCCGCCTCGGCCTCCTTCCACGACTCGTCTTCCTCTGGAGCAGAGGCCTCCTCGGTTGATGCGGAGCAACAGCGCCGGGACAGCAGAGGCCGGAGCCAACGGCTGGAGGCCGCCGCAAAGGAGGCGCGTGGCGGCGCGGGTGAGGACGGCGGCCAAAGCCATTTGCTTGGGTCCGGCGGCGAGACGGCAGCGCCGCAGCGGCGAGAATGGAGGAACGTCTTAAGATGGGCTTTTCTTGGGGTTTAACCGATGCTGAAAGTGAATACAGGCCGTAAATGAGAGTGGGCCGTTCCTTTGTACAGATGTAGGCCCAAATTTGGATTCCGATTTCTGGGTCTTTTGCCCAAAGGAGCTTTTGTTCAAAATTGAACAACAAATCTAGTTTAAATTTGAACGAAAATTGCTATCCTAACAATAATAATTTAATATTGGTGAGATTATTTTCTTAATAATCTTTAGTACATACTAGTACTCTCTTCATACTTGAAAAAAATTATTTTTTAGACAATTACATAATATATAGTACTCCCTCCGTTCTTTTTTACTTGTCGTCATTAACTTTGACCGCTCGTTTTGTTAAAAAAAATAGTTTAAATGTGTAATATTTAAAATTAAGATTAAAAATCTTCAGTAATAAATTACATTCTAACAAAAAATTTGATATTTATCATACTTTTTTGAATAAGACGAATGATCAAAATTATTGGTCAAAGTCAACGGCGGCACAAAAAACAACGGAGGGAGTATATGTATATTTTTAATGAAAGTATTTTTTAACACAAAACTTGTATATATGAGTTTCATATTTTAAAATTTGTGAGTTCTATTTCTATAAAAAAATATTTACCAAGAAGTGATATATAGTATATGTATATTTTTAATAAAAGTATATTTGAAGACAAATTTTTTCATATGATATTCATATTTTCAAATTTGATACTTAAAATCTATCATGATTACGTATGTTTTAATGTTTTATCAAAATCTTATTTCATAATAACTAACTTGTTTTTAGAGTACAGAAGGAGTAGACTCCTAGCGGCAAAAAGCAGTAGATTCATGGCTTGAGAAACCGTTAGGCAGCTCAGCTAAATTTGGCTCGTTTTGGAGCTTTGGAACGGTCGTTAGGAATCTCATACGCATGACAGACCTGTGACCGACGACCTCTTCTCCAGCCGAGGCGGCCTCCATTTGATTGAAATGGATTCTCTTTGCGTCGGCATTTAGCTGCTTTGACGCCGCCACCGGCCGGGTTCCATACGCGCTATGACTAGTAGTAGTACTGTAGTAGGATTCGGGAGCTGTCACGACGCCGTGTTGACCACAATAACACAAACAGGAACAAGGCTGTGCTTCCCGCTACGTCGCCCGGCTGGGAAGGTAATATGTGCAGAGAACGCGTGGAGCTCAGCATGGTCTTCAAGTAGGACTGTCAAAACCGAAAAGAGGCCGCCCATTTTGAATTTTTTTATTTGGCTTTTGGGAATAGAACGTAATGTCGGTAAATTCCTTAATTTTTGATGAATTGTTATTTATTATTTGGTTATTGCTTGGATATACAAACTTTCATATTTGTTTACGAAAGAATAATATTAGAGCTGGACCGTTTCTCTTAACATTGATAGTCCATACATTTGGTCACTTAACTATCGATATTTGGTCTTACAAGCTTCTACACTTGAAGCTATAGAAAAGGGAAACTACCATTGCATACCCCAACGTTGAGTTAATTCATTGACACCATATTTAATGGAAACAATCTACAGGACACCGCTGCTAAGGAGCATATATAGAAAACATCCCTGTAGAATTTTGATGTACATCTCTCAATAGTTCATCAAGACTACGTACTCCTTATAGATTCATAAATCAAGTCGATTATGAGACAAAGAAAAAGAAAACAGCCAACCAGTCCATGCATGCCTCAAAAATAGAATCTAAGCCCTATTGGCTTCAACCTTGCACTTTCTCCATTTGAGCTAATGTAAATTTGAATAGAAAGGACATGTAACTATGTTTATTACTCTGATATGAGAGATGATTTTCAAAACAATTTATGTTTAAGAGACAACACCTTGAAAGTACTCACTTTGGAAGAAAGTTATTAACTCACAACATTTTATTAAAGAAAACCATACAGATAAAAAAAAAAACAAATCCATACATAACACAATAGAATGAGCAGATTACCACTGAATCAAAGAGTGCGCATTAACACAGACAAAAAGGTACTCCTACATAGATCACTCACTGATTTGTTGTAGAGCAGTGATGTTGCATCATATCACCAGAATACTTTAATCAGTCACTAAAAATTGTTTAGTCCCTAGCTACATCTGTCATACTGAATGAGCGGCCCACCTAATGACCTCTCGACTGTCGTGCTGTACCAAGACCATGACCATCCGTTCCAAACTGTCCCCGGATCATCTCATCATGCACATTGTCAAAAAAAAAAAATTCGTAATGCACATTATGGTCGTAGTGACCATCTTGCACAATATTATGGTCATTAGGCACAAATATGACAACTTGTGAATCATAAAATTGCAGAAATCACGATGACCGTTTGTCTTATTTAGAAACTTTATTCAAATATTAAAATAAGTAGGTTATGATTAAAATATTATTAATGAGGAAACAAGTTATAATAAATAAATAATATCTGTATAAAATTTTAAGGTAATACACCAAAATTGCACGCCATTGCCCATTGGTAAGAGAGTAGAGTAGTAGACCAAGGTAGACGGGGACTAGTATACGTATGCACCGAAAAAAGAGAGAAAAAGAAAACGGCGGACCACGGACGGCAGCATTTAATCGGATTGGAGTCCGGGTTTGTCACGTCCGCTGCGCAGGCCTCCTCCTCCTCCTCTACTCTGACCTCCTCCACCTCCTTTCCTTCGTCGGCAGATCCGCCGCCATGGGCCAGTGCCCCTCCGTTCCGCTCTGCCGCAAGCCTCCCCCGCCGCCTCCGGCCCCCGCTCTACCTCCGTCGACGCAGCTCCTCGCGTCCATCGCCGAGGCAGGCGAGGACCACACGGACAGCCTCCCCGAGGAGCTCCTCGCCGCGGTCTTCAGCCTCCTCGGCTCCGGCGACCGCAAGCGCTGCTCCCTCGTGTGCCGCCGCTGGCTCGACGCGGAAGCCGCCTCCCGCATCCGCCTCGCGCTCGACGCCCGGGCGCCGCTGCTTGCCTCCGCCGCGCTGCCGCGACTCCTCGACCGCTTCCCCGCCGTCTCCAAGCTCGCGCTCAAGTGCGACCGCCGCGCCGAGAGCGTCGGAGACCCGGCCCTCGCGCTCGTCGCCGACCGCCTCGGCCCGGGCCTCCGCCGCCTCAAGCTGCGCGCGCTGCGTGCCGTCACCGACGACGGGGTCGCCGCGCTCGCCGCCGCGGCCGTCGGCCTCCGCAAGCTCTCCGTTGGGTCCTGCGCCTTCGGGGCCAAGGGTATCGAGGCGGTCCTCCGCTCCTGCCCCCAGCTTGAGGAGCTCTCCGTCAAGCGCCTCCGTGGCCTCGCTGGGTCGGAGCCCATCGCCGTATCTGGCCCTCGCCTCCAGTCTCTGTCGCTCAAGGAGCTCTACAACGGCCAGTGCTTCTCCTGTCTCATCACCCAGTCTCCCAACCTTAAAACCCTCAAGATTATCCGATGCTCCGGCGACTGGGACCCGGTACTCCAGGCTGTTCGGCGGGACGCCCTGCTGGCGGAGCTCCACCTCGAGAAGCTGCAGGTCAGCGACCATGGTGTGTCAGCCTTACACGGGCTTGAGGTCCTGTACCTTGCAAAGGTCCCGGAGGTCACAGATGTTGGGTTAGCTGCGCTTGCCGCCAAGTCGATACGCCTCCGCAAGCTGCATGTTGATGGGTGGAAGGCCAACAGGATTGGTGATCATGGGCTCTCTGCAGTTGCGCAGAAGTGTGCCAGCTTGCAAGAATTGGTACTCATTGGTGTGAATTTGACATCGGCCAGCCTTGAATTGATTGGTGCCAACTGTCCCACCCTCGAGCGGCTAGCCCTCTGCGGTTCCGACACGTTTAGAGATGCTGAGATGTCGTGTGTTGCAGCCAAATGTGTTGCGTTGCGCAAGCTTTGTATAAAGGCGTGCCCTGTAACTGATGTGGGGATGGATAACCTTGCCCAAGGCTGCCCTCGCCTTGTCAAGGTTAAGGTGAAGAAGTGTCGTGGGGTGACATCCGAGTGTGCTGAACGGCTCAGGGCAAGTAGAAATGGAACCCTTTCTGTGAATTTTGATACGCCAGGTGGTGCGGGTGAATTGCAGGATGCTAGGAGTGTGGATGAGAGTGGTGTGCTGGACAATGCTGGGAGTGATGTGCCACCAGATGATTTGGAGGATCAGATAGGAGGGCCGGACATTTCAAGTGGGAGCAGCGGCAGGCCGTCAAGATGGAAAGCACGGATGGGTTCTTTGATATCTAGGAGCTTATCTGTTTCCATGTTCCGGAGGCGGACAATTGGAATTGGAACCTGTTATACTGCTCATGAGTCATGAGAAAATTGGCACTCTGGTTACTCCTTTAGCCTTTTGATTCATTTATATTTGCATCTTAAATTAATTTGTGGTGGTGTTCATTGTATCAATGTTTCTCTCTTGATTGTACCATGTTCCTGATTTCTGTTAGAAGCTTAGTTCATATGGTCGGCACTTCAGTTGGAGGAGTATTGTCGTTTGATTTTCATTCTAGTAGTAGGGACTCATGGAAGTGCATGCTGTAATGTTCTTTGAAACAATTGTTTGAAATGGAAATATGATGTGGAAGCAATACCATCTGATGAAAGGCTAAAAGTTCAGATTTTGTTTGGATATTAGAATCCATGATCTGCAAATGTGAACTATTTAATTTAATGCATTGAAGTATGCTTTCAAACCAATAGCACCTTGTTTATTTGGATTAACAATTGTATGAATATTACAGTTTCTTTGGATATGATGGTATCGTTGCACAGCTGTGCTAATCCAGTAGAGTGGAAACTAGAGGGGATAGGACCTCATCTTCAGTTCAGAAAAAGGGGGTGATTATATTTATGTGACCGTGGCATATGATATGGTCATATGGAGCTGGATTTCAGGGGAATGCCTATTTTTAGTATTACTAGAACTTCAGCATGGTCCTAACTTCCATAAAAAAGGGGGCAGTCCGGTTCATATAGCTCCCGCTTGCGCAACGTTCCGGGACAGGTCCGACCACTTTGGGTCTATTGTATGTAGTCTTTCCATACATCCACACATTTTTGTAAGAGGCTATTTTCAAGACTTGAACCCATAACCTCATGGTCACAAGGCAACAACTTTACCGCTGCGTTAGGGGTCCCGTGCCTAACTTGATCTCAAAAAAAATAAAAAGCATGGTCCTAAATTTTATCGTGGACGAATAGGAGCAGTATAAATACAGTGTCCAAATCCTCAAGTTCACATTCATCTGTGTTCACAGATTTTGGTGGCTTTAACTTTTATTGATAAGAAAATGACCATTTTTAGAAAATATGCATAGGTGACATTTGGTTATATGTTACATTTCCAACTCCTTCCAGCCTACGTTATATGTTAGCTAGACGTACTGGATTTTAGTCATGTTTGTGGATGAAACCGTATATATTTGGTTCTTCTGTTACTCTGTTGCTTGTCATTTTGGTAGCGAGCAACACTAGCAGCTTATCTTTTGTCTGTCGATGGTATGTTGTGTGGACTCTGGAATCTGAATTTGAGTTATCAATCACAATTCACAAGTGTCTATGGTTTATTGTAGCAGCATATAATAATCTAGATTATTATGAAGATTGTCTGTGATGCCCAATCTATTCGTGAACTACTAGTAAATAGATAAGGGTTCTGTTTGCTTTAATTTACTGCCTAGCATCTTGTTTGTCTCCGAGATTATTTCTTCCCAAGGCTTGATTGCACGTTTCCTAAGGCTTGATACTGTGTTTTTGTGATTGAAACTGGTTCATGTCAGTTGTCAGAGGTGTTCCTATGTACTTAGAGACTATTCTGCTCCACTGACTCGTTGACATGGAGCTGAATGGCTTCTGTGGTTGCTCCTATTCTCCTTTTGTCATGACGTCTCGAACACGATGTCTGAACAGCAGGATCTTCAGTCTTTCATGTGGAGCGGACATGTTTTTTTTTTCCTTCCTTTTTTCTGAAAGTTTGGCCGTTCCAGGCGGCCACTCACCGCCAGTTGACTTTGAAGCTGATCAGTAGGAAACGCCGCCGATTCCCTGCTGGACTGGTTCAACTGAGATCCTTCCTTCTGGAAGATGCATGCGGCTCTTGGCTCTGGCCTTCAATTGCATTCCCTGGTCAAGGAGTTTGGTGAGTATACTTACTATGCTACTAGTGGTGTTTGATTACGCCCAACTTGTTGACGAGCTTTCGTTAATGTTGCTGATTGAGGATCCTATGTTTCCCATCAAGGAAAAAGGCAGTAGAATTAATTCGGACGGTCCTTAGTCATCTAATTTGCATGTTTTGATGATATTCCCTTGCTTGATCTATAGTACTTTCCCTCGGTTTCACGACATTGATCAAGAAAAAAAGCAGTAGAATTGACCTTTGAACTATTCTTCGCTTGTCGATTCAAATTCAGCACGAGGGTCTCTGGAGAGCTCATCAAATGTTGACCGGCCCACTACATATGCATCATTGCCAAAGACATGCTTACAAAGGAAAACCAAGAAGAGGAAATGAAGACTAGTCATTTTGGTTTTTTCTCAAGATAAATTTGTCATAGCAAAATCTTCTGGTATCTAAACCGTGCGGTTTCTTGACATCTTATTGGACATTTATCTAACACTGTTGATACAATGATGAATGTTTCTAATTCCTCAAACAGCATCCTCCAGAAGCGTTCTTTCCATTAGTAACTCCACCGAATTACCCAACATACTATGAAACTGACTCGTATACCTTATGTGGGGCGGTTGAGTCTCTACACATAGACCAACCAGGTGTCTGGACCGCTGGTCAACCTCTCCTTGAATGGTAGAGGATCTCTGTCCCCATGCAACACCCTTGCTCTCCCTCACCACAGTTGAGTCCATGCTGACCTCTCTCCCCGTGGCTCCTTTCAGTCTCGCTGCAACGCGGTATTATATCACTGTCTGCCCGAGTGTCCAACGACATTTTCCATGCGCTCAGCCTCGACGCTGCCAGGCTGCCATGGCATGCTCCGCACAGTATGGTCATCCTTGACTGTTGGGAATCTTCCACATCGAGGATGCCTTAGTGCCTCATGAGCCTTTCTTGGCTATAGCATTCCGTCCATGAGATTTATACATTTGCATAGGGAGGATTTGGCATATACAGATGTCTGGGTCAGACACAATCACGTATTCACATGAACATAGATACTTTTGGATTGAATGCTTCAATGGTTTAACCTTTTTCCTTTTTATATAAATACAAAATACAATCATTTCAGAAGATATTAGAATTGATATTCAATTAAAGGTATCGTACCAAACTTCAAAAATCTATATACAAATTCAATAAAGAGTGTATTTCCTGTCTTGTTTACAATTTAGATAGTTGAGCCAATAATTATTAAGAACAACACTAGATAGAAATATAGCGTAGCAAGCCTGCTAACTCAGTTTATGACGTCATATATCTATTTAATAAATTAACAAAATATGTTATTTTTCAGAAGCCTTACATGTTGTGTGCCAGTTATTAATGCACATAAAAATTAAATACTAGTGTTGAAAATTACAAATGCTCTTGACATTAAATTTTATGAAACATCCATTGCATAATTATAGATAACTAAGAAAAATAGAAAAAGTATGACTATCAAAACTAATGCCCCTATAATCTGATGGTTTCTATTAACTGCAATAAAATATAAGAATCTGAAATGCGTATAAAAATGCATAAGTACAAATAATATTTTAAATTTGACATCTTTCCAATAGTGAAATGTTGGTGTAGATCAAAGCTCTAACATTGTGGGTCAAGTTAGTGTTCAATTGAACAATATATTATATACGACTTCATACTGAACATTAGATTGATGAACCGAAGACTTAGTTATTAGTAGTTAAGTAGTGTAAAATCAATCTAACATTTTAGTGTCTTATGTAGGGACTCATATAATATCTGCTATAACTCTTTTTTGAGGGACCAAAAATTCTAACATTTGCTCATAGAATAATAAAGTGGTATATAGAAGCATTGCAGGTGTACTTGCTAGATTACATACTAATAATCATAAGCATGTAGTTGAACATTGAATAAAAGAAATCAACATCATTATGATAAGTGCATAACAAAACACTCAATAACCATAGTCTATTTGTTTCAAGAAGAACTTCAATTTATAGGACATTGTTAGTTGAGACCTATGATCGAAGCACTTTCGAGTGATTGTGTTATTTTGTGCAAAGCGTAGCAGCCGATGCTCCTTCTTCACATTGGTGTTATATAAGATACTAAATAAAATTCAAGGTAGTATGCAATGATTGCATAATTGGACAAATGTCACGCAAATATCAGCACAGTGCCATTTTGAACGATGTTATGCATAAAAAAATTGAAGCAGCCTGACATGTGGGTTTTATCAACCTTACAATATCTACATGGGCTAGAAAATTCCATAACTCTGCTGTTATTGCCTATCATTAACTATAAAAAGGAATAGAACATACCTTGTATGTGTGCATTGCACTTGCCTGTAGCATTGTCAAATGATAAGGACGGATGCTTACCTTAGTGGGGCAACTATATTAGACGTGTTTTATCAGATTTTATTGAAACAAGGGTCTACATTGGTGCTACAGACTCACCTTCGTGATATATATTACTAGATGATGGGGATCAGGGCAAGGAATTGCAACAGGCCAAGGCAGACTATGCTCGATGGGGATGGGTGGCTGGGGCAGGGCGCGATGAACGTGGTGCGGCAGCTCGGCCGCGTTCGATGTGCTGACTAGTTTCTCTATTTCCGCCACTCTGTGTCCATGGTGGCCAATCTGGCGGAGCTATGTTGGGGCCAGGGGGTCCCCTTGTCTCAGAAAAAATTTGATGGATTGGAACAATTTGTTACTTAGCTCCAGTTGGATTGTAGGATGTTCAAATAAGAAACAAGCATAGCATATTGCCTCGATTAACTACCAAAATCGAATCCCCTCAATGCTTGGAGCATGTAGATAGCCGTATCTTTCGAATAGGACTATTGGAGTGATGTAGCTGGAGTCTGGAGATCCAGATCGTTCCGTCGGACCCTGCGGCCGTCCTCAATGAATCGCATGGTCCTGCACCTCTACATGACACTATCAGACCCTGCCGTCTTGCCGCCTCTTTCGACCTCGCAACCAACATCCTATGCCTCTGCGTCGCACTGCTGGTCCATGCTCTCGTGCCTTCCTCCACTCAGCCTCACGGTTGGGGAAGGGACGACTCCAGTGCCTTTGGGTACGACCCACCTACGGCTTCGTTTGGCTGTTGGTGGCTTGGAACCATGGGTAGCATCAGCCACATGAGATCTGGTTGATACACGCCGGCCACCTAATCTAAAGTGAATTTTTTTTGTATTTGTGAACTGCGGTGGCTCAGTGTCTGGATAACAGCGGTGGTTGGATGAAAGACCTTGGAGCTGCAGGACTAATTACACGTTTGCTACAGCTGTAATAATATACACTTTTGAGCATATAGACTTTTGAAGCTCCTCGGAACAATTCAGAAAAATAATTTTCAACATCTATTTACATGCATGGATCATTTAAGCAAATAGAGAGATGTAAAATAATATAGAGAAATAACAGACAATGAAATACACAAGCAATAGTAACAAGTTCACCATTTAGAAGAAAATAGTCACAATCTAAACAAATTAAAACAAGACTCAAAACACAAAATTAAAAAACCTGGATATAAAATCAAACCCACAGCATATAGGTACTGAGCATAGGTTCATCTGTCCAATAAAAGACAGAAATATCAAAAACGAGTACAATATTATTACAGTTGTAGGTACTGAGCATAGGTTCATCTGACCATACTCTTTGATACTCAAGTGGCAAATACTTGAAAGAAAATTAGTATGCCTCAATACACTTAACTCTTGGATCACTACTAACAACCGTGGCAGTATTACAGTTCCACTGCGGGCAAGAAAGTCTGCTACAATATTCCAAAGCACAAAGATCTTTAAAGAATGTCATATAATGGTGGTGTTCCACTATTTTGTAGGCACACTTGTGATACCTGAAACTAAATAAAGTAACAAGCATTACTTCATAGCTGCAGACAACAAGGACTAATTGTAATTTAGGAGAATGGTAAAGGAACCGATACCTTCAAGTACTTCTAATTTTTTTTCTTAACCACTTGAGACGCGTAGAGGCTTTTGCGGTCATAAAAATTGATCTATTCTGAGCATCTTTGAACACATCATAAGCTTCAACTTTTTCATTATCAGAAAGTTCATCCATGCTGTCAACAACACTAATGCACATTGGGATGGAAAATTCATCATTTGCAGTTCTTATCCTATCCTGTTGGGCTGCCTCAACTTCAGCTTGCTTTTCTTTTATTTCCAGAAACCTCCGCATCATCTCAACCACCTTTCTATCTTGCTTACCTCTTTGTCCTGCCTTTTCTAATTTATCACTTGCAGTAATGTCCTTGTTTCTAGAACTTACAACCCTTATATCCATTCTTATACTTGTTGTAGTAGGCCTTGAAGCTTGCTGTTCTAGTATCATAACTTCCTCATCATTATGTATATCATGTAGTTGAGAAGGCTGTGTGATAGGAACTTGGAAAGGCTGTGAGATAGGAACTTGAGAAGGTTGTATGATAGGAGCTTGGGAAGGTTATGTAATAGAAGCTTGAGTAGGCAATGTGATAGGAACTTGGGAAGGTTGTGTCATAGAAGCTTGAGAAGGCAATGTGATAGAAGCAATAGAGATAAAGTTCAATGTTCCCTCAGCAATTTGTCCTACACCATAAAGATAAAAGTTTAATTTTTGTTAGAATATTCTAAGCTCAGGCATCCTGCTGCAGCAATAGTTTTAGAGTTAAAATAATTTTTAGACATTGCAACCACCAGAAAGATGGAACTAAGTGAGGTAGAAAGACAAAAGTTTGACTCATGCTGCAACATTTATGTCATTGATAAAAAGGTTTTGCATTGATGACATACCGTCATATAGCTCTCCTAAAGACTCAAACAAAGGGAAACATTTATTCTTGAACTTCTCGGCCCTCTTATCAGACTATTCAATATAAGAATAAAATATAATTAGCAAAAGAGGTAAAACTGACATTTCACTTAAGAATTCAAATAAGAATTAACATATGCAACAGATAAGAAATCTTACAGTAATGATATTATTCCAAGCTGCTTCATCGGCCTCAATCCTGTAAAACTTTTCATCCCAATGCACACCACTTTGCTTTCTTGCTTCTTTCAAAATTTTATAATCCCTTTTCAACTCTTTTTCCTTGGTCTGGATCTGATCCTTATTCAGTTTGACATAAGGAAATTTCTGATAGAAAAGTTCGACAATTGTGTTCCATGCTTCTGTTGACCATCCATTCTGACCTTTGTAGCACTCATTGTTGTGGTCGAGAAGAATGTCAATCAGACCCCTTTCAAGCCCTGCATTCCAACTTGCTCTACTAGCACCAACTGTAATATGTAGCAATTAGCATGTTACAACAGACATACAACTAAATGAGGGTCAGCAGGACATTAATGATGATTAGTAGTACATACCTTTTGGTGATGCCTTTCTCTTATGTGTGCCTGAAAACTTTGGAGACCCCTTTCTCATAGCTGCAGCATGGAACAAACTAATCCTTGGGGATCCTCTCCCAAACATTGTTGCTGTAAATATGAGAAATATGATATCAAATTTAAATCATGAAAAACAAAAAATATAAGTAAAAAAATAAATTAATTCAAAACCAGTTAGCACTCACATTTATTGGGGCTTGTTATGGATATAGTCATTCCACATATCATGCGCTATCATATCCCTAATCGTGTTCCCATCTTCTATTTGAGTGCTAAGGGATGCCACATCATTATTGTAGTGGTTGTCACCTCCAGGGAGATCAACAAAATCATCTTCAGATATGCTATTGCTTATTTGTCTTTCCAACCATTCCTCACCCTGAAGTATCCGTATAAGATTGAGTAACACTACTGCTGCAACTGGTACCTGCACTTGGTTTTTAATTGGATGATGTGTTCCAACTTTTAAGATAGGGAATCGTTTCTTCAAAATGCCAATAGCTCTCTCAATGTAATTCCGTAATATGGCATGACGATGATTGAACAATTCCTTATAATTCCTTTGCCTTTGGTGACCGTGCCCAAATTGTTACAAGTGGTATCGAACACCACGGTATGGTGCAATGAATGACGGGGTGTTAGCATATCCACCATCAACGAGATAAAACTTGCCCTCAGGCACATGGAATCCTCCAAGCCAGGCTGATTTAAGAACCCTAGCATCTGTCGTAGATCCTCCCAGCCAGATGATAGAAAGGAGAATTCAAATCAAAATCGCATGCCAACATTACATTTTGCCTTAATGTACCCTTTCTATTTCGATATGGGGCTTGCTTATCTGCAGAAATGGTGATAGGAACATGTGTTCCATCAATAGCACCCAAGCAATTCTGAAAGTATGGGAAGAACCATTGATCTGTATTGATCTTCCAATGAGTTTCAGTTCCAATGCTAGACCGTACAAAACTATAGGCTAGAGATGGGATAACCTTAAAAACCGATGTAACATGTCGGTGAAGTGTTTCCCCACTATGTTTGAACTCATGTTGTAGATCTTCATAGCTGGCATTATGGGACTTCATGAAAAGGAAAAATCCAAGTTTCTCCTCGAGGCTAACACCCTTTCGAATTGCGTAGAAGATGCTTTCTACGGAGGTATGTTGCTATTGCTCTAAATATGTTAGGCTCCATGCGAAACGCAACAAGTGAGTTCTTTTCATGTCCTCCTAGAATCTCTCTAAGCTTCTCCTCACCGGATTGTGTTTGAAGTATTCCTAGCCCTTTTCTCCCTCCCTCCATCACTAGTTATAAGATACAGGGCAGGCAAAAAGAACATCATCATTTCGTCATCCTCCTCTTCATTTTGTTTCGTAGTTACCAGATCCATTATCTTCTAACTAAATGAAACTGAATTTAAAATGGCTGCAGGTAACCAAAAAAAAAGGAAACTGCATTGTTAAATCAAATTTTATTAGCAGCAATAAACTAATCAACAAGCTAGTTAATTGATAATTCATTTATTTTCATATGGCAGACCTATTGAGTCAAAGAATTAAGAGAAACTTATTAATAAATATACAATAGATTTTGCCATGTCTAAAATCAAACATTTTTTCTTCTACAAAGAATCTAAACAACGCGTGAGAAGTCCAACACTATTGGTTACTAGAGATCATGCGCTGCAGTATCTTAACAACATATTGATTGGTGCAGTTCACAACTTGCTGCGATATTAGAAGTTAAGTTGCAGATCTGGAAATTGTTTAAACCATGGCATGTTGAGAATACATTGATTACTAGCTACAAGATCACAATCAAAAGACTCCTACGTGCACCACGCTTGTATACAGGCACACAACGTATGATAACAAAGGGAGAGGAGGGCGAGATGCAAGAGGAGGAAAGAGAAAATACATGTCAGATGGGGAGACCGTGCTGGAATCGCAGCGATGGGGACGTACGCTAATCTAGAACAGAGTCTTCACCGTCGTTAGATCTTATTTAACTGAAAGTCATATCATATTTAACTGAAATAGGCATCAGTCTGCACCAATTTGCATTTAGAGAGTGTAATGCTGAAAAGTAAGGACAGAACAAAAAGGCATGGCCTAAGAACAATGTCGTGATCATATATTCATTCCCTTAAACTACAGCTTCGTAAGCCTAGCATTAGGTCGTTGGTTTTATGCAGATATAATGTGGTACACATTCCAATCAAGAGTTAGTAAAATTCAAGAGAACCTAAATGTAGCATCAATATGAAATTCCACACTTCCATCCTCTCAATACATATACCAGTCACTCAAAAATAATGAAAAACTAGTTGATGCAAGAGGGAGAGAGGAAAAGTACCTGCTGGATGTGGAAGTTGACGCTAAAGCCAAGACAATGGTGTGGAGCGCCAATCTTGGACAAGGAGCAGTTGTAAGCTCGTCGTTCTTCCCAGATCTGCGATGCACAGAAACATGATTCAGCTCATGTAACCCTAGATGAAGTTGGGAAGAAGGAGGAGGAGAAAGAGGAGCACCTGTCGCCGGCGCTCGTCTGAAACCGTTGCGGCCGTCCGTCAGAGGAGGGAGCTGCTAGCTGTCTTCTTTGCGCTGGGGTCGTCAAGTCAATGGAGAGGACGAGAACGAGGTGAGGGCGTCTGTACATGGTGGGGAAGGAGGAGTAGGAGGAGGAGCACCTATCGCCGGCGTTCGTCCGGAGCCGTGCAGCGTGCGTCGGAGGAAGGTGCCGCCGTCTTCTTGCACGCTAGGTCGTCGTTCTGATAGACAGCGTGAGAATGAAGCGAGGAAAGAATTCTCCGCCTGGAGAGGAGTAGCTGAATACCTCCGTGGATCGGAGTGGGTCGAAGGAGGTCCGAAGTAGTCCATGCGCAGCCAAATACAGTTTTGGGCCAAGCGGAGAAGTTCACCCCGGCGTCGGCCGTTTTCCACCCATGGCGTGGTTTGGGGCTGAAACCACCTCAATACCCGTGCGATCCATTTGCAGCCAAACGAGGCCTAAGGGCTCGTTCGGTTATTCCCCTTCTCACTTGTATTAGGGAGGGATTGAAGTGTAATTCATCCATTGCAAGTTAGTTGGGGATTCAACACCCCCTCATTACCTTTTATTTCCTTCTAATCCCATTCTAACTGAACGAGCCCTAAGGTGGAAGAGGGGTCGGGAGTATGGAAGGCAACGGGTGAACATCCACAGGGTTTTGGGTCTTCAGACCCGTACTCATGAGGGAAAAACCACCCCGCTGGATCACCCAACAAGAGTCGCTAGTGGAAACTTTCACCCAAACCCAAAACCGACAGGTGAAAAAAACCCATCAGGTATCCATACCTGTGAACCATGTTAAATTTCTAACAACATAACAGCAGAAAATGATAAAGTAATACAAATTTGGCAAGTCTACAACTTCAACTGCAAGAGTAACACAGTAGTACATCACCACCATTCATTAGTTTACATGGGCCGTATGCAAGGATCAAATATATATGGATTCAATTTTTTTGGTGTGTGTATGTGTGTGTCGGTAAGATCGGGGTACAGAGTTGGAAGGGAAGAGTCTAGAGATTCGATTCTACCAGGTCGATTTGAACGTGGTATTTCAATAGGATGATGAAAATGCTAATGCGTAGACATAACTGCTTATCAGGACATGTCATGTTTTCTACGTGCATTGCTATTTTATGGTCGATGAGGGCAGTCTCAACCCAAAAAACACCAACTAGTTTCTATAGAGTCGGTCCACGTCAGCTAAGAAACCATTCAAATAAACTGCAGCTCTCAACGCTAGCCTGTCAGAACTCGTTTCTCAGTGGTGGTCCCCACACACGTGGCCATGGGCACGAGCAACGGCGTGCGGAGGCAAAAGCGGGCGGGCGCGGCGCCGCATCAGCGAGGTCAGGCAGCGAGGGGGCCCAACCGGAGCGAGCGGCTACAGACGCGCGCGGGCGAGGCGAACGTGGCGTCGAGGACGCGCGTGGCTGAGGCGGGCTGACGTTCGCTGCGATAGTGGAAAGGGCGGGCGGACGAGGCGCCTCAGCGGCGAGGACGAGCGCGGCCGAGGTCCGTGGGCCATGGCAAGCTCCCGCGGACGCCGCGACGCAGTGCCGAGGTGGCGTGGAGTGCATGCACGCGGCCATGGACGGATGCGTCCACGGAGCGGCGGGCATGGGCGCTCGGCCGCCACGCGCAGTGCTGGTCTGCTGGGAGGCGGCGAACAGAACGGCAGAGCTCGGCCGACGCACCGGCGTGGCTGTGCTCGCATGTGTGCTGTCACCGGTGCGGCAGCGTTCGTAGCGGACGCACTGGCATAGAGCTCACCGTCATGGCTGCTCACGGAAGCCGGCGTCGTAGCCGTGCTCGCGTGCGTGGCGGACGTGCATGCGCGGAGGTCGGCCGGATGTGGCTGCTCGAAGAGGCCGTCGTGGCCGTGCTCGCGTGCGTGTTATCGCCGGAGTAAGCAGCTTTGCATGGCAGACATGCTAGTTTGGAGCTCCACGACATGGCTCTTCATGGAGGCCGATGTGGCCGTGTTCGCGTGCGTGGCGGGCGTGGAGCGTGCAGCCATGGCGGCTCGCGAAGGTCAGCGTTGCGGATGTGCGGACACAGAGCTCGTCCGGCGTGGCGGCTTGCAAAGTCTGACGCGGCCGTGCTTGTGTTCGTGCTATCGAGGCGTCTCAACGGCAAGGGCGCGCGCTGTCTGCTCGGCAAAGCAAGCGCCAAGGCAAGGTCACCGCCGCTCGATGCAGCAAGAAGATTGGAGAGGAGAAGCGACCGGTGTGGCAGTGCCATGGCGTGATTGAGCAGTGGCGACGGACATGAGAGGTGGAGCTCCCGATGGGAGAAAAACACTGCTCTCTCTCTCCCCAAACGCATTTACGGTTGCTTCTTTTGTCGTGGAGGGCGTGAAGGAATGTTTCCCATCTGAGACACCTTTTTCTGTGATTTTTTCTCATTCCTCCTTAACTCTCACCTTTGTCATTTTGCTTATATAACATCCTATTTAATGCTATGGAAAATATCGTACGTAGCGTGTTGAGTGTGTCCTGATAAAAAGAGAAAAGGTATGCTAAATTACGGGCTGTTATATTCCAATTTTGATCCCAGCTAAAAATGTCCGTGAGGTGAAAAAGATTTTCCTACCACTCAAAATCTGAAGTTCAGCTGTTACCGCACAAACAAGCTAAGAATATCATGTTCAATGCGAGCAGTTTTTTTTGTGCAGATTTATCTGAATTCTTCTAGGCTTCTTGCTTGAGCTAAGAATAGAGAGTTGTCAATAAATATTTGTTATGCTAAGAATAGTGCTATAGGTCGCTTGAGTTATGTGTACTAAAAGGTGTAGCTCTGTAGTTATGCTTCTGAATAAAAAGCTTAAATGACTATTACATGATGCCCTATAATAGTTTACCTAGATGCATGATGTTAATTTTTAAGAAGAAAAAACAAATGACATTATTTAATTTGACCACAAAACTTTGAAAGTTTGAACTCATTGGAATATGTACTCGACAATGAATATCGTAACGTAGTTTTATAATGTTTCTTGATGATATGGTGGCGTGGGCATGATTTTTAATTGCTCTTTGTGGCTCCATCTAAAAATATTTTAGTAGTATAATGGTAATTCAACAAGCTCATACTAGAAAGGCAATCTACGCAGCAATCCACGCACGGCGATTCCACGCAATTTTTTTAGTAGTATTTTCAATGATGAACTATAAAATTAATGGTAAATTTTAAAAAAAATATAAAAATAGGAGCCTATCGGTGTTGTATAGGTTATCCAACAACCACTTTCACCCGTTCGAAATGAGGTACAAATTCCTCATTTCCAATATAATATAAAAAGAGATTATGGTTTCTGCAATACATGTGCAAATAATATGGATATAATGAGCACAGCGGAGCACCCTTTACCGACCTATTGTATAAAACTGAGAAAACACGAGAGCAAGAACAACATCATCCTGACTAACAATATAGATGAGAAAATCACTTGAAAAAAACACACACACACATATAGCCCTACTTCAGTACAGTGCCTGATCAACAACACTTCATGAGGAACGCTCTCCGAAAACAGCTAGCGGCGCTGCCCCTTCCTCTAAACTCTCGATCCATCTCTACTGGCGCCCGGGGGACGACGGATCGCCGCTTGCCGGAGTGGCCGCTGGCGACGCTGCGGTGGGGGCGGCGGTTCTGGTCCTGGCGCCGTCTTTCCCAGCACAGTTCCCCGTCGTCGTCGCGAACATCTCAGACCGTGAGGCGGTGTTCCGCAGCCGCTTGGTGGGACGGAATGAAGCTTCATTATATTTTTCCCTGTCATCTTTTGATAATGATCCCCCTCACGATTTTCGGCTTGACTGCGAACGTGACCTCAAAATCCCAGTCCTTGCATTCCAGCTACAACCAAAAAAAAAAAACAAAAACAAAAATGCATCATATATATAATCGTCAGAAAATTACAAATTCAATATATACCTGTGTCGATCCCATGACACTTAGTAGTTGATCCCGAAACTAGAGATGGATCGATGTATATAAAAGTACCTTGCATTTGAGCGAGCAGAAGCGGTAGGCCCGATCGAGCAGTGCCCTGCTGCAGTCGTCGCAGCGGTGCTCGCCGGCCTTCCCCTTCCCCATCTGTGGCCGGGGGTTAAGGAACAACACCGACTCGCTGTTGATGAGGTACGGCTGCACTCCGTCGATGCCCAGCAGCGCCTCCATGTCCTTCACCTTCACCACGTTTTGCTTCGAAGACCTCCGGATCTGTCAGATTATTATTTGCTTGTTTTGGTTAATATATATACTACTATAGTATATCTGTATATATAATAATCAGCACGAACTCTACTAGGCTTATTATTATTAGCCACTTTTGTTCATGCATGGGACGAGAGCCGAGACCTGGATCAGCTGGTGCCCAGCGTGATCATCGTTGCCGCCGACGCAGGCGTGGCAGAGCGGCCGGCCGGTGCACACGGTGCAGAAGATATTCGACACACCACCGTTGCGTGTGGTGGCACGGTTCGCACCCGCGTCCTCCTGCTGGTGGTGCTCCGGGCAGGTCTCAAAGAACTCAGCCTCGAGCAGCGGGAGGAGCCACTCCGGCGGGACTCCCTCAGCGTCGATGCGGGCCATTTCCCTCAGGCTCACCATCTTTAGTTTCTGGCTGGAGGGAAGGACGACACGGCGAAGACGATGGTCTGCTGGTATACATCAATAATATATATGTACAGCGTCTGCCTGCAGATCGAAGCTGTAGGAATGTGAAGGTAGACGAATGTGAATGAGAGCAGGTAATAAAGATTTGATTTATATAAGCGACGATATCAAAGAGAGATTTGATTTTATTGTTGGCAGAGGGAGAGCAAAACGGAAGGGTTTCAAGTATGTACGAATCAACCAGAGCGCGTAACGACCCAGAGGCTGACGAACCAAATCTAGCATGGTTTTAACCATTTCCTATTTGGGCCAAATCTTGCGTTATACACTGTTTAATCACTACTAACATATGTTGCTACCAATTAAGAGATGGTAATACACTGTTTTGATCAGTACAACGGGCGTTATACACTATTTTTTTTCGTTTTCAAGAAACAAAAATCAAAAGCATTTGACGTCCATATTTGTATGTGCACCGACGAGAGACGATGGTAAAGATATTTCAAATTTTTGTGGCGGAGGGAGAGCGAAAATGGAAGGGCTACAGCCAGTGGCGGAGCCAGATGGAAAGCTAAGCAAGGGCCGATTAGTATTATAGACTTAATAATAAACCAAAATATAGGATAACACATGTGACAATTATGCAACAACATTTTTCAAATCACGATGGCTAGACAAATGAAGTATATTAGACTGGTGAAATATATAACGACTATCAAACATGAACGTTGCGTGATTTTGCAATGCAATGGCTCGTGTTTTGTTCATCAGCCATTTGAATTTACTTTTAGATAAAGTAACATGGACTGAAAAGTAAAAATACACACATTTTAAATTGTTATAGTAGAACGTAACATAAATGACATCGACTAATATAATCCTTCGCAAATTTTACTTAACGGGGGAGGGGGGGAGCCAGGTGAGTTGGGAACGTCTTGTGTAGATAACCAATTGTAGCATGGTTTTAACCATTTGCTATTCGGGCCAGATCTTGGGATTATATGCTTTTTTAATCACTACTAACATATATATTGCTACCCGTTAAGAGACGATGAGACACCGTTTAGGCTATTTTTTTTTCATTTTTCCAGTCGTGGATGAAAACGAAAATAAAATACATTGGACCTCCGAATTTGCATGTGAACTGACGAGAGATGATTGAGGAATTTGAAATTTTGCTGGCGGAGGGAGAGCGAAAATGGAAGGGCTAGCGGTGCCTAGCTAGCCAGGTTCACAAACGAGATGAGTTAGTTTGGCGATTTCTTCTGTGGATAGCCAATTGTAGCATGGTTTTAACAGTTTCCTATTCCGGGCCAAATCTTGAGATTATACACTGTTTTCATCACTACTAACATATATATATTGCTGCCTGCTCAGAGATGATGATGGGTTTGGAGCTTCGATTTTCATTTTTGTTTTTAATTTGAAACCGGATGGCTTCAAAAACTGTATACGTAAATGGAATAAGAACATAAAAGTCAAAACATAATGCATTAAAACACGTCTAAATCTTGGGGTTATACACTGTATTAATCGCTACTAAACGAGAGAGATGGTAGAGATTTGAAATTTTGGTGGAGGAGGGAGAGGTGGATAATGGAAGAGGGTTGAACTCCGTCGAGCTAACACTTAGCCATATCTAACGACCGGTACCTTTGAATTTTCATTATTATCACCGTTGACTTATAATATCAATTTTAACTATTCATTTTATCAAAAAAATGATAAATATCATATATTTTGCCATAAATTGTGTTATCATTAAAAATAGATGACCGTAACTTATAATTGATATGTTTAAACAAACTTTTTGAATAGACGTCAACGCGACAACAATTTAAATTGAGAGAAAGAGAGAGAGAGAGAGTATACTTTTAACCATTTTCTCTTCGATCAAGATTTGGAGCATTTGACTCAAAAGCATATAATACCTCAAAACTCATCTGATTAAAAAGGATCTGAGTAGGGATGCAAGTGGGTATTCATTGGGTAGTGTGAGTCAATCACTCTAATTCATTTAGATAATTAGTTTGTGAAGGGAGGAAAATATATCTAATTCGTTATCAAAGTTTTGGGTTGACCTATTGATCATAAAATAGAAAACCTGCATCCTAGATCCGAGTGCTTCACATGGACAAGTAACAATAGGCAGTAGAGATCTTAGATGCATACATACTAGCTTGTATTGTTGAGATACTTACACTAATCCTACAACTACAGTATTGACAACCGTAGAGGGCGCAGCTGTGTGTTTGTAACGAGTCTCCGGTGAAATCAGTGTGGGAAAAAACATTGTTAAATCACAACTTTTAAAGTATATGATCCGGTGAAATCAGTGGAAAGAAATATTGTTAATCATTATATTTTCTATTCCCTCGTGTGTGTTTTTTTGTTGACGCTCTAGTTCAATAACAAAAATGCTTTAACTGTTGACGCTACATAAATACTATAATTTCCTTTATTGTGTCTGCCCCTGCGCCGCTTTGCCTCCGCGCACGCGCACACAATGACGGCAGGTAGACGTGAATGCATGAGTGTTGGTTAGATTAAGGAGCAAACAAGTCATTTAGCCCTTTCCTTAATCCTCTCGAACTGATCGGAAGCGTCAATGCAATAAGAAAAAGATGGAGGAAGTAAGTATAAGACCCCATCAAAAGCTTGCTGAGACGCTCACCCCCGCATTTTTTTTTTCATTTTTTGTCTTCAGTAGCAAAAGGCTAGTAGCACATTCTGTGAGTTGGATGGGCTGCGACATTAAAACCCACACAAATTGCAAAAGTAACATACAGAGTTTAGTCCTCGATCCGCAATATTGGTTCACGTGGTTCCTTGGCTATCAAGGCTCGTCCAACATCAACAGGCGGAGAACAACCTCAGAACCTGCGATTGACTACAGTCCCACCTCCTGTCTCAACAACTTGCTGAAACTATACACTGACCAAGTTATTTGCTAATACTCCCTCCTGTTTTTATATATTGATGTTCGTTTGTTTAAACCTACACTAACAAATGTAAATAATTAAGAATCAGAGGAAGTAGATTTACTATCAATCATCCTTCCTATAGCAAACACTAAACCTGTCCTTTGCCGAGTGCATTCCGTCGGACACTCAGCAAAGATCATATTTGCCGAGTGCACGCAAGGAAATACTCGGCAACAAAATTACGTTCAGCAAAGAAACTCTTTGCTGAGTCTCTCAGCTGGTACACTCGACAAAGATTTGTCTTTGCCGAGTGTCAGCGGAAAACCGTCGGCATAGAAGAAAACACTCGGCAAAACCCTAGCATCATTAACAGCAGTTGTCACCCGTTAGATATTTGCCGAGAGCTTAAAGGTGACACTGGCAAAGAACCTCTTTGCTGAGTGCCTATGAGCAAGCACTTTGCAAAGATGTGTTTTGCTGAGTGTTTTTGCTTAGCACTCGACAAATTTTTTTTTATTTTTCGCGCTTCAATTTTTTTGGAGTGTAAATACAGTGCATTATAATCCCTCTTCAAATTTGGCACATTTTATACTCTGTTTGCTATATTTAACTAGTTAATTTTATTTAATTGAATTGTTTCGAATATGTCAAATTTAAACTGCAATTGATTTTAATAGTGGAATAAAATACTAAAAAAATAATATTTATACTTTTAATATGAGAGTTAAAATCTGAGCGCGCAAAGGAAATTTCAAAAAGCACGTATAAGAAACATAACCACGGATTTGTTAGCATATAATTTCAATTTATTTTTAAAAAACAAACAAAGTAATGAAATTTGGTAACATATCAATCATACGTGAAAGTGTGGTAAAATGTTTGGAAAGTTTGTACACGTTGTCATGTATGGTGCTTAAAAAACGAAACATATTACTAGAAGAGTCATATGGTTAAGAAGGATCTAGTAAGATTTGGTGTAATAATTGATAAATTTATATTTGAAGTTATAGGTTTTTCATGGGCAACATATAACATAAATTGTGACGTGTGAAAATTGGTAATTTTTTGGTTTCATTGGATAATTTTAAATTTTTTTAATGCATAGAGGAATATTTAAATTGCCGAATGCATCCACATATGCACTCGACAAAGATTTGCCGAGTGCTCATTGTTGGCACTTCAAAGATTTGCCGAGTGCCGCTGAAGGACACTTGGCATATAGATCGTGGATCTTTGCCGAGTGCCCGATCTATGACACTCGGCAAACAAATCTGGCACACGTCAAAGATTGCGCATCCGGACTTAAGGTATGCCGCCTGTCACTCCTCTCTCTTTCTCAACTCACTCGCGCTCCCCACCACCGCCCCTGCCCACGCCGCCTCGTTCCCAGCGCTTGCCGCCTCTTCCGCGCCCCGCCGTCCCGTTGCTGCCCCGCTCCGCTGCTCTCCTCGTTCCCGGCCCCACCCGCTGCAGTTATCGTGATTGTGTGATGTTGTTGTGTGATGTTGTTATCGGCCATTGTGTTGTTTATTTCTTGCAAGTTTTTGAAACCTCACCTTATTGGGGAGGTGCTGTCAAAATTTCCGATTGACACTTGTATTTCTTTCTTGTAGACAACATTCCGTCGGCCGCGCTAGCTTATATCCACTGCCACCAAGGTAAAACCACATATTCCGTGTCATGTTCTTAGGTGATGTAACCTAGTTAGACGTCTCACATACGAAAAAGATACTATTGGAAATATGCAAATTTTTGCATATCTATAATGGTATCTGGTTCGAATTGTCCATAATTTTGGACAGCCAGAGAATGCGTAGATGGGGTTAGTTTCCATGGTTTGCTCCGATCCGAGCTAGAGTTTTGGCATCATCTTCCTTTTGTTCTCCGGATACACAATCTCCTTACAAGGACTTGTATTTGGAGAAAAGCGGGGAGGTATTGTCGAAATTCTATCTTGAATAGGAGTAAAGCATGGAAACTCACTTCATCTACGCATCCTAGGGTGGGATTAGGATCTATCGTCACCTATTACGTAGTTGAAACAACGTGTAGAGGCAATTTATGGTTATATTACTCGTTGAAATATATGTTAGAGGATGGGTGACCATGAGTGGATGTACACGTGCCGCACAAGTCAGAGTTTGTGGACCGATGAATGGATTCGGAAGATAGATGATCTCTTGGGACTAGCATTTGTCAATGCTAAAGGATCAAGTGCCACTAGGTGTCCCATTGCAGCAAATGTGCAAACAGGTGTCGATAATGGGCAATATCTTTGTAAGAATGGATTTACGCCAGGCTATACTCGATGGATCTATCATGGTGAAGCCAATCGTATTAGAAAGGAGGTCGTGAGACAACGCATCGATGTCTTGGAACGCGTCGCTGAAGGTTGTATGGAGGAGGAGCTAGAGGCAACCTGTGAGGGACCCGACCAATTTACATTCAAGTTTACCAAGTTGACTCGCGGCCCACGTAGGGTATGCGAGAACTCAACCCGATAAAAGAGAATGTAAACCCGGCAGTCCCCCGACATGCTTCTCAAGCAACGCCCAAGATCCAAACACGTCGGCAATGTCACAGGTGATACATCACAGAGGTCACATTAATTTAACGACTTTAATTTAACAATATTCTTACATACCAAGGTCCATCAGAAGTCTTGAAACTACAATTTAAAAAGCGGCAGCAATTCTAAGGAATGCGATAGTCGCAGCGGTAGCAACAAGGAAACAGCAAAAGATTGCGATGCCCAGTCCACGAACATCGCAAATCACGGTCACTCGAAAGTCTTGACTACGCCTCGCCCTCGTCGGCATCGGCAGGGACGAAGTAGCCGAAGACCAGCTCGTCCTCACCTGTAAAAACTTAAACAACAAAAGTTGAGTACGAAGGTACTCGCAAGTCTTACCCTGTGGTGGGAATTAGTCCCGACTCCAAGGATAATGCAATGAGGCTGTAGCAAGGTATAAGGTATAGGAATAGACTCAATTGCTTAAGGCTGAAACTAAGCATATGTGAAAAAGCATAAACTGAAAGGGACTCTTGCGGGCATGAACATCTAATAAACCCAATCCCTAAGTACCACGTAAGCATAACCATGTATAATACCCTCATCCATGTTCCATCCGAACCATGGATACCAATAACCAGACTTCAATTCTCAACATGTTATGTGACAACTCTACGATATTATCCAAAGGACACTGAGCTTGATCATAACCGAGATCGCGGCGGATTCGAACCGATTTTACGCCCTGCAGGGGAGTCCAACTGTACCCACACGACTGAGGACCATACGGCTCATGCAACCCGCTAAAGTTACACAAGGGGGTACTCATGTCAACCTTTTTCACACTCGTGCCCACACGGTTGGAAAATCCACACGGTGCCGAGTACCACGGCCTCGCAGGCACACGTGAGTCCCTCGTCGAGTATCACGGCCTCGCAGGCACCCATGAATCCCTCGTTCCACACACCGTGCAGTCATCGGCCAAATGTTGGTACGCAGTGAGATACTCAGCTTGTCTTACCATTATATCGGATATGTGGTATGAACGAAAAGTGCTCAGGCCAAGAATAACACGGCCGGTTCCTAGGTCAACCCAGACGGGGCCTATGGCACACAAGACCTCCATGTTTTGCTGCACTCCTATCCCACCGTCCAGATTTCAGTTTTTAACACTTTTCAACTTTTACCAACATATGAACTCGCCACAAGTCCATAAGTAATCAAGGTGGTTCCTATACATGCGAGTGGGACGTACCACTCGACTTCTACCGTGTTATCTAAGCATGGCAAAGCATTTCATGACTCGAAAAAATGACACTCTACCCAGTTTGTCAAGGTGACGTAAGCAATAGCAAGGAGGGGTACATGCAGCAATAATAGGTGTTCCCGATTTTATCACTATGCCCGACTTAATGCAAACCCTAGACGTAAGCATTCATTTAATAATTAAGTAAATTACTTAGGGTAGCAATATGAGGTGCTTGCCTTCAACAACAGCGGTGTTGTCTTCCGCAGCAGCTGGATCAACCTCTGGTGCTTCTCCCGTAGCAGCACCTGCGTCACTCTCTGGTGGATCGTACTCTATAAAGCAAAAATACGTCGATATGAGATGCATGCCATGATGCCATGATGCACAAATGATGCAATAAGATGCAGAGAGGTAGCTACTGAGTCGACGAACACAATACAAAAAGAACGAAGTTAATCGGAGTTCTACGGCTCAAGTTATGGTCAAAACAGTCTTACCGATTCCGGTTACGGGTTTTCCCAGTTCCGATATCGGGTGGCACACGGATGTCGTTTCCGGGAAAAATTCCAAAACACATCACATGTACTAGCTTTACTAAGTGGCTTGGGTTACTATGAGACTAAGTTTGAGTGGTTTGAGTCGCGTTAGCAGGAACACGAGCCCTCCGATGGTCGTTGCCCGTTTACGACATCGGGAATACCGTAACGGTGCCGTAAAAGTCGTAACGACTTTTCTGGTGAAATTCAAGGTGAAGTTATAGGCATGGGATCATTTTTAGTTTAAAGAAGGCTCTAAACTTAGACTTTTAGCTCTGGGTTGGGGTCAAGTTGAGCTTCTAAGAATTTATTAAAAATCAAACAATGTTCTGTTTTCCAAACTCATAAAATCAGAAACATGTACTAAAACTTATGCAAAAATCATGAAACTTTATAGATCTACTACTGAACATATAAACTAAGGTTTTTCGTTAAAGGTCTTGCGCTTTTGGGTGACTTGCCTAATGTACTTTAGACAAAGGTAAATAATCTAGGGTTTTGGGGATATTAACCATGACCTACATGCACAAATGTTCATGAAAAATTCCAGTAACAATGCAGGAGATGCATCATGCCAGGATAAAAATATGGTTCAAAAACCAAGCCTAGAAACCTTCTGGAACTCCAATTAAAAATCAAAAACAGAAACATTTCAGTGAATTATTGAGGAAATGACAGGGACATTTTTCAAAAGGTGCTTTAACAGAAAATTAGTTCATTATTCAAGGATTCAAATAAAATTAGGTTTGGAATTTTTAGATTTTTCCACTGTTTTCTACACACTTAACAACTTTTGGCTAATTAAAGGAAAATAGAAAAATCAATGGAACATTGCAGAAACAGGGGAAAACAGCAGGGGCGGCTGCTCCGGTGGGATTTCTCGCCGGAGAAGAGGGTTAGGGCGGGGATTGAAGTGTCGTGGAGCATCACCGTGACTCAAAGCACTGATTTGTCGAGGATGAAGGCCACGGGGAAGAGGGGAACAGGGCTGGCGACGGTGAGCTCGAGGCGGCGTTCAATGGTGGCCGAGGTGGTGACGCGAGGCGTTCTGCATCAACGGCGATGAACTGCAGCCTTAATCTTGTCAATTGGGTGTGCAAGTACTATAGCAAGTAGCCGGTGAAAGGAATTGGAGAATCATGGTACCACGACGACGAATTTTGGAGAAGAGTGGCCGCCGGTGAGATGTTCGACCGAAAACAGGGGCGGCGGCGTTCCGGAGGAATTAGTGCACGGCCGGGCGGGGCTGGATGGTTGGAGAGTTTCAGGGGGTTGAGGAGAGCTTGCTTGGCACGGTGGTGGGGCCTGGAACTCGCCGGAGTGATCTGGCGTCGTGGAGGTGGCGGTGGTGGTCGGCTATGGCAGTGGCGGCGCTCGGTAGAAGAAGAAGAGAGCAGGGGAGGAAGAAGGGAAAGGAGGGGGCTGGTGCTTGGCCTTATATTCGAAGGAGAGGAGCAAAGGAGAGGGAGGACAGGGCGACTGAGGATTGGGCAGGGAGCCGGCAATGGGGCGTGCGAGGCGGCTAGGGCAGCGGCTACCGCATTGAAGACGACGTGCGGCACAGGAAGGGAAATTGATGGCGCCAAGAGAGAGAGAGAGAGGGAGGGAGGAGGGAGGAAGAGGGAGGAAATCTCTTGCCACCATTCCATGTCGCGGAGGAGTGATGGCGCGCGCCGCTCGGCCGCAAGCACGGCAAGGAGTCGAGGGCGGTGCTGCACTGTTCACGGTACAGCCATTGTCGGTTTCCTTTTTTTTTTAATTCCAATTCCCTCCACTTGAGTCAATTGAAAACTCTAGCTCCCGAGTTCAAACTTTTTTGAAACTTTTTGTGTGGGCTAAGTTAATTATTTGGAACAACTTTTATTATAGAAAGTTTCCCTGATTCAGCTCCTAAAAAGTTTGTGAATTTTCAACTTGGTTCAAACTTGTCGGAATTTTAAAAGGGTTTAAATCTTTATCAAAAATTTTGATAAAATTTCCAAAATTCTATTTTAATGTGTAGTTAATTTTTATGTAAAAACATTGGGGTAGTTTTATGAAGAGAACAGAAGATCTATTAAAAGTCAATTAGGGTTTCTAACAGCGATGAAAACTTCAAACCCAGACCCAAAACCCAAAACGGAAAAAGACGAGATCAAATTCAAATCTTGTGAGCTCAAATTCAAAAGGCCAAAAGGTTGAACTTTTGGGATGTGACAGACCACCCCCCCTTAAAATAATCTCGTCCCGAGATTATAGGTTAAGTAGGGTGGCCAAAGGAATATCAATGAGTAGGAATGCTAAGCAGCGAATGTGAAGAGGATAACGAGGGGACTCACGGCTCTGTGAAAAGCTCGGGGTAGTCCTCCCGCATTTTGTCCTCCCGTTCCCATGTCGCTTCTTCGGTATGTCCGCTCCAAAGTACCTTCAACAACGGAATTGCACGGTTGCGCAATTTGCGTTCCGAACGCGCAAGGATGCGCAGAGGATACTCCACATAAGAGAGGTCGGGTTGGACTTCGACATGCTCCATGGAGATAGGCTCGGTCGGAACACGGAGACACTTCTTCAATTGCGAGATGTGGAAGACATTGTAGACGTCACCGAGAGAGGATGGTAACTCTAGCTCATAGGCCACATTACCACGTCTTGCAAGAATTTTGAAGGGACCAATGTAGCGTGGCGCTAACTTCCCTTTCACTTGAAATCTTTTTGTGCCTCGGAGTGGTGAAACTTTGAGGTAAACATAATCTCCAACCTTGAAGAAAAGTTCTACCCGACGACGATCGGCGTAGCTCTTCTAGCGAGATTGAGCAGCTCGAAGATGTTCCTGAATTTGGCGCACTTGAGCTTCAGCCTCGCGAACCAAATCAGGACCGAAGAAATGTCGTTCCCCGGATTCAGACCAATTCAACGGGGTCCTACAACTTCTTCCATAGAGTGCTTCAAATGGGGACATTTAGAGGCTAGCCTGGTAGCTATTGTTGTAAGAGAACTCCGCAAAAGGTAAGCAGATCTCCCATCTCTTGCCATAGGTCAACACACAAGCCCTCAACATGTCCTCAAGGATTTGATTGACACGTTCGGTCTGTCCTCCCGTTTGCGGGTGGTAAGCCGAACTATGAATCAGCTTGGTGTCCAATGCTTGATGAAGGCTTTTCCAAAACCGAGAGACGAACTGGGTGCCTCGGTCGGAAACTATTGTCTTTGGAACACCGTGAAGACACACGATGTGAGTGAGGTACAACTCGGCATACTGCTTGAAAGAATACGTGGTCTTGACTGGAAGGAAATGTGCAGACTTTGTCAACCGATCAACGATTACCCAGATGGAATCGTAACCACCCGAAGTTCTAGGCAGACCCACAATGAAATCCATGCCAATATCCTCCCATTTCCACGATGGAATAGGCAATGGTTGCAGTGTGCCCGCGGGTTTTAAGTGGATAGCTTTCACCCGCTGACATACGTCACACTTGGAGACGTACTGAGCAATTTCCCGCTTAATGCGAGTCCACCAGAATTTGGTCTTCAAGTCTTGATACATTTTTGTGCTCCCGGGGTGTATGGATAGCAAGGAATCATGGGCTTCATTGAGAACTTTCATTTTCAGCTCATCGACCTTTGGCACCACAAGGCGTTTCCCAAACCATAACACGCCTTGCTCATCGAGAGAAAAACATCCGGCTTCACCCGACTTTACTTTCTCCTGGATACGAGCCATGCATTCGTCATTCTTCTGGGCTTCCTTGATCTCATCCAAAAGTGTGGATTTTATCTCAAGGTTGGCAAGGAAACCCTCTTCCACCATTTGTAAACCAAGCTTCCGAAAATCCTCACATAGGGAGCGATTTCGGGCCTTCCCGATTAGGCAGTTGCAACGGCTTTTGCGACTAAATGCGTCAGCCACAACGTTAGCCTTGCCCGGGTGGTAATGCACCTCTAGCTTGTAGTCCTTGATCAACTCAAGCCATCTTCTTTGCCTCATATTCAAATCGGCCTGGGTGAATATGTTCTTGAGGCTCTTGTGGTCGGTGTAGATATTGCAAGTCTTGCCAAGGAGATAGTGTCGCCAGATTTTTAAAGCATGAACAACGGCGGCAAGCTCAAGATCATGAGTAGGATAATTCTCCTCATGTGGCCTTAATTGGCGAGAAGCATAAGCAATGACCCTCCCGTCTTGCATAAGCACACATCCGAGTCCAACATGAGAAGCGTCGCAAAAGACGTCAAAGCTCTTGTGGATGTCGGGTTGAGCAAGAACGGGCGCTGTGGTAAGCAATGTCTTCAAGGTCTGGAAGGCTTGCTCGCAACTAGGGGACCAAAGAAATTTCTCTCCTTTGCATAACAACCTAGTCATTGGCTTGGCAATCTTGGAGAAATCCTTGATAAACCGACGGTAGTAACCCGCAAGTCCAAGAAAACTGCGGATCTCCTTCACATTGGTAGGTGGAGGCCAATCAAGTACTTCTTGCACCTTGGTGGGATCTACGGCAACACCATTTTCAGAAAGGACGTGCCCAAGAAAAGCCACTTCACGTAGCCAAAACCCGCACTTGCTGAATTTGGCGTAAAGACGGTGTTCACGAAGCTTCCCGAGTACAATTCGAAGGTGAACAGCATGATCTGCTTCCGTCTTGGAAAACACAAGGATATCATCAATGAAGATCACCACACATACATCGAGTTCCTCCATGAAAATAGAGTTCATCAAGTACATGAAGTAGGCAGGGGCATTTGTGAGACCAAAGGACATGACAAGATACTCGTACAAGCCGTAACGAGTAGAAAAGGCGGTTTTCGGAATATCCTCCTCTCTGATCTTTATTTGGTGATAGCCCAGCCTTAAATCAATTTTGGAGAAACAACGAGCGCCAGAGAGCTGATCGAAAAGGATATCGATCCGCGGAAGGGGATATTTGTTTTTTGATGGTAACGGCGTTCAAGGGACGATAATCGACACACATACGCAATGTGCCGTCTTTCTTCTTCACAAAGATAGCGGGACATCCCCAAGGCGAAGAACTTGGGCGAATGAAACCCTTGTCGAGGAGATCTTTCAACTGTTTCTTCATTTCAGCCAACTCCTCAGAAGACATTGGATACGGCCATTTCGAAATAGGAGCCGTTCCTGGTTCGAGTTCAATGGCAAACTCAACAGCCCGGTCGGGCGGCATACCCGGCAAATCATCAGGGAAAATATCCGGATATTCGCACACAACAGGGATAGAGGAAAGCTCGGAACTAGTCGCTCCTTTCAAATGGTACAACCCGGAATCATCACCCCCAAGGCATAGTGAAAAACGATCGCCGGTTGAGCCTTTCAGAGAAACAACTCTGGAAGCCACGTGGATGACGGCATCATGAGAAATCATCCAATTCATTCCAAGAATAATATCTAACCCCTGAAGATCTAGGAGTAAAAGATTGGCTTGCAAGGTAACACCGCTGACTGGAGTCAATGATGTCGGAACCATGGAGTCTACGTGGATTTTGGCTCCGGGGGATTCTATGAGGTAAGGTGTACGGGTAGGGAATATCTTAAGGTTATACTGAGTGGCGTACTCGCGCCTAATAAAGGAATGGGATGCACCAGAATCAAAAAGAACTTTGGTAGGACGGGAGTCGACGGATAACGTACCAACGAGCACGTCAGCACCTTCGGGCACATCCGCGGCGGTCGTGTAGTTAACATGGCCACGCTTGGGAACTTGGGGCTCGTTGCCTGGTTGAGGTGGAGCAGCGACAGGTGGGCGCGGTGGCTGGTTTGGAGCAGCAGCCCCGGCTCCACGCCTTGGGTACGGACAGCCACGGGATAGATGACCGCGCTGGCCGCAGTTGAAGCACGGACCAACAACTTGATTTCCAACCTGACCCGCAGGTGGCCTGGGAGCTTGTCCAGCGGCAGGAGGAGCACGACGGACCACCCACATGGGCTGCGGTGAAGCCAAGCCCGTTCGGGGACGCTGCGGGTTCCCGTTCTGTGGCGGCGGGGCAGCACGCTTGCGATTTTTGGCAGCAAGCTTGTTCATCTTGTCTTCCGCAACGATGGCACGATCCACCAGCTGGTTAAAGCTACGGACATCCGAGATGATAATGGACAGCTTGTCCTGCATCTCCTCAGAAAGGCCATTGTAGAAGTAGCCTCTCTTGGCCGCGTCGGTAGCCACTTCGGTTTGGGCGTATTGTGCGAGGTAGTTGAATTGATGCACATACTCCATCACCGATCGGTTGCCTTGCCGGAGAGCGAGGAACTCCAACCTCTTGATCTCCATCACGCCATCCGGGATGTGGAAGGCGCGGAAGGCAGTGCGGAACTCTTGCCAAGTATAGCGGTGATTGTCGGGCTGGGTGGCACGGTAGGTGTCCCACCATGCACCGGCTTCGTTCTGAAGCTGATGAGCAGCAAAAAGGACCTTCTGATGCTCCCCGCACCGGAGTAAATCGAGCTTCTGCTCAATGGTACGGAGCCAGTGGTCGGCATCGAGGGGGTCCTTGGCCCGAGTGAAGATAGGCGGCTCGGTGCGGCGAAAGTCGGAGAAGTCATCCTCACGAGCAGCGTTACGCTCCGCACTACGCTGACTGATGCCCTCAGCGATGATACGGAGATACTCGGAGTGCTCCCGCCGATTGTGCTCGATTTGCATGAGCACTTCAGCCATGGTAGGGGCTGGTGGTGGCGGTGGTGGTGTGGTCTGGCGTCCTTGGCCTTCAGCAGCTCCGGAGGCTTCACCGGCCTCACGAGTGCGGCTTCGGGTATTCATCCTGTCGCCAAAACCACGGTTAGCGACCGGAAGAAGGGATATCAAGACGACACATCATATGACAGCAAGGACGTGTCATAATCAGGAAGGTATGTTTTGCTGGAACACTATCGGTGATACGAAGGCAACGATGGATGCTACGAGATGACAGACATGGTGTATCGACCAACATACACCGATGTTCAGATTTGATGAGCTCACTAAACTTGAACACGAAACTCAAAACAACGACAAAAGTTTTGAAAGCTTGAACAAATCGTTTTAATGGTGAAACAAGCTTGTTCCTTTTGTTGTTAAAAACCAGCCAACAAAGATGATCGAAACACAACTAGCAATCTGCATCTCAAAACCAAGCAAGGAGATGATCGATGCATGCAATGATATGCAAACATGCTCCGCACTAACGATTCTCACACGGATGCATAACACTCTCCCAAACACACAACACTACTGAAAGTAAACACACAACGTTAACATGGGCGATTTTGAATAGAAGGAGGGGTTTAGACAAAACACGCGCCCTAACACAAATGGGTGGCTGCCAAGACCTGCTAAACTATTCTAACGACCCATCTATCAAGGAGGGCAGCATGCAGGGGTGCATTTCTAGTTTTCAAAATCCAAACAAATTAAGAAAGGTGAGGGCCTAAAAACAGCAACTACCACTACAACTTTTAGTTGGTTTTAGTGATCTTAAGACACAACTACCCACCCCGTGTTTGCTAAGCAAAATTTTAGGGTGTATTTGTGAATCTTAGCTTTAATACCAGCCCTTGTGAGGAACCCGACCAATTTACATTCAAGTTTACCAAGTTGACTCGCGGCCAACGTAGGGTATGCGAGAACTCAACCCGATAAAAGAGAATATAAACCCGGCAGTCCCCCGACATGCTTCTCAAGCAACGCCCAAGATCCAAGCACGTCGGCAACGTCACAGGTGATACATTACAGAGGTCACATTAATTTAACAACATTAATTTAACAATATTCTTACATACCAAGGTCCATCAGAAGTCTTGAAACTACAATTTAAAAAGCGGAAGCAATTCTAAGGAATGCGATAGTCGCAGCGGTAGCAGCAAGGAAACAGCAAAAGATTGCGATGCCCAGCCCACGAACATCGCAAATCACGGTCACTCGAAAGTCTTGACTTCGCCTCGCCCTCGCGGGCATCGGCAGGGACGAAGTAGCCGAAGACCAGCTCGTCCTCACCTGCAAAAACTTAAACAACAAACGTTGAGTACGAAGGTACTCGCAAGTCTTACCCTGTGGTGGGAATTAGTCCCGACTCCAAGGATAATGCAATGAGGCTGTAGCAAGGTATAAGGTATAGGAATAGACTCAATTGCTTAAGGCTGAAACTAAGCATATGTGAAAAAGCATAAACTGAAAGGGACTCTTGCGGGCATGAACATCTAATAAACCCAATCCCTAAGTACCACGTAACCATAACCATGTATAATACCCTCATCCATGTTCCATCCGAACCATGGATACCAATAACCAGACTTCAATTCTCAACATGTTATGTGACAACTCTACGATATTATCCAAAGGACACTGAGCTTGATCATAACCGAGATCGCGGCGGATTCGAACCGATTTTACGCCCTGCAGGGAAGTCCAACTGTACCCACACGACTGAGGACCATACGGCTCATGCAACCCGCTAAAGTTACACAAGGGGGTACTCATGTCAACCTTTTTCACACTCGTGCCCACACGGTTGGAAAATCCACACGGTGCCGAGTACCACGGCCTCGCAGGCACACGTGAGTCCCTCGTCGAGTATCACGGCCTCGCAGGCACCCATGAATCCCTCGTTCCACACACCGTGCAGTCATCGGCCAAACGTTGGTACGCAGTGAGATACTCAGCTTGTATTACCATTATATCGGACATATGGTATGAACGAAAAGTGCTCAGGCCAAGAATAACACGGCCGGGTCCTAGGTCAACCCAGACGGGGCCTACGGCACACAAGACCTCCGTGTCTTGCTGCACTCCTATCCCACCGTCCAGATTTCAGTTTTTAACACTTTTCAACTTTTACCAACATATAAACTCGCCACAAGTCCATAAGTAATCAAGGTGGTTCCTATACATGCGAGTGGGACGTACCACTCGACTTCTACCGTGTTATCTAAGCATGGCAAAGCATTTCGTGACTCGAAACAATGACACTCTACCCAATTTGTCAAGGTGACGTAAGCAATAGCAAGGAGGGGTACATGCAGCAATAATAGGTGTTCCCGATTTTATCACTATGCCCGACTTAATGCAAACCCTAGATGTAAGCATTCATTTAATAATTAAGTAAATTACTTAGGGTAGCAATATGAGGTGCTTGCCTTCAACAACAGTGGTGTTGTCTTCCGCAGCAGCTGGATCAACCTCTGGTGCTTCTCCCGTAGCAGCACCTGCGTCACTCTCTGGCGGATCGTACTCTATAAAGCAAAAATATGTCGATATGAGATGCATGCCATGATGCCATGGTGCACAAATGATGCAATAAGATGCAGAGAGGTAGCTACTGAGTCGACGAACACAATACAAAAAGAACGAAGTTAATCGGAGTTCTACGGCTCAAGTTATGGTCAAAACAGTCTTACCGATTCCGGTTACGGGTTTTCCCGGTTCTGATATCGGGTGGCACACGGATGTCGTTTCCGGGAAAAATCCCAAAACACATCACATGTACTGGCTTTACTAAGTGGCTTGGGTTACTACGAGACTAAGTTTGAGTGGGTTTGACTCGCGTTAGCAGGAACACGAGCCCTCCGATGGTCGTTGCCCGTTTACGACATCGGGAATACCGTAACGGTGCCGTAAAAGTCGTAACGACTTTTCTAGTGAAATTCAAGGTGAAGTTATAGGCATGGGACCATTTTTAGTTTAAAGAAGGCTCTAAACTAAGACTTTTTGCTCTGGGTTGGGGTCAAGTTGAGCTTCTAAGAATTTATTAAAAATCAAACAATGTTCTGTTTTCCAAACTCATAAAATCAGAAACATGTACTAAAACTTATGCAGAAATCATGAAACTTTATAGATCTACTACTGAACATATAAACTAAGGTTTTTCATTAAAGGTCTTGGGCTTTTGGGTGACTTGCCTAATGTACTTTAGACAAAGGTAAATAATCTAGGGTTTTGGGGATATTAACCATGACCTACATGCACAAATGTTCATGAAAAATTCCAGTAAACATTCAGGAGATGCATCATGTCAGGATAAAAATATGGTTCAAAAACCAAGCCTAGAAACCTTCTGAAACTCCAATTAAAAATCAAAAACAGCAACATTTCAATGAATTATTGAGGAAGTGACAGGGACATTTTTGAAAAGGTGCTTTAACAGAAAATTAGTTCATTATTCAAGGATTCGAATAAAATTAGGTTTGGAATTTTTAGATTTTTCCACTGTTTTCTACACACTTAACAACTTTTGGCTAATTAAAGGAAAATGGAAAAATCAATGGAACATTGCAGAAACAGGGGAAAACAGCAGGGGCGGCTGCTCCGGTGAGATTTCTCGCCGGAGAAGAGGGTTAGGGCGGGGATTGAAGTGTCGTGAAGCATCACCGTGACTCAAAGCACTGATTTGTCGAGGATGAAGGCCACGGGGAAGAGGGGAACATGGCTGGCGACGGTGAGCTCGAGGCAGCGTTCAATGGTGGCCGAGGTGGTGACGCGAGGCGTTCTTCATCAACGGCGATGAACTGCGGCCTTAATCTTGTCAATTGGGTGCGCAAGTACTAGAGCAAGTAGCTGGTGAAAGGAATTGGAGAATCATGGTACCACGACGACGAATTTTGGAGAAGAGTGGCCGCCGTTGAGATGTTCGGCCGAAAACAGGGGCGGCGGCGTTCCGGAGGAATTAGTGCACGGCCGGGCGGGGCTGGATGGTTGGAGAGTTTCAGGGGGTTGAGGAGAGCTGTCTTGGCACGGTGGTGGGGCCTGGAACTCGCCGGAGTGATCTGGCGTCGTGGAGGTGGCGGTGGCGGTCGGCTATGGCAGTGGCGGCGCTCGGCAGAAGAAGAAGAGAGCAGGGGAGGAAGAAGGGAAAGGAGGGGGCTGGTGCTTGGCCTTATATTCGAAGGAGAGGAGCAAAGGAGAGGGAGGACAGGGCGACTGAGGATTGGGCAGGGAGCCGGCAATGGGGCGTGCGAGGCGGCTAGGGCAGCGGCTACCGCCTTGAAGACGACGTGCGGCACAGGAAGGGAAATTGATGGCGCCAAGAGAGAGAGAGAGGGAGGGAGGAGGGAGGAAGAGGGAGGAAATCTCTTGCCACCATTCAATGCCGCGGAGGAGTGATGGCGCACGCTGCTCGGCCGCAAGCACGACAAGGAGTCGAGGGCGGCGCTGCACTGTTCACGGTACAGCCATTGTCGGTTTCCTTTTTTTTTTTAATTCCAATTCCCTCCACTTGAGTCAATTGAAAACTCTAGCTCCCGAGTTCAAACTTTTTTGAAACTTTTTTTGTGGGCTAAGTTAATTATTTGGAACAACTTTTATTATAGAAAGTTTCCCTGATTCAGCTCCTAAAAAGTTTGTGAATTTTCAACTTGGTTCAAACTTGTCGGAATTTTAAAAGGGTTTAAATCTTTATCAAAAATTTTGATAAAATTTCCAAAATTCTATTTTAATGTGTAGTTAATTTTTATGTAAAAACATTGGGGTAGTTTTATGAAGAGAACAGAAGATCTATTAAAAGTCAATTAGGGTTTCTAACAGCGACGAAAACTTCAAACCCAGACCCAAAAGCCAAAACGGAAAAAGACAAGATCAAATTCAAATCTTGTGAGCTCAAATTCAAAAGGACAAAAGGTTGAACTTTTGGGATGTGACACAACCGCAAAGGCATTCTTAGGCATGTCGACCGCGGCTTAGAAACCACTCACCATCAGACAAAGGTTTCTCAATCGGATGGCGTTGGACGCAAAATGGCATTTAAATCTCAGTATAGCTTGAGTCGAGATGCCTTTGATGCCTTGCTGACAATTTTGGGTAGCTTGTTTCTAAAGGGTCACATTCTACCAAGTGCATTACGAGTCACAGAAACTCCTTCGCGCACTTAAGATGCCATATAAGCAGATACATGCGTGTCCAAAGGGGTGCATCCGATATCGGAAGGAATATTCAGAAGCAAAGTACTATCCAAAGTGTAACTCCTCTAGGTTCCTGGAGGTAGACTCTAGTGATGGCCAAAAGAGGCAGCTCAAGATCACGTGAAGATTGTACGGTACCTTCCATTCATACCAAGGATCCAACGGCTATACATGATCGAGGAATCCGTGAAACATATGACATGGCATAAGAAGGTAAACGATACAATCCTGATAAGATGGTGCATCCATCCGACTGTGAAGCATGGATCCACTTTGATGGGATTCATCATGACAAAGCATTAGAGGCTCGTAATGTATGTATTGCATTGGCAACAAATAGGTTCAATCCTTTTGGAATGTGGCTGCACCATACACATGTTGGCCCATTTTCGTTATCCCTTAATCTCCCCCCGGGCGTCGTCTTTCAGAACATGTTCTTATCGTTGATAATTCCTGAACACCTAGGGAGTAATATGGGTGTGTTCATGGAGCCTATGATTAATGAATTGATCTGTGCTTGGGAGGAGGGGTATGGACATACAACCGATCTACAAAGAGAAACTTAAAAATGCATGTCTGGTACCACTACTCCCTGCATGACTTCCCTGCGTATGAGATTTTCTGCGCCTAGTGTGTTCATGGTAAGTTTTCATGCCCAATATGCAAGGGTGGAAAGTTTTCATCATTCGACAAACATCGCCAATTCCTCCCTCTTGACCATCCATTCAGACGAGACATCAAGAACTTTACGAAAGGTGTCGTAGTTACTGACCCTACACCGCAGATGAAGATAGGTCTCACGGTTCATCGTCAGATAGATGCTCTCGTGGTCAATTAACAAGAAGGTGGTTTTGTGGGATATGGTGAGGAACACATGTGGAATCATAAGTTGGACTTGTTGAGGCTTTCCTATTTTGATGACCTTCTTTTTCCACATAACAATGATGTAATGCACACCGAAAAGAATGTTGCTAAGGCACTTTGGTTAACAATCATAGACATTTCTGATAAGACCAAGTACAACGTTAAGGCTAGAGTGGATCTGACAACGTTATGCTATAGACCAAACCTAGAGATGAAGCCTCCTAGTTGCGGCAAGACATGGAGAAGGCCTAAGGCCGAATTCGTTTTGACGAAGCCCCAAAGGAGGGAGGTACTAGAATGGTTCCAAACCTTAATTTTTTGTGACGGGTATGCAGCGAATCTAAGGAGGGGAGTGAAATTATCTACTATGCGAATCAATGGGATGAAGAGTCATGACTTCCACCTATGGACTATTGAGCGGCTTCGTTCGGCGATGGTTCGAGGTTATGTCCCAAAGCATGTGTGGCAAGTGCTGGCAGAGTTAACCTATTTCTTTCGCCAGATTTGTGCAAAGGAGCTATCTTGGACCGTGATTACAGACTTGGAAAGAATGACACCTGTGTTGCTCTGTAAATTGGAGAAAATTTTTCCACTAGTCTTCTTCCTTCCAATTCAGTATTTGATTTTGCACCTCCCGTATGAGGCAAGAATGGGGGGGCTATGCAGGCCCGTTGGTGCTATCTAGTTGAGAGATGCTTAAAGGTTCTTCGAACTAAATGTTAAAATAAAGCCAAAATTGAGGCTTCCATTGCAGAGGCATACATAATGGAGGTGTCAAACTTCACAACAACATACTATGGTGACAAGCTACCTAGCTTGCATAACTCCCTCATTACAATGCTAGCGAAAATGAATCGAACCTCAGCCTTTTCCGATGGCAACTAGGTAGTGCAAGTGATGCGAATCCCAAGAACTTAAAACATGAATAGCAGCGCACTACCATGCTATATGTGTTGAACAACCTATCTGAAGTGGAGCCGTATATGCTGTAACTTCTCAACGAACTTGTTCTCTAGTATTGTCGCGTGCAAACTATTTTGTATCTAAACCCCTTGTTTCTCGCCTATGTAGGGAATTTCATCATCAATTCTGGAATGAGCAAGGGAACCTACCCCGCAGGAATCTAAGACCCTACTTAAATAGGATTCGGGAAATGGAATGCCTGATTTCATTTCTTGGTTCAAACAGAAGGTTCTTGTAGGGCCAAACCAATGCGTCTATGAGTGTCGACATCAGAAAGGTTGCCAATGGCTTTGCCTATAGGGTCAGGTCATTTACCGGCTATGACGTCAATGGCTATCGCTTTCACACAACAAGATACGAGCAGGGTAGGCCCAATCGATGAACCACAAGTTCTGGAGATTTTACGCCTGCGATGGGTCGAGTATTATGGAATAATTGAAGAAATATAAGAGCTCAAGTTTCATGGTTGCAAACCTCTTAATCCTGTCATATTCAAATGCCATTGGTTTGATCCTGAAGTAACGAGACGAACCCCTAATCTTGGGCTAGTTGAAATTCGTCGGAATTTCGTCTTACCAGGAGAGATGTATATATTGTGGCTCAACAGGCCACGCAAGTTTATTATGTGTCATACCCGTGCCAAACCGACAACCGTCTTAAGGGTTGGGATACACGAGGTGTCGCCACACGGTAAAGTACCTATCCCAAACGATGAAGATTACAACGTTGACCCAAACACATATGACGGAGAGTTCTTTCAAGAATAGAGGCTAGAAGGCAGTTTTGAGATAGACTTAATCGAAACGATCGGAATGGAAGTAGACTATGAAAGGGTTGTTCGCGAGGAACATGGAGATAAGGTGCAAGATGTGCAAGACTTAGCATTACTTGAGCGTTTAAGTCTAGGCCAAGACAATAAAGAGAACATTGCTCCTTTGGATAGTGTTGCATATATCGACATGGAGGATAGCGACGACGAGACTTATGATCCAACTAAACCTGATTATGATGATTACTTCTAGCACATGTAATATTATATTATTTTATAATTCTATTTTTTTTTACAGATCTTTCTAAGTACCTATTGTTTACCTCTGCTTATTCATTTCCTCTTTTATATTACTGGTGATTGGACAAAGATGGTGGGCGGTATCAGGAACATAGCATCGTTTACTGAAGGAGCCATCACCTGAGTCAGAGGAGGAGGTACCACAGACGAAGGAGGCAATGGGCGTCGCCTGAGGAGGAGCAGGAGGACGACGCGGAGGAGGCAGTGCCGTCGTCTGAGGAGGCGGGTGCAGCGGGTTCGTCGGGTGTCTACCAATGAGGTCCCTCAAGCCTCCTTCAACGACCGATACCTCCTGAGAGACGCCCGGTGATTCGACCCAACGGGGAAAGGTAAGTAACTTTAAATTTTATCACTACTTCTTCATTCCATATGTTGAAAATCACAATACAAAATAATATCTTTCTTAATTATTTCAACAGGAACTAGAAGGTTGTGGTAGAAGGTGAACACAGATGGCATGTCAGTGGCATCTTGGGTCTTCTGTGCAAGGAACACTTTTCTGGCCTGGTTCAGTGCGGAGGAGTGTGGCAGCCTGCCTACACATTTGACCACTATGTGGCCGTCCCGATTCCAGAGATCGAGATGGTAGGTTATACAGCAACAAGGCGGAGCGGGTGATGGCCGAGCTGTGGGTAATTCTTCCTCACACTACATTGCTCAATATCACATTCATGACACATTTTTTAAATAATGAGCTGACGCATAGTGTCTATATGCAGGATTTCTTCAGATGCGTGGAGGGATATGAGGACAGAGTAGCTAGGGTCGCCAACAAAGCCTGTTACAAACTCGTGAAAGGACATGCATTACGAGGCATGCATCCAGGCCGTCCTCACGTACCACGCCGACTTCCTCAAGGTGAAGGTCAGAAAAGGTCAAGTAAGAACCATGACGCTGACTCGAGAGCAATACCTGGAGGTAAACATGGAACATTAAAGGTAATTTGTTTTGAGAATAAGTATGCTTAATTTGATCTTCTTATATGACGTGTAGGTGCCTCCGTGGTGGTGCGCACAGCATTTGTAGTGTTGGACACAGATGGTGGACAAGTGGTGCACTGAGGAGTGGGAGGAGAGGCACAACGCTTGTCGGGAGCGGCATTTGATGCCAGGTGCACCACACCATCAAGACAACCTGAACCTTGATGCATACGGAGAGAGATAAGTATGTGAATTCATTAATTTATTCTAATGCTTAATCCTTCATATTTTCTAATCATCTTGCTGTTTTGCTCGTAGTTATCATCACATGGTGGTGAGCCTTGCTCCCAGATCCAGGCATATGCTATGTCTCGCAAGTGCAAGGCAACGTCCGATGTCCACTACAACCCAGAGGACCCACCCGAGACGTACAACAATGCAAGCGTTCATAGCCGCCTCAGCGAGTACACATCAATGACGGTTCATGGAGAAAATTACGATTCGACCACCCAAGACTTTGATGGTGAAGTCTTCATGAGGGCGGAAGGAGGCAAGAAGCATTGACACTACTGGCTTGGCGACGGCATAATCGACAGTACAAGTACTCCTACTCTCTCACAGATTCGAGCAAGGAGCACCAGCTCGAGCCCGGCCGTACACCCACGGCCGAGCAGTTCGCAGCACTAGATGGAGGTACTTCAGTTATTTTTTTTGTTTTATTCATCATCCATTGGTTGTACATACATTGAAATTACTTGTAACAATGGTGAGATCATATTGTAGGCCCAGGTGCAAGAAGAGAGGAGGCTATGGGAGGAGATGAAAGTAAGGTTACGACAGGAGATGGACACGAGGTTGGCGGCCCAACAGGAGCAGATGTTTTAGTTCTTGCAATCTATTGGCATCCAAAAGGATCCAACCCTACCACAATGTATGCCAGCAACTACTCCCGTAAGTACGAATGTTTACCTATATCAAAAACTAAGAACACACTACCAACACACACAGTCTCACCAAAACAGGTCATTTTTAAAGTAACTGTAATCTTGCCTCATAGACGTAATCTTTGTGCAAAATCAATCAGCAACATCGAATGATGTACCTCATCAACTTGGACCATCGCTGACATTGAATGTGGGGACTCATCAATTCGGAGCGTCGCTGCTGTTAAATGTTCGGCCTTATCACTCCCGACCGTCACCGTAGTCAGCTAAACCCCTTGTTTCTGGATGTTTTCTTGTTCCATTTGTCGCACTTGGCAGTTATGTTTATGAATGACTTATTCATGTCATGTTAAAGGTGATATTTGTGAAACTATTGTGTTCTATGTAATGTATGGTGAGAAATATATGATGTTTTATGAAATATGTGATGTTCTGTGATATACATGATCTTTGGTGATATATGTTTGTGATATCTGTGTTGTTTGATAAATATGTGTTATATATGTGATATTTGATTGGTTGTAACGTAATAAACAGAAAAAAATCTTTAGGTTTGTAACTAATTTGCTGAGTGTAATGACCGTAACACTCGGCAAAGGGTGCCTTTGCCGAGTGTATTTACCATAACACTCGGCAAAGACTTAGGCCTTTGCCAGGTGTACTGGAGTAGGCGTCTTTGCGAGTGCCCTGTATCAGACACTCAACAAACTCTTCAGCCTTTGCCGAGGGCCCTGGGTCAGATACTCGACAAAAGGTCCGTCTCCGTTAAACTCCGTTTCGACAACTTTTGCCGAGTGCCCGATGGATGATACTCGGCAAAGATGCCTTTGCCGGCAAATTCTTTGCCGAGTGTTCTTTGCCGACGGCCACGCTCGGCAAAGCCTTTGTCGAGTCTTTTCCGAGATTCGTCGAGTGCCCCAGACACACGACAAAGAAGGCGACTCCCATAGTGTTTAAGGGCTGAAAAAATTAGGATCATCTTGTATGTCTCAGTTCTTCACATCTGCAGGAGAAGTAGTCAATCTCAAACTAGACTTACAAAAGATTTGATATAATGGACATACCGTTCTTGGAGATGTTTAGGTAGAAAGGTTCAAGAAATCTTTCAAATCAAATGAACTGAAATTCCAAACAGACTATGTCCGAGCCGCAGCAGCAACCTTGGTGTCCTCTTGTCAATTCAATTTATCTAGCTGTAGGGTTTATGTCTAGAGTAATCACATCTAGATTCAACCCTTGTTTTTGTTTAGATCATAAAAAGAATGTTACAGACAGTGAGTTTCGAATGGATGGGCGAACAGCCTGAGTGTGAGTGAGGAGATAGAAGAAGGCTTCTATCACAAAAAAAAAGAAGAAAAGAAAAGAAAGAAAGAAAGAAAGAAAAATGCTTTGAAAGCCATCAAATTGAGTCCTGCCACTCATTGTCACATCCCAAAATTCACATTTTGGAATGTGAATCGTTTTCCAACAGCAAACATTAAAATTCATATATTTTTAGTATTTTAGTTAAAATCAAACTTACATTGGTTTTATTTTATTTTTAAAAGTGTTACTTATTTTAAAATATTATGTAATTTGTTTTTTAAAAAAACCCTATTTAGTTCAATTAAAATGATTTAAAAATAAATTTGATTTAGTTTATAAAATACTACTTTCTTTCTGTGATCAATCATAATGGTGAAACCTTTCTTTTCAATGATGATCGTGATCTTTTCTCTTGCATGAACCGTTCCCTTTCTATCCGCATTTGCCATCGTGCTCTTTTTCCTAGAACAGTCCCACATGATAGACACGTCGATCCACCATCACCAAACAATCAAGACACGAGGTGGTGCTGCTTCACTCCACGTATCTCACACATGTATCTCGATCCAATGTCAACCTTATCCATCTCATCAATCATGAATGTGCAAAAGGAAAGGTTTTTATCCAATATCGAGATTAAACCTTCCGTTATCAGATTTTTCCCTCCGAAATACATCTCCCCTTCCTTCCCCCACCCCTCTCACCTCTCCTATAAATACTAGGGTCTTCCCACATTCTCCCCCACCCCTCAAACCCTAACCACGCCGCCGCGCCGTGTCCTCATATCCAGACCTGCAGCCGCCGAGTGGCATGCCCGTTCCCGATGATCCGTCCATCCAAATTCCATGAAATTTTACTAGAAGATGCGCCTTGAAGTCCTCTACAACATATCCAAAATTCACTGCAATCGGAGGATCCATGCTCTGGGATCTAAATCTTGGTGGTAGCTGTTTAGGATTCCAGGCAGATTTTGCGCGCATGTTGGTAACTTCATCTTGTTTTGTCCCAATTCCGAAGTCCTCTTAATGTGATACCTGCTCCATGGTATGTTCCAGGAAGTTTCTTTGGCTCCACAAAAGGACGCGCTCAGATCACCAAGGATGACATGAGAAAAGCGTTTTTCTAACCAGCTGCCGCTGCAGGACCTTTAGCAGATCCAACCGCTCGATCTCCCTTTCAGGTGAAGTTATGACAAAATCATCATGTCCCAATCGTGTCCCATATTTCAATATAACCTTTTGATACAATTCCATGTTCATACCTGCTGCCCATTGGTGAGAACGCGCACACCTTTATCTTAATGTCTCTATAGGACAGAAATCGTACCTTGAACATTCGTCATTATTTAACCGTTGCATCCGAGAAAACCCAAACAAACCAGTCATATCTCTAACCATGAATTTAAATTCTCTACATAGTGCTCACCTTGTTTCACAAAATACTCAAAGGATGTCGTCGTTGCACACCTTGATCGTCGTCATCATCCTGTCTCCACCGTCGTCGCAATGCCGAGTATTCCTTGCTCTTTGAAAAACTATTTGGTGAGCCCTTCTTATACAGTATCACATATCACTCTCAATTATCATTATCGTTGTATGGTAAATCTTAGGTTTGTTTGATTGATTGTTTGTCGGTAGCATACGCGATATGAACACAAGATTTGGAACGATGGACTTCAAGAACAACAATTATGATCACTGAGTAGAAACAACTATTGAGGCAAGTGTCCTTCATCATCTTAGCACCTATTCTTTCTTATCTCATAAATTGATTCCATGCTCGAGTCAATATGCGGAAACTCCTATGATAGGGTTTACTAGAATTGTTTGATTATCCTCGTCGCCTGAATCTTGGATTTAAATTGGGTAGATCTTGCTTAGTTTGTTGTGCTAATTGGGATTGACTTATCTTATGGTAATTAATGTCGGTTATGATTGGATGATGGTTACGGATGATGATGTTACTGGAAGGAATCCAAGCAAGTGTAAACGATGGTGGATGCAGTTGGTACGGATTGGGTTTGACGGAATGCTTGCTTAGGTCCTAAGGAATCAATCAGGGAGCGGCCACCTAGGATAACAGTGCGACCACAAGACTCAAAATGGGATAGACTTGGCTGATTAATTAGGTGCTCTTCCAGCCTTGTGCAAGCCAAATGGCGGAGTGGGGAATAGGAGCTAATGAGCTACCTTTCGATCCGAACGGCGCAAGAGGGGGCCCTTGGTAAGGAATAGGTACCGGAGGGCTGTTCTATGGACAGGTACCCCACAGTCGGTCGTTAGCGAGTAGGCATCGGAAGGTCGTCCTGAGACAGGTGCCCGAAGGTCGTTCTCCTCCGGTAAAACCTTAGCGGGCGTGCGCGTACTGGAAGAACCTTCAGAAAGGCCTCGTAGTGAAACCCTGCCACACACCTAAGGAAGTGTGAATGTGAGTCGCGATCATGACATACAAAGGTGATCACGACTTGTGGGTAAAGTGGTGCTACCTCTACACAGTGTACAACTATCATGACAGTCGTGCTCATAGTTATGAGCAGCCTGGATCCTCACCCGAGTAGTTGGATGATTTCAGAAGGTTGCTTTGAAGATGGAGATGTCACACCAATGATTGTTTGGGATTGGGTTGGACTCTCACTTAGTTAAATAGGACACTAATCTTAATTAACCATTAATTGCTGCAAACCGCTTTATAGCCTTTCTTATATTGGTAGTTATGTCATACTTTCCCACACTTACGGAGTATAATATGTGTTCACACTTGCTATACACAAAATATATATTGCTCAGTGAATGAAGATGAAGAGCTGAAAAACTGAAGATGGTTAGGAGAACTAGACATGTGATCTTCTGGTCGACTTCCTGTGGAGATGAAAGACGCATACGCATATCAAAGCTTCGTTACCCTGACGGATCATTTTTGTTTGATTATTTTGTAATTACTTATTTGATTATATAGAGATATTGTTTATTTTATCACATATATTGTTCTGTATGTGTGAAAACTTGATCCTGGGCATGGATATAGATGAGTTTGGTTTTGGTCCTTGAAACCAAGTGTGACACTCATATGCATTGACCCAATGGTTTTAGTACAAAGTCGATAAAAATTGACTTTAAAATTACCCACACTACTATTGAGAAGCTGTTCTAATTTTCGCAGATAGAATGAAATAGGAAAAAGAGCTAGAGAAAACTATGTCTTTTTTTTTGCAATAATCTAGAGCTAAAATTGTACTCCTTTATACTTTTAATGTTGTAGAAGTTTTGTTTAAACATTAACTTTGACCTTTCATATTATTTAAAAATAATTTAAATAAATAATTTATAAATTAAGTTTATATATCTTTAGTGACAAAACAAATTATAACAAAATACTACCTGGCAATTTAGATATTTAACATTATTTTGATCCCTCGTCTTATTTAATAAATTAAAAAAATATTATATATGTTATTATGATTTTATTTATCATTAAAGGTATATGAATCACTACTAATGGTTTTAGACATTTGAAATAATTTTTTAAATAAGACGAACTATCAAATATGATTAAAAATTAAATATGTCAGTAATAAAAAATCAAGGTAGTGATACTGCGGATCTGATTATAAAACAAAGGGTTCATATTGTAGAATGAGATTTAACAATTTAAGTCTCCAAATTGTACAATATCACAAGCTGAAATGGACATCTTTTATCAGATTGTGGCACAGATATTTATGCTTTTGTTATTTTTTTCAAGGCGTCGCCTAAGCCAGTCTTTCAGAGGAGCCATGGCATCCACCTCGCCTTATCAAATGTGGTGTGAAATAGAATAAAAAAAACAGAAGAAGGAGAAAGAGGACAGGGAGGGGGCCATGGCTGGGAAGGAAGAGGAGCAGCGACTGCTTGTAGATCTGAGAGAGGGGAAAAGAGGATGTAAGTCATAATGGGAGGTACTCTTCCTCCCACAATATAAGCATTATTGGGTTTGGTCGAAATCATATGAGTTTAACTTTGACTACCAATATCTATAAAAATAAATTAATTTAAATATATATAGTCACATATTATGATAATTTATCTTATGATGAATCTAATGATATCATTTTTATATGACTAAACATTATAAATTGACTTTGACGAAACTTAAAAGTGCTTATATTGAGTGACTAAAGGGTGGAAAGAAGAGCGGAAAATAGAGGGCTCTCCTTACCATGCAAAGAGAGAGAGCACGACACTGCTTGTCATGTGAAGAGGAGAGGAGAGGAGGAGAAGGAGGTCGAGTGCGTTAATACAGTTGTCATGGGAAGACAGGGTGCAGGGTGGGCACATTAGTGGGCTGAAGCAAGCATCTTTTCTATTCTTCTTATTTCTCATCTTTCTTTTTTTTTCTATTTTTTTCTTTTTCCTTGTATTGTATCGGTCTCTATTTTTTTTTATTTTATGGCATGGTCTTTTCTCGCCTTATAATCGTCTAGATGATTGGAAGGGTACTAAGCCCTACGTGTCACCTCACTACTTTAAAAATAAAGCTTTTGTCATTAAACTTGATATGACTTTAACAGAACTAAAATTGAATTATGAAATCTAAATAAATAAGCACTTTCTTAAATTTTACAGTCCTAAATTCTATGATCCACAATTCAAAATTAAAATTTCACGGTCTAAATCTGAAACAAAGTGACTCTGAAACTCGTGAAAATAAGCGAACGAAATGGAAGGAGCGGGGGACTCAGTATTGGGGTCGAGCCGCGTGTCTGCCGCCCGAACCCAGCAGCCGAGTTCAGGTTCAGTCACGAGGTCCTTGCCTTGTCACCGCATCGCATTCGCCCGAGGAGAGCAAGAGCAGAGAGAGCAATGCCGCCGCGGAGGGGGCGGCCGAGGAAGGGCGACCGGCGGATCGACGCGGCCGTCGACCACTTTGCCGTCATGGGCTACGCCGCGCGCGACGTCCAGACCGTCGTCAATCGCCTCCTCAAGGTCCTCCCTCCTTTTCTCTTTATCCTTCGCCATTAATCCTGGTCGTGGAAATGTACTAGGGTTTAGTACTTTTGTTTTTCCCCCGTTCCTCTCCTCTGCGAATCGGGAGTCCAAAGGTTTCAATTTTAGGGCAGGAGCGTTGATTGGAGATGTGGGTTTCGTCTGTGCGAGTTTGTGAATTAATCTGCTTCCGAATTACGTATAGATAAGAAATTTGATTCTTTTGCTTTTTGGGGCCATGGCATGGCCAGTTGTACGGCAACAATGATGCGTGGCCGCTGCTGGAGGAAGGTTCCTACCAGCTTGTGCTGGACCTGCTGATTGAAAAGCAGGAGGAGGAGGAGAAGCAGCAGCTGTTGCTGGAGCACCAACCCCAGTCCGAGGAGCAACAAGTGGTAGTACGGCAGGAGGAACCGCCTCAGGTAGTTCCTGCTTCCCTTCGTTCTCCTGCCTTATACATTTCAGTTGGTTACTTGGTGGTTGATAGCTCAGCTGTGTCATGTCTCACCCATTCAGTTGTTCGGTGCATTATTGGGCTTGTCTGTTTGACATCATTACAATGGTGAACTCTGAGCTATCATCAGTAGTTCTACATTCTTGGGACACATCATCACAAGTTTTGGGTGAGATAGATTGGCATTCAAAGAAGAAACACTCTTGCTTTCAAATTATTCATTAAAAGGCAGATAGCCAAACGGATGTCATCCAGTTCCTCAGATTATACATTGTCTCACACAAAAAGTGGGAATTGCACATGTTCACATTTGCAACATATGTAGCATTTACACCTGATTTGCTGCCCCGTTCACCATAAGAGTCAATATGGATCAGGGTTGATACAATGACATGTTGTCTGTCCTCCTATCCATGATTTGTCAGCTTTGCCTGCCAAAGCCATTTCTTCTGCAGTGTCACAGAATATATTTAGTAGTTTGATCAAGGTTTTGACATGCCCAGTCTCCAAACCGAATTCTCATGTAGATTAATACCATCCTTGTGTCCAAATTTGCACCAAATTGCTATCATTCTGTATTTGACGTCCCATGTAATCAGATATAAATTATGATTTCTGACTACCCAGTGTTTTTTTTGAAGATGAGGCGGGAGGGTAAGTATTTTCATGTCATGTTAAAAAACAGAGTTGTTCTTACATCCACCTTTAGCATGCATACTAAAAGGATAAAATATAGGGACATTATCGTTCTTACCCATGTTTTCTCCTCTAATACTGATTTTACCCTCGTTTTTAGAACTTATCGATTTTACCCTCGTTTTTTTGAAAACGAACGCTGACTTTTCCCCTAATCCGTTGTAGTAACTTAACAGTGTTAAATCTGCTGTGTAAAGACTGAATGCCCTTCTGTTTGTACCTCCACGTTTCCCCCAGATTATGATTTTACCGCCTTTTCTGGTTGCTGATATTTGGATATCACAATTTAACAATATTTTGACATAAATTCACTGCGTTTTAACATCAATTTGTGACGCGGACCCGCCCCAGGAACTCAGTCCAGGACAGATCCTTTGCGTCTCGCCAGGACCCTGTTGGGCAATGCTCGGTGAAGGGAGCATACACATGGTACAACACAGGCAGGATAAACAGTAATAGTTTATAAGACAAGAGAATTTAATACATAATTGTTTCATAAATGGAGATTTAAGTCTTACAATATCTCAGAGTACGCAAATGAGTTTTTAAAACAAATACAGCGGAAGACAAAAATAGTTACAGACTCGGTCATTCATATTAAGGCAAAAGCAAGCGTCGTGCCCAGTGCGTCTTGCTACTAGCCACTTCAAGAATTATTGCGGTGATTCACACAACTCCCACTGGAGGTTCCCAACCTCAGGGTGAGATTCCTTCCAATGGATGCTCTCATCCTGGTTATGCCCGTCGGCGCCTGAAAACCACGTATCGCAAAGCCTGAGCTTCTAAGAAGCTCAACAAGGCTGACCCGTCAAATTGGCTGACTACAGCCGACACCTAGACATGCTAGCTGACTTAGGGTGGGTTTACCTTGCAAAAAGGACTCGCATCTCCTGAACTATTCTTGGTCAAGTTTTAGCTCAGGTTAAGTGATTAGAATAGTAACTTTAGTTTGCGCTGATCTAATCAATCATAACTAGATAACAGATAAATCATCATCATAGCTTAATCATCATCCTCATAGCTCATCTTCTTAATATATGTGACAGAGAATTCAAGCAAACTCATAGCTGAGAGCGACAGCGATTCGAATCGATTTTTATACCTCTGTAGGGTTAACCTAATCATACGACACGTGCGCGTCCCAGACCGCACGTGGCAACCGTTCACACCAGGTCCTGCAAAGTCAATTCCCTCCTACGCCTGCCTTAGCAGCGCCGCATCCCACCAGAACACACGTCCCAGACGGTTTCTGTGGAGTTCCCACGCTGCCCGCCCCAAATCGCGTCCGAATCAGACACCGTAGGGCAGGTTCAACTTTGCAATCACTAGGCTACATAGGTTTACTGGGCCTCATTATACCCAACATATGATCAGTACATTCAATACTTGGCCAACTGTGCCACACTGATCAGACAAGACTATGGTCACCCTGGTCCCAGACCAGTCGCTGATCTACTTGTACCCTGTCTGAACCTCAATCTTTTATCTTTCCTTATTCATTTACAACCATGTGTCACGTTTCATGTGGTAGTTTCAAACAATACCCTACCAATCGCGAGCAGCGTCCCCTCTGCCCGACTACTACCGGTAAGGATCGCTAAGCATAGCACACTAATATGGTCACCTATACCAATTACCGATGGGTTGCCTGTGGAAACAGATGCAACTAGGGTTTCAATCAACTCCTAGAAACTTAAATGCACAATCAGGACACATAGTTATAAAAGAAAAATGTTAAAACTTGGTTGTGCACCGGGGCTTACCTGGTTCTCCTGCGTTGATGTCGACTGCTTCGACGGAGATTGCAGACCCGGGATCTGCAACTACTTCGTGCGCTTCGGAGTCTACATGATACAATATGATCATGATGAGTTCAATACAAAGATTACATAATGCTTTTATCAAAGAGTATTCTAGGGTTTCAATCGGCGACGTTTAGAAATTAGGGTTAACCCTAATTCTTTGACGCCATCTTTTTATTTAAGTCATTACTTTCTGAATGAGGTTCCAAATGAAACTTCTAAATTTTTCCAGGAGATGATTTTTAGTTGGCCATGTTCTTTGAGTTAGGAAATTTAAAACTTGGTTGAGGTCAAACTGAATTTTTCTTCGGGTCAATAATTATTTAATAAAAACTACGGCTATCCAACTAGAGTTAAAATGAAACTTTTAAATTATACCATGAGTTTATTTTTAATTGATAGCACTCTCTGAAATATGAATTTTAAAATTTGGTTGAGGCCAAGATGAATTTTCTAGATTTTATAAAAATTCAACAAAGTTTCTGTTATTTAATCTTATAAAATCAGAAACAAATAGTAAACCTTTAGAGTAAGCTTATGACATTTGATGTAGACAACTACGAGCACCAAATCTAAGGTTTTGCTTTTGGGTCTAACCTTTTGGACGACTTTTATAATGTATTTTAGAAAATGGTAATTTAACTTGGCAGATTGGAGTATTTTTAATGAGATGTATACAACTTTGTGGTTGTAAAATCCCAACAAAATTTCAGGAGGTGTATACCATCAAGTTGCACTTGTGGTTCAAGTTTTAGCCTAGCACTACTCTAGAACTTAAATTAAAATTCAAAAACAGGAAAGGGTATCAAATTCTTCAAGGAATGTCATGGAAGTTTTTGAAAAAGTGTTTTAACAGAAAATTAGTTCTTTTCATGAGGTTTCTAACAAATTTTGGTTTGGTATTTTTGGATTTTTCTGTGAATTGTTAGACATTTTACAAGACAGGACAATTAATAGGAAAATGGAAATTAAATCGGGAAAAGGCGGCAAAACAGGGGATGATTTCCGGCAAGCTCCAGCGGGGAAATCCGGCGGAAAAGTGCTCGCTGGCGGTGGGGGTCAGCGGAGGAGGGCTTCACACGGCGCGGGGATCCACGGCATCACCACGACGGCCGGCGGGGCACAGTGGAGCATAGCGCGCGGCGGGCGGTGGTCTCGGGAAAGCTCCGGCGACCTCGTGGCGGCTCGGCAAAGCACGACGAAGCTCGGGGCCTTGACCTACACCATCTACGCACCACGGGGAAGACCGGCAATAGGATAACGACGAGGATTACTCACCGAGGCATGCTGTCGACGGAGAGCTTGTCTCGGCGGCAATGGCGGTGCGCGCGTTCGGGCAGGGGAGGAAGGAAAGAGTGCAGCCGCTGGGGAAAGAAGAAGGAAGGGAGGGAGAATGGAAGATTTTGCGCGTGATTTAAATAGCTGTGGAGCGGGAAGGGGCAAAGGGTGGCAGTCGACAATCGCCGGTGAGTGGGCGGCGCGGGCGGTGGCGTTTCGCGGGGAGAAGAAACAGGAGGGAGAGAGAGAAGAAAGAGAGGAGGGAGAGGAAGAGTGCCGATGGGAAGATCTTTGCATGATCTTGCCGATTGATGGCTGCTCCAAAAAGGCGCGCCTCGGCCCGGCGCCTGCCGCGGCGGCCAGCCGCTCGGCGGTTGGCCGTTTGGGGCGGCCGGGTACTATGGACCTTTTCCCTTTTTTTTTTTTGCTATTTGTTCAACCCTTGATCATAATTCAATTGAAAGTCACGCTTCCCGAGCTTCAAAAGTTTTGAAAATTTTTGTGAGTGTTCAGAGATTTATTTGGAGCATCTTTCATTTAAGGTTCAAGTCCTGAATTGGCTTCTAAAAATTCTTGAATTTCCAAGTATAATCTAGTTTGTGTGAATTTTAAAGGGGTTTAAATCTTTTCCAAAAATTCTGAATAAATCTCGAAAATTCTATTTTGAGGTGAACTTAATTGTTATGCAAAAATATTGCTAGGGTTTTATGAGAATTTTGATGCGTGACTAATTAGGGTTTAGATTTTTCTCCGTTAAACAGAATTTCAACACTACGAGTCAAAGTCTACTGATTTTATCTAAAGTGCTCTGTTTGTTGCGAAAATTCTTGTAGTGGTTCTTGGGAGGGTTTCTAGCAACATTTCTTATTACTTCCAGTGTCGATTTTGCTTTTTAAGTGTATAATTCGACTTCTAGGGTTTTAAATTTAGTTGACGCGTTAAGCGGTGATACCTGGGGTGTCACAGCCCTCCCCCCTAAAAGAAATCGCGTCCCGAGATTTAAGGAGAGGGTTAGGATAGGCATAAGTACCTAGGGGGCTAGGAATAGCTCGGGGTAGTGTGGTCGAAGAAACTCTGCAGACTTCCATGTGGCTTCGTCTTCCGTGTGATTGCTCCACAAGATCTTGTAAAACTTGAGCGTCCGTTTCCTTGTAACTCGTTCCTTCTCATCCAGTATCTGAATTGGACGCTCTGGGTAGGTTAGGTCTGGTTGCAATTCTTCCACTTCTGGAATCACTTGGTCTACGGGTGCCTTCGACACTTCTTCAATTGGGAGAAATGAAAAACGTTGTGTACCCCCGATAATCTTTCTGGTAGATCCACCTGGTATGCCACTGGTCCGCACTTGGCCGTGATAGGATACGGACCGATGTATCGGGGTGCTAACTTGCCTCTGATCCCGAATCGTTGAACTCCTTTTGTTGGTGAGACTCGTAGGTAGACGTAGTCTCCCAACTCGAAGGTTAGTGGTCTACGTCTTCTATCTGCGTAACTCTTCTGTCTAGACTTGGCGGTCTTCAGATTGGCTTGTATGACCCGTACTTTTTCTTCGGCCTGCTGCACTAGATCTGGTCCCAATATAATTCTTTCACCTGCTTCCGACCAGTTGAGCGGCGTTCTGCAACTACGGTCGTAAAGTGCCTCAAAAGGTGACATCTTGATACTGGCTTGGTAGCTGTTGTTGTACGAGAACTCTGTCAATGACAGATAGGCGTCCCATCCTTTTCCGTGCTCCAGAATGCAAGCTCGGAGCATGTCTTCAAGTATTTGGTTTACCCTTTCTGTTTGGCCATCTGTCTGGGGGTGGTAGGTAGAGCTATGGATTAACCTAGTCCCTAGCGATTCGTGGAGTTGCTTCCAAAATCGACCAATGAACTGGGTACCTCGGTTGAAGATGATGGTCTTGGGCACTCCATGAAGACACACTATTCGCTCAATGTAACTCTGTATATTTTTTCATTCTATAATTTGTACGGATAGGTATGAAATGAGCGGACTTCGTCAGACGATCCACGAGTACCCAAATGGAGTTATGCTGTCGAGGGTTATGGGTAGCCCAACAATGAAGTCTATGCTGATATCCTCCCATTTTCAGGACGGAATGCTTAGCGGCCGTAATAGACCTGCAACTTTTAAATGATCTGACTTCACTCTTCGAAAGATGTCACATTCTACGATGTATCGTGCGATTTCCCGCTTCATTCTTGTCCACCAAAACTTCTTTCGCAAATCTTGGTACATCTTGTTACTGCCAGGATGGATGGAGTACTTGGATATGTGAGCTTCATCCATGATCGTTCTTCGGAGCTCGTGATCTTTTGGCACTACCAATCTGTTTTTTGAACCACAAAACTCCGTCTTCGTCTTCCCAGAAGCACTGTATCTTCTTTTCTTTTAGCCCTAATCTAATCTTTTCCATGCCCTTGTCAAAGCTTCTGGGCCTTGGCTACCTCGTCTCTAAGTGTTGGCACTAGGGCTAGATTGTAGAGGGCTCCGTGGGGTGGAATTCTTAAGGTTGGCTCCGGTTCTTCGGTTGCAATCCCTTGATCTAAGTAGTGACAGTGGGCATTTCTACTCAGTGCATCTGCAACCACATTGACCTTGCCTGGATGGTAGTGAATCTCTAGTTCATAATCCTTGATTAACTCTAGCCATTTTCGTTGCCTCATATTCAACTCATTCTGAGTGAAGATGTACTTGAGGCTCTTATGGTCGGTGTAGAGATGTACTAGGTTTCCCAACAAGTAATGCCTCCATTCTTTCAGAGCTAACACCACAGCTGCTAACTCCAAGTCGTGTGTGGGGTAATTTAGCTCATACTTGCGGAGTTGCCTGGAAGCATAAGCAATTACTCGACCTTCTTACATTAACACACAACCAAGTCCAATGCCTGACGCATCGCAATACACGTCAAAGGGCTTGCTCAAATCCGGTTGGGCGAGTACCGGTGTTGTGGTCAAGTGTTTCTTCAAAGTTTGAAAAGCTTGTTCACACTTTTCCGTCCATTTGAACTTTTGGTCTTTCTTGAGCAGCTCTGTGATAGGTTTGGCAACCTTGGAAAAGCTGGGGATGAAGCGACGATAATATCCCGCTAATCCCAAGAAACTTCGCACTTTATGGACTGTTGTGGGTGCTTTCCAATTAACAACATCTTGCACCTTTCCTGGATCCACAGAAATGCCTTTAGCGGAGGCTACGTGACCCAGAAATTGGACACGCTCAATCCAGAATTCACACTTGCTGAATTTAGCATAGAGCTGATGATCTCTGAGTTTTTGTAGAACTACCCGGAGATGCTCAGCATGCTCATCGGCCGTCTTGGAGTACACTAGGATGTCGTCAATGAACACCACTACAAACTTATCCAGTTCTGGCATGAAAACTGAGTTCATGAGGTACATGAAGTACGTTGGTGCATTAGTGAGTCCAAACGACATCACCAAGTACTCATACAGCCCATATCTGGTGGAGAAGGCCGTCTTCGGAACGGCAATGGGATGTATCTTGATCTGATGATAGCCAGACCGAAGATCGACTTTAGAGAAGACCTTTGCTCCAGCCAAATGATCAAATAGAGTATCTATGCGTGGTAGTGGATACTTGTTCTTGATGGTGACCGCGTTCAATGGGCGGTGATCCACGCATAGTCTCAAGGATTGATCCTTCTTCTTTACAAATAGAGCCGGACAACCCCAAGGTAAGGAACTGGGCCGTATAAAACCCTTGTCCAGCAACTCTTTCAACTGTATCTTCAACTCTGCTAGTTCTTTTGGTGCCATCTTGTATGGTCTGCGAGAGATCGGGACTGTGCCTGGCGGTAGGTCAATCTGGAATTCCACATCCCTGTCCGGGGGTAAGCCAGGTAGATCTTCCGGGAATACATCTGGAACTCCCTAACCACTTGTATCTCATCCATACTTTTTCCGACCACATGGTAGATTTGCTTAGGGGCAGATCTAGGGTGATCTAGGTTTATAGAAACAGATCCGTGAAGTGGGGAGGTTAGGCGGACTACACGGTTAGCAATGTCAAGGAGGGCATTTTGGTGTTTCATCCATTTCATACCGATGATAGTATCGATACCCTGCCCGTCTAGGATTATGAATGAGGTAGGATAGATGCGACCTCCTAGAATTAGGGGTGTCTCCCTTAGGCCATAGTTTGACAATATGCTGCCCCCAGGCGATTTTACGATGAAAGGTGGCTCTAGGGGAATTGTGACTAGGCTTTTACCCTTAACAAAGTTTTTACTGATAAAGTTGTGGGTGGCACCAGAATCAAATAGAGCAAATGCTGAATGGGCAGAGAGCGAGAACGTACCCGCCAACACAGGCTCTCCTTCAGCTATTTCTTCGGTCGTGGTGTAGTTAACCCGACTGGTTCTGGTGTTCTTCTGGCCTCTTTGTTGGCCTTGCCCCTGGTTGGACTGCCAGTTGCCTTCGGACTGCTCACTCGCGGGCGAAGTGTCCGGGTTGCCCGCAGGTGAAGCACGGGGTGGTTCACCTGATTTATCTAAAGTGCTCGGTTTGTTGCCAAAATTCTTGTAGTGGTTCTTTAGAGGGTTTCTAGCAACATTTCTTATTACTTCTAGTGTCGATTTTGCTTTTAAGTGTATAATTCGACTTCTAGGGTTTTAAATTTAGTTGACGCGTTAAGCGGTGATACCTGGGGTGTCACAATTTGACTATAATTTAAAAAACTTTGGATAGAACATATGCAAAAATTCGAAACAAAATAGTAGCCTCATTTTGACCTAATTTCAGCAACATTTCAACATAGCTTTGTCAACATTTTGACAGCAGCAGAAGATAGCATCACATGAAGAGCAGAACAATATTAATGTAAGTTCAGAGATGGGGACACCATTCTTATGCCTCACCCGCCACACCCTGAGCATGACGCTGGCCTTGCACGCCGTGCCCTAAGCGCTGTAAGCCACCGGACTCTGCTACACACTGCACGCCATTGCCGCACCACATCGCTGCATGCCGTATGCCGCCGTAGCCACGTGGCTGTCCGCCGTATGCCTGCTCTGCTAGGGGTGACAACCAGAGAGAGAGAGAGAGAGAGAGAGAGAGATGAGTTAGGCAACGACCGCGCGAGCGTGAGCCAAAGAGAGCAATAAGGCAGTCAAGGGTACTTTAGTCTTTTCACATATTCTCTATTTCGTTTTGCTTTTCCTGAATGGAAAAATCAAGTTGGCGCTAGACATCGAAATGGCAGGGTAAACGGCCCCTTTTCCAAAAGTAGGTGCAAAATCGATAAGTTTAAAAAATTAGGGGTAAAATCAACATTAGGACTTAGGAGTCAGACCAGGGGTAAGATCGATATTGTCCCTAAAATATATCAGACCAAGAGTATAGACAATGCTAGAAAAATAGCAACAGCTTGCAGCGCTAAGTGCTGCAAGGCTTCTATGATACTAAATGCTATCTGGCATTGTCTCGCTTCTCCATGATGAGCTTCTTTCTTTAGGAGTTCAGGAGCGTTTGAATGCCTAAATATGCATTCCGAACAAGGAAAAGTATGATGCCAAGGTCGTAATTTCAGTATGACTATGGACTTGGGTTATTTTAATAAACAAGCCTTGGGTTATGAATAATTTCTGTTATTGTTCAATTGAACGGGCATATCTGTTGTGAAATTCTTACATGGGATGATACAGTTCAAACACTTTGAAAAATGCAGAACTGTCATGACATAATCTGCTCTTTTGACATGAACAAAGACCTTGGTCATTTATATAAGATTATATGTTCTATTTTTATCCAGTTAATGACACAATTCATGTTGTGAAATTCCTGTGGGTTGATATGTTTTTTAGCACCAAGGACCAGCAGAGGATGAAGCCCCACCAGAAAACAATACGGCAATGTTAGAGGTGCATAATGAGGTATCAGCTGAACCTGAATCACCAGATGAGCGAATGGAAGAAGACCATGCATTTGCCGAAGAACCTGCTCTTCATAAGGCTGTAGAGCCACATCCCATAGCCATGCGAACTCATCGCAGAGTGCGCCCATGCTATGGATGGATTAGCGAGTCAGATGATGACGAAGAGATTACTGATCAGGAGCCCAAGGTGCATGTCCTGAGTGTAGAAGGAGGCTCGCTTTCTAAGAGGAAGCGGTCTGAGTAGATGGTATAGGTATCCTATTAGCATAGTATATCTGATCTCTAACCTGAACCTCCATTACTTTGGTGGGCTGAGATGTTCCTTCGTGTAGATAATGGTATATCCTAGCAGCTATATTGTTCAAGACTTCAACTTCAATCCAAATGTCACTCTTTTGCTTTTGGTCAAATGGAAGATGCTTGCTGCGGCATTTATTATGTCGTTGATGAGAATGAGTAGCGGGTTGAAAAACTTGGATAGAGGTTATGATAACGGTAGTGAACAATTGAACATTCACAGGCCAGGGTTTCACTGAAAACCATAGTGGACCTGATATCAAGACCTCGCATTGAAATCTGAAAGCTTAATTTCTTGGTTGACTTTGATGCCCCTTATGCTGCTGTATCAGAATCACTATCTATATATCCTTTTTTTTTTTATCTCAAGCCTAAATGTTTGCGATGCGAAACAATCTGTACCGTTGTTAGCTTGTTGTAGTAGCTAGCTAATGCTAGTTTCTGAATTAGATAGTGGCGAACAGCATCACCCTGATAAGGTCATTAATTATATGCAGTAGTGGTTTAGGCACCCTGAAAAACTGGCTTACATAAGCTCTGTCCATCATATCAGCAGTCTAGACTTTGGGTAAGGCTACGTTTGATTCTAGTAGTAGTAGCATAGTTGAAAAGGTTGTCTGTCACGTGGCAAATTGTTCATTGTATCATTATTATTTATTCAGAAAAGAGAAACTTTCTTTAAAAATTAATTCCGTTGCCGGGACTCGAACCCGGGTCTCTCGGGTGAGAGCCGAGTATCCTAACCAGCTAGACTACAACGGATTGTTGCAAGGCACGGAGTACGGCCTACATATGAAGTTTGGTTCAGAACACAAAGAGACAAGGTTTGTAAACAGACAATCCTCTACACTCAGCTATAACAGCTCACCTATGGTTTCATTATAAATCGACACCCAAATATTAGCAACAGCAAAAATGCTAGTAATTTTCAATCGATGTCATTATGACACCTTTCTTATCACAAAATGAACCAAAGTGTAATCACGTCAAATCGGCAAGAGCATCTGAATTTTAATTATTACACATCCCAGAATCGTGGCTTTATCCACACTACTAATTTGCAGCGTTGTGGATGATGCTATGATTTGTAAGAAGTGACAATAAAATTTTCCTCGTTTCAGTTACACAGAGTTTAAAATTTACTTGTAGATTCTCTTATAAATGTTACAGATTCACAACACTACACTATTACACTTCAGTTGACGTGATTTTCAGTCAACGACGCCTTTATAGTAGCTTCTAAGAACTAATACAGAGCTGTCATCCTAAAAACCCATTCTCTCTTCTTACATTGCCGTGGTCCAGGCCCACAGCCCAAATGGAAACAAGAGTGCCACCCCCGCCTGCATTAACATCAGTCCTGCTTCCCTACCTCTGCTCCAGCGCCCTCACCGCTGCCGCCTCCGCCGCCGAAAGCTGGTGGCTCCTTATCACCTGGATGCCCTTGCTCACCACCCTCATCAATGGTGCAGCAGGTCAGGAGCTCGACTAGATAGGCAAGGTCTTGAAGAACAAGCAAAACCTAGCAACTGATGCCCTATGACATCGTCTCAGCGGTCACCGCGCAGCAGGAAGCTTATGGTGTTGGCAGCAAGAAGTTCGACTAGTTAGTGGTACAGCAGGAAGCAGCGTAACAACCTCATCTTCAAGAACACAAGGTTCCCACTGTCTTGTAAAGGAAGCAGAGCTGCAAGCACATAGAGTGCAGCATGACAAAAGGAAAAAATGTCTTTTCTTTCGCTGATCGATTCGTACAGATAATCTCCCACGTGCACATAAATAAATAGAACCACAGTGGGGGCTTCCCTTGCTGTATTTACTATCAAAAAAGAAGCTGGTAGTGTGTTTGGACAATTGGACTGCTGATTTGAACCAGGGGATTTGTCTGATTGAGCCACTCTCTCCCGAACAGGGAAGAATTGGAGAATCTGTCAGGATTTTTGCCAGTGTATGATGATGCATTTGAAGGTGGTATCAGAGGTTATATGATCTGAGTCATGGTTTACAATCGTAAGCTCGAAACAATCAGATATGATAGTATTTTAATGTCAAGAGTCTTCTTCTTGGAGGTCTTGATTTTCCACTTATTAAGGGCAACGCGTCTGCTTCGAACAATCCAGGTCAGTAGTCAGTACTCAGCGATACAATAGTTGAAATATATGAATGTGCTCGACAACCTTGAGAACCTTATTAGGAAATGGTTCTGTTATCATGTCACATAAATATTAGGTTCTCCCAACTAGACTTAACCAGAGGATTCTTGTCTATCCATATAGGACAAGCAAATTGCAGAAAACAAAAACCACATTTTATTTCTTCTTCACTTTTAATCTCATAATAATATAAATGCCTGATCAAGACCTCTCATTTGACGTTGTGGCAAATTGTTGGTACAAATCCACCGTTAGCCATCTGAAAGCAATTCTTTTTTCCAAATAAAAGTGATATCCCAACGTCCATCAAATGCATGATAACATTGCATCTTATCTTACCACCAGTTGATGGCTTTTAAGTACAGATTTGAAAAACCTTGCTTCCTCTATGTTCCATCGCCTTCTCCACTCTATCACATCAATTGATGTTACATGAACATATAAACTTTTCTTCAACCCTATATCTCTCAGACGTCCCGCTCCTTTTTGTTTCATAACTATTCTTGCTGTCCCATTCTAGATGATATTTGAGGTTCAGCTTCTCCAGTTATCTCAAAAAGAAGAAAAATCCTATCTTTCTGTTCACTAATGCATGATTCTATGGACCACTAACATTGCCTAATCTATTATGGCTATGTTTCATCTATGTAGTCAACAATGATCCATCCATACATGCACGTGTCCATCACTCAGCAGTGATCAGCTGCTGGTGCTGGTCTATTAACTTAGTTAATGTCTTGTTGGACTATGCCATGTGGTACAAGTTCATGCAACATGACGATCCTACAAGAGAACCAAAAGCTAGGCAGAAGAAGAATTCCATTTAAGCCAAGAACAGAGTGAAAACAATCCGTGAACCGATGATCATATTTCCACTGACTGCTAAAAGATATAACTGAATATTTGGGTCTTTAGATGGCTTTTTCTTCTTCTTTCATGATTCAGTATCAGAGCAACGAACATCTAGATGATCTTGATTGGAGTTCGCTAGGGTTTCTTGTCCACAAGTTCTGATCAATTTTTTTTTTTTTTTTTTTGCATCTAGCCTTTTGTTTCTGTTTCTGGAAAAGGATAAGTTCAAAGTGTCGATGTTGACTTCACATATTCTCCATGACAAAAAAGGACAGTAGTGTAAGTAGTATTCTAGTTTTTTGTTTCTCACTGCAAAACAAAAATATGTGGTAAATAGCCGTTACCACTCGAAATGTAGTTGTGTACTGTACAAATCGTGCATACATATCATTCTCTCGTAAATCTTTCCCGTTTGAAAGTTCAACATAATTAGGTTCTTGATTTCAAGCTTTCAAAATAAGCAATTTCTCCTTAACGAAGGCTTCAGGAAAAGGAAATGAGAGTTTACATGTCAACTACATAATTAATAAGGATGTTAGGTTGGGCTTTCATCCATCAGTTATATTCAATGCATATGGTGCCAAAACTCTGGTGCTTTTAGGTAATAGAGTGTTTGCCATTAGGGTGATGATTGGAACATGGAATGTTGCTGGAGAAACACCTAATGAAGACCTTGCAGATCAATGGCTTTGTACCCAAGAACCACCCGACATCTATATTTTTGGCCTTTGATCTGCGAAACAATCATCATGATGTTCAATGTTGACTGGTTAAAAAATGACCATTTAGTCTTGAATGTTTCTTTAGATAATGGCATATTGCCCTTGCTTTTGTAGAAAGCACAACGCCGGAAATTACTGAACAGTGGTCATCCTCAGTAATTAAGCCGCATATGTTGCGTATGTGCCGTTGCGCATATTTCAGATGTGGACCGTAAATGCATTTTTAACTATCCCCCCAGTGTGGGCAACAAGGCAATTGCTTTCTGTTGGTGTTTCAATAGAAATAGAAGTGTACAAACGGTTATATAACAGATACTAGAACATACGAAAATCTGGAAAGTGCACAGGTTATAACACTTGTCAGCATGTAAGAGATTTCATATACACAGGAAAAAAAAAATACACTGAGCCCTATAAGGGCTCTCGTGGGTACTAATTTTCCAGGCACAAAGGAAGACAACGACCAGTGTTACTTCTACACAAATGTCCTGCATACGTACTTGTTCTGTAACCAAGGTAAAGGCCTCATAATTGACCAGCCCGAATGTCTCTATCTATGCGCTCCGCATTAAATGTTCCTGGCAGCTCCCTAAAGTCTTCGTTAAATATGGAGTATGCACTGTGTATGATACAGAACAAATGGAAGTTAAAAGTGGAAAGAGAGTGCTCGGTAACTTCCAGTTATATTTATCAACTATTACAACCATATTTTCATTGGTGCAGAAAAGAAAAAATAGTTGATACCCTCGGCCTTGTGGTAATAAAACACATAGATCAGGTTGATCAGCATGAAAGAAAGGTGCAAATATACCAGAAGTATATCTGCTACTCCAACATAAAACATGCTCATAGTTTGATAAATTTGAGTGATTAGTAACTGCTACATTTTTCTGAATGGAATAATTACCATAAAAATCACTGCCTGTCTTTTTTTTTCTAGAATACGCAGGAAGTTACCGAGCTTTTATTCACAGGAAACAGAACAGACAGCATCTGATCTATCGTGACAGTTTGAGAATTTTTTTACTAATCGAAAACATATCATTTTTTTTTAATTTCCAAGGGACAGAGTATAATTTTGCTAATAAACATACTAACTAACAATGACAGGAAATAATGCAACGTTCCTAATAATTCATAAAAGAATGCAATGATGGTAAGGTTTTATTCCTTCTCAATAGAGAGGAGTTTCATTGCCACCAACTCTACAGTAGTAATACATATTGAAAACGAAAAACAAGATAACCTACCTAACATCACCTTGTTGCCGTCTTCCGAGATTAAGAAGTATGATCAAGAAACCTGTACCAAGGATCTGAGTAGACAACAAACATCAGCATTCATGGATTAATCAGATTTACCAACAAATTATGTAAGTTTTGGTTATTGTAATATTCAAACCCCCAGAATCATACTGCAGGCATACAGCAACATATTTTCAAGGAGCTACTTACATATAAAGGCCCAACGCTGTACTTTTGAGCAACAGGTGCCAGTAGGAACCACATTACGATAATAACCCATGCTTTCATACTGAGAGAAAACAGTGCCATTAGGACAATATCTGGAGAAGCGGAGCACAGGTTAGGTTCATCACATTATCACTTCCTTTCAGCAAGAAAAAACTAAAGTGCACCATGCATGTTAATTACCAGGTAACCTCAATTTGTCACGAAGAAATACAAAAATGTCTCTCTTCCACCAAGTGGTCGTTTGCGGTATTTTGAACTTCTACACATTTGAGGGACAGCATAATTACCATGAGGAACACCGAAAATATCCTACAAGAACAAACACCTAAAAAGTAGAAAGTGTTCACTACTGTTAGAAAAGTTTACCAGTTCTTCCTCCTCCTCGTCGTCGTCGTCACGGAGATGATTAGCAGGTGGCTTAGGTGCCACAGCCACTATTAGAGTATCTACAAAAGAAATTGCGATACAGTAAGCTTAGTAAAACTCGATGCAACAAACAGTTATAACCAGATTTATATTTGGAGCAAAATTCGCATAATCCAGCAAAGGGATAATCAAGAAAGAAGGGGATTATTGTACAGGTGACCCACCCCCGTCGCGGAGATTGACACGGGCGTCATCTTCGCGTGGGAGCGTCTTCCCCCGAAGTACGAGGCGGAGGCGACCTTCTTCTGGGGCTGCGAGACGGCGGTCGTGGGCGACGCGGCGGCGAAGATCCGCGACCTAGGAGGCGGCATTAGAAACGAGACCAAAGGGGAAGAAGAGCATGAAGGGTTAGTTAGGGGTGGGGGTATCACCGACCGAGATGAGAGGAGGGAGGTGGATCCTGGTGGGGCGGGACGGGCCGACGGCACGCAGGGTTACCTCCACCGTCTCCGGCATGTCGGCGGCAGCAGCCATGGCGAAAAAGAAAAATAGAAACAAAACCGGATGGACAATTCGTTCTCGTCGGGGTTTGGTCCTACATTCTGACCGTTGGATGCTGCCCCCGGCCGCACAAGGCCGTAATTCCTCTAGGCCCAGTAAAAAAAACATAGAGCATTCCTACGAAAAATTCTTTTAATCTCCCTCAACTATTGCCAAGTCTAATTTATCTCTCTTAATTACGAAATTAGATAGAATAACTCTCTTAACTTTGAAAACAATTTTTTTTTTCCTCCCTCGACAGTTTTCGATTACGGTTTTGCTGAACGTGACTGTTCATATTAACATGAATACACACAAGTTCTTGAAAACATCATTTTAAGTCATTTATCTTGCTTCAAAACTCACTAATTTTTATAATAGCTAAATAGGTTATGAAAAGAAACTTTGATTATGGGACCTAGTTTTATTTAATTATGACAAGAAATACGTTTGGGCAGTTTCAAAGACTTTTATTACGGCAGTAAAATTGGTACAAGACTGGCACAACGTGCCAATGGACATATCCGCCTCATTTCATTGAAGCGTACCAATAAACACGTCCCATCCACTCCGATAGGCCTAAGAAACTTGTTTAGCATGTTTCAAAGAGTTTCATTACGGAAGTATAAAAGGTGCATAGACGATATCCAATTTGTATGAAACGCGCCAATGAACACATTCGCCACATTTTGTTGAAGAGCACCAACAAACTTGTCCTGTCGACTCCAATAGGCCAAACAGAGATGTTTAGATAGTTTCAAAGAGTTTCATTACGAAAGTAAAATTGATCCAATGATCAAAGTTTCTCGTCTTAACCTATTTAGTTATTATAAAAATTTTAATAATTTTTTAAGTAAGATAAATGACTTAAAATGATTTTTTATAAATGTGGCAATACTCGTGCCAACATGGACGTCCATATCAGTAAAACCGTCGTCCATATCAGCAAAACTGTCATCCAAAATTATTGAAGAAGTAAAACATAGGGTTTTCAAAATTGAGGGAATCATCTTATTTGGTTTCGTAATTGAGAAAGGTAAATTGAACTACAACAATAGTTAAGGAGGGTCAAAGGATGTTTTCCTTCCTTCTATACTAAGATAACGTAGTTCCTAATTTGTCACTAAAACAACTTAAGTTCCCTGTTTACCATTACATTTTTATGTTTTGATGTCTCACATGCCATTTTTGCTGATTCAAACCTTTTAATTGTGTTAAATGACATATTTAAAGACAAAAGTGTACCTCTTTTTGAGACAAGATAAAAATTGTACTAGAATAACACTTATATTACTTGAGAAAGATCATTGTGTGCATTTTTTTTGGGAAACCACAATAGAGAGACATTAATGCACGTATCAATAATAAATACAATAGTGTTCCTAACAGAAATACACAAAATGATTGTGTGTTGCGATTGATATTAGAGACATATGGTAGCATGATCAGGTTGAAAAAAACTAGTACCTTTCGGCTGACGAAAATAAATAAAAGTTGATAAAAGTGGCATAAGAAGTACCAAATATTAAATTGATGGTAAATAAAGAACCTCAAAAAGTTTTATAATAAATAAGGAATTAAGTCATATTTTAGTGGCACAGAATGATGTTTTCTCTAAAAACAAAGAGTAATACAAAACCAAAGGTGCCTCCAGGGGAAGGCACGTGATGCTCGACATTGGATTTGCTTTGTGATTCATGCAACTGTGGTCGATGTGAGAAAGTGGAAAAAGATGAACCATATATATGAGAGATGAACAGTGGAGAAGGTACCTTCGCTCGAAGGCACATGTGGAAATTTAACATTCAAGAACAAACCCATCCCTCTGTTCTCCCGTCGCTCCCACTTGGAGTTGCATATTGTAATGCCACGAAGCTAATTTTCGCCTATAGCCTCAACGTAGTTAATTTCCCAATAGTATTTCACAGATATCTTGATATACGTTCCATTTGCATGGCTTAATTATTACCCTTTAGAAAGCTGAAAAAAAAAAAATCACCCAAGCCATTGCCACCCCTTGAATAGATGATACGGATCCATTCGTTCATACGTCGAGTGATGCGACAATTGTTTTGCTAAATTTTGAAATCGAATGGTTAATTTATGAAAATAGTATAATTTATTCCTAAGGTTTCACCGAAGTTTGAAGAACCTTCTTCACTAACTTTTTTTTTCACACAAACTTCGTTAATCCCATCCATTTAGGGTGTGTTTGGTTGGAGGGATAGGAGAGGACGAAGAGGGATAGGGATAGACGTATCCTTCGTTATAGTGTTTGGTTCGGGGACGAGGGACGGCGTCAAAGGAATATTCTTCACAGATGCGGGATAGACTCATCCTCCAAAAACGGGCGGACAGCCTCGTCCCTCGCCCGCGCGAGCGCGGCCACTACTACCCTCGCGCACCCCGCCGCCGTCGCCCACGCCCGCCGCTGCCCTCGCCCGCGACTGCCGCCGCTGCCGCCCTCACGCGCGCCGCCGCCGTCCTCGTGTGGCCCGCCGCCGTCGCCCGCGCCCACACCCGCCCTCGCCCTCACCTATGCCCGCCGCCGTCCTCGCCCACACCCGCCCTCGCCCTTACCTATGCCCGCCGCCAGTCGCCGCCCTCGCGCGCCCCGCGCCGTCCTCACGCGGCCCGCCTCCCTCGCCTGCGACCGCCGTCGCCGTCGCCCGTGCCCGCCCTCGCCACTCGCCCGACCCTCGCCCGCCGCCCTCACCCATGACCGTCACCGCCCTCGCGCGCGTCGCCGTCGCCGTCGCCCGCGCGCGCGCCCGCCTGCTGTCCTTGCCCGTGCGACTCCGTCACCACTTGACCCTCGCCCGCGTGCAGGCGCACGCCGTCACCCTTTGATCCTCGCCCTTGTCCTTCTTCATCCACCCAACCAAACATTATTAGGGATGAGTCTGTCCCTAACACTCATCGTTCTAACCAAACATTATAGGGGTTGACTCTGTCCTTTCTGTCCAGGGATGACTTTGTCCCATACCTCTTGACTCCGAACCAAACGCACCCTTAACCTTCTGGACTATTTTTTATCCCGTCGGAGCTGAGATATGGAACTGGTTTCGGGCCGGGATTATTAGGCCATCTCAGACAAAATGTTCGACTGCTGAGTCAGCGCACCTCTTCTCCTACCTAGCCATCTCACATGACTTTTTTTTAATCTTTTTTATTAATAAATGGAGGATTATTAATTATAAAGTAATACATTACCCGTGCTAACGTTACAGTTTTTTTTTAAAAATATGATAACCAATATAATAAAATCCTATGTAGAAAATGAATTACTATACAATAACCAAGCTTATTGAAATATAGTATATGGTACAAATAGTTCAAATTCTAGGTCTAAAAACAAACAAAAGTACAAAAATTTTTAATACACCTATACCTTTTTATGCTTTATCAAGACTCATCGACCTTCTATAGTCTTTCAATATGCATGGAATAATTGTTACCTGAAAATAACAACATGAGATGTAGTTTTAGCTATGAAGCGTACAATATATGAAAAGAACAAATCTATAGCAGGGATGCGGTGGCGCGGCGGGCACGGCAGCAGGGGGCGTGGCGGGGAGGCGGTCGGGGTGAGGGAGAGGTAGGCGCGGAAGCGGTGGCGTGGGCGCGGCGGCGACCGAGCGAGGCAGGCGCAGCGGCGGCGTGGGCGGCGATGGCGGGTGGCGTGGGCGCGGTGGTGGCATGGGCGAGGCAGGCGCGGTGGTGGCTCGTGGGCGAAGTAGGCGAGGTGGCGGCGGGTCGTGGGCGGCCGGGAAGGCAGGGCGGCGGCGGCCGGGCGAGGCAGGCGCAGCGGCACCTAGGGAAGGCACGTGGGAGGTGGCGGCCGGGCGAGGAGGCGGCTCGTGAGAACGATGAAGATTGTGGCCTGTTTCGAGGGAATAAAAAGGTATGTGAATATTTTGTTTTTGATTTGGTAGGGTTGTAAGATTCTCTGATTAAAGATCCAAAAAAAATAATGGGCCGCACGATTTAAATGAAAGGCATATAGTCCATCGAATTTGAATAGATGACTCACGAATTGAGTAAAGTTAATATTTTTTTGTAATTATTAAGATATTATTAGGAGAGGTGGTATTTTTTAGAGTGGTAACATGAAACAGGTGCTTCGGTGTACTATAGTAGCAGGATAAATAAAATTCATACCACCGATTCTACAGCATATAGGAGAGATTCAAGGATCGGTACGATGTACATGTATGATAATATTGTCTATTTCTTAAAATTATTGCCACAGTTGATTTCAAACATCAATGCCTTCATTATAGTTTCCCTCTATTTTTTTTTTGAGGAATAGCTTAAAGCTTCATTGATCAAGCAAAGAGTCATTACAATCACCTTGAAACAGATTGGTCAGAATGTTAGGGGTATTAGAAGCAACTCCAATCACTACTTAAATTAAGTCTCTAAACTAAAATTTATGAACTAATTAAAAAATAGCTCTCCAACTGTTATCTAAACTAGACTCCTAAACCTAGCAAGTTTCTAAATAAGCTCTCTCACTTCCTACATTTAGAGCAACTCCAATCACTTCTTAAATTAAGTCTTTAAACTTAAATTTAATAAATAATTAAAAAAATAGCTCTCTAACCGTTCTCTATATTAGGTTCCTAAACTTAGCTTTGTTCGGCCGAAGCTAGCTTCGTACATATATACAATAAAATTTACTAAAATTTAAAATTGCATAGTAAATCATAGAAAAATCATAAAATAGAAAAATCAATTGGTTAGAAAATGTCATAAATAGATCTATCTAATGGATCATAAATAAAACATATTTTAATAAAATTTTTTAAGCATACATTATTACGTATATTTTAAAAGAGCAATATGAAAATCATATAAAAAATAAAAAATCTTGTAAACTTTGTTTTGAGATTTTTTACTAATATTTGAACATAAATATCACGTATATGTACATACATAGTATAATACTTCACCATTTTTCCATATCTATTAATTTTTTCTTTTATAAATAAAATTTGCTACAGCTTGAATTGCATAAATCACATTAAAATCATAAAACATAAAATAGGTCCATGCATGCATACAAAATATAAAAATTTAGAAAAAAGTTTTAACTGTACCTTATTACCCTATAAATTCATATCTTTTTTGATAAACTTTGTTGTAGCTCTTTGGATAGGTATTGGAGCAACATTCCCCATTGATAAATTCTTAACTTTAAGGTTTGTTTTTTTTAATAAAAAACCTCAAACTTTATCGAAATCAATCCGCAATTCCGATCAAGAATATTTTACAAATAAATTTACATCGAAACATAATATATTTATAATATAAGCGATACATACAAGTATAAAAACATACTAATGCATAACTAACCTTCATATATATCCTTCCATTCACTCTAACCTTAAAACCATTTACGTTTAAAATAACCCACACACTGGTCTCTGCCGCGGCCATTTCTAGTACGAGCTATACCTTATTACAAGATGTATTAGCAAAAAAAAAAAGGAAAACCAAAAGAAAATCCTACTCACATCCCGAATCTCCTTGAGAATGTGACTAATTGATGAACGCTGGCTATCAATAGACTGCCAAAGTTTAACCATCTCCAAGCAATCGGTTTCCAAAATCAAGGTAGAGATTCCGAGTTGCCTAGCCATCTTTATTCCACCCAAGCTTGCCATCGCTTCCATGCATAATGCATCAGTTGCCGAGCTATGCCATACAGCAAGCACATCTTCCCATATGATCTCTTACAATGGATCCGGTCGCACCAGACCTATAAAGCTACGCAGAAAGCCCCATCTGTGTTACACTTATAGTAGCCTAGCGGTGGTCGCTTCCAGGTTTCAATATCCTTGGGTACGACAGCCTTCTCCGATGGAGCAGTTGCCACAAATCAAACGCTGTGTCTCGTACCCATTCCACGACCTGTCTAATCGGATCAGCGGCTCACCATGTCGTCGCTTGTTCCGCATCATCCAGAGCGACCACATACCACACAGAACCATCGCGGCGTTCTTTTCCTAGCAGATTTCTGGTGGCATCAGGTCTCGCGCCCATGAACGATCATGTAGTTGGGGCACCTTCACCCCCGTAATGGCTTTGCATCTTCCCAGAATCTGGCCGTGTCACAGCCTCCAGCCCTGCTTCTCTGTAACACCTTAATTCTCAACTTTTACAATTTAATAAAATTATCTAGAAACTAGAATGTTGTCAATTCTTCTCCCTCTCAAATGATTGTTTCCAAAATTTGAAATTTAATTTGAGTTGTAATGATTGTGCATCATGTTGGATGGAATGCATTAAGGTTTTATTGTGTGGCTAGTCTCTTAGGGTTTGTTTAGTTTTTTTTTTGTTTCTATAGTTTGTGTTTAATTTATTTTATTTGAAATTGTTTAAATTTGTTGAGCTTGACCTAATTTTTTTTAAAAAATAATGTTTAATAGCAAGAAAAAAAAAAGCAAAATCCTTCTTTTAACCCCTTGGGCTAGTTTTCCCTTTTCTCCCTCCTTCTTGCTTCCGTGCTCAGCCCACCCTGCAGCCTTTGCCTGATTAGCTCACCCGCCGTCGCCAGCCCAGCAGCCCAACCAAGCCAGCCCGCCAGCGCACCACCCGCCCCGGCCAGCTCCGCCGCCAGCCAGCTCCGCCCGCCCTGGCTTGCTATTGACACAGACCTGCCCCAGAAATCCGGGACGGATCCGCCTCGCTAGGACCCTGTTGGGCAATGCCAACGAAGCGAGCATACACATGGTACAACACAGACAGAATAAATAGTAATCTTTTACAAGAAGAGAGAATTTAATACATCATGGTTCCATAAATTAAACGTAAGTCTTACTGTGACATCCAGGTGTCACTTAAGAACTCAAAAACTCATAGACAAATTTGAAACCCTAAGAATTAAATCATGCAAATTGAAGCAGAATTCATACTTAAGTCAATAAGCAATGTTGTTTTAAACACTTTCAATGGCATCCATAAAAATTTTGGTGAATTACAGAACACTTTTATTAAATCAGGAGTTTTAACCCACGTACCAAAACCAATACTTAATAGGAAAGAATTCAAACACCCATTTTGAAATCCATCAAAAATTCCATGTAACCCTAACAATATTTCTACATGGCAATTAAGTTCACTTCAAATTAGAACTTTTGAGATTTTATCAGAAGTTTTGGAAAAGATTTAAACACCTTAAAAATTCAAACAAACTTGAATTTATTTGAAAATTTGAAAATTGTTAGAGACAGAATCACGACTTCATCCTTAAATGAAACTTGTTCCAAATAAATCACTGAGCACCCGCAAAAAATTTCAAAATTTTCCGAGCTCATAAATTATGAAATCAACCGAATTTAAATCAGGATTTTGAAATAAAACGAAAAAAATCAGAAAAAATCGCCCCGCCGCCACGGTGGCCAATCCGGCGCACTACAGCGGCGCAGTGGGGCAGCCGCCAGCCAGCGCACCTTTTGCTGCGCCATTACGCTAGCGAGATCCCGCAAGATCCTCCCCTCTCCTCCCTCCTTTTCTCTCTCCCACGCTCAGCGCTCTCTCACTCTCTCTTTTTTCTCCCCCGAGGCACGCAACCGCCCACGCCGCGCCATTCACCGACAAGCGCCTTCACTTGCCCTCCCCTTCTTTCTCTCTCCGCGGCACATTAAGACACGCCCAAGCTCCTCCACTTCCCCCACACCCCTTTTCCCTCCTCCACAGAGCGCCACTCCTCTTCCTTCCTCCTCCGGTCGGAGGCCTGCCATTGCCGCCCGAAGGTCGCACGGTGAGCTCCGGTTTTCGGCCATTCTCCGCCCCTCTCACCATGTCTAACGTGTTCCTCTCATCCTAGCGCAGCTCCCGTCCATCCAGAGGGTCTCCGGTCCACCCGTTCGACGGGAACACCCGCTCAGCGTCGTCTGCCACGTCGCGCTTCGTCGCCGACGACGTTCCGGTGAGTTTTGGTCCCCGTTGTGGTGTTGCTGGTCCTCTCCAGGGCATGTAGAAGCTTTAGGACCAAACCCCGAGCTCAATCTTGCACCGCCGCACCGCTACGAGCTCGCCGGAGTTGTCCTTGACGCCACCGCCGTCTCGCGCTGTCCTCCACTAGCCGCCGTTGGTCACCGTCGTGCTCTCGGAGCACCTCGCACCACACGCAAGCCTACGGAGCTCCCCTCCGCTGTTCCCCCGCCGCCAGCAAGGCCACCCCACCGCCGATTGCTCGCGGGAAGTCGCTACCCCTATTTTTCCCCCCTGTGCCTCCATTTTTGATTTTAGTTTCAATTTCGTATTAATTAGCCAGTTTTGTAAAATGCCTAGTAAATCAAAGAAACATCTAAAAATGGTAAACCAAATTTATTGGAATCCTTGTAAAATACACGAATTAACTGCTAAAACACTTTTCCATGAAAATCCATGAAACTTCCTGGATAGATAGGTAAAAGTGTTCTGTTTTGAATTACTTCTGGAGTTCCAGAACTCATCTGGAGCTGGAACTTCTGCCAGAAGTGTGTCGTTGTAAGCAGAACTGAAATGTTCTGTTTGGAATTACTTCTGGAGTTCCAGAATTCATCTGGAGTTGGAACTTTTATCAGATGTATGTCATGACACACAGGACTCAAATGTTCTGTTTTGCTTTACACCTGGAGTTCCAGAACTCATCTAGAGTTGGAGCTTTTGTCAGATGTAAGTCATGGCACACAGAACTTAGATGTTCTGTTTTTTCTTTACATCTGGAGTTTCAAAACTCATCTGGAGTTGGAACTTTTGTCAGATGTATGTCATGGCACACAGAACTCAAATGTTCTGTTTTTGCTTCACATTTGACGTTCCAAAACCTTCTGGAGCTAGAACTTATGCCAGAAGTGTGTCATAGTCAGCAGAACCCCCAGAAGTGTGTCACGGCAAACAGAAACCCTCTGTAATTTTTCCTAGAATTTGACCTTAACAAGATTCCATGCATACCTGTGAATAATCTCATAGGAGAAACTCGTTAGAATTATTATAAAATCTAGGGACTTCAGTTTAACCTCAACCAAACCCAAAATCATCTTTCCAATAGTACTATCAGATAAAAAATCATCTCCTAATAGAATCTGAAAATTTCATATTAGACCATTGGTGTTAAGCAAGTAATCAACTTATTTAAAAGCCGAAGTCAAAAATAATAAGTGATAGTTGAACCCACCTTCTCAGGAGTAAACTCTTGATTTTTCTCTGATAAAATCACCATATTTCCTTAGTTAATAATAACTCCTCTCATTCATGTTGCATCATGTAGACACCGAAGCGAACAAGGTACCTGTGGATCCGGAGTCTTCGACCCCCGTAGAAGTCATCGTCACCAACACAGGAGATCAAGGCAAGCCCCGGTGCGCAACCAAGTTTTAAAGTTTTTCTTTTTATCAATATGTGTCATGATTGTGCATTAAGTTTCTAGGAGTTAATTAAAACCCTAGTTGCATCGGTTTTTCTTAGGCAACCCTATCGGTACTTGGTTTAGGTAACCATTATAGTATGCTAGCTTAGCGATACTTAATGGTAGGAGTCGAGCAGAGTGGACGCTGCTCGCGACTGCTAGGGTTTGATTGAAACTTTCACATGAAACATATGACACATGACTATGGATGATTAAGGGAAGTTAAACAGCTGGAGGATCAGACAGGGTACAAAGTAGGTCGGCACCTGGACCGGGTCCAGGGTGGCCGTAGTCTTGTCTGATCCGTGTGGTCCGAGTCTGATCGAGCATTGAATGTACTGATCATATGCTGGGTATAATGGGGCCCAATAAACCTACGCAGCCTAGTGATTGCAAAGTTGAACCTGCCCTACGGTGTCTGATTTGGAGGCGATCTGGGGTGGACAGTTGTGGGAACTCCACAGAAAACGTCCGGGACGTGTGTTCCATATCTATTAATTTTTTCTTTTATAAATAAAATTTGCTAAAGCTTGAATTGCATAAATCACATTAAAATCATAAAACATAAAATAGGTCCATGCATGCATACAAAATATAAAAATTTAGAAAAAAGTTTTAACTGTACCTTATTACCCTATAAAATCATATCTTTTTTGATAAACTTTGTTGTAGCTCTTTGGATAGGTATTGGAGCAACATTCCCCATTGATAAATTCTTAACTTTAAGGTTTGTTTTTTTAATAAAAAACCTCAAACTTTATCGAAATCAATCCGCAATTCCGATCAAGAATATTTTACAAATAAATTTACATTGAAACATAATATATTTATAATATAAGCGATACATACAAGTATAAAAACATACTAATGCATAACTAACCTTCATATATATCCTTCCATTCACTCTAACCTTAAAACCATTTACGTTTAAAATAACCCACACACTGGTCTCTGTCTTGGTGGACCGGGAGCTGCGTGAGAACGAGAGGAAGACGTTAGAAAAGGTTGGGAGGACGGAAATTGGTCGGAAGTGCGTGCTCACCGTGCGAAGCTTGGTGGCGGCAATGGCGGCCAGTGTTCCCGTGCGCGGAGGAAGAAAGGAGGCGGGCGCGCGCTGTGGAGGAGGAAAATCGAGTAGGGGGAGTGCGGAGGGGGCTCGGGTGCGCCTTATTGTGCTACAGGGAGAAGGAGAAGAGGAGGAGGCAGCATGCAGCGTGGGTGAATGGAGAGGAGCGTGCAGTGGCACGCCAGAGGGAGTAAAGAGCGACGCGGGGAAAGAGGGAAGGAGGGAGAGAGAGAGGGGAGGAGGAGAATCGGCCCGGGATCTTTGTCGAGGGTGTGGTGGTGCAGCGCCAAAAGGTGCGCCGGCCAGCCCTCGACACGTTGCGCCGTTGCGGCACGCCAGATTGGCCGCCGTGGAGGCGAGCGATTTTCTTTTTGATTTTTTTTGCAATTTATTCAAAATCCCAATCTAAATTTGAATGAAATTCATACTTCCTAAGCACGGAAACATTTAAAACTTTTTGTGGGCACTCAGTGAATTATTTGGAACAACTTTCATTAAAGAATAAAGTCCTAGTTCTGCCTCTAAAAGTTTGTGAATTTTCAACTAAATTCAAGTTTGCTTGAATTTTTAAGGGGTCCAAACCTTTTCCAAAAATTCTAATAAAATTTCCAAAATTCTATTTTGAAGTGAGCTTAGTTTCCATGTAAAAATATTTCTAGGGTTACATGGTATTTTTGATGGATTTTGAAAGTGGTTTTGAATTTTTATCTGTTATAAAACAATTTTGGTACTGTGGTCAGAAATTCCTGATTTAATAAAAATGTTCTGTAATTTACCAAACTTTTTGTAGTGGTTCATGGAAGCGTTTCAAACAACATTGATTATTAACTTAAGGGTGAGTTTTGCTTCAAAGTGCATGATTTAATTCTTAGGGTTTAGAATTTGTTGATGAATTCTTAAGTGACAACTGGGGTGTCACTACCCCGTGCCCCGCCTTGGGCCGTGCCCCTCTAGCATGCCATGCAACCCAGCCACCAGCCCGTACGCCGTGACCAGCCACCAGTGCCCAACCGCGCCACACGTTGCGCAATCAATGCACCGTCACCATCGATCCTTGACTTCTGTGCCCCAGCCCTAGGGTCTAGTGACCCTATAAATGGCGCGCCCACACTCCCCTTGTCCCATTTTCCACTCGCACCGCCGCCTCTCGTGCCGCCGTTCGAGCTGCGCTGCCTTTGACCGTCGTTGCATGCTGCCTTCAGTGCCCGCCGACGCCCATCAACACCACGCCGAGCTCCACACCACCGCACCGCCTCTACTGAGCGCTGGATTGATGTGCGTCGACCTCTGGGATGCCTCCATGACGCCGCCTGAGCTTCACCAAGAAACGTTGTCACCGCACGCTGTCCTCAGCGCCTCGCCGAGCCCCTTTGACACGGACCCGAGAACCCTACCGCCTTGACGACCCCACCGAGCCGGAGAACAACCCATGCCAACCACCATAGCGCCGCCACAGCGCTTCTGGACATCGCCACCCGGACTTCGCCATCGCGTGTCGCTTCCACCGCCTTCCGCAACTCGCTGTCGCCCTGGTGAGGCTCCCTTTCACCCCACTTCCTCCTGCTACCCCCGCCGCCTTCGGAAACCCACCGGAGCGCGAGATGGCCGAGCTCCGACATGCTCAAGTGGCGCACTACTGCCCGTCGGTGCTCGCCGCCGCCACCGTCTATCGGTGTGCTCTGAGTTGTTGGATCTTGCATTGTCAGCTCAGATTAGATGCCCCTTTTGAACTTGTCAACCTAGGCCATGAACTTGTGAACCTTGTCCACCGCGAACCCCATACACCTGGTCCATGGTTTTTCAATGTAAAATAATTCAAACTAAAATCTGGAAAATCTGAGCTCTGGCCTTTTGCAGTTTAACCCTTATTCGTTTACTTATGTATGCTATTATGCTATCTGTTACATAAATAACCCAATTTTAGATAAGTTAAAACTGTCATGTTCTTTGTATAGAAAACTCCCTATGCTTCCAAATAATAAAAATGCAAGCCTTAGTCTTTTTTAACAAAGCCCTTGTTGTTTTGTATAGGTCCTTAAGTTTTGCTGTTTTTACATATTAATCCCTAGAGCATGTTGTTTTCACAAATAAACCCTACAACCTTCTATTTTACCAAATAAGCCCCTATTTTACCTTAATTATATATATACCCTTTATGTTTCTAAAATTGCAAATAGGTCCCTTTTAGCTTGTTTTAGCGCTATTTGTAGTGGTTTTCAGGCCCACAATCTCGTAGAAACGTGTAGAATCTTATAGAATAGTTGTCAGACTCTTTTCTTGCTGTTTCGATCTAATTTCTTATTATTGTTTATTTCCTTGTCTTGTTTGCATTGTTTGATGTTGCAATGTTAGAAGGCGAGCAAGTGAAGAACCCTCAAGCCTTGGACTTTCCAGATCTTGAGCAGCAATAGTAAGGGGGAAAACAGGCAAGTGTCCTTGACCATAATGTTCCTTTTTCTTTCTATCTATCACAATGCATGCTATAGTTTGAATCCTATGTGTTATATCCTTCCTGATTATCCTTGTTGCCTCGGTTTGGGGTAGTTGATATATGGTTAGTTCACGCTTAGTCTTGCTATGGTTGGGATGATAAAACAATGAACGTTATTGCTAATCTTGATTAATGTTGAACTTGAATTAATGATCAGTATGGGTAATGGTAGCAACATGACATAGGTGATCCTGGCAGGTGGATTTTGAGGAGGTGGGTTTCCACAGGGATTTTGTGCTTTGGTTTGTGGATAGTTCCTGCTTGGGATCATAGAAAACCAGTTCATGGAACGCGTAACCATGACAACAACACAATCACAAGTTGAATATGAAAAACTTGATTAAGTAGCTTGTAGGTTCCTTTGTACCACTGCGATCGAGGGAAAGGTATGGATAGGAAGTCCGGACCTAGGGGATGTGCTCTAGTAGAGCATGCACTACCCATGGCGCAAGAGGGGGCTGCCATAGGAAGGGTAAGCTTCCATGCTAGTGAAACATTAGCGTGATTGCAGATGGTCAAGGAGTCTCTTTTGAAAGATCATGCTGTGGTCTCTTAGCCTCACACCATAGGAAGTGTGTTGGTAACATGGAGACATAGTCACTGATGGGTGACGAAATCACTGACTTGTGGGTACTGTTGTGCACCTCTGCAGAGCTATAAACTGTCTTGACACCCGCGCTCGCAGTCATGAGCGGAATGGACACTTCCATGATTAGATGGGATGGTTTGGATTGGATTTGGTGGGGTACACAAATCTTGGTTGGTTTCTGGTGCGTAGGCAGGGTTATTACAGATAGTATAGTCTGTGACATGGTTGAGGTAGAGTAGCCTCTAGGACAGCAAGTAGTCAGCTTGCCATAGTGCACAAGCTGCACCGGTACGTACCTTAGCTTTATCACCTAATAATAGGTTGCTTAAAATAAATCTAGACATAGATGCTTTATATAGTTATACCATGTTTTAACCTTTCTTTTGTTAAGCCTCATATGTCATATATTTTCTACACTTCAGTAGTATGATTTATACAAATTAATTGTACACACACTTGCTTCTCCACATTTGCCAATTTCATGCTGCTCAGAAAACAAAGAAGAGATGGACTACATCGAGAAGGACCACTTCTAGGTGAGCTGTTCTTCCGGTTGACTGCTTGTGGAGTATGGAGTCGTCTCTGCGTTTGCTCTTATCGTCGCCTCGTTTAGTCTTTGGTAAGGCTTTAGTTTTGTTTCATTTTCCTTTTTGTTGACATTCGTTTTCTCCGTGTACCACTTCTCTTGTCAGGTATATATGAAACTGCATCGTGGAGACACATACGGGATTCCTGGTTTTGGTCCTAGGACCGGGTGTGACATTCCCCAACATTGCTTTATTGAACAGAGACAAATCTTTAAATCCCATACCCCCCCCCCCCCCCCCCGATTTCGGTCTTGAGTTAATAAATCCCAACGCATCCAGTGCATATGTTTGTTATCAGCTGAGCTACCCCACCATTAATTAGCAATTGTGCTTCTCATTTTGTTGCAAATAGTGCCCGGTAGAAGAAAACAACTCGTCGGGTAGGTTGGAATTGCTTGAGCTTTTGATTTCAGTAGACCTTCACGTCCTGCACAGCTAGCTTCTCGACCTGTCCAAGAACTAACTAGGCCTTTGATCTTTGCTGGCATATACTCAAAAGCTGCCTTGCTTGATCTCCCTACCGCAGTAGGGAGGCCGAGATATTTTCAGCCAAAGCCTCAATATCAATCTGCTTAGAACTATGAACAGCAGGCTTTGCCGAATCTGAGCAATTCTTACTAAGAAGACGGCTGATTTGTCTTTATTCACCAGCTGCCCCCACCCTCTTTAGTATGTATCAATAATATCCTTCAACCGATCAGCTCCTCTTTGTGATGCTTCTGAGAAAATAATGCAATCATGCGCAAAAGAAGATGCGAAATTCAAGGCGAGTGGATATACTCTGATTCCCTTGGAGAGATGCACTGGGCCTCTCGATTTCAGGAGAGAAGAATAGCCTTGAGCGCACAACAAGAATAAATAGGGAGAAATAGGATCCCCTTGCCTAATTTATCTTGTTGGCCTGAAGCGGAGCGACAAATGACCATTAACTTTAACTGAGAAAGAAACTGATCTAACGCACCTCATCACTGTTTGCACAAACCCCACGTGGATTCCCAGCTTCAACATTCAACACGGTCATAGGCTTTGGCCCTGTCTAACTTCACAGCACACGCACCATTATTTTGTTAGATATACATATATTAGTCCATTATATAAGGACCTCATTACATATTTATACATACATGTACCTTATATATTTTGGGGGCTAATACCCCTCTATTGAATATAAGCTCGATTCATAACATAGTATCAAAGCCAGAAAATTAGGGTTAGGGTTCATCTTCTGGCTCCCTATTCGATCTACTGTCCGGCACGCTTGCCAACTTTTTGTCGTCGTCATCTTCTTTGTTTTGAAGCTGCCGTTGACTCTTCTCCATTCGTGCGGTCTTCTTCGTTGGGGACGTCTTCATCGCTCGACGCGTCGTTGCCATCCTCGCCTATCGCGCCGTCACCGTCACGCTCTCCACGCCAGCCACTGGATATCGCGGTCGCTGTCGTGCTCTCCGTGCCGATCGTCGGATCTCGCCATTGTGCCATCTTCGTCGGTGGACCGCCTCCACTCGGATCGTCGTCGCCTCTCTCGGGTCGTCGCCGACCAGATCTAGTCGTCGCCGTTCGGGTTGGACCATCGCTTCTGAGCTGCGCCGCTGCGGGCCCTCCTGTGTGGCCCGTGCTCGTCATCGGGCCATCTCTGCCCCGGCTAGGTGCGCCACCGTGGGGATCTCCGGCCTAGCTTCCGCCCCGGTCGGCCTCTTCGTCAGGTGCGTCGCCGTTGGGTGAGCCGAGTCCGTTTTGGACTTTGGTCCTTACCCGTGTCTTCGTTTTAGGGTTACTTAAAAAAAAGAGGACTACTTTTCCTGTTCTATTCTCTATGGACATTTGTGGTGATTTTTGTCTCCTTCGCCGCTTTTAATCAGGAGGTAGGGTACTCACTAAAAAAAATTTATTTGTTGTTCTCATGTCGTCGCCCGCTGCTGCTGCTTTGGTACTACTTGCCATTGTTGGTGTCTATTCATCATGAAACTCTCTTCATCGTCGTCTATTGCATCTTCGGTGGCTCGGTGTCCGGTGATCTCTGATGACACCAACTACCATTATTGGGTTTCTCATATGCGTGTGCACATGCGAGGCTTGTGTGTTTAGGATTTTCTCACTAGTGATCTTCGTTGTCCGCCTCGCCCTACGGCTCCTCCTCAGTCGGTGATTCCAGAGAAGGCTACATCTAAAGAGAAGAAGTTGAGACATGAGTATGAGGACAGCTCTGCTTCTTACGACTCCCAGTTTGCTGCGTATTAGGTTTGGATAAATGAGGATGCTCGTGCTTCTACATTTCTTGTTGCTAGTAGGGAGGAGCACTTTTTTGCTGATATTCTTGGTATGGACACTGCAGCTCAGATGTGGACTTTTCTTCATACTTGATATGAGCCCGCTGGTCAGTCTACCTATCTAGCTGCTATACATCGGAAGTAGCTACTACGTCAGGGAGATGCTACTGTTGATGACTTCTTTGATCAGATGTCTTGTATGGCGTCAGTTGTATACTCTTGGTCCTCAGTTGGCTACTAGCACTTGTACCTCTTGTAAGGCATAGGAGGATGCACTTCCTCTACGTCACACCTACGACTTCCTGACTCGGCTTCATGATGAGTTTGAGCCTCTTCGTGCTTAGTTGCTTGCTTGTCATCCTTATATTTTGTTGATGGAGGCTCTTGCTGATGTTCGTAATGAAGAGATGCGTCTTCGTGCTGCTGGTTTGTTGCAGACCTCCTCTGTTTTGGCTGCTCGTTTTGCTCCTCGTACCATCCCTCCTCCTCAGGTGTCTTCCACTATGATGCCCTCTACGAGTGGTGGTGGTGGTCTGCACTGCGCCTACTGTGGTAAGGATGGACATGTGCAAGCTTATTATTTTCGGAAGAAGAAGGAGAAGTCTTGTGCTCGTCGCTCTTCACAGGGTACTGGTAGTTCTGATACTGGAGGTTCTCAGAGAAGTTCAGCTGGTTTAAAGACACAAGAGATTATCAGGTTGCCCAATCACCTCGTTGTGTCGTCATGCTCATGAGCTGCTAGTTTTGTGACTCTACCCGCTGCGCCTATGGTTCAGCTGCTGCTTCTTAGGCTTCCACTGAGGGACCACCACCCACTTCTGCTTCAGGTACTCTATGGGTTCTTGATTCTGGTGCTTCTTATAATATGACTCTATATCGTACCTATCTTGCTTCTATTTGTTCTTCTTCTTGTTAGTCTACCGTTTATACAGCCAATGGATCCTCACTTTCTGTTTTAAGTCATATCTGACTCTTTTACTATTCTTAATGTGTCATATGTCCCTGATTTGACCATGCAACTTATATGCGCTGTCAGATTACCGATCACAACTGTCATGTCATCCTTGATTCTGACTTTTGCTATGTTTAGGATCGTCGCACGGGTCGCCTGGTTGGTTTTGGCCCTCATTGTCGGGATTCTCAGCATCTATGGGAGCTTGACTGGTTTCGTCTTCCTTCCGCTGCGCATGCTAGCCTTGTTGGCTCCACTTTGGCTATTTTGTCCACCTTGTCATTTGCTCAGTGGCATCACCGTTTTGGTCATATTGGTGGTTCGCGTCTTTCTAGTTTGATTAGTCGTGGTCTTTTAGGTTCAGTTTCTAGACGTCATGACTCTCTGCATCAGTGTCAGGGTTATAGATTATGGAAGCAGATACAGCTACCCTATTATTCTAGTAAGTCAGTGTCCCAGCATCATTTTGAACTTGTTCATTTTGATGTATGGGGTCTGGCTCCATTTGTTTCTAAAGGGGATCATAAATATTATATCATTTCTATAGATGACTTTTCTCGTCACACTTGGATTTATTTCATGAAACATCATAGTGAGGCTTTGTCTATCTATCGGACTTTTACTGCTATGGTTCGCACTCATTTTAATACGAACATTTGTATTTTTCATGTTGACTCTACAGGGGAGTACCTCTCTAGAGCTCTTCATCAGGTTCTTTCTGAGCAAGGTCATGACGCTCATGGTCAAAATGGTATAGTCGAGCGCAAGGATCGTCATCTCCTTGAGATAGCTCGCGCTCTCATGCTCGCCTCTTCTGTTCCCCCTCATTTTTAGACGGAGGCTGTTCCACTACCACTTTTTTTTATTAATATTCAACCTACATCAGCTTTGTAGGGAGGGGATCCTTTTGAGTGTCTTTGTGGCAAGACGTTAGACTACTCTAGCCTTCGTCTCTTTTGCTATGTATGCTACGTGCTGCTTGCACCTCGTGAGCGCACTAAGCTGACTGCTCAGTATGGTGAGTGTATTTTTGTAGGGTATAATGCTGAGCATAAAGGGTATCGTTGTTGGGATCCTGTTGCTCGTTGGATGACGATTTCTATGGATGTTGTCTTTGATGAGACTTATCCCTTCTACCCGCGTCCTTACTCAGATGCATCTCAAGCATCTTTAGTTGAGCTACTTTCCTTCATGAGTTTTTAAGATACTCTTAGTGTTCCTACAACCTCTTTGCCCTCCTCGGTACCTTCTGCTTTGGTGCCTTTGACTACTTCACCTACGTCTGTTCACGAGGTACCTTCTTCTATGGTATCACCTGTGACCTCTTCCTTGGAGTCTTCTTCTGTGGTTCATGATTATATCACAAAGCCTTCAGTGACACATGTCTATACATGATGCGTTGTGGATAATCCTACTATGCCATCATCTCCTAATATTTCATCTACTTCTGATGAACCATCTTCTGCAAACACGTTGACTCCTTCTGGAGCATCTTCTCCTAACGAGCCATCCTCTCATGATGTGCTCTCTATTTCTAGTGTGTCATCCTCTCCTAATGTGCCATCTACTTCTAGTGAGTCATCTTTTGGTGAGGATTCTTCACCTGAGCTGCTCCAAGACGTGGTTATTGTACTCGTCGGCCTCCTGATCGGTACTCTCCTTCTGCTGCTACCGTTCTTTCTAAGCCGAGTTCTTATCGTGATGTCGTTCATCATCAGGAATGGCAACACGCGATGGCTGAGGAGATTGCCACTCTTGAGCGTACCAGCACATGGGACCTTGTACCATGTCCATCTCAAGTTCGTCACATTATATGTAAGAGGGTTTATAAGGTCAAAACTTGCTCTAATGGTTCTCTTGAGCGCTACAAGGCTTGCCTTGTAGCTCGTGGTTTTCAACAGGAGTATGGTCGTGACTATGATGAGACTTTTGCCCTTGTTGCTCACATGATCACTGTACGTACTCTCCTTGTTGTGGCTTCTACTCGTGATTGGTCCATCTGTCAGCTTGATGTGAAGAATGTCTTTCTTAATGGTGAGCTGCGTGAGGAGGTGTATATGCAACCACCACCCGGGTATTTTGTTCCTGAGGGTATGGTTTATCGTCTTCGCCGTTCTCTTTATGGCTTCAAGCAAGCTCCTCGTGCTTGGTTTCAGCGTTTTGCTTCTGTGGTCACTGCCGCTGGTTTTACTACCAGTAATCATGATCCCGCACTGTTTGTGCACACCTCCTATCGGGGTCGGACTCTTCTCCTTCTTTATGTTGATAACATGATCATCACTGGAGATGATTCTGAGTACATAGCCTTCATTAAGGCACGACTCGGTGAGCAGTTTCTTATGTCTGATCTGGGTCTTCTTTGTTATATTTTAGGGATTGAGGTCACTTCTACATCTGAGGGATTCTTTTTGTCCTAAGAAAAGTACTGATCATCGTGTTGTTGAGACTTCTATGGAGCTCAATGTTCACCTCCGCGCTACTGATTGTGATCCTCTTAATGATTCCACTCGTTATCGTCATATTGCAAGGAGTCTTGTTTACCTTGGTGTCACTCGTTCTGATATTTCTTATGTTATACATATTTTAAGTCAGTTTGTATCTGCTCCCACCAAGGTTCACTATAGTCACCTTCTTTATGTCTTGCGCTACCTTTGTGGTACCATATCCTGTTGGTTGTTCTTTTCTTGTTCTAGTTCTTTGCAGCTTTAGGTTTAGTCTGCTGCTTAATGGGCTAGTAATGTCAGTGATCATCGCTCTCTTTCTACTATTTGTGTTTTTTTAGTGGTTCCCTTATTTCTTGGAAGACTAAGAAGCAGACAGCAGTTTCTCGTTCGAGTGCAGAGGTTGGGTTGCAGGCTATGGCTCTTGTGACAGCATAGGTTACTTGGCTGCAGTGGTTGCTTAAGAATTTTATTGTTTATGTTTTAGCGTCGACTCCTATTTTATCTGACAGTATAGGTGCTATCAGTATTACTCGTAAACCGATAAAGCATGAATTTATTAAGCATGTTAGTTTTGATTGTTACTATACAAGAACATATGCTTAGAATAGTATTATTGGTCTTCGTTATGTGCCTTTAGAGTTACAGTTGACTGATTTCTTTACAAAGACATAGACTTGAGCTCAACATGACTTCTTTCTCTCCAAACTCATGTTGTTGATTCACCATAAATTTGAAAGGGCTGTTAGATATATATATATATATATATATGTATTAGTATATTATATAAGGACCTGATTATATATTGGCGAAATATCATGTGCACGTGGCTATATCCGTGCACATGTGCCACGCTCCTCCACCTTCCCACCTGTCACATTTTCTGTTTGCACCCACACACGGTGCCTGGCTTATTTGCGAAATGGACCCTGTCGATCTGCCTACCCGTTCATCCTCCCGTCGCCGCCGCGACGAGCCACAGTCGCGAGCGCCGCCGCAACGAAGCTTGTTGAATCGAAATAAAGAATACCCATCTAGGGATACGGTTGTGCACCAGCAGTGTCGAGCCCCTGATCGTTCTCTCGCTCGACGACGGCACTGCCGGCCTCTGCTTTGACGCCGGCCACGAGACGATTAGGAGGGCTTATGATGGTGCCGCATCAGCTTCCCATCGCTGCCGCACACACGAAGCAGATCGCAAGCACCGATGCAGCTGAAGCTAGGACTACGATCGACAGAGCCGCGGAAGCTAGTGCACTAGAAGTCATCCAACCTGATCTATCGATATCTATAAGGTGTGTCCCTTCGGTGACTTCATGATCTTTTAATTGCACCTGCGCACGGAGTCTGGTCCATTCATGGTGTCTGATTTTTTTTTCTCTTTTGTGTGGTCTTCCTATTTCCAGCCGCATGGAGTCCATGGACACCGTAACCAACGCCCAGCAGACGATTTCTTTGCACAGCCATCCTGCCCATGCTCCATTGACGATAACTGAATCAACTTTGTGTAGGACTCCTCAAAAGGCTACGAATATTCCATTTTGTGTAAGTGAAGCTATGATTTTTTTTTTGTAATCAGTAATTAATTTCTCCGGGTTTACACCTGTACGCTAATTTCTCCTTACTGAAAACAGGGTTCGTTGTTTACACCTGTAATTGATGATGATAAGGTGAAGCCAACTGGGGGGATGAAATATTTGAAAATGTGGCTTCAGCTGAGAATTTATACAAAGGGTATGCACTTGATGCTGGCTTTCCTGTTTGTATTGGTCAGACTACATAGGTCAAGGGTTTTTTGACATGGAAGCGATTCTATTGCTCAGCCCAAGGATGGAGAAGAGATAACAGTGAAGATTTGGAAGGGAAGAATGATAAGACGAAGAGTGATTCAAAACTGACTAGATGTGGATGTGAAGTGATGATGGGTATCAAGCGAACAGTGGATGATAAGTTTGAGCTGAAGAAACTAGTGGAAGTTCCTACGTATGGATTTGTATCTCCTCGTAAGCAACATTTAATACGGTCGAATCGAGAGGTAAATGAGAAGGCCAAGGCGACCTTGTTCACATGCCATCAAGCTAGCATAGGGACATCTGGGGCATTCAGATATCTTCATGTAAATGAGGGCAGATTTCCAAATGTTGGATACACAAGGAGGATTTGCAGAATTATCACCATACCTTGAGAGAAAGTATGAAGTCATCAGATCCAGATGTTTGTCGACAATCTTGCGAGAAAGAACTTGAACAATGCAGCATTTTATTTTGACTACGTGGTTGATGATAAGGGTAGGTTGCAGCATGTATTTTGGGCGGATGCTACTTGCAGGAAAAATTATGCTTATTTTGGTGATTTGGTCTCTTTGATACAACACATAAGACAAACCAATACAACATGATATTTACACCATTCACTGGAGTGAATCACCATGATGGCAATATTCTAGATGAAAAGGAGAAAAATCCTACGGATGAAGAAGTTAAGAAGTTGACCTCTGACATGAGCTCAGACTTGGGAGATGTTATCCACCATGCAAAATATTTATTGGAAAATATGAGGAACCAGAGGGGGAAATTCAAGATGTTTGTGGATGAAGCAAAACAGGACCTTCCAGTTTGCCAGGAGACTAGAATTGAGGAGATCGAAGGCTATATTTGCTGTGCCATACCTAAACAAGTTGATATATTGCCTCCGACTGACATAGTCACTAAAGGAAGATGTAAGAGAATAAAACCCGGAGAGAAGGCAAAGACACGTCCGAAGGAGAAGACACTTCGCATGTGCAGGACATGCAAGGAATTTGGCATTCATGATAGTCGTAATTGCCCTCAGAAGAAACGGCAACCATGAACTGTGCAGACAATGATGATCTCCAAGGATTAGTTCAATGTCACCAAATTTTTATTTTGTTTCAATGTGTACTTTAAGTTCTTTCTCTTGGCTAGCATCAAATTGTCCGAGGATAGTCTTCAAATGTGCTTTGCCTCAGCTTCTGTGTAATGAACTGTATTGCTGTCTCAGCTTCTGTGTATTCACCAACTCGTTTTATACAGGCCAATATCATTAACTAAATCAGAGCGTGTGAATGTTAGAACTGCAGATTAGCTGGTTCAGTGAAGAACCATTTGAATAGGATACTCCAAGATCATTTCACTTTTCTTTTTCATGTCTATAGTATTTTTCCAACATACAGAAGTCAGTAACAGCACCAATTCGAATATTCAGAGTTAACACTATTCTGACTGAAAAGAACGGATTGAACATGCATTGAAATTCGTCAAACCACCAATTCATGTTACAAAAGAAGAAAATTCAGACTCAAAACAATATTAGTTGAAAGTACTGTTAAAGCCTTGCAAATCGTTGGTCATTGGACCCAGACGGACACTGAACTTGGGCAGAAGCAGCTGACGAGGAACCATCATCGCCCCATGCACGCTACTTGTCCTGTGGCGTGAGAACACAAGAGAGCGCGCGGCAGTGCTGTTACTGAATGCTGAGTAAGGAAATCAGGGGCTCGAAACTGCCTAGGGTGGCGCTCGCGATCTGCTTCTTGTGCGGACGAGAGAATGGACAGGCAACAGCAGCGCTCGCAATCTACTTCGTGTGCGGCAGCGACAGAAGGACGGACACCAGGCAGCGATGCTCGCTATCTCCTTCGGCGGCGGCGCTCGTGACTCTGCTTCGTCGCCGCGGCGGCGACGGGAGGACGAACGGGTAGGCAGATCGACAGGGTCCATTTCGCAAATAAGCCAGGCACCGTGCGGGGGTGCAAACAGAAAATGTGACAGGTGGGAAGGTGGAGGAGCATGGCTGCAATCCGTGCCGTTTAGACGCGATCCGACGGATTGAATTAAGTTTATGCACATGTGAACAGATATAGCATTGTGCACGTGATATTTCGCATATACATCTGTACCTGTACATATTTAGTCCTAATGTTTCTCTATTAAATACAAATATTATTTATAATATATATGTTTGCTTCTCAAATAATGGACACATTCATAACCCGTGAGGACATCATCCGTGATAAGATGCCCCGGCATAAGATTTCCCTCTACTCGGCAGAGGATTGTTGGTTCCTTTCTCATTTGCTGATGATGGCAGCGCAACAATCGACAATCTGAATCATCGGCACCACAGCTCTTAAACAGTCTACCCTCTCGACCCAGTTTAAAAACTGCGTTGACGTTTCGTTAGTGTAAGTTTGAACTATTTGACCCCAAATTCTTAAATCCGGTTCCGGAGACGTGGTATGTTGCAATAATCTAGTTAGTTTCTTGCTGGTGCATGCATGCTACCCGCGGCTAATAATCCTGCATCTCCCAGGTGTTAGTACTCAATGATTGCTGAGGTGCACTATTTTCTTTTGATTAGCCACCACCATGACGGCTAAGTGTGTGGCAAATAAGGACAATAACTAATTAAGAAAGGTCACATGTCGATTCTGATTTTGGTTGCCTGCTGCGTTAGTGCACACGTACTGACGATGATATTATATATTTTTTCTGTTACTTTTATTTGTTGTCGTTAATTTTGATCGTCAACTTTAATTATTTATATATTCAAAAAATTTGTTTAAACATATTAAATTAAATTTTATGTTTTAAAAATATTAAATAATAATTAAAATATATGATATTTTTTATATTTTAAAATAAAACGAATGATTAAAGTTAACTACGATAAGTAAAAAAGAATGAAGAAAATATATATACAACCACGCATACATGGCAAATCAACTATTATTATTATTATTATTATATATATATATATATATATATAGATATATAGATATAATAATATGTCCTCATCTGGAGGTGGAGGGTGTGAAACACTGTCCGTGCATGCCGAGGGGGGATACATAAGCATCAACTAACACTATTATTATTGCATCAGCCGTTTTGGTTGAACAATCACCATACTGTCCTGCTACCGATATCTGCATGTTTGACAAGACCCAGCAACAAAGTTAAATGAAACCATCATCGAGCGCTGATGGGACGTGCAGCTATACACAAGAGTCCAAATGTGGGGCGTTTTTTTTCTTTTTTTCTGAAACCAAATGTTGGACGGTATTGACTGACCAAATTCACACATTTGAGGTGGTGCACAGATCTACCTCTATATCATAACAATTGTCTACTACCACAATTTTTTTACACCATATCACGTTACATCGTCAACACATATCAACCGTTCAATTAGCATCATTAATAAATCACAACCATCTAATTAGTCTAAAGATCATACCATTCATTAATATTATTGATAATTAATATAAAATTGTGTTAAATCGAGATTTGAACTCATGACCTCTAACAATCAAGACAACCATTACTGTAAAGTTATCATCACTTTTTGTTAAGATAAAAACTATAAATATTGCTAAAGGGTATAGCTACTTCATGTTCACACTTTTTTATTAGTGTAAAACAATTAAGATCTGAACGCATCACGCGGGGTTATCATCGAGTTAAAGAAAAAGGTCCAATTTACTCTTCTGAATTATAGCCAAAGTCTAGATAACCCCTAAACTTTTTTTTTGTTTATTTTACCCCAAAGTTGTGTCATTTGGTTTAGCTTACCCTCTAATGCAATTTTTCTTTTTTATTTCTCCATGAATAAGTTAAATTACAAGTTAAAATTTTACGTGATGACGGTTCATATGATGATACATGTTAGAAAAATATTACACAATTTATTTTCATGATTTTGATAGAGAAAGATATTTAATTGTAAAATAATCATGGTGATACAAAGTTATATAAAAAACAATGTTAAAATTTTTTAACTTTTTTCTAAATATACATCATGATGTCCCCTACCAACATATAAAATTTCAAATTAAAATTCAAATTATGTATGGAGAAATAAAAAAGTTACTAAAGGTACATTAAACCAAATAACATAAGTTTGGGGTAAAGTAAACCAAGAATTAGTCTAGGGGGTTATCCAAACTTCAGTCATACTTGAGGAAAGTAAATTGAATTTTTCCTTAAAAGATGACTCCCACCTTGAAAGTGCATCTAGGTCCCCTAAGTGGGTTTTGGTGGTTAATGACAATAAAATGAAAAAGCTAATCATATCTCGAGTAATTATGCAGCAAATATGTATGTATACGGAGAAAAGATAGCACATGACTTAGAAAGGATGCCCCTCAATTTGTTAAAAAGTTGAAGGTTCAAAAGAATATCAAAATGAGGGAGAAACATGAAGAAAATCGAGTCCAATCTTTGTTTTTCTCCTCTAGCCATGTTGTACTATCAAGAGGGGTGCAAAACCAAGTGGATGGACGAATCGAATGCTCAAAATAATCAATCCAACTTTCGGATCTGAAACTTCAGGCCGGACCTCCGACACTTGGCCACAACTTCGGCGCGTCAGAAGTCCGGCAAGTTGCCGGACCTCCGGACCATTCAAACAGTGCCGACTGTCTGAAACCACTTGCCGGATGTCGGGTAGACGGCCAGAGCTCCGGCCCTTCGAAGGTCCGATCAATGGCCAGAACTCTGGGGATTCTATAACCAACCCTAACGGCTAATTACTGTGGGTCTCGGTATAAATACCCCTTCATCTCCAACACTTAACATCTCTTGCCCACACATAAAAAACACTCTCTTGATCTCTCTCCTCCTCTCCCACAACCTACTAAGTCTTCCAATCAAAGATTTGAGCTAGGATTTGTTAGTGAGAGAGATTGAAAAGTTGAAAGCACTTCATTTCCACTCTTGAGCATTTGAGGAGTATTTGAAGCTTGGTCTTGGACCTATTACTCTTGGGGATTCATCCCCTAGACGACTAAAGGTTGCCCGGGAGCTCCCAAACTTGTGTGGTGACATCTGGGTAGTTTGTATTGCCCTCCTCGCAAGAGGAACTTGCTAGTGAAGAACGCAGTTTCACCTTTGTGGTTGTTTGGAGAGAAAAAGGGTTGAAAGAGACCCTGTTCTTTGTGGGCCTCTCAACGGAGACGTAGGCTTCTTTGTGGAGTTGAACTTCGGAAAAACAAATCTCATGTCTCCATGTGTTTTTCTCTCTTTTAGCTAACTTGTGCTTGTTCTTCATTTCCTCTAATTATTTGCTTCGATCTACGCATATACTTACTTATAACCTGTTTAGCCTGTCCTTTCCTGTTCTTACATATCTAGGTTTGTTTTCGGTTCAAATAGTTTTCCAAATACCTGCTCAGTTTGTGAATTCCGCATTTATCAGGTTTTGCTGGAGTTCCGGTGCTTTATCAGAATTCCAAGGAACTGGATATCTGGTATTTGTCGGAAGTCCGGGGGATTGATTCAATATTGCTCAGTGCTGTTTCGCAGGAAAATTATTTATTGGCTATTCATCCCCCCTCCCCCCCTCTAGGCAACTTTCACACCTCAAATATGCGAATATGTCCTCGGTTAATAAAAAATATTAAGGACATTATGGTGCACAATTCTGCTAGTCACCATTTACTACCTTCGTATTTTTATTTGTTGTCGCAATTTGTCTTATTTAAAAAGTTTCTTGAAATATATGAAATTATAAATTGTGCTTCAAATATTTTTTAGTGGTGAAAAGAAAATTATAATAAAATATATTATTTCATCATACTTTTTGAATTAAGACGAATGATCAATCACTATAAAATTTGGTATCTTTCCTGAAGGTTTTGATGGAAATGAACAATAGTTTTATTCACTTATTACTATTTTAGAAATGGCCAACAGTTAGTATAATTTGTATCTTTCCTGACAGTTTTTGAATATTACCAACAAGGTCATCCCAAGGAACTTATTTCCTACAATTTTAGAAAATATTTAACAATTTATTTAGAAATTGTTGACCATTTAAATACTACTGTTGGGAAAGATTATAAATGGCATAGTGAAAAGTGACGTTAAACTCAACCGCGATAAAAATTAAAAACTAGAATTAGTAGTTTTTTCAATAATATCCTAGCTAGTATTATGATCACTTGAAAAAAAAAATACAATAATCGCATGGAGTGGGTAACTACAAAGGAAAAGGAAAAGACCCGCTCTTTTCGATCGCGTTGAGTTTTCTTTTTTTGGTCGACATGCTACCGCATCGGACTACATGTGTACTGGCGCGAAATTAATGGCTGCAAGCCTGCAACAAGCTTTAACTAACTCTAGATCGACCGCTTAACTCGGCTGATTGCAAATGCTCAACGTACGTAAGACACCAACAAATTGATCGACTACTGAAAAATAATATGAGTACTATGGCATCTAGCAAGCTAGAGGAATTTTTATGATTAGAAGCTAAGCAAGAACTGATCGATCTCGATATCGTCGTGATGGAAACTCGTCGGCCGTAGCGCTGCATAGCCTGCGATTGCAATGCATACCTGTAATTTTCATTCCGGTCATCATCACCAGTTTCGAAATGATGGAAACTCGTCATCGGTTCCTCTCATAGACAGAAAAATCTTTGTTTCCTTACTTGTGGTTGTTGATGAGAAGAATATAATCGAAATTATGGTTGTGATCAAACTAGATGAGATATCAAAGTTCGTTAGAGTCCACATCACATTCAAAATAAACCTACTTTGGTAACCTGTACAACGTTGCTGCAGTAACAGAACAGTAATAGTTTTCGGACAAGAAGCAACAGAGAATAGCAAACCCGTAACTGTGGACTTTCGATTTGTTGCCATGTCAAATTTTCAGCCCATACAACAAAGGCCATTTCTGTGTGTGATAGGAGTAGGAGGAACGGAGAAAAAGGTCGATGTCGTTGCAGCGCTACAACACTGATGATTGACGGCTTCCTGTACTCAGCCATTTATTTTCTGGTGCTTTATTTGGAAGCCACTTCTCTTTTTTAGTAGTAACTTTAAAGGTTGCATGCACCCACATTCACGCTAAATTACTGTAGTACAACACATATTCTCCAGTAAACAATCATAAAGGAAACCGGTATATAACACAACTCGTTATTATTACGTGCAAAATTACGCGAGGCAGCAGTTAGTGTTACAATTTTTAGTATTATTTCAGAGTTCATATATACATACCGTTTTTATCTGTTTTCTGATGTATGTGTTGGAGCTAAGTAAGAATTCTAGGGAATAGAAAAGAAGGCACTGTAATGGGACGCATTGTAATAATACGCACACTGCATTAACATTGCTGATTTCATCGGCAGGTCAGTCGGTGTATTTTTGTTTTGCAGAGTAAAACTATAAAATAACGTGTATTAGCTGCACTAAGCAACGATGATGCTGAAGCCTGGAGCAGGTTCGTTCATAGATCAGATTAAAGGCATGTTTCATATAGATTCTAAAACAAATTTTGCTTCAACTTCTCTAATAAGTTTGTCAAACGATTTGAACAAAACACTTCTATACTCACACATCAAGAAGCGTTTTTCTAATTTGTATTAGAAAAAAGTTTAAAAAATATAGTTTTTTAGTCATTTTTTTTATATTAAAAGTTGTAAGATAAACTGTTTTGTTAAACATTTATATAATAGAAATTATTTCTTCAAAGGATTTTTTTTAAAAAAAGCTATCTTTAGAAAACCTATTTTCTAAAGAATCTGTATAGAACGGGAATTGAAGGAGCCTTAGCTCACCTGCAACGCTGGATGTAGAATTGGAGCCCGCGGGTTCAGTTTTGCCTCGGATTCCAAGCATGTGATCAAATTCTTCTATTACTATGTTGTACTACCCCTTTACTCCTACCCCAAAGCACAGCAGCCCAGTTGTACTTCGGAGTCACCGGGGTTTCATAGAGCATCTTCAACAGCATAGCTATAATATTAACTACATTTACAGATTTTACATCCTTTGTAAAATTAAAAAGCTTTTGAAAAGTTACTCTCATTCAACAGACTATTCTATTTCAAAACAAGACTCATCTGTACTTATATATAGGTCCACATAAAGTTATCTTTTTCCCCTACCGATTCAGCCTCACCCGTCATCGCTATAGAAGAAAAATTCCCATCGCTCCCTAGCTCCTCCACCATGTGCTCCCTCCTAAACACATGAATAGGTGAAGATGCAAGGAGGCTACACCGGGAGGATCCTATGGCAGCCGGCCACCAAAACCTGTGGGAGGAATCCACGACAGCACAGCAAACCCATCCCTTCATTCTCTATCCGATTAACATGCAGTTCGTCCTCCCATCCATCGGATTACTGTTCTGGCTTGATTTCGGACCCTCCATGAGCAGGGGATGAGGCGGCGTGGACACTAGACAGGACGATTTGGGCGACAATGCTTGCAGGACGACAAGGGGCTCGCGGTATTGGATTGGGTAGTAATTCGGGAGGAAGGGCGTGGGAACTGAGAGGATGGCGCGGGATGAGGCTGATGGCGAGCGGCGTAGGATAGTCAAAGTTGGCTAGCGAGGAAACCGGGATGCCGAGCCAGTAAAAATGCCGATCGTGATGGTGAGTCTGTTGGATTGCTGTTTTATAAAAAGTAGCTATATTTAACTTTACAACCTCATTTAGCTCATCCTTTGGAGTTGCTCTTACTTAAGCAAGCAAAGCTCATGTGTACTATGTCTATGCAGGCTGTGCAGCTGTAATAACTTTATATAAGCAGCCAGCTTTAAGCGCGTTGATTATGGTTAATCGGTGGGCCTGCTCGTAAGAGTACTGGTTGGGATTGGTACGATAAGCCGCGCACCGCGGGCCCAGTTCAAGGAACCACGGGCAGGCCACGTGATCGCAACGGCCCATGCTCGACGAGGCTCTTCTCCACCCACGGCCGGGTCCGCGCTACTGCCAACCGTTGGCTCCGCTGGGACCCCCCGAAAGCGATTCTTTTTTCTTTCTCTATTTTTATGGAATCAACTTAAATTGTCATCTTTAATCGAAAAATCTAGTTTTGTGTAATTAAAACTGTTATTATCCTGACAAATAGAAGAAAATACAACACGCAGAAGTTTAATCTCCAATTCATCTAATAGAGAATATGAAGGCGAAATAATTTTGGATGTCATTGATCGGTTTTCTGGAAGAAGAACGAAACTTGGAATTTCGTCTTCTGACAGAATAGAGAATAGACCATTATTAGATTAGATATGGGTCTCGAAGATACTCTCTCTACGTGTTGGGCATATCTCCACACTTTCCACACCCCACGTCATGACAGGAGAGACGACACCCTATGGAAGGAGCAGGAGAGAGAGAGAGAGAGAGAGAGAGAGAGAGAGAGAGAGAGAGAGAGAGCATGCAGCTACTTCTAACGCGTGCAAAAGCAGTTCGGAATAGGATGCTTCGATTCTTTGCTTCATGCTTCAGGACATTGAGAGTTCTTTCTTTGTTTTCACATGCACGACTAAAGGCCAATCTCCATGCTGTCTCTGCCTAGCTAGATTCCTATGCTAGCAAAAGTGCATTTGCTGCCAACCTAGCTGCTAACCATATGTGCATTCTCCTATATGTAAATGTTATGATTCCTCCAGACCATACTCATACTTCCTGCTGAGGCCTAGTTTGGAACAACCTGTAGGACCCATTGCTATTTTCTTTTATTTTTATATTATTAGAGCAACTCCAACAAATGAGCTAAATGAGGTTGTAAAGTTAAATATAATTACTTTTTTATAAAATAGCAATCTAACAGACTCGCCATCACGATCGATATTTTTATTGGCTCGGCATCCCGGTTTCCTCGCTAGCCAACTTTGACTATCCTACGCCGCTCGCCATCGGCCTCGTCCCGCGCCATCCTCTCGGTTCTCACGCCCTTCCTCCCGAATTACAACCCAATCCAACACCGCGAGCCCCTTGTCGTCCTGCAAGCATTGTCGTCCAAATCGCCCTGTCTAGTGTCTAGGCTGCCTCATTCCCTGCTCACGGAGGGTCCGAAATCAAGTTAGAACAGTAATCCGGTGGATGGGAGGACGAACTGCATGTTAATCGGATAGAGAATGAAAGGGTGGGTTTGCTGTGCTGTCGTGGATTCCTCCCACAGGTTTTGGTGGCCGGCTGCCATAGGTCCTCCCGGTGTAGCCTCCTTGCATCTTCACCTATTCATGTGTTTAGGAGGGAGCACATGGTGGAGTTGCTAGGGAGCGATGGGGATTTTTCTTCCATAGCGATGAAGGGTGAGGCTGAATCGGTAGGAGAAGAAGATAACTTTATGTGGGACCCATATATAAGTACGGATAAGTCTTGTTTTGGAATAGAATAATCAACATATAGTGAGTCTGTTGAATGGGAGCAACTTTTCAAGAGCTTTTTAATTTTTACAAAGGATATAAAATCTGTAAATATAGCTAATATTATAGCTAATCTGTTGGAGATGCTCTTAATGTGTTGAAAATATTGAATTTAGAAAAGGACATATAAAATTTATTTAGGCTTCAGACTAACACAACGCGACACGACCCGTTTAAAAAGTAATCAGATTTTGCTGGGCCTCTAGCACGACAGGCCCGCTCGTTGAACCTTGCCAGATGGGGCCCTGACCCGTATAAAATGGGCCTCAACCCATCAGCGCGTTTGCTAGCTATAACTATACTATTGTACCATGTTATTGGTGGGTTTATTTTTAGTTTGGACCTTTTTGAAATTAACATTTTAATAAAAATATTTGAAAAATATGTTTTTCTTTATCAAATGTGAAAATTCTAAATCTTGACTCTCTTTGGTCACCGCTATCTAGCATGAAATGTACTTGGATCAGGCCAAATAATTTGATCGATTGGCATGACTCAGACATTAGTCACACTAATCTTTTTGGCTTCATAGTATGAAGACCTACTAAAGTGGATTTTACGACAATCGTTTGTCTTGTAGATCCCCAGATCGAGCCCACGCAGCAAAAAACCTATGCATTAACTTGATCTATATGCACAGTGCCGCTGCAAGGTCGAACCAGGGCGTGTACTAATAATAATGATGCAGTCGTTGTTAAATTATTGTTGTTTTAAGAATATTAGAAAAACAATGATCTATAGAGATGGATCTTAAAAATTTAAATTTGGACGTGTTTTAATTTAAATTCATGTGAAATCTATGTGTTGAAAAACGGAACCTTTAGAGGAACCAAATCAAACGAACCGTGCATGGACACCGACGCCTTCTATGTCAAGCGACAAATATTTATCCCACGGCCGTACACAATTTGATTCAATTAACTACTAGCACACAGTAGGAGTACTACTATACGGATGCCGCATCGTCTGTTTGAATGGAGAGTGATCGAGACGTCACAATTAGTCAAAATAAAATGTAGCCCTGGTCGGTCGAGTTGTTTGCAATTTGCACCACGCCACGTGTTTATTTGTAAGATAATGGAAGGTCCCTCCCGGGCATTTTTTTTTCCCCACGCCACCATGTTTTCTTTTCTCTTTCTATGTGTGTGTGAAAGCCACCATGGTTTTGATGATACAACAACAATCTCCGTTATTTAATTGTTGACAATTAGTACTACCTTTTATCAAGTTTTATTTAAAAGCAGAGGCCGGTAGTACATATTTAATTGACTTCTTAAAATTATGTGGGTGGTCAGCTGTATGTATGTGCAGCATGGGTGTGGACCGTACCTACGTACGGGTGCCACTGCTTCGCCGGCCCTATACCAGGCCCGTACGATTCTTCAGAGCGCTGATTGATTTCAGTTGTGTACTTAACTGCCGAACAGAACACCACACATGCGTGTACTCTAGGCCAAGCAAGTGCGACCATTTGGTTGTTCTTCCGATCGAATCACACACTAATTAAAATACGTACTTCCTGTATTTGGTAAGGGGTTCCTAATTTTATGGACTTTATTACGGACTTTTGTACTGTACGGCAAGCTTACACTTTAACAAGAAGCGATTACGTGTGTACTTGCAAGCATATAGCAAAACCCCTAAGGAAAGGCTCATGGACGGTGGTTGTTGCAAGACACGGGGAGATCTCTCGAGGTAGCTAGGGCTTTTTTGACGAGAAAAAGTTTGCCATGTTCACGCCTCAACGATTACAAAGCAAATACTCTGTTCAATATCTCTATGATTCGATAATGAGGGATAATCTTGAATGTGAAACTGCATATGCCGTTATTTTTAAATTATTATTGTTATAATAAAACTTTTAGTTCAATAGATATATTGAGTTTTGTTACCCTAACAAAAATAATTTGAGAATGTAAGAAGTACTCCCTCCATTCTTTTTTGTGTATTACCGTTGACTTTGACTGAAAATTTTAACCATTCGTCTTATTCAAAAAATTAGTTTAAATATATAAAATGAAAAGTTAAGATAAAAAACATTTAGTAATGAATCAAATACCAATAAAATATTTAATATTTTCTATACTTTTTTGAATAAGACGAATGTTCAAAGTTATTTGTCAAAATCAATAGCAACACGCAAAAAATAACGGAGGGAGTATTCTTATACTTGTTTGAGTATTATTATTACTACACTACATGCCATACTCTACAAAGAAGGGAAGGAAAAAAGAAGTTTAATGTCGTTGCAAATGTAAAGGGGAGAAATATGGAGAGATGATAGTAGTTGTGATTGCTGAGCCTATAATTGGGCAATGAAAATCTTGGCTTAAATAATTCACAAGAATATATCCTTCACAGAGACGAGACAAACAAAGTATAGACAATTATATCACCCTCCAAAATTAGTTAAAACATCATACTATGCTGAAGAGAACTTTTTTGTCCATTTCAAAAATGGAATTAATTTATCCAAGTATGTAACAATGAATAACAAGCAATAACTGGTGGTTCTGGTGTGACTGTTCTTGCATCATTTTGTTAATACTCTGTTCTTGCTTTTCAAACGGATAGCAAACCAAAAGCATATTGAAGGACCTTATTGGCTGCTCTCATGCATGATACGATTGCAAATTATTTTCGTCCCACCATTATGTGCAACCCCGGTTTGTTTTCAATGGACTGCCAAGAGAGACAAGTTCAGTCGACACATCACTTTCATGTTTTTGTTTTTCAATCTTCAGATAATATAATTCTTCAATTATACTGTTCGAGGCAGTCCAAGGCAATTTGTTATTGACAACTCAGGGGAACTTTTTTTTTTATTTGTTTGTTCATTATATATTACTCAGAGCTGAGCTGAGGTCTGTTGGCAAATGCATGACTAGCCCTAATATATAAGCAACTTCCTCTAAATTATTGTAGTTCCGATAGTCATTCTCTTATTGAAAGAGAAGTTGCATTTGTCATCCTACCAATAACAAGTTAAGAATGGAATGGAGTATGTTTTAGCCTTTTAGCTAGGACAAAACCTCGATGTAGATTTGATAACGAAAGTTTGTGTTTGCATTAGATTTTAGTGGCTTTATGTCCTTTTGATTACGAAACGTAGTGCCAACAAAAGCTCACGTATGACGCGTGAATAATCGCATACTTATGGTCCAAACTCGAAAGTAAAAATGATACTATGAATCAGAGGAATCCTGAAACGACCTCGCACTCGGCAGCAGTCTCGGCATGAATCACTCATGCATATAACTTGCAAGCAATCTCGGCAGCAGTACGTCCGGCACTAGTAGCCAATTACTAGTTAGCTTGCTTGTAGTTGAGACTGAAGGTGAAAGAATCAAAGCTAAATCTTGGAAAAGCCAAGTCCTAATACACACATTAACTCACACTGTTGTGTTGCTGGCAGCGACATGGTCTTATTGGTAACACACAGGGACATGAGCATCATAGTGGAAAGCTAGGATTCCTTAAATTAAAGGCTTATAGTCCAGTTATTTCCCAAAAGCGTATAATCATATGTTTCCAGAATCCTTGCATGTCATTTTCAGTCGACACTACGAAAAGAAATGTACCACGCATAATACAGAGTATATCGGCCTATGTTAATTTGTACAAAAATAGTAAGTCAAATTATGTGCATATCACGCATCACTACTAGAAATCGGACGTTTGCCGAGCATATAATTTTTTGTCGAGTGTAATCTTTCGAGCACTCGGCACAGGGCGTATTTGCCGAGTGCCTGTACAAAAACACTCGCCAAAGGCACATAGTCTTTACCGAGTGTTTCTACATAAACACTCCGCAAAGACAAAGTTTAGTCCAGTGTGACGGAATACCGTCGGTATATAAACCAACACTCAACGAAAACCCGTCCCCTTTACTAGTAGTTACCACCCGTTAGATATTTGCCGAGAGCCTAAAGCCTAAATACAACACTTGGCAAAGAGTTTTTTGCTTTTCGTGCTTTAATTTTTTGTAGTGTAAATACAATGCATTATAATCCCTTTTTAAATTTGGCATATTTTATACTCTGTTTGCTATATTTAACTAGTTAATTCTATTTAATTGAATTGTTTTTGAATATGTCAAATTTCAACTGCAATTGATTTTAATAATGGAATAAAAATAATAGAAAAATAATTTTAATAATTAAAAATTTTAAATTTGAAGTCATGGTATTTTTTATAGTCAACACATAACATAGATTATGTCTCACGAAAATTTGATAATTTTTTGGATCTACTAGATAATTTTAAAATTTTTCAATGCCTAGAGGAATATATACGTTGCCGAATGTATTGACAAAAGCACTCGACAACGTTTTGCTGAGTGCATATGATTTGCCGAGTGCTGGTGAAGGGCGCTCGGCAAATAAATCTTCGATCTTTGCCGAGTGCCAAATCTACAACACTCAGCATAGATCTGGTACTAGGTAAAGATTGTGCACCCGGACTTAAGGGAAGCCGTCTATCACTCTGTATTTCTAACGCTGCTCGCCCACCTGCCCACGCGCTGCGCTGCGCCGCCGCTATCTCCCGCCCGCGCGCCACCTCGTTCCCGGTGCTGCTGCGTCTTCCCTGCTCCGCCAACCCGTCCCCGCCCCGCTGCATTGCTCTCTTCGTTCTCGCCCCGTCCGCCGCAAAGGTATCATGATTGTTTTCATATATGTGCAGCTATTGTATCATGTGGTTGTCGGGCCATCGTGCCGTTGGGTCGTTGCTCACCTTATTGGAAGGTGTTGTCAAAATGTCCAATTGATACTAGTATTTTTTTTTTATAGACAACACTCCGTCAGTCGTGTTAGCTTATCTCCATCACCACCCAAGATAAAATCATATATTTCGTGTTATGTTCTTAGGTAACGTAACCTAGTTAGACGTCTCCCATTCAAAAAAGATACGGTTGAAAATATACAGTTATTTGTATATTTATAATCGTATCTAGTTCTAATTGTCCAAGGTTTTCGAACAGTTGGAGAATGCGTAGATAAGGTTTGTTTCCATGGTTTGCTTCGATCCGAGGTAGAGTTTCAGCATCATCTTTCTGTTGTTCTTCGGATACATAATATCCTTACAAGGATGTGTATTTGGAGAACAACGGGGAGGTGCTGTCGAAATTCTGTCTTGGATAGGAGATGGAAACTCACCTCATCTATGCATCCTCGGATGGGATTAGGATCTATCGTCACCTATTACATAATTGAAAAAACGTCTAGATGCAATATATGGTTACATTATTCGTTGATATAATGTTAGAGAATGGGTGACTGCGAGTGGATGTACACGGGCTGCATAAAGTCAGAGTTCGTGGATGGATAAATGGATTCGAAAGACCGATGCTTTCTTGGAACTAGCATTTGCCAATGCTAAAGGATTGAGTGCCACTTGGTGTCCCTGCAGCAAATGTGCAAACAGGCGTCGACAAAAAAAAATATGTCATGGGCAAACATCTTTGTAAGAATGGATTTACGTCTGACTATACCCGATGGATCTATCATGGTGAAGCCGATCGTATCAGAGAGGAGGTCGTGAGATAACGCGTCGATGATTATGATTCTGATGTCAACGTAGAAGACATGTTAAATGACTATCACGAAGCAAACTTCGCTGAAGGTCGTATGGAGGAGGAGACAGAGGCAACCGCAAAGGCATTCTTAGACAAGTTGACCACGGCTCAGAAACCACTTCACGATCATACAAATGTTTCTCAATTGCATAGCATTGGACGCATAATGGCATTCAAGTCTTAGTACAGTTTGAGTCGAGATGCCTTTGATGCCTTGCTGAAAATTTTGGGTAGCTTGTTTCCAGATGGTCAAATTCTGCCAGAGAGCATGTACGAGTCACAAAAACTCCTTCGCGCACTTAAGATGCCATATGAGCAGATACATGCATGTTCCAAGGGGTGCATCCAATATAGGAAAGAATATACGAAAGCAAAGTACTGTCCAAAATGTAAGAGGTTGACTCTGGTAATGGTCAAAGAGGCAACTCGAGATCTCCGTGAAGATCGTACGGTACCTTCCGTTCATACCGAGGATCCAACGGCTATTCATGACTGGGGAATCCGCGAAACAGATGACATGGCATAAAAATGGTAAACGATACAATCCCAACAAGATGGTGCATCCATCCGACGGTAAGCATGGACCCACTTTGATGGGATTCATCATGACAAAGCATTAGATGCTCATAATTTACGTATTGCATTGGCAACAGATGGGTTCAATCCTTATGGAATGATGGGTGCACCATACACATGTTGACCCATTTTCGTTATCCCCCTTAATCTCCCCTCGAGAGTCGTCTTTCAACGATAGAACATGTTCTTATTGTTGATAATTCCTGAACACCCAAGGAGTAATATGGGTGTGTTTATGGAGCCTATGATTGATGAATTGATCCGTGCTTCGAAGGAGGGGCTATGGACATACGATCGAGCTACAAAGAGAAACTTCAAAATGCACGTCTGGTACCACTACTCCCCGCATGACTTCCCAGCGTATGGGATTTTCTGCGCCTGGTGTGTTCACTATAAGTTTTCATGCCCAATATGCAAGGAAGGTCTGAGGTTCATTTGGTTGAAGAAGGGTGGCAAGTTTTCATCATTCGACAAACATCGCCAATTCCTCCCTCTTGACCATCCATTTAGAGGAGACATCAAGGACTTTATGAAAGGTGTCGTAGTTACAAGCCCTGCACCGTAGATGAAGCTAGGTCTTGCGGTTCGTGCTCAAATAGATGCTCTCGTGGTGAATCATCAAGAACGTGGTTTTGTGGGATATGGTGAGGAACATATGTGGACTCATAAGTCGGGCTTGTTGAGGCTTCCCTATTTTGATGACTTACATTGATGTAATGCACAACGAAAAGAATGTTGCTGAGGCTCTTTGGTCAATAATAATGGACATTCCTGATAAGCCTAAGGACAACGTTAAGGCTAGAGTGGATCTGAAAAAGTTAAGCGATAGACCAAACCTAGAGATGAAGCCTCCTAGTCGCGGCAAGACATGGAGAAGGCCCAAAGCCGAATTCGTTTTGACGAAGCCCCTAAGTAGGGAGGTACTAAAATGGCTCCAAAACTTAATGTTTCCTGATGGGTATGCAGCGAATCTAAGGAGGGGAGTGAATGTATCTACTATGCGAATTAATGGGATGGAGAGTCATGACTTCCACATATGGATTGAGCGGCTTCTTCCGACGATAGTTCGAGGCTATGTCCCAGAGCATGTGTGGCAAGTGATGGTAGAGTTAAGCTACTTCTTCCGTTAGATTTGTGCCAAGGAGCTACCTCAGGCCGCAGTTGCAAACCTGAAAAGAATGACACCTGTGTTGCTATGTAAATTGGAGAAAATCTTTTCAGCAGGCTTTTTCCTTTCGATGCAGCATTTGATTTTGTACCTCCGTATGAGGCAAGAATGGGGGGGGGGGGGCGTGCAGGCCCGTTGGTGCTATCCTGTTGAGATGCTTAAAGGTTTTTCGAACTAAATATACAAATAAAGCCAAAATTGAGGCTTCTATTGCAGAGGCATATGTTCTAGAGGAGGTGTCAAACTTCACAACAACATACTATGATAACAAGCTGCTAGCTTGCATAATCCACTCCCTCGTTACAATGCTGGTGAAAATGAATCGAACCTCAGCCTTTTTCGAGGGCAACTAGGAAGTGCAAGTGATGCGAATCCCAAGATCTTGAAACATGAAGAGTGGCGCACTATCAGGTTATATGTGTTGAACAACCTATCTAAAGTGGAGCTGTGCATGGGGTAACTTCTCAACGAACTTGTTCTCAAGTATTCTGGTGTGCAACCTATTTTTTATCTAAACCCCTTGTTTCTCACTTATGTAGGGAATTTCATCATCAACATGAAGTGTATTGGAAGATTGTGGTAGAAGGTGAATACAGACGGCATGTCAATGGCATCCTGGGTCTTCTGTGTAGGGAACACTTTCCTGGCCTATTTCAATACGGAGGAGTGTGGCAACCAGCGTACACGAATGACCACTACGTGGCGTTCCCGATTCTAGAGATCGGGATGACTGGTTATACTGTAACAACGCGGAGCGGGTGACGGCTGAGCTATGGGAAGTCTTAATCTTACTAAATTGCTCAATATCCCATTCATGTCACAATTTTAAAATAATGAGCTGACGCATCATGTCTATTTGTAGGATTTTTTCAGATGCATGGAGCGATATGAGGACAGGGCGGCTAGGGTCGCAAACAAAGCCTGTTACAAACTCGTTAAGGATATGCATTATGAGGCACGCATGCTCACTTACCACGCGGACTTCCTTAAAGTAAAGTCACAAAATCTCAAGCAAGAACCATGACGCGGACTCGAGAGCAATACCTTGAGGTAAACATAGAACATTAATATCGAGAATAAATACGCTTAATGTGATCTTCATATATGACGTGTAGGTGCCACCGTGGTGGTGTATGCAGCATCTGCAGTGTTGGACACAGATGGTGGATAGATGGTGCGCCGAGGACTAGGAGGAGAGGCACAACGCTTGTCAGGAGCAGCGTTTGATGATGCCAGGTGCATCATACCATCAAGACAACCTAAAACTTGATGTATACGGAGAGAGATGGGTACGTGAATTCATTTATTTATTCTAACGCTCAATCCTACATAGTTTCTAATCAACTCCTCTTTTGCTCGTAGTCGTCGTCACATGGTGGTGAGCCTTGCTCCCAGTTCCAGGCATATGCTATGTCTCGCAAGGCGAAGGCGACATCCGATGTCCACTACAACCTAGAGGACCCGTCCGAGGCGTACAGCAACGCAAGCATTCACAGCCGTCTCAGCGAGTACACATCAATGGCAAAGGTGGTTCATGTAGAAGATTATGATCTGACCACCCAGGACTTTGATGACGAAGTCGTCATGAGGGCGGGAGGAGGCAAGAAGCATGGGCGCTACTGGCTTGGCGACGGCGTCATCGACAGTACAAGTACTCCTACTCTCTCACAGATTCGAGCAAGGAGCACTAGCTCGAGCCCGGCCATACACCCATGACCGAGCAGTTCGCAGCACCAGATAGAGGCACTTCAGGTTTTTTCTGTTTTATTCATTGTCCATTAATTGTATATACATTGAAATAACTTGTAACAATGGTGAGATCATATTGTAGGCCTAGGTGAAACAAGAGAGGAGGTTACGGGAGGAAATGGAAGCAAGGTTACGACAGGAGATGGAAGCGAGGTTGGTGGCCCAATCGGAGCAGATGTTTCAGTTTTTACAATCTGTTGGTATCCAAACGGGTCCAATCCCACCACAATTTGTGCCGGCAACTACTCTTATAAGTATGAATGTTTACCGATATGAAAAACTAAGAACTCGCTATCAAAACATGCACTCTCACTTAAACAAGTCATTTTTAAAGCAATTGTAATCTTGTCTCATAGACATAATCTTTGTGCAGAATGAATCGGCAGCATCGAATGATGTGCCTCATCAACTTGGAGCGTCTTCGACATCGTATGTGAGGACTCCTTCATTTGGAGCATCGCCGCCGTCAAATGTTCGGCCATAGCACCCCCGACAGTCGCTGTAGTCAGTTTGGTGATTGTTTCTGGATGTTTTCTTCTTCTATTTGTCGCACTTGGCAATTACGTTTATGAATGACTTATGTTCTTATGTTTGTGATGATATTTATGAAACTATTGTGTTTTGTGTGATGTATGTTGAGAAATATGGGATGTTTTGTGAGATATGTGATGTCTTTGTGATATACGTGATGTTCGGTGATATATGTGATGTTTGGTGATATATATTTGAGATATCTGTGTTTTTTGTCAAATATGTGATATTTAATTAGTTGAAACGTAATAAACAGGAAAAATCTTCAGATGTGTAACAAGTTTGCGGAGTGTATTTACCACAAAACTCGGCAAAGGTTATGTATTTGCCGAGTCTATTTACTACAACACTTGGCAAGATTTAGATCTTTGCCGAATGTATTGACCCAACACTCAGCAAAGGCTTAAGGCTTTGCCGAGTGCCCTGCTCCGTCTCCGTCGAACTCCGCTCTGACACCTTTTTCTATGCCGAAGGGCAGATCAGGCACTCGGCAAAACCTTCACCAAGTGCTCGACGTTTGATACTCGCCAAAGGTGTCTTTGCCGGTAAAATCTTTGCCGAGTGTTCTTTGCCGACGGCCACGCTCGTTAAAGGCTTTGCCGAGTGTTTTCTGAGCTTCGCCGAGTGTCCCTGGCACACGGTAAAGGAGGTGAATCCCGTAGTGCATATTAAAGAGCTCAACGAGCATAGTCTACCTGCCTCCACGTTTTTTTTTTTTTGGCATGGATTGCTTAGAAAAGCTACACGTCATCTTTTGTTGTGGTTGTTTTCAGCAGCTGTCATGTGTCACCATTTAACTTGTGGGTGAATTCCATTCGTATCCAATTTTCAATCTGATTTTTCTACTAAACCACAATTCTATTTTTGAATCTATTTAAACCATCGTGTTTCCTATAATTAATGCAACAAAATAAGATCCCACAAGGTATATTTTAAAAATTTTTAAAATTGAATTATTTTTGAAATCTTAAATTTTAAATTCTTAAAGTTCATCATAATGATTTGAATGTTCAGTTTCTGAAAATCAATAGTTCCAATTATTTCAAAAGTTTTGAATGTATTATTCTTAAATTTTTAAAATTCATTTTGAATGTATTTATTCTTAAATTTTAAAATTTATTTTTTATATGAAGAAAAGTACCGACACAGACACTCACATATAAGCGTGCGTACTTATCTATAAACGCATACACGCACAATCTATTTCTATAGCGTCAAGAATTGACTTAGCCGATTGTTCTTGAGATTCATGAAATCACCGTGGTCGCCCTCCATGTCGAGCGGGACGTCGCAAAGAATAATTAGCCGTAAATACAAGATCTATCTCTTGAATTAGGTGGTTTGTTTCCACCACAAAGAACCTAACCATCTGAGTTAAGCTCAGTATGCCTTATTTTTTCAATTTATTTGAATTGTAAAGCTTATTTAATCCAGTATTAAAAATAAATTGTTTCATAAGTGATAATCAATTTATTCCGATAATAATGTATAATGGGGCAACCACAGTGACGATTTTACTAGAAGAGCCATATATTTCTTATTTTACACACAGATTGAATAATTTTTTTTAGCGCACGTACTTTAGTCAAATTTGTTTAAACTTCGCTATTTTTTAAATCACACTATCAATTTATCTCTAATCAAATAGATTTTAAATTTATTTGCTATTTTTAAATTTAACAGTACCGTCTTCTCTTGATCCTTATAGTTTTTTAACAAAATAAACAAATACATTTATTTTTATTTTAAATATTAAATAATTTTGTGTATAATCTATTTATATTTTTACGGGTGTGGCGAAGCGCGCAACCTAGCTAGTACTACTAATGCGTGTGTATCTACACAAAATACTGCGGTGACCGTTCACCGTGTTTGCATAGTTTTTACTGTTAAACATTTTGTAGTAGCTCCCCGTGCTTGCATTTTCTTTTTTTTGGCTTGCAGCTTCAGCACCGATCGACCTCCAATAAATATGTTAGCTCCATCGGGTGCTGATGAGATTGGTTTCAAGAAAACCGAAAAAAGAGGCAAGAAAAAAACTAAAAGGTGGGCAGGCTTTTGATTGACTCGATCCCATCAGTTGCTTTGGCAGAAAAGTTTGCAAGAGGATCATCAGCAGCCTGCTTGAAGCTTTATTTGGCCACGTTGTCCTTACATGTGTGCCGACCAACTCTACTGACATCCACAGATTCTTCCTTTTTCCGCTTCTACCGACGGAGATACAACAGTCAGCACCCGTGACTTTTTACATTAACCTTTGATTGCTTATTTTCTTAAAAAAATCATTTCAAACGTATAAAATTATTAGTGATATATCGAATCATAATAAAATATATGATATTTATCTATTTTTTAAATAAGACGAGTGATAAAGATAATGTTAAATGTCTGAAGTGTCAACAATAAAAAATTGGGGTAGAATATATGGTACATCTGAGGAGCATAAGGACCAATAATTTATTTAGCATCAGTGAAAATGGTCGATATTAGAAGTTATTGCATTCTTGATATTTGTTTTTATTAGATACCCCAATTAGGGAGGCTACTAGCTACTAGGACAAATTCATGGTCAGTGTTTGAGTGCAGCAAATCATATATTGCCTATATTATATTATGTTATTAATTGTCACCGAACTTGTTGATATAGTTTGAGAAGAAGAAAGAGGGCAAATCATCGCAAATGTACTGAAACACCTGTATCTTGTCACTATGAGAAGAAACCGTGCAACCTACTGGCAAACGGCAAGTTCATAAAGGTTGCCCTGTTGCACGTCTCTGAAGTCAAGATCTGCTCTGGGAGGGAGGGAGGACTGGTGTCCTGGATCAAAACCTCAGCGGTTCAGACGATTCAGTTTCACGGTGTAATAATGCATGTTACACACAAATTAAAATTTCACTTTTTTTTTTTTTTGCCTAGATCGAGTTGTTGGGCTTTGTAGAATCAGATCCGCCGGTCTGAGTTAAACAAATGTTCCTTCTTTTTTGTATTTTGTTCTGAATGAAAGATGTAGTAGCATATGTAGCATGCAGTAACTGATTAGGCAGTAACAAACCATGCACCAGTTGAGAGCATGCCGTTTGGATCTGAATCAGATTGGGATGTGGCTTCTGCTGGGAAGCAAGTTAAGCAAGCGAAGCCGCCTGTTTTCATCTTTTGATCTACTACATGCATGTAAGATGGGGGCGAGAAAAAAAGCTGGCATTCCTTGCTGCCCTATCCAACCAAACCCTTTTTAATAAGAGAAGAAAGAGTGGGCCGGGACCGGGAGGGAAAGCAAAGGAGTTGCTGCATGCTGCATGTGAGGGGAGAGGGAGGGGTCGTCACACGGCATGCATATTTAGTGGTCATGTGGATGCTAGGTTGTACAAGCTGTGTTCCTGTGCTCGTCTTGCCAATAACACGTGTGTGTGCGTGTGTTTTTTTCGGAAGAAGCATATAAAGCACTTGTCAAGGGGAGGTCAGTTGCGTGCTTTAGACAAAGGGGGTGCACTGTCCGGGGCACCATCTGTGTCCACTTTGCTACAGGTGCCATCGTGCCAGTGCCCGGCCAGTGCTATGCATTGGGCAGGTATGAGTTTTTACCCTCCACATGCACCCATCGATGCTGCTTTACTTGCTCCTCATCAGCCTGGTTGTACACTTTGAAAAGGCTGTGGAAATTTCCACGCATCTGCGCTGTGCCCAGCATGTTGCGTGCTGTATGTGTGTCCACTTTATAATTTTCTTTTTTTTGGTTAATTAGAAGGAAAGTTAATACAAATGACAAGTGAAAATAGTTTCAGTTTTGGTTGTAATATAAGTCACATTGACAGTGTGGATTCTCTTTTTTTCTTTATTATTTTCTTTTAATTCAAAACAGTTTAATAATTGTCATGTCACTATTGACTACTTACATCAACTTTGACTAATAATTCATCTTATTTAAAATATTGTTCAAATATATAAAACTATAAATTATGATTCAAATATTTTAGTAACAAATCAAATTATAAGAAAATATATAATATTTATTATCATTCTTTTGATTATGAGTAGTCTAAATTGATGTATGAAGTTCACGGCGATATAGGAGAGAGAGGAGGGAGTACAGTTGTTGTCCTAACGATTATATATATATATTTATTTAAAAAACCAGTGAATAATTCTTTTTTATTTTAATATAAAATGCAATAATCATTTAGTTCATACTGTGGTTGTCCCAACGATTATATCTTTCAAAAAAAAAAAGAAAACAGCAGTAGTATATATCATATCAATCAAGAACTTAAGGGTGTTTACTATAGGGATCCCATCAAGTATAGAGCCTTAATTTGTGTAAGTGCTGCGGTAGAGTAGCTGTTATCCTAAATGCAGCAACGAAATTCGGGTACGCCGCCACATGAACAAAGCCTGACATGTAGTACTAATTAGTGAGACTAGGACACGGGTGCCTCAAATGGACTGATGAATCTGTTTGAGTTGACTCGCATCACTGTTCCTTTTTTTTTTTGCAAGGAACTGTTCTTTCTTTTTTGACTCTGAAAAAAAAACCATTTTCTTGCAGCAGAAGAACGCTCTCAATGGGCACAAACCACATGCATTTGTAGGTATGGACTGGCCTTTATTTCCATGTGTGTCTGCAACCAATTCTGATTGTAGGCTTCCTTCTTTTTATTTTTTTTGAAACCTATTAGTATGGTACAAGAAAGTCGTTCGATGACAATGTATGAAACCAATTTTCTTCAAAAGTGAAAGCTTGTTTTGTTTGAGTACATGGTACGTAACAATAATGAAATGTTGACTCGTGTGATGCGTGCATGCCTCTGGTTCCCATGAATAAGAATAACACGCGCTGATAAATAATTATATTGACACAAAAAAAATGAATACGCACAAGATCAATGCCTCACTGAAAGATGACGAACATTGATTTTTTTAGTTCCGTCTCCCATCAGTGTTATCTGTGTATAAAAGCTTTCCCTAGCTAGCTGCGGGAGTTTTGTGTAAAGAGTACATATGCAATAAGTATAATAGCATAATAACATGACCAGATTAGAAGGATTCGTATATTAATAATTGCGCTTGTGAAACAAGAATTAACTTTTGCGGTACGAGTTGTGATAGGACTTCCTTAAAAGATTTTTTTGTAATTTGATTGACTAACACCTACTATAGTTTAGTGGATATTGTTATTATGACCAATTGACTATCATTTATAAATGCGAGAAAATTTAGAATCGCTTACGGTTGTCATGGAATTTCAGTTCCCTGATAGACCTAGTCGTCATTATTCTAAAACAAATCCAGAGAAGAAGAAGAAGCAGAAGCAGAGAAAGGTCATGAGTCAGCTAAGTAAACCCATATTGCTGTGTATCCTAGTACAGCTAAGTTGAGGCAGTTCACAGATCTCACGCGAGGTTGCCATCGGATTGAATATAAAACTTTACTGCAAAGAATAAAAATTTGAAAAAAAAAAGAAAGCAAGAACGAAGAAAGAAAGAAAGGTTATGCAGCAAAATCCAGAGAGATTAAATTTAATGATAACAAAACAAGGAAACAAATTTGTTGTTGAAGCCACATGGGGACTCGCTAACCACCACCACCACCTGCTCTGCATAAACTACGCGAATCGGGTCGCTGTTCCAAGAGGTGAAGAGTTGGCATCAGTCATGCAGCAACCCCCGCTCCGGATCCTCCCGCCGTTTAAAAAACCAAACCCAGCACGCCCGCCTACGCAAATCTATACATATGGTGTTCGCAATCGACGCAACCGAATAAATTGACGCATCAGCTGCTCCCGACCTGTTTCAGCTGCCTCTCGCTTGAGGAAGCCATGTTACTTCCGATTCATTTCATCGGCGTCAGTCAGATCATCCTGGGTCCAATACAGATAGTAGTATGAGATATCTGCAGTAATAATTACCCAAATCAAATCCTTTCTCTTCTCTTTTGAGTTGAGATGTTAAAAGAGCATGTAACCAAATTATTTGGTGTTGCCGCGTGGTTTCTCTGTGTTTACCTCTGTTTCTTTCGTAGTGACAAATGGTATTATCTGATGAACAACGTCCTTGTGGTTATTTTTAAATTGTTGTCACAACAATTCAAGAAAGGAGTATGTCAAGTGTAACAGAGGGCCTTTTTTTCTTACATAATGCACATTCTGTATTAATTATGGAAAACAAAATGCTGTTTCATGGAGGGAAATCATTTCAAAATGCAGATTTGCGCGCCGAGGTATTATCGCTCCCATACCATGCGTAATAATATGTTCATTAACTGTGGATTCTTTAGTAAATTAGAAATTAATTGAAAACAATTCAAATAACCTTTGTGATTTTCTTTTTTTTTAAAAAAAAGAGATATGGTCGTGAGAGTGTGGGCAAAGAGGGCAGGGCGTTTTCCTTATTGCCTGAATTGAATGCAAAACCTATTTATGAAGGAGAAAACAATTTGAATGACAATGCCGATCCTGAAAAACTTGTTCAAAGAGGGAAATCCATATAGAAAAAAAGAACAAAAATGCGAGACAAAGAAATTTGAATCACAATTTTGATTCTAAACAACTTGTTAAAAGAGGAAAATCCATATAGAAAACAAAAAAAGAACAAAAATGCGAGACCCTGATGTTGCACGAAATAGGCAAGACGCTACAATGTCCAATAGTACAACGGTCACCTGGCTGAAGACACTTTTATATAATTTTAATTAGAAAAGGACATACACGTTTCTGTTTCAATAAGAAACTGAATAATGTTGCGGTACTAGTTCTATATGTTTTGGGATTATTCTTTGTTCTAATCTAGTTCTACCTTGTCCATTGCCCTCGGCAAGATCCTCCTCGTTCCGGTTGATAGACCACTGGCCAGACCAACACTCGAGTCAAGTAAAAAAAAAAAAAAAAAAAACGGAGAGAGAGATAGAGAGGATGGCAGTCGATTTCTGGTAAGTAGGAGGGTGGGGCGTGGGTCACTAACAACCAAGAAGATGCCATGTCCTTGTTTCAGCGGACAGTGGTAACAATCCATTCCCAGTCCTCCCACTCGCAGGAGAGCAGGACTAGTAAATCCCTGCACCGATGGATGACTCGCTCCCTCAGCATTCACCACCAGAAAGTTGTCGAGCCAACAAAAAAAAAATAAAAAGACAGGGCAGGCCACCCCTGCACACCTCACCTACACACTCTCTGCTTCTTCCTCCTCCTGTTCTCTCTCTCATTGCACTCCTCCATTTCCAAGTTCCAACCCACAAGCAAGCAGACGCCTCCCAGCAGGGATCCATCCCGTCCCCCCCAAGAACGCCGGCGGCGGAAGATCCAAGACTCGAACAGGAGCGGCGGGGCTTGGGAGGAGAAGAAGCAGCAGCATTTGTAGCCACAATTTGTTGGATCAGCAAGAACCGCTGCTGCTGCTGCTGGTGAAGGAGGTGGAAGTGGTTGCAGAAGTGCGGGTGAAGTTTTCTTCATCCTTCCTTCCTTCACCAACATCTCCACCTGAACCCTTCTCCATCTCTATCTACCGGCCGAGCCTGCCTGACAACCTGCAGTCCCAGACCTCCTCCTCCTCCCGTGTACTGCTAGGCAAGACCGCAAGAGAGAGACTGCAGTGTAACCCAAGAAACCATCATGGTGTGGCAGGAGCAGGAGGAGTGATCGATCGCCCGTAGTAGTGGCTGCTGTTACTCCGACGCCACTACATACTGCTTTTCTTTCACTCCCCATCTTCTGCTTCTGCTTCTTCTTCTTCTTTAATCCGCGCTTCACTCCTCCCGTTTCCTCCTTCTCCCCTGCCTTATTGCTCCCCCTGTTCTTGGGGCGGCTTGCATTGGGGGGCAAGGAAGGAGGAGGTAGAGGAGAGCTCTTGCCGGTGCTGTTGTATGGTCGGTGGCCAAGATGACAATGGAGCACGGCGAGGATTGCAGCGTCAAGGTGGCGGTCCACGTCAGGCCGCTCATCGGCGACGAGAAGCTGCAGGGATGTAAGGACTGCGTCGCCGTCGTGCCTGGCAAGCCGCAGGTAACGCCCAGTTCTTTGCTTAACTCGGCCGTCCTTCTCAGGTGGCTGTGCTGATTTCCTTGGATATGTTCTTTTGCCCCTTCTTTCTCCTTTGTGTTTGTTCTCTGCTCTCTCTCATTTTTTTTTCGTGGAGTACTGGATTTAGAATCTGGAAGATTGATTGACTGGACCCTGAATTCTGAAATCTGACTGTCCTGATATTTTTTCGTTTTTTTAATACTATAAGTTTCAGAGACAGATGACATTGTCTGCCGAATTTACGGATTCTACAATTATAAATTAATTTTTTTGTGTGTGTTCTTGTTTTCCACTTCCACCTAGAATGTTTTACTCAAGAACAGCCAGCCGTGTGCATGGAAGAGAGAGATGAACTGGCTATCTTTTCTGCTTCCTGCATTTCTGGACTTACACCAAGCTCTTCTAATGTACTCATCACTGCCAAAAACTTCGGAAATTCAGGAGGAATCTAGGTTGCTTCCCGTGTTTTAGGCTATGAGATTGTAGAAGCCTACTTCTTACTTTTTTCTTTACCTTTCCTTTCCTTTTGTGCTCATTGAATGAGGCTAGCTACTAGTAGTACTCAGTTTCACCCTCCTCAAGCAACCCAAAAGAAAAAAAAAAAAAGTTGTGTCGGCAAGGCCATTTGCGGTGGTGAAGCTGCTTCCCCAATCTTGTTTGTGTTATTGCTTTTCTTTATCTGGGTAGGAATACTGTCAGCATCATGCAGTTATTATCAGGACCGGAATTCCTGTCCAATTTTGTTGATCGGACTCTCGGCTTTTCCCCACCATTGCTTGCTCCCTTTTCTTCTTTGAGCAAAATTTAGTATTATTATTATTTTTTGTTGAAAAAGCGTCGTTTCCACTAAACTGAAGGATGAACCAACCCTGAGATCTGCATCATTTCTCTGTTAGTACTATACTAGCATTTTCTTTGTTTATTTCTAGACGCTCTCGGGTTTGTTTTCCAGCTGCCAGTGTTGTTACTACTACTACCTTTCTTGGGTTCCTCTCCCATTTTTCTGTCTTCTTGATCTGTGTGATCGATCATTTCTGGCTGAAGCATTTTTCGGTGAAGAGGAAAAGTAACTTTCTTCTCGTACCATATCGCCCATACCAATGATCACGATGGCGATGATACATCTGCACATGTGCGGGCTGCAGGAACACAACTGGATTTTCTGTCGTGCTAATCATGATTAGATTAGGTGGCAGCGAGATTTGACCACCATCATTATGTTATGTTTCTGTTCTAGTAACTAGTAGTAAGTACTCTTGTGCTGTGCAGGTCCAGATCGGCAGCCACTCCTTCACCTTCGACCATGTCTACGGCAGCAGCGGCACGCCGGCGGCGGCCATGTTCGACGAGTGCGTGGCGCCGCTGGTGGACGGCCTCTTCCAGGGCTACAACGCCACCGTGCTCGCGTACGGCCAGGTTCGCTCCGCCACCCTTCCATGCCCGTCAATCATTTTGCTCCCATGTGCCCCATTGATGCGGCCAAAGAGCTATAAAGGCATTGGACCACACACATCACGTTGGGGTCTAAAGCCATGTGGTGCTGCCGCTGGGACGGAACAGCAATTCTTTGCGCCCGCCACCCCCCCCCCCCCCCCCCCCCCCCCCCCCCCCCTTTTTTTTTTTTGATTCCAGCTAGCTGTTTGTGCCGCCATGATGATGATGGGTAGAGTGCGTGAACCCACAGAGATGAATCCCCGATCGCTAATGACTAATTATAGATTGATGGGATTTAGATGCTAGAAATCTCCTTATGCTAGGATGTACTACCTCCGTACTAAAAATCGTCAACGATAAAAAAATCGAGGTAGTAGATGATTGGGAAGCAGAACCTAACCTCTTACTACTGATTTGCTCCATTTTACTTACAGACTGGGTCAGGGAAAACGTACACCATGGGGACAGCCTGCAAAGAGGGGTCGTATGTCGGGATCATTCCACGAGCCATGGCTGCGTTGTTTGACAAGATTGAGAGCCTGAAAAGCCAAGTTGAGTTCCAATTACGCGTGTCATTCATTGAGGTACTAGAATTTTGTTCCATCATACTGAATGGAAGAAACAGCAAGTTTTTTGTACGGCATCTTCTGAATCTTACCTGAGCGTTTTGTTTCGGTAGATTCTAAAAGAAGAGGTCAGGGATCTACTTGACCCTGCTACTGCTATTGTGGGAAAAGTTGAGAACGGCAACGGGCATGCAAAAATGTCAGTACCAGGAAAGCCCCCAGTGCAGATTCGGGAGTCGTCAAATGGGGTCATTACACTAGCTGGATCGACCGAAGTGCATGTGACGACTCAGAAGGAAATGACTGCATGCCTAGAGCAAGGTTCCTTAAGTCGTGCAACCGGAAGTACTAACATGAACAACCAGTCAAGGTTAGCATCCTAAGCATTGTTTAACTACTTACCCTTCTGCCAAAGGAAGAAGATCCATGATAATACTATAGCATAATGAAGACCATAAAATTCTTGTGTGTCTAGGAGAAACCATAAATTCTTGCTAAAACATTTTCCTCTAGACCATCCTTGTCAAATTCTTCCTATTAAATATTTTGTTCTGCCCGAGTGCTATGCTAAATATCTGATATTCTATTACCGTATACTTATTTTTCAATCAACCTCATGCTTTGATTTCATCATGTAATAGTCGTTCCCATGCCATCTTCACAATCACATTGGAGCAGATGCGCAAAACAGACCCCATAATGACATCAGATGGAATGCCTATTGAAGACATGAATGAAGATTATCTCTGTGCCAAGCTACATTTAGTAGATCTTGCTGGATCAGAACGGGCTAAGAGAACTGGTTCAGATGGCCTTCGGTTCAAGGAAGGTACATGCCTTTTTTGTTGTTTGTGTGAATCCTGAGTTAACAATCATGAAGGCAATAAACTCAAGGAAATTTATTCTCATCTCTCAGGTGTCCACATCAATAGAGGACTGCTCGCTCTTGGCAATGTTATAAGTGCCCTTGGAGATGAGAAAAAAAGAAAAGAAGGTGCTCATGTCCCATATCGTGATAGCAAACTTACTCGTCTTCTGCAGGTATAATTCTTCTCACCTATGCAGGATTATTACTGATTTCATAGTGTCCTTCAGAAAATGGGTGCGACAACTAGCATTTCAGCAGTTTGCATCTCTTATCTAAAAATTCAGTTGATATTTTCAGCTATAATATGTTAATGAGCCTTCATATACTAACTACCTCTCTATCATACACTACTTGTTTATTACAGGACTCCCTGGGTGGAAATAGCAAGACTGTAATGATAGGTAATTCACCTGGTCAGGGATTATTAAATTTGCTCTTCATAAAACTTTGATTTTATTTGTTAAGTTTGATATTCATGCTTTTGCAAACTAAGAGTTTCTGAATTAAGCATTAAACTATATCAACAAGTTCGGTGACAATTAATAATATAGTCTCGCTTCAGTTTATAGTTGCCTAACTTGTATCTACATTTTCTCCTGCAGCCTGTATAAGCCCCGCAGATATTAATGCTGAAGAAACATTGAACACTTTGAAATATGCTAACCGGGCACGTAATATCCAGAACAAGCCAATTGTAAGTGCACTATTCCTGTCTCCTTATAAACTAATCTAATACTTTAAATATTTTCTTAGTACCTTTCTTTATAGAAACGTTTTATTAATATCTGATGCATTGTACCCTCGATTTTCAGGTCAACAGAAATCCTATTGCTGATGAGATGAAAAGGATGCGACAGCAGATTGAATTCTTGCAAGCAGAGCTTGTTTCAGCTCGTGGAGGAATTGGATCAGATGATGTTCAGGTAGACGTCTTTGCCAGACTTACTCTCGGGAATGCACTGACACTATGAGTATAATAACAGGGCTTCAACTTTCAGAGTCTTCGAGAAAGGATATCATGGCTTGAACAAACGAACGAAGATCTTTGCAGGCAACTATGTGATATTCGGAACCACTCTCAATCTGATTCATCTGAACCTGAAATGCATGTATGTCACTGGATCCTTGTGCGTGCTTTTGGTTATTTAATATACGAAGATAAGAACACTACTACAAATTCATTCTCATTCATGATACTTATTTTAACAGTGAAACCGTGACAGAACGTAGTGCCTACTAGAAATCTGTCTTCTATGAAATCTTCCTGTTACCAAATGCTATGCTAGACCATAATTAAAACAATTCTACTTTCTGATTCAGAAAACTTTAAATGGCTTCACTAAAAGTGAAGGGCTCAAAAGAAGCTTGCAGAGTACAGATCCATTTGATATCCCTATGACAGACTCAGTAAGAGGTGATCTCTTTCACTTATATCTTATTTTCATCTCGATTCTTTTAATAAGGACTCCACATTTTACATCTTTTTTTCCAATGATGTTATATCTGACGTATGTAATTTTTCATTGATGTTCCCTGCTTTTTATAGGCAACACTAAAGACATTGAAGATGAGGTAGCTAAAGAATTGGAACACACAATGCTGCAGGATAGCATGGGCAAAGAGTTGAATGAATTAAACAGGCGACTAGAGCAAAAGGAGGTATTAAACTTCTAAACATAAGAATCATGTTTATGATCACTGTGTTAGTCTTGCAAGTTATGAATACAAAACAAAATGTGTCCTTGTCAATTATTCATTCACTTGTTAATTTTTTTCTTTACTACAAACTTACATTGACTTTCCAAATGTTCTTCAGTCTGAGATGAAAATGTATGGATGTGATACTGTTGCACTTAAGCAACACTTCGGAAAGAAACTTATGGAGCTTGAAGAAGAGAAAAGAGCTGTACAGGTCTGTCAATTATGTTGTAATATGATAATAGCTCACCATAGAGACATGTTGAGCATCTCCATGTGAATAATTTGGTCTCACATGAAATTCTGAACCCTTCCAGCAAGAGAGGGATAGATTGTTGGCTGAAGTTGAAAGCCTAAATGCTGACGGCCATTCTCATAAATTGCGAGATGCACAACTACAGAAACTAAAATCTCTTGAAACACAGGTGAATATCATTGCACAATGCATCTCAATAGATTTCCCTTTGTTTCTCACTTGTTACCTAAGGGACACTGTATTGCAGATTCAAGATCTGAAGAAAAAGCAGGAGAATCAAGTTCAGCTTTTGAAGGAAAAGCAAAAGAGTGACGAAGCTGCAAAGAAACTGCAAGAAGAAATTCAGTTTATTAAGGCACAAAAGGTTGTGTTCCTTTCATGTAGTCTTTAATGTTGATGTGTCATAAATTACACTAATAATATTTCATTTGTGCCAATCCAATTCTTTATGTTCTCAGGTTCAGCTGCAACACAAAATCAAACAGGAAGCAGAACAGTTCCGGCAATGGAAAGCTACCCGTGAAAAGGAGCTTCTTCAGGTAATAATAGTGAATAGCAGCTGCAAAATGAAATATGCATTGGCTTTTCAAAAATATTTTGATCAGTGAACAAAAAATTCAGACAAAACTGATTCCACTATATGTACATGGAGATGTTACACATGCTTGGTGGATTAGTAAAGAATTCAGTTTATCTTATCAGGAAGATTTTTGATACAAAAATGTGCACAGGCACACGAGCACGTCATTGTTCGAATTTGCACAAACGTCTTTGCAAAAACTGAAACTTTCGGTTTTTCGAGATTCATGGGAAAACCTCGGTTAGTCTCTCTGGGAGGGGCGTTTTGGGGACAGGCTCGCTATAGGGTTGTCTAGGGTTTGCTAGGCCACCTAGGATGCCTTCAAATGCCATCGGGATGAAGGAAGAACAGAACTAGGGTTTGTAGAAGAGAAAAAAAGGATAGGGAGACCTAAAAGATAAATTGAAATTTTGATTGGAGTTGGGTGCCTTCAATTGGTCATGATCCCATTATATTTATTAGGGTGGGAGGGGTGGTCTTATCCCGGTAGGAGTCGCAACTCTTACAAAACACATCAAAAAACAAGTTTAGACTCATAATTGATAAAACCAGAACTTCCAGTCCTGGTTTGTGTTACAGTGCAAACCAGAGAAATCGGAACTTCTGGTTCTGTGGATTGTGAACATTTTGAAAAAAGTCAGAACTCCCTTGTTTGAGGTATAAGTTAGAGTAAAGTACATAGCAGGTACCTAAACTTGTTGAGGTGTGTCATTTAGGTTACTCAACTCCCAAAATGTGGATCTGACACCCTAAACTTGTTAAGGTGTGTCATCTAGGTCCCCAAACTTGCTATATGGTTTATAACCATCTATTTAGGTCTCCAAACTTGTCCCAGCGTGTCATCTAGGTCCTCTAACTTACTAATCAGTTTACTTACGATCCAAATAATTGTCATTAGCATTAATATGCCTACTTGATGTCTGTATCATGACCATATATCTCTCTTAAACACAGATTGTTAAAGTTAAATACTAGGTCAAAAATGAAAAAAATATATTATGAGATATTTTTATTTTGCTATGGTGTTTAATTTTAAGAATCTTAATATTGCTTTTAACTTCGATAACATGGTAAAAATGCAAAGGGGAATCCTCTTTCTAATCGAGTGAAATCCGGCCGTGGCAGCGGTCACCGACTCAGAGGGTTGGGGGTTGTTCGGTGCGCCATTGCTTACGGACATAGCTTCGCGGCGTAGGCGGCACGCGACGACTGGTGGGCAGAGGTAGCCGTCGATTGAAGCTTCAAAAAGTTCCTATTACAAATGATGAGTTCATACACTTAATAGTGATTCAGAGTGATATATGGTCATGATAGAGACATTAGGTAGGCATATTATTGCTAATCAAAATTATTTAGATCGTGAGTAAACTAATTAGCAAGTTAGATGACCTAGATGACACACTATTACAAGTTTAGAGACCTAAATAGATTGTGATAAACCGTATAATAAGTTTGAGGACCTAAATGACACACATTGACAAGTTTAGGCTGCTAGATCCGCGTTTTGGGAGTTGATGGACCTAGGTGACACCTAGACAAGTTTAGGTACTGATTGTGCACTTTACTCTATAAGTTATATTCTTATTATAGCAAGCACTTCTTGTATATGTTAAAACTTTGCCAAAATCTTCAGAAATAATTCCCACAAACTGCAAAAAATGTCTCGACACCAAACTCAGTAAATAACTAACATTAGGTCCAATCTAGACAATTTTTGACATACTAAAGCTCTCAAAACTGAAACTTCCGGTTCTCTCATAGTGATTTTGGTCATCAAGAAAGATGTTTTGTCTCAATCGTAGTTCTCCACCTTTTGGGTTTTTGCTTGGAACTCTGGTTGTAATAATGAATAGTTATATGCATTGCTCAATTCAGAGCAATGATATTGAAATATATTCCCTTTTATTGAAAAATACTTGGAGGTATATATAATGCTTATGTTATATTTTTAGTAGATAATGCTCTTTTCTAGCTATATCGAATTGAGAAGCATGTGCCTTACACTTTTTATATACAGTTGCGCAAGGAGGGGCGGAGAAATGAATATGAACGCCACAAGCTTCAAGCACTTAATCAACGACAGAAATTGGTATGTCTGCAAAAAGTTAAATTCTAGAAAAAAATGAAATGCTCTTCAGTGATTTTTTTAAAATAAAATGAATGAAAATTAATCATATTTTAGGCACTATCCTAACTAAACTATTGAGAAGGTTATCTTGCCAATGGGGTGGTAGCCTAGTGGCTAAGCATCCGAGCAACACCCCAGGGACCAGGGTTCGACTCCCCATGGCAGCAGGGGGGGCGTGGGGGGGGGGGGGGGTTGAAATTTTATGAGCTGGGCAAAAAAATCCCCTCGCCTGTCCCGTGCCAGTAGGGTGAGGCATGGGTTCGGTGGATTTTCTAGACCTGCCTAAGGAGGTCTTCTTTCTTACAAATATGGCCGGTGCTGTCTTACCCCCGCAGGTCTAGTTTTTTTATAAGATTATCTTAAAAGATAATTATGTACAGCTCATACTTCTTCTGAGAAAATTTCCTTTGAGACACTTTTTTCCCATATTTACAAAAAAAAAAAAGAAAAAAAAAACCCTATTTTATTATAAAAGCTTGTGTTCATCCATTTTTTTTTTAAAAAAAAAAGGTTTTGCAAAGGAAGACTGAAGAGGCTGCCATGGCTACAAAAAGGCTGAAAGAGATACTTGAAGCTAGGAAGTCTTCTGCTCGTGACAATTCATGTATCTTTCCCTGCATCATTTAAATCATGTATTTGCTTATAATGGAATGTTTCCAATCTAACAGTTCAATGTTCTTACTGTCTTCAAACATAGCTGGTGTGAATGGTAACTCTCCAGGCTCTCACGTAAGATCTATCTCTATGTAAAAAACTTCTCCTGTTTTTAATTTTTTATATAAACTAAAAGAATTCATGATATAATCCAGATGAGTGAGAAATCGCTGCAAAAATGGTTGGATCAGGAGCTTGAAATTATGTTGCATGTGCATGAAGTCCGAAATGAATATGAAAAGCAAAGTCAATTGTATGTTACTCTATATTCTCTTGTCAGGTGTATGGCTTCTTTTTAGGGATTTAACATATTCGTTTCAGGCGTGCTGCTCTTGGTGAGGAGCTTGCCATTTTGAAACAAGAAGACATAATGGCTGGTTCAACTAGCCCTCAAAGAGGCAAGAATGGAAATTCTAGGTAATTGTTATTTGTTTAGATGTACTCATTATTGTAATTAATGTAATTTGAAATTTTGAATGTAGTTAATCTGCATATTGTACACAAGTTGCAACTACTGGTACATATACATTATATATATGATGCACGTTTGTCTGATATTTTCTCTCCCAGAACAAGTACCTTGTCACCAAATGCAAGACAAGCCAGGATAGCTTCACTTGAGAGCATGGTGACAATCTCCTCAAATACTCTTGTTGCAATGGCTTCTCAACTCTCGGAAGCTGAAGAAAGAGAGCGCTCCTTCTCTGGACGTAGTCGTTGGAATCAATTACGGTCAATGGGGGAGGCAAAGAGCTTACTGCAGTACTTATTTAATATTGCTGCTGATGCGAGGTAATCTTTTTGTGTGATTTTTTTTCATCGAAGAATCCTTTTCATTAACGTTAAACATGATATCTCATTCATTCCCATATATAGATGCAAAATATACTATATGTTGCTGTTCGTCCCTAAGAAATTGTGAACTTCTCCCTTGTTCCTATTTTGATCATCTATTTTAACATTATAACCTGCTATGAATTTTTTTTTTTTGGATACCACCAGACTTTAGAATGCTGCTTAGATTTTCTTTGGAATTGTTTTTGACAAGAGTGCGAGATGGTAATTGATTTTAAAGTGTGGTAAAATTAGGAATAATGAATATGTAAAAAGAGCATATTTTCCTCAATCTTCTTTGATTTGTTTTTACTTAAATGATTATTTTAAAGTCAAATCCTGTCATATGTCTAAAACAGATTATTCTCAAACTGTTCATATTAGATGCCGAGTACGGGAGAAGGAAATGGAAATCAAGGAAATGAAGGAACAAATGACAGAGCTTGTGGGCATTCTTCGACACAGTGAATCACGCAGAAGGGAAGTGGAGAAACAACTCAAACAAAGAGAGCAGACAGCGGCCAGTACCCCTCCGGTGCGATTTTTAGCATTCTGGATGCAAAAGCCTCTAGTCATATTGGTTTTAACCAATATCAACTTCAATCTATATTTACTGTTTTAGGGAAGATATAATTACCCACAGTTGGATATAGCAGATTGGCAAACTGACATAACATTGACTTGCTTTAATACAAATATTATTGTATAAACCAACATGTAACACATTAAGTTACTAAGAAAAATTCTCTACTTACAGCGAAGTGGAAATGGCTCAGTGAAGCACTCCGCTGATGACCCTAATACACCACTGTCCCCTGTTGCCGTTCCTGCACAGAAGCAGCTGAAGTACTCTGCTGGAATTGTGAACAGTCCCAGCAAAGGGACTGTTGCATTCAACAAAGACCAACTAAAGGTTCTATATCTATCTATGATTTCTTTTCTTACTGATCATCATTGTCTCTAATATTTTCATCGATAATATTCAATGCAGATGATTCCCATAGCACAATTATCTGTGGGGAAGAAAATTTCAATATCAGGGCAATCAGGAAAACTATGGAGATGGAAAAGGAGCCATCACCAATGGCTACTACAGTTCAAGTGGAAGTGGCAAAAGCCTTGGAAATTATCTGAGATGATTCGGCACAGTGATGAAACAATCACGAGGGCAAGGCCCAGACCACAACTTCTTACTCATAAACCTAATAGAGTGATGTGAAACAGACCTTCCTTTTTGTCTCAACACGAACTGACACGGTTTGCAAATCTACGCTGCTAACTGCCTGCAGAAGGTAATATTGTAGCTACGACTTCATGAGATCTCCTTAGTGCTTGATTTTACTTGGCCATGGGATCGACATAAGTGTTTTGATAGGGTGACTGTTGTCTTGTGATGTACATTTTCTGTGCGTATAGAGTGAAACATAGAGAAATATTAGTGAGAGTGGTGTGCGTGAGAGTGAATGGGCATTCATTCATGCAAATACTGAGCAGGATGCTTAATGTTTTCAGCCTTGCTGATGGTGATGTCAATAGTTGGTGTTCTTCCACAAAGAAATCTGTCAAAGGAAGGGGCCTTGTAATGTCTTTCTGGTGCTATCATGCGATAGATTTGCATGAAGAATGATGGAAAGTTTGATTTTTTTTTTTTTTTGGCTTTTTCGCTGCAGCCTGGTTCCCCCCCTTTTCTTTTGTTTGTTGAGACCAAAGATGAGAAGACATGTGACATTGGTTTGGTTTTGTTAGTATTATTGTGGTGTAATACAGAAACATGTTCGTGGCAAAATCGACATTCTGTTGTGAGCACCTTTACGGTGGACTCAAATGAATATAGACCGTTCATTTCCCTTAATCTAACGGATCAGATATATCCATATTACTTTAAGAGTTAACCAGTATAACGTAGTATAGAAATCGTAGTATAACGTAGTATGGATAGTATGAGTAATAAAAGTAGTGGCAATATATAATTTAATTGATATTTTAGTATCATATATTATTGGTTTCCATCATTTAGAAACATTCCTTTTTAACTTATCAAATATTGCCATTGCAAAGTCTGTTTCTTCCTTTCTCTTCCCGTCTCCCTCTCCATTCCGGCGACGAGGCCATTGGCGGCGTTCGGCGCGTGTTGGTGCTGTTATACCTGGATGCGTAATGGATGCAGTTGGCGGGGAAAGAGAAATGACTACGGCCGGTGCCTGATAGCATCACTGGATGGCAATAATCTTGGCGGCGAGGAGGCGCCGGAATGCTAGGGTCTTGGCGCAAGGAGTTGACGTGCTGCAGAGGCCAAAGGGCCATGAGCCTGCTCGTCGAGGCCAAGAGCGGGGAGAAGGCCAGGAGATGGCAGGCCAGGGACCTTGTGCTAATGACGACACTGTTGTAAATTCAAAATACCATTGTACCCCTAATAATGGACGTACATGATTGATTTATACTACTTCGTGACCCTAATAGGTACCTCTGTTTTACAGGTGAAAAATCGATAAAGGTGTCATGCACAATGTGTATCTCAAATTCCAAGGATATATATGCCCAACATGTTGATAATTCGTTCACCTGGGAAGTTTAAAGAAACTTCAATGTATTATTCTGCATGTTTTTTATTCTTCTGCTTTAGCGGGTGGGTAAGTTTCATGTCATTTTCATTATAGGACTGCAGTAATATTGACAACAGGTATGGACAAAGAGACGACATTATTCCCTCAGAGAGAAAAATAAAAAAGCAGACATACCGCATCCATTGTAGTCCAGCTAGTTAGGATCTCTAGCAGATCGCAGTTTGATATCAGATGCTCTGACCAATTCAGCAAACAAAGCAAACGTTAAGGAATGGTTAGGAATTTTTTTTTGAAACAGAATATATTTCAATATTCCAGCATATGCATTGACCAATGCACATTGCTGTCCATTATTACAGAGTTATCACACCACAAGATCGAAGCAATATTCTGGAACAAAATACATGTCCTCAAAACAAAAACTAAAGCTGAGTTCAATTGTCAAAATACCAACCATTATTAGCAAATACATGGTTTGGTAAAATGAGAACACTTTTTTATGACCTATGATTTATGAAAAACATATAACACTGAAGGTGATTTATGTTCAAAGTAGTCAACAGTGTCTTTTATAATACCTTGTTCAGAATATACCAACTACTATTTTGGTTTTATGGATGCATGAAAATACTCTGGGATATGATGGCCAAGGAAGTAAGAAGAAATTCCTTCTAAAAATAAATGATAAAAGATGGAAAGAATTTTTGTTGAAAACATCCGTTATCTGATGGTATGGGAATTGAATTATGAACTAAGTGCCATCTAATCTGTTTCTGAGTTGTTAATAATATTTGAACTACTTCAAGACACAACAGAGGTAGAGATTTGTGAGAGTAGGCTTTTGTTCCTTTGGTAGTATCGTCGCGCTATAATTTCTAACTCCTAACTGAGCTACCTCGTGTGTTCCCTCTTTGAGGCTGCGTTGTAATATTCATCGACCTTTTTCCTCAATACAAAGATGCACAACTCTCCAGCATATGTGTCGCTATCTTGCTGAAGTTTGATGTCAAAAACATTAGTGTTGATTTCATTTATAATGGTGCATACATTGGTTTGCAACAAATTTAAAACTATTTGGTTTCAAGCTGCTACTAATAAATTATAATAAATAAAATTAGAGATATGACAGATCGGAAGCATTATATTACCTTTTTTTGTGACAAAAAGATTAGGAAGCATTATATTACCAGTTGATAGGGTTGGACACTTCCTCTCTTCCGCGTCTTCTAATGATGACAATAATTGTCCTTTAACAGAGACGATGCATGGACATAAGTGAAGAAGGATCAGGTAATTTTGTCAAATATAAGACATTTTGAAACTTGAAACTATATGATTGTCCAAACGGGTTCATGTCCAAGCATACATATTACATGAGTTCAAAATAAACAATAGTATTAGAGACGCCTTTTGCTCCTTGTAGCGGATGCAGGACTACTAGATTCGTCCAACTGCATTTTGCTTCTTGTATACATTGCTGGGCTGTGAAGTGCTCCTTCCTCTGCCTTTCTCTTTCTTAGAATCAACTGCACTCTTCTTTCCTCTTGCCTTAGTAGCAGTAGCAGCTCCTCTCTTGCTTCTCACCTTTGGAAGACATCAGAGGGAAGAAAAATAAAAATTAGGCAAATAGGGAACATGGACATCTTCATTGGAAATAGGGAACCAAGTCATTATTCAATATCAGACGAGGAAAGTTTCATATTTAATCATATGTGCGTCCAGTTTATTCATTTTGGCATGACAAGCAGCATGGGTTTATGGTTTAAATGAAAATTCAGCATACTCAAGGGTTTTACATTCTTCCAGCCTCTCGCTAGTGTGTCTTGGCCCTAATAACATTGACAAGCAACTGCGTCTGAATAATGAAATGCTATGACAATCCTAATCACGTAATATGATATGAATTACATGTAATGTGACAAGCAATTGCAGGGTTTCATTTTATAAGTGATCTTTCTGAGCTAGAAAGGAGGATTTTCTAATGCGTAAGATGCAGCAAAGAATAACCAGAAAAGAGACTAAGGGAAAAATCCATGTCACCCCCTCAACCATAAAAAAAACCTTCTAATCTTATCCACCACTTACAAACCGGATAGTCTAAACTGTCGAGAGCATTTCCTTCTTGAGTGTTTTTGAGTGGTTTTGTATTACGTGGTGTAGGTAGTGGGCCACACCTATCGCAATCAAATATTTGAAAGCAGAAGTAACCTAACTAACAGTATGTTTACACGTCAGTTTAAATAGAATAGCAGTATGTACGTATTGTCCCTTATACATCCCCTCACAGTGGCGGAGCAGGACAAGAAATTTACCGGGGGGGGGGGGGGACATATATTCGCTATTCATGTACACAAGAATTGAATGTAATTACATGTTAAAAAAGAATGAAAAAAATTTACAATAAAAACTAAGATTTTTTTTTTGCGAGGAAAAAACCCTTCACAAGAGTCCAAGATAAATTTTAACTGAAAAGGGTCTTATCTTATAACGAATTACATACTGCTTTAGATTTCCTCAAATTTTTGCATTCAAGAATCTAAGAACACGGTGAGGCAATAAGACCAGTTAAGGAATACTAGTATATTCTTTTGAGTTGCTTGCCACCTACCATACATGAAAAAGTATCTGTGTAGCCGCTGCAAATCCTGCTATTTCCGTCATGATGAAATGTCAGTGTCTTCATGAAGATATTGATTTTATTCCACTGTAACCATTCAATAATAGGTTTGTTTTTTGTTTTCATTCCACTGTAGGCCTCGTTCGGTTGCTATGCAACGCAATACAGGTGTTGAATGATTTCAGAACTGGTTTGAGTGAATCCAGATGGTTCACTCAAATCCAGGCCTAAAGTCAAGTCCAGGCCTAGAACCATTTCAGTGTCTCAGAAGTACTATTTGGTTGGAGAGGAACAAAATCCATTGCTGTTTAAAAGGGCACTTTGTGATAAGCACAGATTTAGGATGGTATTTTAAAGAATGCAGCTCTCAAAGCATTTATTTAAATCACTTCTTTCTTGGAAATCGTTGTGAATCTCTACTGATGAACCAAGAGTCTATGCACAAAACAGAGAGCACAAAATCTCCAAGAACCAACGAGCAACTCGCCTCTAAAATCAAACTCCGATTGAAATCCAGATCCAATACATCAAATCGAAAGAAAATTGAAGACTGCAGTTCCCCGCACTTATATTGAGCATAGAGGTCACAGAATGAAGGCCACGCACACATGGAAAAGAGGAAAATCAAGAACACGTGCAGGGAAAAGCATTGAGGAGGGCGTCGGGTGGGGGAGCGCTGCGCCGTCGTCGCCGCACCGCAATGCTTCGTCGTTGCAGTGCTGCGTCGTGCCACCACGCCAAGGCCGAGCCGCGTCGCGCCGCCATGCGCAACTGCCACCACTCGCACGCCACCAGCCGCTACGCTCGCGTCGCCCTGCCGCCTGGTATGGATCTATAGGTATGGAGACTAGATTTTCTTCCGGACTAAGGATGGATGCGAAAGGCCTGGATCGGACTATTTTTATTCTGGGCCAATACTAACCGAAAGGTCGTTCCAGGCTAGGTCGGATTTGAAACCAGACCGAATCATTTCATCTGGAACAGAACGTGTTCCGGGCCGTTCCAGACCGAAAAGAACGAGGGCGTAATCATTCAATAATACATCAATCCTCTACACTCTGCAGCACCTGCATACCCGCGTCTGTTGCCTGATTTCATTCTTCTCAGCCTCGGCAATGGAAGGGTGATCCTCTGATGATTTTACCGGCGTCAGCCCCCACCCCCCCCAGGATCATCGGTTCTTAAAGAAAAAGATCCTGATCCATCATGTGCAGGTTCGTAGGAGCTCCAATATTGGGAGCCGAACCATTTTCAGACTTAAAAGACATGCTATGTTAAAGTAAGGGATAATTACTTCTATGACACTATAAAATGCTCTAGTATCTTGTATGACATTACAAACTAATAATATCAACACTGCATTGCAAACTTATTATCTTCTACGACATTAACATTATAGTTTCAATAAAGAAAATCAAAATACAAATCTTTTTGCATTCAAAAATTTTCCAAACTTTTTGTGGTGACATATAAAATCATATTCTACAAGGTTTATTTTTGGTCCTAGTTCAAATTCAAAACATATTTGAATTTAAAATTCATATATTTATATCTGATATAAACATTATTTTAATTATTTAAAATAAATAATCTACGAAATAATTTGTGAAACATGATCCGGACGTTTGTTGGAGGTTGCTGGATACTCTAAAATTATGTCGACTATGTGTTGTTATCATATTTGTGGAGATCATTTAATAATTTAAATTCAAATCATTTATATACACTACCTTCATAAATGTGATAGCATTAAATAGTTAGCATAATTTTAGAGTGACCACGAACCTCACATACACTTATGGACCAAGTTTTAAAATTTAGTTCAAAGTCTAACTGTTTATAAAAAAATTAAATAATATTTAGTGTAAATTTGAATTTATGAATTTTAAATTCAAATATGTTTCGAATTTGAACTAGGACCAAAAATAAAATTTATAGAATATGATTTTATATGTCGCCACAGAAAAATTGGAAAATTTTTGAATTTGAAAAAAATTTTATTTTAATTTTCTTTATTGAAACTATAGTAATGTTATAGAAGGTATTAAGTTTGTAACGCAGTATCATACAGGACATTATTGGTTTTGCCATGTCATATAAGATATTGAAGCATTTTGCGGTGTAAATTATCCCTTAAAATAATGGTAGATAAGAAAGATGCATAGACAGTATAGAAAGGAGCGCAAATCACCTCTTTGTTCTCCTCCTGCTTCACTGCCTCCATCTGGAAAAGTTTGTCTTGCACAAGATGATAGGATGCTTCCTCTAGGACGGGCCACGACCCATTCACCTAACAGCCACCATGAAAAAAAAAAAAAGTCAAGAGATCCATTCGCTTTGCTCGCCCATAGTAGAAAATCCATGCACACGCGAACTAATCTACACCCAAAATCTTTCGTCCAAAATAAGGAAACCCTAGACACACGATCGAGTCCATAGAAAGGAGGAAAATAAACCTCGACGAGGTCTGTGATAGCTCTGCAGACGTCGCGCGCGTCGTATCCATGGCTCCGAAGTGCTCGAACACAGCATCGATCTGGCTCGGCGTCGTCATGGCCCTCCTTCCGACGATTCTGAATGAGGGGATTTCTTCCTCCTGAAGGCGAGGCTATCTTCACGAGGCAAACGTGGTCTACTTCGCTGGGAACGGTCGCTGGCTTGCTCAGGCCAGATCAAGGCACATAGACAGCACCAGGCGAGAGCTGACGACACAGCAGGTAACGCTTTGCTGCCTCGCTCAGGCTGCCGCTGCTGCTGCGAGGACTGCATGATGCTTTTCGTCCATTTCTTCATTTTGTTTATTTGTTTTTCTGCCTTTTCTTTAGCATTTTTGTTTCCCTGTAACGCGTGCTTTCTCTTGACCTCTCAGCGCCTATGTGGTGGCAAAATGATGTTCAGGATTCAGAACTACTAGCTTTTTGCACTCCAGAATTAGCAGGGTGTTTACAGGAAGTAGAGCTTCTGACTGTTGGATGTTTTGATCCAATTTAATGGTTTTTGTGCTTTTGTAATGTACATAAGGTTACATCGTATTCTAATGTCTGGATCAATATTGTATTTATTCTTCAAAACCAAGATTTTCTTCATCTAACAGCTAGTACCAGAAGGCTTCAAGGATGGCGAAGTGTTCATGCAGGGAGCTAACTAGTTGTTTGGACACATGAATTGACCTGAACTTTCTATCTTATGTGATAATACTAACTAGAAGAATTGCCTGCTGAGGAGCTAACATCCTTTCCATGCTATTTCTGCTGAAAGAATGACTAGTATTTATTTGCATTCAGAATCTGATGATTTTGTCTTGGTATTAGAAGTTGAAACACCTTTTTCTTCTCTTCTTCTTTCTTGCTGATTTTGTTGATTCCTCGGTCTGATTAACACAGTACCATGCAAAATGCCTCCAGGATAAGAGATTCATACCATTGGATGATGCTGACAAGCAATAAGCAGGCCCAAGATATGGCCACACGTGGAAGCTTCTCTGTTCTTAACAAGAAAGAGCATCTACAAGCAATTCATTCCTACTATTTTTTTTTAACTTCAGAACGACAGCACACTACTGGAAACAGGTGCTTTGCCGAGGGCCAAAGGCACTCGGCAAAGACTCAAAAACTCTCGGCAAAAATGTTAACGTGCGTAACCGACGGCAAACTCCGCACGGCTTATTGGCTGACGGCAAAGCATGCTTTGCCGAGGGCCAAAACGCGGGCTCTCGGCATATATGTTGCCGAGAGCCAAACCGGCACACGGCAAAGCTTTGGGCCCCGCAGACCACCCCGCGCTACGCCCCGCCAACTAACGGCACCTTTGCCGTGAGCCAAACGGAACAGCCCACGGCAAATATCTCCCGTTTGCCGTGAGCTCTCCTGGCGGCCGACGGCAAAGTCGGTAATTTTGCCGTGAGCCCCTTCTGCGACCCACGGCAAAGAGTGGTCTTTTGCCGTGGGCTTTCTGGAGCTCTCGGCAAAGGGATGTGCCCAGGTGCACAGTTTAGAGTCACTTTGCCGAGAACCCCAGAAAGCCCACGGCAAAGTGACCATAATTTTCTGTTTTTTTATTTATTTAATTCCAGACATTTACATCATCAAAAATATATCCAGAAAGTACAAAATATCACATAGATTACCCAATATCAACAATTCTCACAATATATCATCAATTCTCACAATATATCACCAATTCTCACAATATATCACCATTTCTCACAATATACCACCATATAACACCAAATATAACCATATAGCACCAAAACTCATCACAAATCACCACAAATCACATATTGACCATACGAACACCATAACTCATCATAATTCAGCAACACAAGTTCATAAACAAGTGTAAGTATAAGTTCAAGTGGTTTCTATATAAATAAAAGTTCAAGTTCAAGTCCAAGTCCTACAACAACAAAAAAAAAGTGACAAAATGCACACAGCACTCACGGAGGCGGAAACTGTGATCCCTGTGAGTCGTGGATCTCTTCATTTGATGCTGCTCCGGAACGTCCAGTCTGCATAGAGAAGAAAAAATATTTGTGAGACATACACAACAGAGGAGACCAAAAAGAAGAAGAAAATGAAGTAAAAGCACTCATATCCCAGGAGGTGTATGAGGAGGTGGAGGTGGAGGTGGCTGGAACATCGGGATCTGCAGCGGCGGTGCACCACCCATCTGGCTCAGCATCTGCATGTAGCGCATCATGTGCTCCATCTGGTGCTGCTGGGCCGCCATCGTCGCCGCCATCTCCTCCCTCTGCCTCCTCTCTTGTTCGAGCTGGGCCTACAACATGTCACTCAAATATTACAATGCAAAGATACGAATTTAAGAGTCATGTAGCGATAAATGAAACACAACTAACCTTGAGTGCATCCACCTGGTGCTGCGTCGTGGTCGGCCGTGGACGTACGGCTGGGGTCGAGCTCGTACTCCTCGCTCGAAGCTGCGAGAGAGTAGGAGTGCTTGACGTGTCAAGCGTGCCGTGGCCCATCATGTAGCGTCCGTGCTTCTTGCCACCTCCCGCCAGCATGACAACCTCTCCATCAAGGTCCTGAGTGCTAGGGTCGTACTCAGGACCATGGATCTTCTTTGCCACGTCGGTGTACTGACTTATGCGGCTGTGGACGCTCGCGTTGCTGTAGGCCTCAGGTGGGTCCTCCGGGTTGTAGTCGATGTCGGCGGTGGCCTTACCCTTGTGGGACAGAACCCAAGCCTTGAACTGTCCACATGGTTGGCCACCGTGCGACGCCGACTGCGCAAAAACAGCAAGATGGTTAGAAAGTATGCATAATTGAGCACTACAATACAGAAATTAAGTCACGTACCCATCTTTCCCCGTACTCCTCAAGGCTAAGGTTGCCTTGATGGTGTGGTGCACCTGTCATCAGCAAACGTCGGTCTCGAGTGGCGTTGTGCGCCTCCAACCACTCGGGGGAACACCATTTGTCCACCATCACTTCCCAGCACCGGACATGCGTGGCGCACCAGCTTGGAACTACCTACACGTCATTAAGAATATATACTTATAAGAAGATCAAATTTAATGCGCATACTATTAGAGTACATACATCATTATTAACGTTTTGCATGTACCTGCAGGTATTGCTGCCGAGTGAGCGTCATCTGTCGAGCTTGCTTTTTCGTGACCTTCTCACCAAGGTACGAAACGTGGAAGGTCACGATCGCCTGGATCCGCGCCTCGTGGTGCATGTCCGTGACCAGCTTCGGGCAGGCGGCGTTGGCCACAACAGCTGCCCTATCCTCGTAACCCTCCTGGCATCTCTCGATTGGATAGCACCAACGGGCCTGCACAGGCCCCCCCATTCGTGCCTCATATGGAAGGTGCAAAAGCAAATGCTGCATTGGATTGAAGAAGCCCGGGGGAAAGATCTTCACCAACTTACAGAGCAACACAGGTGCCAATCTTTCCATGTCAGCGACCACGGTTCGAGATAGCTCTTTAGCACAAAGCTGACGGAAGAAGTAGCTCAACTCTGCCAACACTTCCCATACATGATTGGGGACGTAGCCTCGAACCATCACCGGAAGCAGTCGCTCAATCCATATGTGGAAGTCATGACTCTTCATCCCATTGATTCGCATAGTAGATAAGTTCACTCCCCTTCTCAGATTCGCTGCATACCCATCAGGGAACATCAACAATTGAAACCATTCTAGCACTTGCCTCCTTTGAGGCCTGTCCAAGACGAATTCAGCCTTAGGCTTTCTCCAATTCTTGCCGCCTGCAGGAGGCTGCATAACTTGCTTTGGTCTATCACACAACGTTGCCAGATCCACTCTAGCCTTCACGTTGTCTTTTGTCTTCTCAGGAATGTCCATAATTGTTCCCCAAAGTGCCTCGGCGATATTCTTCTCGGTATGCATTACATCGATGTTATGTGGAAGAAGAAGGTCATCATAATAGGGGAGCCGCTCTAATCCGGACTTATGAGTCCACATATGTAGCTGACTATATCCCACAAAACCACCTTCTTCTGCATCGACCTGGAGAGAATCTATTTGAGCTCGAACCGCGGCACTTGTCATAGTCTGCGGGGGCGGGTCTGTAACTACCACGCCTTTCGTAAAGTTCTTGATGTCTCGTCTAAATGCGTGATCAAGAGGAAGGAATTGTCGATGTTTGTCGAACGCAGAATACTTGCGACCCTTCTGCAAGTAAATGAACTGCAGAGCTGCCTTGCATACTGGACAAGGGTACTTTCCGTGAACACACCATCCGCAGAATATCCCATATGCCGGCAAGTCATGCAAAGAGTAGTGGTACCAAACATGCATTTTGAAGTTTGTCTTTGTAGCTCGATCATACGTCCATACCCCTTCCTCCCAAGCGCGGACCAATTCATCAATCAAAGGCTTCATGAACACACCCATATTACTTCCAGGGTGTTCAGGAATGATCTAGGACAAGAATATGTTCTGTCGTTGAAAGAGGACGTCGGGAGGGAGGTTGAGGGGGACAACGAAAACGGGCCAACAAGTGTATGCAGCAGCACCCATTCCATAAGGATTGAAACCATCTGTTGCCAGGGCAACACGTACATTGCGAGCCTCTAAAGCTTTCTCACGATGAATATCATCGAAATGGTTCCATGCTTCACCATCCGCTGGATGGACCATCTTGTCAGGATTGTATCGTTTGCCATTTTTGTGCCATGTCATCTGTTTCGCGGATTCCTCGGTCATAAAGAGCCGTTGGATCCTCGATATAAACGGAAGGTGCCGCATGATCTTCACGGGGATCGCAAGCTGCCTCTTCTGACCTTCATCTGTGTCTACCTCCAGGTACCTAGAGGCACCACAGTTTGGACAATAATTTGCTTTCGCGTGCTCTTCCGTAAATAAGAGGCACTTATTGGGACAGTAGTGTATCTGGTCATATGGCATCTTAAGTGCTCGTAGGAGTTTCTGTGACTCGTACAGGCTCTTTGGCATAATGTGATTTTCCGGAAGGAAGCTTCCAACGACCGTCATTAGAACATCATAGCATTCTCGACTCAGACTAAACTGAGACTTCACGGCCATTATGCGTCCAATGGCATCTAGCTGAGAAACCTTTGTGTGGACGTGGAGAGGTTTCTGTGCCGCAGACAACATGTCGTAGAACGCCTTTGCGGATGCCTCTGGCTCCTCTTCCATACGTGCTTCATCAAAGTCATTTAACATGTCTGCTACGCCGCCATCGTCATCAACTTCCTCGAGGCGTTGTCTGACGACCTCGTCTCTCGTACGGTCGGCTTCACCATGGTATATCGACCGATAATAGTTCGTGGTGTATCCATTCCTGCCCAGATGTTTACCCATCTCCTCCTTGGTTTTCAGACGCGTGTTTCCACATTTGCTACAGGGGCACCAAGTCGTGCGCGCTCCTTTCGCCTTAGCAAATGCCAATTCCAAGAAAGCTTCGGTCTTCTCGATCCATTCATCCCTGAACAAACCGGGGCTTGGACGACCCGTGTACATCCACTCACGGTCATCCATCCTCTTAACATATATATCAACAAGTGATGTAACCATTCAACTGAATATACACGATGTTCCTACTACCTAATAGGTAAGGATAGGTCCTAATCCCACCCAAAGACGCGTAGATGAGGTCAGTTTTCCATGGCTACCCCTATCCGAGATAGAATTTCGACAGCACCTCCCCGCTGTTCTCCAAATACACGTCCACAAAGAGAGAGTGTGTATCCGGAGAACAACGGGAAGATGGTGCCGAAACTCTATCTCGGATCGGGGTAGACCATGAAAACTGACCTCATCTACGAGTCCTCGGGCTGTCCATAACGTGGACAATTCGAAACAGATACAGTTATAGATATGCAAACATGTGCATATCTTCAACCCTATCTCTTTCGAACGGGAGACGCCTAACTCGGTTTCGTGATCTACGAACATTAAAAGACACGAGGTTCTATTATGACTCACCTAGCTCTCAGGCGAAGTGAAGCGTCGACGATGGTGCACACGGCCGCTCCTGTCAAAAACAGGACCAAAATAATGTCAATTGTAATTTTTAATATAACCAGGTGAATAGGTTTTAAAAAACCTGTTTACGTGAACCACTAATTATGGCAAAATGAGCAACATGCGAATCCACCTGAAACTAAGATGAAAAATGCAATTCCTTGAAAAACCAAAAAGGCATTGTTACTAAGATGAAGTCATAGCAATCCCATAGGCTAGCAGAGTTTTTTTTGTCCCCAGGAAAAGCTCAAGAAACAGCAGTTCTCTGGCAAGCATTAAGCTTGGGGGCGCTCTGCCGCGGGGGGGGGGGGGGGGGGGGGTTGGCTGTCTCCTGCCGCGGGGGTGGGGGGCGCGGCGGGGGCTCGGCCGGCCGGGAGGGGCGCCCGGGGGGGGGGGCCCTCCGCCGGTTCCGGGAGGGGCGGCCGCGGGGGGGGGGGGGGGGGCGCCGTGGGGGGGGGGCCTCCGCCGGCCGGGAGGGGCGCGCGGGAGGGGAGGCCGGCGGAGCTCAGTACCTCGCGGGGATGGGCGCGCTCGGACGGAAGCGTTGGCTAAAACTGTTGAGCGCGCGGGCGTTTGGAGATTTGGCGGCAAACGGTATATATAGCCACTTTGCCGTGTGCAAGAAAAACACTCGGCAAACTAGATGTAGCTCTCGGCAAAGGCCATTTGCCGTGAGCCCAGAACACTCTCGGCAAACGTCGATCTAGCGCTCGGCAAACAAATTTCGATTTAAAATAAAAACGTTACGACATTTGCCGAGAGTCTGACGGAGGCTCACGGTAAAAAGGAGATATTTGCCGTGAGCTTTACCTAAAAGCACACGGCAAATAAATTTTCCAGTAAATATGATAAATGCTGTATAAATTTTAAAATTACCAAAAATATCATAAAAATTTTCAAAAATTCACATGATACACTATTTCATGTCTATTGCCCATTAAAAATATTTGAAGTCAAACTCCACATGCGGTGTCGCTTTGACTCCCAATTCTCATGCATTACTCTCAACTCTCCTCTACTTCTTCGGAGATTTTTCGTTTTCTAAGCGTCGTACATAGCCATTTCCTCCAAACTGCTTTAATTTTTTACCATAACCTCAGTGTTTGCTATCATGATGTCTCGACAAATTTCATGATTTTTTAACTTCATTTCCTTTTATTAGAATTTTAACACTTTTGAACAACGTGTTATCGGACATGTTTCGTGCATAATATGTTCAAATTTTTCTTTCATAGCCTGGATTAAAACATTATTGGATTAACAAATCATGATTATAATTTTTTCATTCATTTTCATTATTGTCACAAAGACTTGTAGTTCAAATTTGACTCTTGTCCAAAAAAATCAGTTAAATGAAATTAATGCACTAAATATAGCAAACAGCATGTAAAATAAAAACAATTTTAACATGACATACAGAATAACATATCACTACACAAGAAAAAATCTTGAGTGGAGAAAAGGAAAAAGTACAGACCTATTTGCCGACGGTCAGCACAGAACACACGGTAAAAATTATTTTTGCCGTGAGTCTTCCACAGACCCTCGGCAAACGTGACCTTTTGCCGAGAGCCCGACAGAAGACTCTCGGCAAAGGTGTAACGTCGTTACCCAACCCGACGGCGGTCGGTGCATGGGGCCAGGGATGGGCACTTTGCCGAGAGCCGCCCGTGGACGCTCGGCATACAGGTATCTTTGCCGTGCGTTTTTTATTTTGCTCTCGGCAAATTGTTAGTATACCGAGTGTGTTTTTGTGCCGTGAGTTTTCTTTGGTGCTCACGGTAAAGGTGTCCCTATGCCGAGTGGCCGTGGTTTTGCCCTCGGCATAGTTGCGGCGCTCGGCATATGACGCGTTTCCGGTGAGTATATACTGTTGTTCGATAGTTTGGTTGCAGATGCAACTTGGTTGCTCATTAGTTCAATCAAATGAAAAATAAAACGTATTGATTGTATCTCTAAATAAAACTTGTTCATTTGGTTGCATTTTGAGAAATTAATATATAAGTTCATTTGATATAACTAAAGACGTTCAGATTTACACCCCAAAGAATGACAATTAACTCTTGTTTGATTACATCATCATTGATAATTGAGAATGAACTGAAAGAGGTCAGACTACACGAATTCTGAAAACCCTTACATATTTACTAGGGGATCAATAATGGAGATGCTCTTGAAGTGACGTAAATAGTAGGGGATCCTACCCGTTATTCTTCTCGTTCCTACTCGACCATACTCTTCCTAAACCCTTCTAATGTACTTTTCATACCTACCCGTCATTCTTTTCATCCCTACTTGATCTTATTCTTTTCATTCCTGTTCGTCAATCCCATGTTCATTCATTCCGTCACTCTCACTTCTGCGCGGTACTCTATTCCTACACATTGTGCCCTTTCCTATCCGTAAATGCCGAGTGGGAATAAACATTGCATGCCAATCAGAAAGGGAATGACGACAGACATAAAATGAACAATGCATTATAAGGGGTATATATTTCGCGTCATGGATACAGTGCAACGCTCCATACTCCGCAAGTCTTTACCGGGGACATCATATTTAGTTTGAACACTACTTTTCATAAAATCACCCATGTATAATGTGCTAGTCAGTTTCACTTTCACCTACACTCCATACTCTGAGGAAGACAGTGTATATGCTCAAATATAAACATGTGCTAGTCATGCATGACACTTTGATAAACAAAATTGATCGTAGCACACTGAAATTATATGTTTTTGTCTCAAGGGCACTGTAGGTCACTGAGATACTGGGGTAATCATCTGTAGGACACTACGCCTAATAAAATACTGCTTCTAGCTATGAAATGACCAATTTACCCTTCAATCTTCTTTGGTGCAATTGTTTATACAAATTTTAGCTACAAATTTAGGAAAATAAAATTTTCACCAATGATAAAGTTGTACATGATAAAGGCCAAAAAAATAGGCCAATTTGTGAAGGAAATTAAGTTTTGTTTTTAGCCCAAAATAAAATTTTTAATCTAGCAATAATGCTTAAATTCTGCTTGCAAGTTATAGTTTGTTCCAAGTTGTAGTAAAGTCAGGGTAGTCTAGTAGCTCCTCTCTAGACTTTGAAATAAGCCTTGGAGTATGAGTCTATGTGAAATGTACCTTATGCTGGTGTTATTATGCTAACCATATTTGGAAGAGTTTATCCTAGAATGTCATTCCTATGCATAATTTCCTTATCTTGTTTCAATACTTATCGCATGAATATCGTATTAATGATATTCAATTTAGCCTTACGATGATGGATAAATGTGCTATAATTATTGTTGGTATACTCTAGTTCTTTTCCGGGAGGGTTAGAGTCTCACTAAGTAACGTGGGCATGGTGCCTAGTTTGTCTTAATGTCATTGTTTTCATCGTATACTCTAGTTTGAGGTAGGCGGAAGGGGTCACAACTTTATCCGTCCATTGTAACCCTTCATGTGCGGATAGAGAACATAGCACCACAGCTTGGTACGTCTTGATAGACTAGAGGGAACCAAGGCCCAATTCATCCATAGGACGCAAATCACATCCTTCTAAGGGAACTGTGTACCCAAGTATATGCAAACTAAAAGAACATAAAAAGAAGTATAGGCAAATTATATTAAGGCAAAGAATAAAGAGTAAAGTGCACAGCAGGTACCTAAACTTGTTGAGGTGTGTCACCTAGGTCCCTCAACTCCCAAAACGCGGATCTGACATGCTAAACTTGTCAAGGTGTGTCATCTAGGTCCCCAAACCTGCTATATGGTTTATAACCATCTATTTACGTCTTCAAACTTGTCCCAGCGTGTCATCTAGGTACTCTAACTTACTAATTAGTTTACTTATAATTTAATAATTTCTTTAGCATTAATATGCCTACTTGCTGTCTCTATCATGACCATATATCTTTCTTAATCACTATTAAGTGTATGAACTCATCATTTGATCATGAGTAAACTAATAATGAGATATGATCATGATAGAGACATTAGATAGACATATTATTGCTAATTAAAATTATTTAGATTATGAGTAAACTAATTAGCAAGTTAGATGACCTAGATGACACACTAGGATAAGTTTAGGGACCTAAATAGATTGTGATAAACCGTATAGTAAGTTTGAGAACCTAAATGACACACATTGACAAGTTTAGGGTGCTAGATCCGTGTTTTGGGATTTGAGAGACCTAAGTGACACGCCTTAATAAGTTTAGGTACTGGTTGTGCACTTTACTCAAGAATAAAAATAGAGAAGCAAGACTTATGGGTTTAATATGTTTAATTAAGGCCTAGTTAGAGCCCATATCCGGAGGAGAAGAAAACCCTAACTCATGCCTAGCTTTTTCCCCTACCCCACGTCATCTCTACCGCTAAGCAGCGTTCCCCTCCCATTGATCTTCTCTCACAAACAGAAACAGAAATGCTGCCTCACCGTTGCCCCCTCGCTAGGGCAAGCAATCGATCTCCTAGGAAGCCACGGTATTAAGCAAAATAGTTGCTGCTCGTATTCCTCATTATTTCTCCTCCCTTATTCCCTTCTGATTGCTACTGCTGCTGCGTAATTAGGAGGAAGACAGGGTGATCTGCAGCAAAATCTCGGAGAAAAGAGGTAGAAAGGGCTTTGTTTGGAGGAAGAAACTCATTGATGACCACATCATTGTATTAGGTATTGATCCAAGACCCAAAGCCTTTGTTTTGCCCTTTTTTAGGCTTGTTTAGAACTGGAGATTAGGCCTTGGTCACCTCGAAGAGGCCATGTCAATCGCATCATTTTACCTGTCAGTATTACCGATCTGTAATATATTTGGAAAATCTCCTTAGTGACATAGCAATTGTCTTCAATCTCTTACTTGACATCGCAAAATAAGACATCCACTATATGATATTGCATTACAATTCTAATTCCTTAGATCATATAGACAATGTAGTTCAATAAAGAGCATTGAAATAAAAAACTTCTGAAATTTGAAAATTTCTAGAACCTTTTGTACCGGCAACTGAGAATCATATTCTACAAATTTGCTCTTTGGTCTAGTTCAAATTAAAAAACTATTTGGATTTAAATTCAGATATTGAAATTTTCCATAGACATTTTTTCAATTACTTAAAACAATTAAGATTTGAAATATATTGTGAGATTTGATCCAAACATTTGTTTAAGGTTCTTGGTTACTCTAAAATATACATACTGTGTGTTGCCATTAAATTTGTGAAGATCATTTAATATTTGAAGTCAAATTTTGGTCACATATACAGGACCTTCACAAATATAATAGCAACACACTGTGAGCATAATTTTAAGTTTTTCATGGGGTTTAAAATTGGAATTTGAGGCACACGTAAATAGGAAAGTTGTTAAGGATCTCATTAACAGTCCTTAGAGTACTAGAACGTCCAATTTGTTGCAGTATAACACTGGAGATATGAATTTTTGAAGTTCTGTTTTATGCTATGCCCAGATCTGGAAGGATTAACTGAGTGTCTATCTAGTGAGCTGATTAGCAAAGGTTATAATAGGAATTTAATTTTGGACATGAATACCAAAGTTGTGGATAATTTTCAATAGATTCTTTTAATCTATTTGTTCATCGTTTTCTATGTTGTATAATCTATTTTTCAATGATAATATGGTTTGAATATTCTGCTTCTACTGTTGAAACAGGTGCTAGCGCCTCGAATGAGTGATTTGGCGAATTCTCTTCATCGTCTTTTGTTAAAAGGCAAGTAACATAGAGCATGTCTATTGCTATGTTTATACTCATGTATTGCATATCTTCTAAAATGAAAAATAACAGTAATCCTAATAATTGGTTTTATTCCACACTTAACCTTGTATGCCTGATATGATTGTTTAGTGCTTAAATTTATGGTGCATGTTGTATGACTGTCGAACTCCTTGTGTTAGTATTCTTGATGTTCAGTTCAGATTTCTCTTTTGTTGCTGATAATATTTGATTCATATCTATGTACTAACATGGTTATGATGAGCCATATTAGGCATTGATGATATCTCATATGCATGCATATGCATTTCATATTTGATGATAAAGACCAGTCACTGCCATCATGTCGTGATAGTAACGGTACATGGAGTTGAAAGAGAGATTGGTACCGTCCAACATAAAGCTCTCAGATGGTGTTCCATTATGACACACATACATTCATATTATTTTGAAGAATATATTATCATGAATATCACCTTGTAAAGTGAAGTAATATGATTGTTTATCCACGTCTGATGCTAAGTGCTCTCATGCTATCTACTGGCTGCTCTTTGTTTTACAAAACATTAGAATCAACTCTATGTGAGATATGTATACACGTGCTTGATGAATTTATTTCACCCCTTACCATCTTTCTAGGTGCTTGATGAATTAAGCAAACATGATGGGTCCGGAGTAGCTGTTTCGCACATGCACTCATATTTTGGACAACTATTTCTATATTTTTTTTCTAGAAAGCTTTATATCTTTAATAGTATTATGTACCTTTGGAGTAATCCAAATATTTAATTTTTGATTTATATTAGAGTTTGTTCTTTGGATAGATTTTAAACTTGTCTTATGAGTTGTGTGTTTACAAGTAAGGTGTACACTAATATACCGAGCCTATCAGCTCCACTTAACTTGGATTTATCTTTTAATTAGGATTGGCTGCTTTGTGTGTGTCACACTACCTCTATTCATCATGATTTACCCGTGCCTATAGGTGAATGTTGCTATTCATCATGATTGGGTACTTTGGTATTTGAATATTGATATAGTCCTAAACATATAAATTTAGTAACATTCTTATCTGCCTCCTTCCCCGAGGAATAAATACGACACTTATGGAATACTACATATGTTAAGGTTCTATCAGTATCCGTGCACTTACGTACCAATAATTAACAGGATGTCAAGGTGTTCGGTCAAAAAAAAAATGCCAAAGAACTAGGCAAAAGCATTCATGAGATTCATCCAAATCTCAGCCATGACGGTGGAAGGGGAGATGAGAGAACTCCGGCTGTAAGGGATACTTTATTTTATTCGGGCTCACCTCTTCCCAGGGGATCCTGACGTCATCTCTGCTGCTGACAAGCTTGACAGCATGGATGATTCTAGGGAGGAGGAAGCGACGACGGCAGCACTTAGGATCGGTTTTCTTCATCTATAACTTGCTACAAATTAAAAGAAAGGAAAATATAACATTAGTAGGGAAACTAGGTGTGTGTGGGTGTGGGTGTGTGTTTGTGTGTGTGTGTGTTGGGGGGGGGGGGGGGGGGGGGGGGCGCTTCCCTCTTCTTTCCACCGCCGGCGAGCTGCTAGAGGGGAGGAAGAAGGGGCCCGGCGGATGACTTAAAGTCTAAGTTTTGAGGTGTGTATGGAGGAAATGTGACACCCCAGGTGTCGCCAGAACCTAAATCGACAACTTAAAACCCTGATCGACAAGATTTCACACTTAAAAGCAAAATCAACAATGGAAGTAAGTGCAATGTTGTTTAAAATACCCCAAAGGAACTCTACAAAAATTTTGATAATCCACAGAACACGATTACCAGGTTCGGAAAGTTTCCACCCGTAGTGTCGAAAACTTTATTCTTCAGGCAGGAGTTAAACCCTAATGAGTGACCTATTAAATTTCCCACAACACCCTAGCTATATTTTTGCATAAAAATTAAGTTCACTTCAAAATAGAATTTTGGAAATTTATTCAGAAGTTTTAGATGAAGTTTAAACCTTTTTAAAATTCACACAAACTAAATTGGACTCAAAAATTTGGGAAATTTTGGGAGCCGATTCAGAACTCGAACCTTAAATAAAAAGTGTTCCAAATAAATCCCCGAGCATTCAAAAAAATTTTCAAAAATTTTGGAACTCAGGAAGCATGAATTTCAATTGATTAATGATCGGGGCTTTGAATTAAGTAGCAATTTAAAAACAAAAAATGGGGGAAGGAGCAAAATCAAACGGGCTGCCGCGCGCCACCACCGGCGGCACAGCAGCCCCGCTTCCCCGCCGGCCTCCTCTGTGCCAAACTCCTTTCCACCGGGAATCCCGGGCCAGCTCTTCTCTCTTCCTCCCTTCTCTGCGGCACGCCACCGACGACACACGGCGCCGCCCAAGCCCGCCGCTCACCGCCCTTCTTTTTCTCCCCCCTCTGCTCTCCCGCCAACCGAGTAATCCGACAAGAAATCTCTGCTAAAGATCTCATCTCCCTCTCTACTCCTCTCTCTCTTTCCCTCCTCACTGCCGCGCCGGCCTTAATTTTTCCCCGAGGCGCACTCCACCGCCAATTTTTCCCCAATCCCCGGCTGCGCCATCAATTCTCCTCCCTCCCTCTGCCCGGCGCAAGTTAAAGGCAACCAAACCGCCCTACCCCTTCCCCACCCTGCCTCATTCACCACGCCGCAACCCACTTCCACTTTCTTCTTCTTCTTCCTCTGTTCCACGCGCCGCTTCGCCATTGCCGAGCCACGCTCACCGTTGACAGCCCTCCCCGGTGAGTAATCGTGGTCATCCTCCTGATGCCGGTCTTCCTCATGATTCCTAGATGGTGTAGGAGAAGCCCTAGCCCCTACCGTGCATCGCCGCGCCGCCGCGAGGTCGCCGGAGTCTCTCCCGAGAGCGTCGTCGCCGCGCGCTAGGTTTCCCCGCACCCCGCCGGTCTTCGTGGTGGTGCCGTGACTCCCCGTGACGTGTAGAACCTTTCTCCGCTCACCCCCATCGCCGGCGAGCACACTCCCACCGGAATTTCCCCGCCGGAGCTCGTCGGGGTTCACCTCCCCTGTTCTGCCCTAGCCGGCGGGTTAATTCTATTTTCCTCCAAAATTGTCCTATCTTGTAAAATGCCAAACGAATCACAGAAAAGCCCAAAAATTCCAAAACAAAATTTGTTAGAATCCTCATGAAATGCACTAATTTTCTGTTAAAACACTTTTTTCCAAAATGACCAGGTATTTTTAGGAATATTTAGAACACTCTTTTCTGTTTTTGAATTTAAATTTAAATTTTAGAGCAAATCTAGGGCTCAATTTTGATCTATAAATATGGAATGACAGTAGGCATCCTCTGGAATTTTATGGGGATTTTAGGACCACCTAATTGCATGTAACCTATTTAAGATACTTCATTCTGCCTAACTAATTTACATTTTTTTAAAATATATTATAAAAGTACTCCAAAAAGTTAAACCAAAAACAGAAATTTATTTTTGATGCTCATGAGTGGCTACATAAAATTTCATAATTTTACTCCAAGGTTTAATAATTATTTCTGATTTTACCATTTTAAATATCAGAAACTTTGTTGAATTTTTATAAAATCTAGAAAATTCATCTAGACCTCAACCAAATTTAAAAGTTCATATTTCAGAGAGCACTATCAACTAAAAATAAAATTTTAGTACAAATAAAAATTTTCATTTTGACCCTAAGGTTAATAGTCATAGTTTATTAAATAATTATTCTCCGAAGAAAAGTGCCGATCAATCTCAACTAAAAATTTGAATTTAGCCCAATTCAGGGAATACGACCAATTACACAACGCATAGTGAGAAATTGAATAAATGCCTTGGAACCCCATTCATTAAGTCAAACATATTTAAACCGGTGGCGTCGAAGAATTTAGGGTTAACTCTAATTTCTAAACGTCGTCGACTGAAACCTAGAATACTCCTTAATAAAAACATTACGTTATCATTCCTTTGAACTTCTCATAATCATAATGCATCATGTAGATTCCGAAGCACGCGAGGTGACTGCAGAGCCCGATTCCTCCACTCCCGCAGAAGAAGCCAACCGCGAAGCCGAAGAACCAGGCAAGCCCCGATGCACAACCGTTGTTTAAGTTTTTCCTTTTATAACTCAGTATGGCTTGATTGTGCATTAAGTTGTTAGGAGTTGATTGAAACCTTAGTTGCATTTGTTTCCCTTAGGAAGCCCTATCGGTAGTTGGTATAGATACTCCTTAGTATGCTATGCAAGTATTGCCGGTAGAAGTCGAGCAGAGTGGACGCTGTTCGCGAAAGGTAGGATATTGCATGACACTACTACTTGATACATTATGACACCCGTTGAGGAGATCATTAAAGAAGGATAAAAGTTTGAGGGTCAGACAGGAAACCAATTAGGTCGGCGACTGGACCGGGTCCAGGGTGACCGTAGACCTGTCTGATCCGTGTGGTCCGAGACTGATCGAGTGTTGAACGTACTGGTCGTATGCTGGGTGTAATGGGCCCCAGTAAACCTACGTAGCCTAGTGATTGCAACGTCGAACCTGCCCTACGGTGTCTGACTAGGAGGAGATCTGGGGTGGGCAGCGTGGGAACTCCACAGAAACCGTCTGGGACGTGTTGTCTGGTGGGATGCGGCACTGCTAAGGCAGACGTAGGAGGCAATTGACGTTGCAGGAGCTGGTGTGAACGGTTGCCACGTGCGAGTCTGGGACACGCACGTGTCGTACGATTAGGTTTCCCCCTACAGGGCATAAAAATCGTTTCGAACCGCTGTCGCTCCCGGTTGGTGAGCATGCTCGTGAAACGCACCACATTTTTGTAAATAAGTTGAGATGCAATGAGATTGACACGATGATTACTTTTTCCTTGTCACTTTCTTTATGCTTGATTAGATCAGTGCTAATTAAAGTTATATTCTAACAACTTAACCTGTGCTAAAATTGACCAAGAGTAGTACAGGTTGCGGGTTCGTTTTGCAAATAAAACCCACCCTCATCAGCCTTCATGTCTAGAAGTCGGCTGTAGTCAGCCTTTTGACGGGTCAGTCTTGTTGAGCTTCTTAGAAGCTCACGCGTTAGCGATATGTGGTTTTCAGGCACCGGCACGCAGCATCAGGACGATAGCTTCCACTGGGAGGAGTCTCACTCCGAGGTTGGGAACCTCCAGTGGGAACTGTGCGAGCCGCCGCAGTAACATTGAAGTGGCCAGTAGCATGATGCCCCTGGGCAGGGCTTATGCTTTTGCTTAATATATAAGTGTCGGAGTCTGTATCAATCGAGTCTTCCGCTGCTACGATTTTTAAAACTTTATTGCGCACTCTGAATCCTTGTAAGACTTAAGCTACAATCCAGAAACTAAAGTTGTACTAATTTTCTCCCTCCTTAAATTATTACTGTTTATTCCTGCCTGTGTTGTATCGTGTGTACGCTCGTTTCGTCGAGCGTTGCCCAACAAGATCCTGGCTCAACGACAGACTGGATCCGTCCCGAGACGTGGTTTTTTAGGCGGGTCCGCGTCAGCTTGGTATCAGAGCCGTGTTGGGAAACGGTACAACGTTTAAGGCATATTTTCGAAAATTTCGTGCGAGTGAGGTACGAGCCCTATTAGGTAATAGGTTATCAGGTGGCAAGCTAACCTAGTGCAGGAGCTAACTAAACCCAGTGTAGAATTACATTTCTGTAACGACGCACCGACGCTAAGGTAAGCAAGGTAAGGTACGCCGCTCGATTGCGGTGAAAGGTCAAGAAAATCCCTGTTGCGTCTGCGACAGTAGCGTTCTATACCGTGGTGGTATGGAAGGAGGTACTATGTTCGTTGTAATATAGTACACCCCCTTGCCGTTTAGGGAGAAAAGCGGACCTCTACCGTACGAGGTGTGGGTTACGGACCTGTTGCGAAAGCAGACCTTCGCAACAGTGGAGTCTTGTGTCTTTGGCACACAAGAGATGAGTTTGTTCCTCACGACTTCGGTTTTGCGGAACACTCTCATACCTCCGCTGCCTGAGGTAAAGTGCAGTCTGTCGCCGCGCAGGGAAGGTCGGACACGTGATCCCCGTACGTGACCTACTCGGGGCGACCCATATGGCAATGATATGGGTTGATGTCTTTACTTTTGAGATATATTATATTGGACTGCCTGTGATGCCATTTTCTGCAGGTACGCTAACCACGATATCGTAAGAAAACGTGTAGTAACGGCTAACTTGAGTGCGATTCTGCCACCGCCTAAGCGTATATTTTTTTATTCTTTACTTTGTGAGGACATATAGGCCGATGTAGGATTGCATTGCATGGAGAAATATTAAAATCCTTCAAACTTATACTAAAGCCATCCAGAAGCAAGAATTCCCTCAATAATGGCTGTAACACCATCAAAAAAAAAAATTTAAGAAGTCAACCTGGATACCTTCCTCCCTTAGGGATTGCGTGGAATCCACCGAGCTGGAGTAAAACCCTTGTGAACCCTTGAGCCTTCCCAGAACTTTCCTCGATGAGAAGATTACCTCCTTGACAGGTCAGCTTAGATGGTAAAGCACCTTGGACAAACCGGCTGTTGCTAGTTAGCATCCTTAGTGACCAATTTGGACCACTTTTTTACGCAGGGATGAAAAATATTTTATGTACCGGAAGATTTAGCATGCTTTAAACTTTGTGTCAACATGTGGCTTCTGATTGATAAAATATTGTTCACCTCTGTGATGCAGATGGACGCCAACACGATCGAGCATGGGCTCGCGGAGATAGGCGTTGAAGGCTCCACCCCTACCTACGTCACCAAGCAATCAGGACGCAAGGGATTCGTGGAGATACTTGGTCAGACCTTGCAGTCGCTGGGTTATCCAGAGACCCCTTGGTTTCAGATCCGAGAGTTTCGACAGTATGACCTACCACGCTGCCCAGCCGTAGTCACGCTACCCGCATACCCTCGACATGCCAATGGAGAGATTCGCACCAGCACCACGTTTGGTTCGGACAAGACTGAAGCCATCGAGGCAGCCGCTCATCAGGCCCTATTGAGGCTATGCGAGAAGCACACAGAGGACTTAGCAGACAAGTCAGCGACGATGTTCCCGATACGGGACCAGGTTGACAGCACCTGGCGCCGCAATGTTAAGAACGCCCAAGCCAGGACCCTCAAAGGAGAGATGGACCATGTCACTCCTTTGTTTACGTTGAGCCTAGCACTGCTCAACTTACATGAGGACACTGTTCTCACCGCCCAGATGGATCGATAGGCTTTGCGTCGGGCTCATGTGGAGATAGCCCAACTCAAGGAGAAGGTACAAGACTTGGAGAGCAGGAACACTGCACTGCGCGCTCGCTGCAACGACCGCGCTACCTGCATAGCTGAGTTGGAGGCGGTTTCTGAGATTAAGACTGCCCAAGTCCATGCTAGGGAGAATGATTGCAACATTATGTTGCAGCACATTCACCAGCTAGAGATACTCAGGGATAATGCGATTGTGTTAGCTGAGGACCTCGCCCATGAGAACCATCATCTGCAACATCAGATAGCGGGACTTTTGGAGGCACAGCAGCCCCCTCCCGCTAACGATGATGCGCCTGAGTCAGAGGTATTGGATCCCGAAGCTTCAGACCCAGAGCCAGATGAGGAGTAGATCAGAGATGGTTTTACGACGCTAAGTTTAACTAGATGAGTCACTTAAGGAGTGCGTTGTGCCTGTCATGGCGATTAGCGTGTGTTCTCGTGAGTTTATCTTAGTGGCGTTGTAATCTTTTGGATGTAAGAGTGGTGGTTTGACAGTCTAGGGAACTTGAAGGAACTAATGTACTGTCATCATTTTGGGAAGGAATGGAGTTTGTTTTTATGAGTTATCCATGCCATGCATTTTGACATCCTTTTGCATATATCCAACTATGGTCATGGACTAAACTGCGCTAATAGGGACCACTCTTCACTCTCTTCTCAGAATGGTGAACACCAGGGCTGGACGTCAAGAGGAGGAAAGCTCCAACCCGCCACCCCCGCCAGCGGAACCAACTCTAGCCGCGGCTATGGCGGCCATGCTCCAAAGCAGCCAGCAGACTCAAGAAATGCTGCGAACCATCCTGCAAAATAATGGCCAAAATCGGGGCGCAAGGAACGAAAACCAGGACAGCACGTATGCTGATTTCCTGGCCACTCATCCTCCAGAATTCCACGACGCACGGGAACCAATGGAGGCAGACCATGGCTTCGCACCACCGAGGCCAAGTTTGGGCTACTCCGTTGCTCGGAGACTGAGAAGACGCTTTTCGCAGCCCAGATGCTCCATGGGCACGCCGGAGCTTGGTGGGCTAACTATCTAGCCACCCTCCCGGAAAACACCCAGGTGCCCTGGACGCAATTTCGGGAGGCATTCCGCGCTCATCACATCCCCGCGGGGCTCATGCAAAGGAAGACCAAGGAGTTTATGGCCTTGACACAAGGCAACCGCACGGTGCATGACTACTCCCGTGTGTTCAACCAGCTTGCTCTATATGCTCCAGAGCAAGTGGACACGGATGCGAAACGAAAATACCGTTTCATGGAAGGGCTGAACCTTACACTCCAGGGTCGCTTGGCCCTGAACCAAGGCGGCTCATTCAACGAGTTGGTGAGCAACGCCCTCATCGCCGAAGAGTACTTGGAGAAAGAGCAGCGGGAGAAGAGGCGAGCCAGTGGTGGGCCATCGAATGCCCCGCCACCGAAGTACCGTCTGGTGCACATTGCACCAGATGGTAGGAAATACAGGGCGACCCCGCCGCAAGCTCCGTCATTCTGTCTGCCGCAGCAGTCGTACCGGCCTCCGCAGAATCAACAACAGGCCGGCTACCGCGCACCACCCCCACCACAAAGGAACCAGGGTGTCCGCCCACCTCAACAGGGCGCCCGTCCAGGACCTGGCACGCCCTGCTTCACCTGCGGGCTACCCGGACACTTCGCCCGCGAGTGCCCCTCCAACCAGCAAGCTAGGGGCAACCAGCAGGCAAACCAGGGGCAGGGTCAGCAAAAAGGACAAAGGAACACCAGAACTGGTCGGGTGAACCACACCACGGCCGAAGATATTTCTGAAGGAGAGCAAGTATTGGCGGGTATGTTCTCGCTCTTTACCCATTCAGCCTTCGTTCTATTTGATTCCGGTGCCACCCACAATTTTATCAGTAAAGATTTTGTCAAGAGTAAAAGCCTAATCACAATTCCCCTAGAGCCACCTTTTATCATAAAATCGTCTGGGGGCAACGTATTGTCAAACTATGGCTTAAGTGAGACACCCCTAAAATTAGGAGGCCACATCTATCCTACCTCCTTCATAATCCTAGATGGGCAGGGTATCGACATTATCATCGGCATGAAATGGATGAAGCACCATAATGCCATCCTGGATATTGCTAACCGTGTAGTCCACTTAACCTCTCCACTTCACGGTTCCGTATCTATAAACCTAGATCATCCTAGATCTGCCCTCAAACAAGTCTGCCTTGTTGTCGGGAAAAGTCTGGAAGAAATACCGGTAGTTAAGGAATTCCCCGATGTATTTCTAGAAGATTTACCTGGCTTACCACCGGACAGAGATGTAGAATTCCAGATCGAACTACAACCAGGCACAACCCCGATCTCCCGCAGACCGTACAAGATGGCACCCAAGGAGCTGGCAGAGCTGAAGACACAGTTGAAGGAGTTGCTGGACAAGGGTTTCATACGGCCCAGTTCCTCGCCTTGGGGATGTCCGGCACTGTTCGTAAAGAAGAAGGACCAATCCTTGAGACTATGCGTGGATTACCGCCCCTTGAACGCGGTCACTATCAAGAACAAATATCCACTACCACGCATAGACACTCTGTTTGATCAGCTGGCTGGAGCAAAGGTTTTCTCTAAAGTCGATCTTCGGTCTGGTTACCATCAGATCAAGATACGTCCCGTGGACGTTCCGAAGACGGCCTTCTCCACCAGATATGGACTGTATGAGTACTTGGTGATGTCGTTTGGACTCACTAACGCACCAGCGTACTTCATGTACCTCATGAACTCAGTGTTCATGCTAGAGCTGGATAAGTTTGTAGTGGTGTTCATTGATGACATCCTCGTGTACTCTAAGACGGCCGATGAACATGCTCAGCACCTTCGCATAGTTCTACAAAGACTCAGAGATCATCAGCTCTACGCCAAATTCAGCAAGTGCGAATTCTGGATTGAGCGTGTTCAGTTCCTGGGTCATGTGGTGTCCGCAGAAGGTATTTCTGTAGATCCAGGAAAGGTGCAAGATGTTGTTGAATGGAAAACACCTACAACAGTCCACAAGGTGCGAAGTTTCTTGGGGTTAGCGGGATATTATCGTCGCTTTATCCCCAGTTTTTCCAAGATTGCCAAGCCTATCACAGAGCTGCTCAAGAAGGACCAGAAGTTCAAATGGACAGAAAAGTGCGAAGAAGCCTTTCAGACTTTGAAGAAGCACTTGACCACAACACCGGTACTCGCCCAACCAGATTTGAACAAGCCCTTTGACGTGTATTACGATGCGTCGGGCATTGGACTTGGTGGCGTGTTAATGCAAGAAGGGCGGGTGATTGCTTATGCTTCTAGACAACTCCGTAAGCACGAGCTGAATTATCCCACCCATGACTTGGAGTTGGCAGCTGTGGTATTGGCTCTGAAGGTGTGGAGGCATTATTTATTGGGAAACCTAGTGCACCTCTACACCGACCACAAAAGTCTCAAGTACATCTTCACTCAGAATGAGCTGAACATGAGGCAACGGCGATGGCTAGAGTTAATCAAGGATTATGAAATAGAGATCCACTATCATCCGGGCAAAGCTAACGTGGTTGCAGATGCACTGAGCAGAAACGCCCATTGTCACTACCTGGATCAAGGAGTTGCAACCGAAGAACTAGAGACAACCGTAAGAATTCTACCTCATGGAGCCCTCTACAACCTAGCCTTAGTGCCAACACTTAGAGACGAGGTAGCCAAGGCCCAGAAGATTGACAAGGGCATTGAAATGATCAGATTAGGACTGCAAGAAAAGAAGATGCAATGCTTCCGAGAAGACGAAGACGGAGTTCTATGGTTCAAGAATCGACTAGTAGTACCCAAGAATCACGAGCTCCGAAGAAAGATCATGGATGAAGCTCACTTATCCAGGTACTCTATTCATCCTGGTAGTAACAAGATGTATCAAGACCTGCGGAAAAAGTTTTGGTGGACTCGGATGAAAAGAGAGATCGCTCGGTACATAGCGGAATGTGACACCTGCCGCAGAGTAAAGACCGACCATCTGAAGGGCGCAGGGTTGTCGCAACCTTTGAGCATTCCGTCATGGAAATGGGAAGACATAAGCATGGATTTCATTGTTGGACTACCCTTGACAGCCCAGCAGTTAGATTCAATTTGGGTCATAGTAGACCGTTTGACAAAGACGGCCCACTTCATTCCGGTGTCGACCCGATACACCATGGAGAAGTATGCACAATTATACATTGATCGGATAGTCTGTCTGCATGGAGTGTCCAAAACAATCGTCTCCGACCGAGGTACCCAGTTCATCGGTCGATTTTGGAAGCAACTCCATGAGTCACTAGGAACCAAGCTAATTCATAGCTCAGCTTACCACCCCCAGACAGATGGCCAGACTGAAAGAGTAAACCAAATACTTGAAGATATGCTCCGAGCTTGCGTCTTGGAACATGGAAAAGGATGGGACACTTATCTGTCCTTGGCGGAGTTCTCATACAACAATAGCTATCAAGTCAGCATCAAGATGTCACCTTTTGAAGCACTTTACGGCCGTAGTTGCAGGACGCCACTCAACTGGTCGGAAGCAGGTGAAAGAATTATTTTGGGACCAGATCTAGTGCAGCAGGCCGAAGAGAAAGTACGAGTCATTCAAGCAAATCTGAAGGCCGCCAAGTCAAGGCAAAAGAGCTATGCAGATCGAAGGCGCAGACCATTAAGATTCAAGATAGGAGACCACGTCTACCTACGAGTCTCACCTATGAAGGGAGTTCAACGCTTCGGGATCAGAGGCAAGTTAGCACCCCGGTATATAGGTCCATATCCTATCACGGCCGAGTGTGGACCAGTGGCATATCAAGTGAAGCTGCCAGAAGGCTTATTAGGGATACACAACGTCTTCCATGTCTCACAATTGAAGAAGTGTCTGAAGGCACCCGTAGACCAAGTGATTCCAGAAGCGCAAGAGTTGCAACCAGACTTAACTTACCCAGAGCGTCCAATTAGGATACTGGATGAAAAAGAGCGAGTTACTAGAAGACGGACACTCAAATTCTGCAAGGTTCTGTGGAGCAACCACACAGAAGACGAGGCCACATGGGAGTCCGCAGAGTTTCTTCGATCCCACTACCCCGAACTACTCCCAGCCCCATAGGTACCTATTTCTACCCTAACCCTCTGCTTAAATCTCGGGACGCGATTTCTTTTAGGGGGGGAGGCTGTGACACCCCAGGTGTCGCCAGAACCTAAATCGACAACTTAAAACCCTGATCGACAAGATTTCACACTTAAAAGCAAAATCAACAATGGAAGTAAGTGCAATGTTGTTTAAAATACCCCAAAGGAACTCTACAAAAATTTTGATAATCCACAGAACACGATTACCAGGTTCGGAAAGTTTCCACCCGCAGTGTCGAAAACTTTATTCTTCAGGCAGGAGTTAAACCCTAATGAGTGACCTATCAAATTTCCCACAACACCCTAGCTATATTTTTGCATAAAAATTAAGTTCACTTCAAAATAGAATTTTGGAAATTTATTCAGAATTTTTAGATGAAGTTTAAACCTTTTTAAAATTCACACAAACTAAATTGGACTCAAAAATTTGGGAAATTTTGGGAGCCGATTCAGAACTCGAACCTTAAATAAAAAGTGTTCCAAATAAATCTCCGAGCATTCAAAAAAATTTTCAAAAATTTTGGAACTCAGGAAGCATGAATTTCAATTGATTAATGATCGGGGCTTTGAATTAAGTAGCAATTTAAAAACAAAAAATGGGGGAAGGAGCAAAATCAAACGGGCTGCCGCGCGCCACCACCGGCGGCACAGCAGCCCCGCTTCCCCGCCGGCCTCCTCTGCGCCAAACTCCTTTCCACCGGGAATCCCGGGCCAGCTCTTCTCTCTTCCTCCCTTCTCTGCGGCACGCCACCGACGACACACGGCGCCGCCCAAGCCCGCCGCTCACCGCCCTTCTTTTTCTCCCCCCTCTGCTCTCCCGCCAACCGAGTAATCCGACAAGAAATCTCTGCTAAAGATCTCATCTCCCTCTCTACTCCTCTCTCTCTTTCCCTCCTCACTGCCGCGCCGGCCTTAATTTTTCCCCGAGGCGCACTCCACCGTCAATTTTTCCCCAATCCCCGGCTGCGCCATCAATTCTCCTCCCTCCCTCTGCCCGGCGCAAGTTAAAGGCAACCAAACCGCCCTACCCCTTCCCCACCCTGCCTCATTCACCACGCCGCAACCCACTTCCACTTTCTTCTTCTTCTTCCTCTGTTCCACGCGCCGCTTCGCCATTGCCGAGCCACGCTCACCGTTGACAGCCCTCCCCGGTGAGTAATCGTGGTCATCCTCCTGATGTCGGTCTTCCTCATGATTCCTAGATGGTGTAGGAGAAGCCCTAGCCCCTACCGTGCATCGCCGCGCCGCCGCGAGGTCGCCGGAGTCTCTCCCGAGAGCGTCGTCGCCGCGCGCTAGGTTTCCCCGCACCCCGCCGGTCTTCGTGGTGGTGCCGTGACTCCCCGTGACGTGTAGAACCTTTCTCCGCTCACCCCCATCGCCGGCGAGCACACTCCCACCGGAATTTCCCCGCCGGAGCTCGTCGGGGTTCACCTCCCCTGTTCTGCCCTAGCCGGCGGGTTAATTCTATTTTCCTCCAAAATTGTCCTATCTTGTAAAATGCCAAACGAATCACAGAAAAGCCCAAAAATTCCAAAACAAAATTTGTTAGAATCCTCATGAAATGCACTAATTTTCTGTTAAAACACTTTTTTCCAAAATGACCAGGTATTTTTAGGAATATTTAGAACACTCTTTTCTGTTTTTGAATTTAAATTTAAATTTTAGAGCAAATCTAGGGCTCAATTTTGATCTATAAATATGGAATGACAGTAGGCATCCTCTGGAATTTTATGGGGATTTTAGGACCACCTAATTGCATGTAACCTATTTAAGATACTTCATTCTGCCTAACTAATTTACATTTTTCTAAAATATATTATAAAAATACTCCAAAAAGTTAAACCAAAAACAGAAATTTATTTTTGATGCTCATGAGTGGCTACATAAAATTTCATAATTTTACTCCAAGGTTTAATAATTATTTCTGATTTTACCATTTTAAATATCAGAAACTTTGTTGAATTTTTATAAAATCTAGAAAATTCATCTAGACCTCAACCAAATTTAAAAGTTCATATTTCAGAGAGCACTATCAACTAAAAATAAAATTTTAGTACAAATAAAAATTTTCATTTTGACCCTAAGGTTAATAGTCATAGTTTATTAAATAATTATTCTCCGAAGAAAAGTGCCGATCAATCTCAACTAAAAATTTGAATTTAGCCCAATTCAGGGAATACGACCAATTACACAACGCATAGTGAGAAATTGAATAAATGCCTTGGAACCCCATTCATTAAGTCAAACATATTTAAACCGGTGGCGTCGAGGAATTTAGGGTTAACCCTAATTTCTAAACGTCGTCGACTGAAACCTAGAATACTCCTTAATAAAAACATTACGTTATCATTCCTTTGAACTTCTCATAATCATAATGCATCATGTAGATTCCGAAGCACGCGAGGTGACTGCAGAGCCCGATTCCTCCACTCCCGCAGAAGAAGCCAACCGCGAAGCCGAAGAACCAGGCAAGCCCCGATGCACAACCGTTGTTTAAGTTTTTCCTTTTATAACTCAGTATGGCTTGATTGTGCATTAAGTTGTTAGGAGTTGATTGAAACCTTAGTTGCATTTGTTTCCCTTAGGAAGCCCTATCGGTAGTTGGTATAGATACTCCTTAGTATGCTATGCAAGTATTGCCGGTAGAAGTCGAGCAGAGTGGACGCTGTTCGCGAAAGGTAGGATATTGCATGACACTACTACTTGATACATTATGACACCTGTTGAGGAGATCATTAAAGAAGGATAAAAGTTTGAGGGTCAGACATGATACCAATTAGGTCGGCGACTGGACCGGGTCCAGGGTGACCGTAGACCTGTCTGATCCGTGTGGTCCGAGACTGATCGAGTGTTGAACGTACTGGTCGTATGCTGGGTGTAATGGGCCCCAGTAAACCTACGTAGCCTAGTGATTGCAACGTCGAACCTGCCCTACGGTGTCTGACTAGGAGGAGATCTGGGGTGGGCAGCGTGGGAACTCCACAGAAACCGTCTGGGACGTGTTGTCTGGTGGGATGCGGCACTGCTAAGGCAGACGTAGGAGGGAATTGACGTTGCAGGAGCTGGTGTGAACGGTTGCCACGTGCGAGTCTGGGACACGCACGTGTCGTACGATTAGGTTTCCCCCTGCAGGGCATAAAAATCGTTTCGAACCGCTGTCGCTCCCAGTTGGTGAGCATGCTCGTGAAACGCACCACATTTTTGTAAATAAGTTGAGATGCAATGAGATTGACACGATGATTACTTTTTCCTTGTCACTTTCTTTATGCTTGATTAGATCAGTGCTAATTAAAGTTATATTCTAACAACTTAACCTGTGCTAAAATTGACCAAGAGTAGTACAGGTTGCGGGTTCGTTTTGCAAATAAAACCCACCCTCATCAGCCTTCATGTCTAGAAGTCGGCTGTAGTCAGCCTTTTGACGGGTCAGTCTTGTTGAGCTTCTTAGAAGCTCACGCGTTAGCGATATGTGGTTTTCAGGCACCGGCACGCAGCATCAGGACGATAGCTTCCACTGGGAGGAGTCTCACTCCGAGGTTGGGAACCTCCAGTAGGAACTGTGCGAGCCGCCGCAGTAACATTGAAGTGGCCAGTAGCATGACGCCCCTGGGCAGGGCGCATGCTTTTGCTTAATATATAAGTGTCGGAGTCTGTATCAATCGAGTCTTCCGCTGCTACGATTTTCAAAACTTTATTGCGCACTCTGAATCCTTGTAAGACTTAAGCTACAATCCAGAAACTAAAGTTGTACTAATTTTCTCCCTCCTTAAATTATTACTGTTTATTCCTGCCTGTGTTGTATCGTGTGTACGCTCGCTTTGTCGAGCGTTGCCCAACAAGATCCTGGCTCAACGACAGACTGGATCCGTCCCGAGACGTGGTTTTCTAGGTGGGTCCGCGTCAGCTTGGTATTAGAGCCGTGTTGGGAAACGGTACAACGTTTAAGGCATATTTTCGAAAATTTCGTGCGAGTGAGGTACGAGCCCTATTAGGTAATAGGTTATCAGGTGGCAAGCTAACCTAGTGCAGGAGCTAACTAAACCCAGTGTAGAATTACATTTCTGTAACGACGCACCGACGCTAAGGTAAGCAAGGTAAGGTACGCCGCTCGATTGCGGTGAAAGGCCAAGAAAATCCCTGTTGCGTCTGCGACAGTAGCGTTCTATACCGTGGTGGTATGGAAGGAGGTACTATGTTCGTTGTAATATAGTACACCCCCTTGCCGTTTAGGGAGAAAAGCGGACCTCTACCGTACGAGGTGTGGGTTACGGACCTGTTGCGAAAGCAGACCTTCGCAACAGTGGAGTCTTGTGTCTTTGGCACACAAGAGATGAGTTTGTTCCTCACGACTTCGGTTTTGCGGAACACTATATCCTATATCCTATAAAAGCTATCTAATGTAAGCGGGTCCGGCCTCGGGGAGGCGGGACGTTACAGTTGGTATCAGAGCCGACTCTCGCGGTTTCACGGGCGCGTGTGTCGCAGTTGCGCAGGCATGGTGTGCATGGCTGGTGTGAGCCCAGAGAGTGGTCACACAGCATGGCACATGCGCTGGCACTGGGCACACGGACGTGGCCAAGAAGGGACGTTACTGGCCTGGGGTTGATCGACGAGGACGTCGGTCTTCTAAGGGGGTGAGAGTGTGATATCCCGGCCCAGGGCTTAATAGGATTAATAGAATACTCATACCAACAAGTTGCAACTTCTTTTCCGGTAGCCTAGCTCCAGAAAACTCCAAGGTTAAGCGTGCTTGGCCTGGAGCAATTTCAGGATGGGTGACCGATCGGAAAGTGACTCCCGGGTGCGCACGAGTGAGGACAAATGTGCGTAGAAAAGACTTGTGTTGGTCTGTGAGGCCAGCCTATATCCTATAAAAGCTATCTAATGTAAGCGGGCCCGGCCTCGGGGAGGCGGGACGTTACAGGAAACCGATCAGCGGTCTTTACCATTGACTTGACTACATATATCGAGCACAGGGCCAATCATCATATAAAAGCATTGAGCATCAATTTATATGTTCGTATTAAGAGTGAGTGTTATATTTCCTTCACTCAGTTTTTAATTATCAGTGTCTATTAGTTCAAATTCCATGTTATTGACATGCTATTTTATACATGCTCATATGGGTTAATATGTGTAATGAGGCAGCTCATATGGGTATAAATTTGGCATGTCAATATGCTAATCAGACAAAGGAATCAGCAAAATCAGTAAAAAAAAAAAAAGAAGAGAAGAAAAGAATATTTAACATTTAATACCAAGAGAAAATTCATCAGATTCTGAAAGAAAATAATACAGGTCACACTCTGCAACCAAACAGTAAGAAAATGATGTTTGCCCCCAAGCAGGTAATTGTTCTTGGATTATTACATATAGGATAAAAGGTGCAGGTCAATTTATGTCCTAAAAACTAGTTGCCGCCTGCATCATAACTTCTCCATCATTGAAGCCTTCTGATATTAGCCTCTCTTTGTAGTATGTTCAGAAGGCAACAAAATTAGCTGTAAGATCAAGAAAATCTCGGTTGAATAATCAAATATAACACTGATCCAGACATGACAATACGATGTAACCTTAATGTGGATTATTAGCGAAGCACATAAGCCCAGTTCTAAGGCTAGCTTTTCCCTACTAAGCCTGTATTAATGCCTCCATGTTCTGTACTTACCATTGAATGTTAATTCCTAGACGCATAAGAATGGCCATGGTAAAATAAAATCTTTTTAACCTGAGACAACTGTTAGAGATATACACGTTCATACACATTTTATGGACCTGGGATGCATTCCTGCCAAACAAGCCATAAGTACATAGCAGACAACCTAACGAAGTTCTTATCTTCTTTTGTGCATGGTTTCTCGTTCAGCTGACAATATAGATCTTAGACACCATGTGTCAGATAGGGACTCGTCTACAGCCGGCGCAGCAAGAAGAAGATGGACTCGGACAAGGAAACAGAAGCCAACGTGGAGTCTAGTTAGTTTAGATTTGTTTCAGTTGTTTTAATCCAGGACTTTAGATAAGTTGTTATTGAGTACAAATCGGAGCTCTCTGGACTTGCGTTCTATAAGTAGCGCCAAGGAGGACCGAAGGAGGGTAGTTAGGTTTTGTATCGAGTCGTGTTTCCTGCCTCGACGGTGCGGGGTGTTTGGGAGTCGCCAGGACGGCTCCCCCGCGCCAGCGAGGTCCAGGACCACGCCCGGTTACTTCGTTCAAATACAATCTTCGTCGTTCCGTTCCATCAAATGTGTCCTGTACCCCAGCTTGTGACACCATGTTTATAAACTTAAATATATATGTCATGCAAAGCATATGTGCTACCGATTAACGGGTTATAAAGAAATCATTGTGGAGGAAAAACAAATTGCTAAGGTAGTATGCCATTATACTAAAAGTTAAACAACCACATGACAATCCTTACCAGTTAGTAGGATCCACATCTGATCCACTGGGCCGCTTCCTCTTACAAGGCAAGCTCCTCGGGATTTGTACATCAGGAAGTACTTCTCCATCTTCTGGTTCGCTTTCGGAGTCCGAATCCTCACTTAGCCAACCGTAACAGGGACGTACTGGACGAGCAGGATGTGCAACTGGAGGCAGTGGCCGCACAAGCTCAAGGGAAGGTGCGAGTGGCTCAGTGGCTGGCTCAGATTCATTTTCTGGCGCCACATTCTGCAGGCAGATATACAAAAAGCGGTCAGTACAATGAATCATGGGAAGTAACAATTCTTTGGGTTGTCGTACTACAAACGTTCTAGTTTATGGTCTATGTCAGCTCATCCATAACATTGACAAAATTGTAGCTGACAAGTGTGAAATGCTATCACAATCCTAAGGAATAATGAGTCATGCCATGTTCACACGGTAGAATAACTGGTGACGAAAACTGAAGTGCAAAAATAGATCTAGAAAGATATATAGCTAGTCAGGATGGAGCAAAAAATCACCTGAGGTGGCTCCTTGTTCTGCATGTGCTTGTGCTTCTCTTCCTCCATCTCCAGGAGCTTCTCTTGTACAAGCTTGTACGATGCTTCTTCCAAGTCAAGCCATGTAGCAGGGCTGTTACCATACACCTAGATAAGAAAGTAGAAATCCACATGAGTCATCACGGGTACGTTGTAAATAAAATGTGGTTCTAAAATTAACAAAGAAACTGAAAATTTTAGGCTTAGACGTAAAACATTTAGGTAACACAAATATGACAACACTTAATCAGGCTTACAACTCAATAATGAGCTTAAAAAAACTTGCAACATTGAATAACACAGAACTAAGTTTCAATACGATTTGAGAACTTCCAACCAGACTTTGCAACAACATCCATAATCACTACTGTCTCCAAGATTCTGCAGCCGTCCTTCAAATTTGCTCTTCTCGCTTCTTCCTTTTGATATAAAGACGCTTAACATATAACAAGATATACGAACCGAAAGAACGATGGTGCTGCGAATAAATACTTCTAATTTCATCACCAAAGTCGCTTCGAAAAGAAGAATATCATTGTAAGCTTGCAAAAGATAATCATTTTGTCATATCGCAAGAAGAAAAACAATTGTGGGGATGAAGTGTGGTTGACGTACAATCAAGGCTTTCTGGGCTATAATCAAATCATCTTATATGGCACCGATATTAGTTTGCTGAAAGTCAATGCAATGAAGTTGACTTCTTTACTCAGCTTATGTTATTTTGATCCCTAAGAAACAAGAGATATTCTACCATATGATTTTAGCATGACGCCATGGCGCAATTTATGAAAATCTTTGGGGCTCCACCCTAATGCAAGATAATTATTTTCCTGGCCATAAGGAAAAGTCCTAAATAGCACATGAACTAGCAAGGAGATGTTTTATCACATCTAGGTTGGAGCAATGTGTGAACAAAGGGTGCAGGATATTCTGGTCGGTGTGTTTTGGCGAGACAAATTTTTGGTCAAATAGTTCAGTTTGCAGCAACTCACTCCGAGAAGCAATAAGGAGCACTTTTGTTTTCGTGTTGGAGATTGTGCCAGCAAGAAGAGAGGCAAAAGAACAAAGGAAAGGGTAATATACCTTAATCATTCTCGGTGCACGGATTATTTGGAAGCATAGAAACCCTGGCGTGTGTTTGGAGCTTCACGTAATGTTCAAATGGCTTTAAATAACATGAAATTGAAGCACAACTCCAGAACTTTGCTGGTGGAGAAGGCCTCAAGGGCATGGGTTTAGGTCGATTGCTAATATAAGGCTAAGCATTAGGTTTCCCTTGGGGTCGTATTTGGTCCTAACATTTGGGTGTATGTATGACTATGATGAAACATTATTTTTATTTTTCTATGATATAAACATGCACAAGTCTCCTGTGCATTTGAGGGCGGAAAAAGACACATGTAAGATCCTGACCTGAGAGTGATTAGAACTCCCAGGTTATATCAACACTGCCAGCAGTGCAAGCAGCAGTAAGATAGGGTGTCAAGGTAAGTAGGCAAAGAAACCGTACAGCGTCCGGCTTGACGTACTCGCGCTGCTGAAAGTACTCTCTCCAGCTCTTTTATTTACGCTAGGGTACGATGATTAGTTCAAATTTTCCATCCAGAGGTAGTACGTAAGACAAGCTGTCAAGGTAACTACGTACGTTACGCAGGCCACGATTCCATGTGAAAACGATATGTGAGGCAAAGAAGAGGCCAGACATTGTTTCGAATATGAAACATAGGATCGCTTGGGACTGTAGCGGTTTTTCTCTCCAATTAACTGAGGTGATTAGGGGGGCCTGGACTGGAGCAGTGGCCGACTCTTCCTGCACTTTCAGGACCCCCTAGTTTCAGGATCCCCGTTCGTTGCATTAGATGGTTCTCAACAAGCGCCTTCTATTACTAACTTATCCCTTCTAAACCAGCAAGCTACGGTCTACCAGCGAAGTAAGAAACAGAGCGTGACTTTGATCTCCTCTCCCTCCACAAGGTCGCATCGCATGGCAAGAGGCACAAGAACAGGTGAAACCCAAACAGCTCTCAATGAATGACCTTCACGACCAAAGAAGCTCCTGCGTGCCATGAGATTGTGTCACCAAACAACAGTTGCTGCTAGGCGCTTCAAGCAAGTTGCTAAGTGCAGCATTCCAGATTGAATGATGTTCCTGGATGCCATGATTTAGGATTTGCATCGTTGACCATCTATCTCTACTCACTACTCTTGTGTATCCTAGTATCGATCTCCTCGCAGCTTATGGATGGATAAGACGGAAGCATCAGCGTCAGCAGATGGAGTGCGATGGATCGGAGCTGCAGGACTTGTATTGGGGGAAAACAACGCACGGAGAGAGAATGTACACGGAAGAAGACTCGACGAGTAGAGAGGTACAAGAAACCGTCAGATGCAACGGACGGGGATGTTTGAGGGACTGCACCTATTGCTGACTTCGCCCCGTGAAGGTAGTGCAAAAATCCTGATCCTGCATACTAGCTAGTCACGAACCAATCTACATTCGATCGAAATGGTGAATCTTTCGTCTATGAGTGGTAAATCATTTGTTCGTCCAAAAGCTAGGAAAAGGAATCGATGGTAGTTCATTGCTGAACCTAGTAACGAATCCGGCCACTAAAAAAAAGTTCAAAATCCTAGCTCTAGACACAAGACGATCCATGGATCGAAAAGGGAGAAGACGAGGGAGAAGAAAGAAGATGCTCAGCCACCTCGTGGAGGGCCGTGATGGCGCTGCGGACGTCAGTTGCAGCAAAGCCTCTGGCTCCGAAATGGCTTATCGCCGCCTCCATCCGGCGATCGCCGCTCGTCTTCCGCCGTCCCTCCTTCGGCAACGACGACATTGCTGCAGCTCCGTCTCCTACTCTCGAATCTCGATCTGTTGGGGTCTCGTCTGAGCGAAACGAGTACTGCTGCTTGGGCGTGGTTTTATTGATGGTGGTATACGTGACACGGCTACAGCTTGACATGAGTAGTCATGACTAGAGGACAGGTAGGCAGTTCGCCAGGTAGTGAAGACCAGGGAGGGACACGCCATGCTTTCACAGCTTCAACGCGCGGCTATGCTGGGAGAGCCCCCGACGCTCCTTCCGTTTAATTTCTCTCTCTGCTGTATCATTACTTGCTTTTTTCAGATAACATCCTGCCTAAAAAAAGCAAGTAATGAACGCTATATATCTTTTAGTACGTTTTCTCTTTCCTGTAACGCAAAAAAAAAAAGGTGTATTCGAGGATACAATTAATTGCCAAATGTGTTTCACATACCCAACAGGGCAGGAGAGAGCACACCCGGGAAGATATTTTCTTTTGAAGAATTTGAGCCGTACAGTTTAATATCTATGACTTTCTCAAAAAAAAAAGAGTAAAAATACATGGACGGTCTCTAAACATATCATATGTTCGCATCTACATCCATAATTTTGATTTGAGTAGATATGGATCCCTAAACTTATTCCATATTATCATTTAGGCTCGTAACTCAGTTTTGAATATCATATTGTACCTGAACTTGTGAAGACCGATAGATAATAGACACATGACTAGAAACATAGCGCGGCATTTTGCTGCGCCTTAGGACCCATTAGTAAAGATTTTACATTATAAACACCATTTACAGCCGGGCAGTGATATATTTTTTTAAGAATTAGAGCTGTACAACTTAATATCTGTGACTGTGTATTGATCGCGTCCTCTGTGGGCGTTGATCCAATGCTTTGCTAGTGCACATATACCTGGCTCTTGTACACCCTTTCTTCTAAAATTGGTTGTTCCACACTTTAATTTATTGTGCATAAGATATATAATAACTTGAAATTATGCATAAATATTCAGAACTATATTTTTTACCTCTATAGCTTCTTACCTAAAAAACCCACATGTTTGCATAGTTTAATTTTAAAAAATAAATATTCTTTAGCTGGTAAAGTCATACAAGCAATCATTTAAAAAAAACTGCAAAGATTAAAAAAAGATAGTCATAAATATTTGTAAAAAAATTCAAGTCATCACGTATCTTGTGCATAACCCTTCGTGTGATATAGAGCTAGGGATAGAACACTCACCGTATTCAATACCTAATTTCGAAACGAAGGTTATCTAGGACCCAATCCACAAAAGAGGGACATCCAGCAGCAAAATTTTCCTTTTTCTACTGTTCCAATGCTTCATGTCATCAAACTTTTTGATAATATTTAGAAACGAAAGAACTAGCAATAGAATCATAAAATTAAAGTTCTTACATTAAAGGTTATTTTTAAGCATAATTATAGAACCTATCGTTAGGCATAGGAAAATTTGCTGAGAATATCGCTCGTATATGTATTTTGCTCGCGGACATCTTTTATTTCAAAATTAGCCGTAGGACACTATGATTCAACATTGTTTGTCCTAGGGCACTATGAGTCATACAAACATAATTAAGGAATGTCTCTATGCAAAACTTCAGGTCATCATGTATCTGATGCATTGAGACAAAAATGTTTACAAGAATCCTTCTTGTGCATTTTAGTGTCCTAGGACAAAGAAAATTGAATCATAGTATCTTACAACTAATTTTGAAATGAAAGATGTCCAAAAGCAAAATATGCATATGAGCGGTGTCCTTGGACATACGGGAAGGAAGGTAAAGTAGCAAAGAACGCCTGTGAGATAAAGAGAGGGGGGGAGGCTGTGCGATGGTTTAGAAAAGGAAGCTTTGCCTAACTTTGTAGAATCCGTGTCAATAAAAAATGAGAATTGGATATGTGGACATGTGGTACTACTTGATTTGTCTTTAACTTATTCCATAAAATAGTGTGACAAATATACTAAACTTATATAAAGTGCCTCACATAAAAAAACTTATATAAAGTGGTCATAGGTTATATATAGTGCTCGATAAAGACTTGAGAGTTCTTTTTTTTCAACATAAAATTTGGAAACCTTCATTCAGAAGCCCCGAGCCCAACAATGTTGTGAGATACTAAGCTTATCACAAAAACTCGGAGGGCATCAAGTCAAACAATTAGATAATCCAGGTCCCTATTTAAACCAATCCAAGCTATATTCAGGAACCCAAGTGTAGGAACAAATAAAAACTCCACACTTACAAAGGGCCACTAGATAATATTTTCTCACACCCAGCCGGTTTATGAAGCAGCCAATGGTGGAGCACCTGGAGGCCCATCAAGCGGATCTTGCGATGTCGTGGACATTTTGGACTACAGCACCATGCGAGGTGTCCTGGCGCGACAAACTTCATTGGCTACTGTGACAGTGACCACACTGGTGTGGTACCCCATTTCTGAAGCACTGGTGCATTGTACCAATCCCTAGATCAATAGTTGATACACAACATAAAGTAATACAAAAATACATACAAGGATAAATAATATATATAAATAGACTCACATTTATGATCTAAGGTTATAATTAGAAGTACAGTAAATCCAAGAAAAGTCAATCTCAACTCCAGAGGCAAAACTCGAAAGAAGGACGAGAGTCTATGCAGCTTCTTTGTACTTCATAGGATCAAGCTCATGTCTGAATTAAATAGTAACAAGAATGAGTACATAAGGTACTCAACAAATCCTACACTACTTCAAGGGATGACTATAACTATATGCATATGTGGTAGTAGCAAGGATGCCACTTGTATGGTTAAGTTGTGAAAACCAACTTTATGCGAGGTTTTCTAAAGCTACAGAAATTTCTTAAGATAAAACAGAGAATTTGATTATCTATATTTTAATGGTTTGGCCCTAAAGGGAGTATTAGACCTTCTTAGCCATTTTTCACATTTAGATAAGCCTTTCGACCCACTGGTCGGCACACATGCCTTATTCCAAAACACGGGTATCTGTGGCAATGGCTGATCTGGATAGATTGATACACTCTATAGAGGTTGTTCGCTTTACTCACACGCCAAGCACTCCTTGCAAGGGAGTAACAAGATGCCCATCCATCTTTCGCGCTCTTGTAAGTCCACCACAGAAGGACATGAGTATTCACTTTATGGAGGTCTCACTACCTCGATTTATTTGCCATCACATTCACTTCACCGCCCCTGGCTTCAGTCGCTTCAACTGTCCTCCTTGTTAAAATTGCTTACAGTAGACATTAGAAAGGACTAGTAGGGTCCCGCCCAGTTGGGTTCTGTGGTCGACATACTAAAGCACTAGGTTGAGGTCAAGCAAACTATTTCTAGGGCGGCAAGAGCGGGCATATAATCCACCAAGGCGGACGTCACGGAGTCATGAATGATCACCATCACTGGAATGCCCTGCCTCCAAGCCTAAGTTACCCACCATCACATGCACTATCCTCTTCCCATCAAATCATTTTGACACCACCAAGAACACGTACATTTACACAATTTGTAAAAAAGAGTATATATGGTATAAGATTCTGTAGCAATGTAGAAACATTGCGGGGTCCTAAGCAGACTGTGATCATCCAGCATTAGCAACTAATGGTGGATCAACTAGAGTTATCAAGATACAATTTGATCAACAAGGTAAACAATGTAATCATATCCTAATCAACTAAGCAAGTAGCACATCAACTAAGTTTTAAAAGTTATTAGGTGAACATGTATATTAGACAGCCATCTATAGGAGAACCAAAACATAGGAGCAAGATGGTCAAGAAGAAAAAGAGCTTGCCTTGCAAATGCGTCCCTCACACTTATCTTGTATTCTAGGTCTTTGTGCTTGTCCCGGTACGTCACATTGTTGAGCCCTTCCTCCACTTTTTGAATTTTCTAGTTTCTTTCTAGGATTCTGTGCAAGCTAGCATACGAAGAACAACGTCGTATAAATTAATTACCATAAAAGGAAATATGTTGAGAAGAATTAAATAAGATCCATTCAAAATATTGGGCGAGAAGTCTATATTGAATTCTAGTTAAAGATAAAACATTCAAACCATACATGATGCAATTGCTTTGACATGATGATTTTTAGTTGAAAGTATGATCCATTACAGTGGGGGAGTTGTGTTATGATTTATTAGAGATCGATTGATTATCACGTTATTATCTTCATCTTTGCCTTTTGTATCTTAATATTAGCATTAGCATTAGCATTAGGAGGTTAGGGTTATTATTGAAGAGTTATTATAGTATTCATCATCATCATCATCATCATCATTATCATCATCATCGTCATTATTATTATTATTATTATTATTATTACTACTACTACTACTACTACTACTACTACTACTATTATTATTATTATTATTATTATTATATATTGACTGTATGATAAATGTTTTTATGTTTATGATGATTATGTTACAGTTGCGTTATTATGTAATTAAGGCTATGCTTGTTATTAGGAGGTGTGCTTTTAGGTTAATTGGGTTGTTATTGTTATTAGATTTACTACTGGATTAGGGATTATTGTTATCATTACTTTAATCATGCTCTTAGTAGCTAGTGATTAATTACGATGTTGGAGCTGATTATAAATAATAGTAGGATTAAGTTGATTATGATTAACATTTTATCATTAAAAGGTTATTATTGATTTTCATCATTAGTCTTGCTCATGATCATTATCTTAATTGCTTCTCTTTTAATTAAAATCTAATTAAATCTTAATATTAAGGAATATGATTAATAGGATTATTAATGTTAAGGTTATTATTAACAGTAGTATTGATACTTTCAAGTATTAGAGTTAAGATGATTATTATTTGTTGATACTAATATTCATTTAAGTAAACATTGTGATCAATAGTAATATTTTATTATTAATTTTTTATTATGGTACTTGAAAAGATTATTATGAGGGTGATCATTGTCATTAACATTTGTGTTAATTAAGGTTATAATTATTATTAGATTATAATTAATACTAACTCTTTGTTATTATTATCTAACGACATGCAATTAAATAAGAAATAAACAAATAAGAGCGGATAAAATTGAGATAAAGAACCAGATGTCCAACAAATAAAATGTTAATTATAGATGGTTAAGATTTTTAGGATTAACTGAGATGTGATTAAATTTTTAATAATTTTTACTGTTTTTAGGAGTTCTTAAGAATTATTCTGTAATTTTTGGAATCTATTTTCTATTAGAAAATCCAGCGAAAAGCACTCAAGGGTATAAAGGTGAAGTACAAAGAAGGTCGTGGGCTTGAGCATAAAGATCAGGACAGCGGGTTGATGAGTTGAGAAGACAGGCGGCTATCTGTAAAGAAAACACTGGGCAGGGTTTTTGTGATTCATTTAACTCAAGCAAAAGCCGTAGAATACGACCATGAGCTGTGAACCGCTGCTGGAGTCAGTCTATTGTGGAGCCGAGAACGACGGAACAGAGGAGCTCATCGGCGGGGTCGCCGCTAGCGTCCCTGCAGCATTTGTTGAGCTTTGTGCCAGTGAGGTTTGCGGCGGCAGCGGCTTGCCGGAGATGGTGGCCGTGGCATACAGTGATGATGTCTGGTTACAAGAGGAAGGAGTAGGCATATGGGTCTCGCGAAGCAGAGTTGGAGGCATAAGAGTTTGTATGGTGGTTAATGTGGTGCTGTGTGGATGCAGCATTTGTTGCTGCGATTTAAGATTTAGCTGATTGCCAGGGTTCCTGTTTCTCGCTCCAGTTTTTTGCAAACTACAATGTATACTTGTGCTTCTTATGACTTCTTCAGAAGTCGGGTAATGAAATTACTTATGTTTTATCAAAAAAATAAACAATGGTTGTGGTGGTGGCTCGAGGCGGGCAAATTGGCATGGCCGCCGGAATTGGGGGAGGAAGGAGGCGCTCACGATTCTAGCTCTTGGCTATGAACTAATGGGTGTGGGTGTGTCAGGCTAATGTATGACAGTGACGTGGAGTCAAGCATGCCTTTTATCGAAGGATCGGCGGGCCTTCTTGGCGGGAACGTGGCCGCCAAGACGAGCTCGCCTTTAACAGTGTGGGGCTAGGTGTGCTGTGGCAATTCAACGGGGAAGGGGCCACGGAGCATCTGTTGCCTAAGCGCTCGGGATGGTCTCCTTTTTGTGCATCCATGCAGTGTTGCCAGCATGGCGGGTGGCAGCTGTAGCAAAGACGCGATGCACAAAGTACGGCCGGGCGGAGGACGAATGGCGCGACGGGTTTAAGACGGCAGGGTAGTGGCTAGATGGAAAAAGAGAGATGGCAATGGCAGCAGGTTGGCACACAAAGACCTTTGTGAGCGGCGCCTTAATACGCAGCAACTAGGGGGCGACCGTCTCTAGCCCGCTTTGGCGCCTGTTGGCGCGCGTGCTGGCTGGAGATGAAGCACAGTGCCAAGGGGATCAGGCATTGCTGGGCCGGGAGTTGGAGGCGCACACTGAGGTAGGGAAAAATAGAGGAGGGGAGAGGGGAGGAGGCCGGGCTGGCGATGGGTTAAGTAAGGGAAAGGAGGGAGATCTTGGGCTATTTGAGGTCATGTCAGCTCAAAAGGGAAGGACAAGTTTTACAAATTTTCAGGAACTTGAACCATATTCAAATTGGATTCAAATTTGGAATGAGAATTTGTGCATCAAACAAATTCATGGAAGTACAAATAACTCCAGAGCCTCAAACACTTTCCAAGTTTTATTTTAATTTCTAAATTCCAGTTATCATTGTAGTAACATTATTTAGTTTTATATTTTAGGAAAACCCTGCAAATTTGGAGGAATATTTTTTATGTTATAACCAAAATTGAGCAAGAACACGAATGCCACGTTGTTCTTCCTCGACAATTATAATTTGAGTTAGTAGTTCCTCAAGCGGGTGGTGGCACTTTCAAAGTGTGAAAGCAGAGTACAGCGCAGCCATCTCCACCGCAACTAAGTGCTCTGGTTGGCCCGGTATTGGTCGAGCTACTTGGCAAGAAGGCTCTGGTGGATAGCAGTTCTACTCTAGCATTAGCCAGGAATCTTGTCATTCATCAGAGGAACAAGCATATCTGGATCACGTACCACTTCACTTGAAGTAGTAGTTTGGAAAAAAAGGAAGCGCGAAGGAAGAAGGCAGCAGGAAGGCATAATTCTATAGATTTAAAAGTCATTGACCAAGTGGCAGAAACAACCCGTCATCCGGCAACGAAGTATCGTATTGTTCTCGTCTTCCGCCTTAAAATCATATTGAAATCCCTACAAATCATCCATGGACTGATGTCTTTGTCGAAAATCACAAAGTTCCTATAAAAAGGCGAGGCTTGTGAGGGGTGTGGCAGGGAGCATAAACCATAACCACCGTGAGAAAACATCTACCGCTACTACGAAACCGATTTTTAATGACATGCTCCTGAGTGCCACATATGGCGTCCATCGGCCATCGGCCATTTCAAAAAGACCCGCAACTTTTCGAACGCAGCGGATGAAGAAGTAACAGGGTAGGTGGCATCGAGAAATGGTGGGCCACATACGAGCCCGCCACGCCCAAGGGTATAGTCTATGACGGGCGCTTATGTGGCCCTCCACTGTGTTCGTAGGCTAAAACGTGACGGGCAACGTAGGAGCCCGCCACATATCCGTGTGTAGCATGTAGCGGGCCTCCTAACCACCCGTTACTTAATTAAGGGGCCCGCTATATTTGTTGCGCAATATGTGGTGGGTCACTTAAGCCGCCTGTGCATAATATGTGACGGGTCACTTAAGCCTCCCACCATATTTGCGCGCAATATATAACGGGCCAATTAAGCCGCCTGCCACATTTTGTACCTCAAGTGTGGTGGGCATCCTGTTCGTCACACTTTGTCACTTAATTCTAATAACACCTTGTTAGTCGTGGGCTGGGTGACTGCCACTATAAATCCATTTTAACCGTCACTAGAAATCGTAGCCATAGTAGTGTACGATCAAGGTAATATGCGAGAGAGTACTGCTCTTTGATGATATTAGACGCCACCAAGGTGACAATCGTTGGACCTGGGAGGAAGGTATAGTTGAAATAATATAAATTTAAGTGATCATCCACAACATCAATCCAGTTTGGTTTCCTCCTGAAGACATAAAAGACAGAAACACAGTTCCTGATCAATGACGATACGTACCGCGTGGCTCCACCCCATGCAGTTGTTATATTATTCATGGGATAATAAGGGTGACCGAGAAGACGTGACGGATCAACAAACCGGCTCTAGAACCGGCCCTGTGCCTGCACCGTGAACATCACACGGATAGCCTCCCAATGACTCTCGGTTAGAGGTGCATCGTAAGAAGAGCATCAGCATCAGCAATAGCACATTCTGTGCCGTCGGTTGTGGAAGGAAGGGAAGATTCGAGGTGCATTGGGTCCAATTGTCATTGCTCCCGGGTTTTCTTGTGTTAGACTTCTTAATCCACGGATCTAATAGGGTGCGGATCTAAAGGTTAATAGTCATGAATCTGAGAGCTAAGAGGTAGAAGGAGCTCGTACCGTTAGGCTTGCTCGAAGAGCTCGACATGGATGCGGCACCGACGTAGAGGAAGTAAAGGTGGGACAGCGGCCGTGCGAGACGATGGTCGGCACGGTGGCAGTGGACTTTCCATCGCTTTAGCGCCTTAGGGTTTAGATCGGGTCTCGTGTGCGTTGCGGAAGGGTGGGGTGTTGGGGGGGGGGGGGGGAGGGGCGGTAGTGAGCACGACGAAAGTTGGTTTGCATGTCATGGCCTCCCTCTATTTTATATGACGCTGCCTGACGGGGGCCCACAACCATGAACGGTTGAGCGCCCCCGATCAGGGTGCATGAGTGGGAAGTTGGATCCGGTCCATTGACTGGATCCGACTCAGAGATCAACTAACATTCTCCTTCTTATCTCAACTTATAATTCATAAATGACTTAATCTTATAACACTAAACTCAGCACCCATTTCATCATAGATCAGTACATAGGGATGTTGCATCACAACAGTTAGATACATACCATTGGACTCAATAACTACAATCTGGCTTTCTATTTTAACAGATTTTTAAACTTATTTTGGGCCCTTAGTATGCAGTAATCATAGGCTCTCCCTCAAACCCATGCTGGCTAGGTATTCTCTGAACACATTGGGTGGAAGGCCTTTTGTTAGCGGATCCGCAAGCATTCACTTGGTACTTATATGCTCAAGACTAATAGTTTGATTCTGGATTTTCTCCATAAAAAGCATAGAAATTAATTTCAATGTGCTTGGTAGCATCACTTGATTTGTTATTATGGCAATAAAATACTGACGCTCATTGTCGCAGCATAATTTAAGTGGTTTTCCAATGTTGTCGACCACTCTAAGTCCGGGTACAAATTTCTTAAACCATTGTGCCTATCCAATGGCCACAAAACATGTCACAAACTCTACATGCACCGTAGATGATGTCATAAAGGTTTGTTTGGAGTTTTTCCACTATACAACTCCATTTGCGAGTGTACAGATATAACCTGACGTGGATTTCAAAGTATCCTTACATCCCACAAAATCTAAGTCTGAGTAGCCCAATATCTCAAGGGCATCTGATTTCTTATATGGCAGCATGAGGCCTTTTGTGCCTTGCACATATCGTAAAGCTTTCTTAACTGCTTTCCAGTGTAGGCCTGAATTTGACTGATATCTGCCAAGCACCCAGTGACAAACGCTAAGTCAGGGCGACTATACAAACTTGAGCATATATTAAGTATCCACCATATAAAGCATATGGAACTGATTTCATTTGATCATTGTTATATTGGTTCCTAGGCCATTGAAATTTCTCAAAACTTATCACCCTTAACTATCGGAGCAGGCGAATATTTACAACCGTGCATGCTAAATTTTCTTTGTACCTTTTCTAAGTATGTCTTTTGAGACAATCCCTTCTTTCTATCTCGGTGAATTTCAATTTCTAACACATAGGAAGCTTCACCAAGATTTTTCATATCCAAATTTGAGGACGAAATTTTCTTAGTTTCTAATAATAGGCTGACATCAGTACTAGCGAGTGAAATTTCATCTACATATAGGATAAGGAAAATAAAATTTTTCATTCTTAAATTTTGCATAAATGCAATTGTCCTCCTGATTTGCCTTTCATCGGTTTTGAGATACCATTACTGCTTCAATCCATAAATGGACTTCAATCTACATCCCAAATTTTCTTTACCTTCTACAACAAAACCCTTATGTTGTATCAGATAGACCTCCCCATACAGTTCCCGATGGAGAAAAGTAGTCTTTACATCCATATGATGCAATTCTAAATTATAATGTGCAACTAATGTCGTTATGATTATGAATGAATTCTTAGATGAGACAGGTGAAAATGTCTCATTGTAATCTATTCCTCTCTTTGAGTGAAGCCCTTTGCCATGAGTCTGACCTTATATCTGTAAACTTTCCCTTGGGAGTCACGTTTTGTTTTGTAGGCCCATTTACAGCCTATTGTTTTGGCTCCCTTTGGAATTTCCTCTAATCTCCATACTCCATTGGCACTCATTGATCTTATCTCACCCTCCATGGCTCAAACCATTTTGATGAGTCAGGGCTTTTGTAGCTTCTTCAGTCATGTATACTTCATAATCATTTGGAACAGCTGATTTTCTTACCCTCTGTGATCTTCCCTAATGTTCACAGGTTCTGACACATTATTTTCTAATTGGGGAGGTTCTTCTTCTTCTTCCATGTCTCCAGCATCTGGGACTTCAGGTTCCTATATAACAGGTTTCTAGTGAACACTAGTTGGTGTTGTAGGCGCTAGGAAAACTGGTTCTTTAATCATAGGAGTGGGCACAAAAACCTGCTTCTCTTCAAGACTAATTTCGCGAGATACTATGCTCCCCCTAATAATTACGTCTTCTAAAAAGACTACGTGTCTTATTTCTACAAACTTAGTGTGTCTGTCAAAACAGTAGAAACGAAAGCCTTTATACTTATCTGGGTAGCCAATAAAATGGCAGCTTACTGTCTTAGAATCCAACTTACTAATATTTAGATTAAATACTTTTGCCTCAGCTGGAGCCTCATACATGCAAATAATATAGCGTGGGCTTTCGTCCAATCCATAATTCATACCGTGTCTTAGACACCGACTTACTAGGTGCCCCATTTAAAATATGTGACGGTTTTTAAAGCCTCCATCCATAAATTAATCAGCAAAGTGGAGTGACTTAACATACTTCTTACCATATCCATTAAAGTGCGATTATGCCTTTCTATCGCTCTATTTTGCTGAGGTTTGCCCATTCTTGAGTATTGGGCAACTATGCCATTTTCCTATAGGAACCTTGCAAAAGGTCCAGGATATTGTTCATACAAGGTATGTCGACCGTAGTACAACACCCCCCACCCCGTACATATCTTTAGATCGTGCTGATTTTCTACTTCAACCTTAGATATCTTAAATTTATCTAGAGTTCCCGATTGTTCCTTAATTAGATAAATATAACCATAGCTGTGACACTCCAGTATCTCTTTTCCTTAATATGTGAGCTTTTTTAGGTTTGAAGTTAAATCCAAGCAAATCTGGAGGCAAAAGTTCAAATCACTTTAAATATTATTTAAAAATTTGAATTTTAAATAAAATTTAGACCAAACAAAACACCTTAAAAAACTAAAAATAAGAAAAATACTGTGAACCTAAAGTAAAAATTTCCATCAAGGTTCACAATTTTTCTCAAACTCTAACTAAATTAAATAGTAAGGACAATTTTTGTGTCAGAATTTAGTATTCGAATTTTAATTTAAAATCCATGTCGAATTTATACCCGATCCAAAAAGGAAATTTGAAGTTTTTTAATTGGTTTGTATGCACAAAAGGCTTGAGAATTTATCTAGCTCCGTAACCATGCTTCTCTCTGTGGTCAAAACTGAGTATAAGATTAAAAATAAATAAAAGTCCTATGGGACCCGCCTGTCATCCCCCTCCTTCACCTCACTCTTTCCCTTCCTCTCTCCCGCCTCTTCGCAGAGACGCGGCGCCGCAGCATGCAGCACGACACGCGCCCATCCGCGTGGCCGTGCGCCCAGCTGGCTTTTTGACCTTCTACCTCTCTCCCGCAAGCTCCTCGCTGCGAATCGACCGCCATCGCCATTCTATGCGGAGCTCGCCGTCGCTGCCAGATCCCCATCCTCCGGTGAGTTTTGGCCGCATTCTCGCGCGCGTGCAGCTTCCTACATCCTCAACGCACCTCGCTGACCACTTTGCCCGTTGATTTCGATGTCGAGAAAGCCGGGCGGAGCTCTGCATCATCGACGCGTGTGCCTCGCAGGCAACTAATTTCCCGGCCACCTCGTCGATCCTGGACCTGCCATGAAGTTTCTCGACGCCCGTGCGATGCTGTCCGGCAAGGTCTTGAAGCCTCTTGCCCTTCTGTTCGAGCCCGCGCCGTCATCGGTCTTTCCTCATCGTCGTCGCTCGCCGTGAAGCCCATTTTATCAAGGGCTTGTTCCACGGCCGAGCGCGTCGCGCGGCATGAGCACCCGTTTGGTTAGTGCCGCGCATGGCGGGCGAGATGCCCGGCCACCTCTTTGTTCATTCCTTTAAATTAGTAATGGAAACCAACCGAAAAGCTGCCCCGATTAGCAGCACAAATTACTCTCTCCCACTCACGTGTCCACGTGCGTTCGTGTGTTTGCCGCCGGCGAGACGTTCCGGCGAACTCCAACATTTAGCATCAGAGCTACATCGTTTTGGGTCCTGACCGATGTCGACCAAGTTCCGTCCGACGAGCTCACCATCGCCGCGTCGTCAGGAGTCTCCTTCTCCGCCACCATGCCGTCCACGTCATCGCACCGGCGGCCGCGTCATCGAGCGCATTGTCAACCGCTCAACCAACGACCTCCAATGGCCAATGCTCGACCGCTCCAATTACACGGAGTGGGCACTGGTAATGCGCGTCAACCTCCAAGCGGCGGAACTATGAGACATCATCGAGAACGGCTCCCACAGCCTCGCCGACGATCGAAGAGCGGTGGCGGCTCTGATCCGTTCCACGCCGAAGGAAATGCATGCCGGTTTGGCTCAGAAGGAGACCGCTGGAGAAGCCTAGGACTCGATCTGCACGATGCGTGTCCGCGAGGCCAATGCTGAACGACTTCGCCAAGAATTCCGCGACACCACGCTCAAGCCCAGCGAGAGCATGAAGGAATTCGCTCTCCGCATCTCCACCATGGCTAGCGAGCTGCGTGCTCTCGGTGACGCCGTGCCGGAGAAGGATGTCGTGAAAAGGCTGCTTCATTCCGTTCCCGCCAATCTGGAACAGGTAGCAATTTTGATTGAAACCCTGCTTGATCTGTCCAGCATTTCGTTCTAGGAAGCCGTCGGCCGCCTGCGCGCCGTCGAAGAGAGGAAGAAGAAGTCGCTCACACCGATCAAGGACACGGCGGGCCGTCTCCTGCTCACTGAAGAGGAGTGGCTCGCCCGGATGAGGAACCGCGATGGAGGAGGGTCCAGCTCTGGAGGTGCCAGGTAGGGCCACGGCAGAGGTCATGGGCGTGGCCGCAGCAGTGGCGCCCGCGACGACAAGCGCTCGCCGGGCGGTGAGAAACGTGAGGCCACCCGCGACGACAAGTGCGGGTACTACGGCAAGATGGGCCACTTCGAGCGTGACTGCCGCAAGAAAAGGAGGGAGGCCCAGGCCCATACGACTCACGTAGAGCAGCCAGAAGATGAGGCCCTGATGATAGCCCAGGCTGTCGTCGTTAATCCCACACCCAAATCCTCTACCTCACCTGCGCTGTCCACCGCGGCGGAGTTAGCGCCAAATCCGACCACGCCAATCCAGATCGAGGAACAGAAGGTCTTTGCCCAGCTCGGACCGCGCGATGATCGCGGCCACAGGAGATGGATCCTGGACACAGGCACGACCAACCACATGACCGGGTCGAGATCTGCCTTCTCTGAGATTGACACCGGCATCGTCGGTACTGTACGGTTCGGCGACGACTCCGTCATGGAGATTGAGGGCCGCGGCACCATTGTCTTCACGTGCAAGAACGGCGAGCAACGTGCATTAACCAGCTTCTACTACATTCCCCACCTCAAGGCCAACATCGTCAGCATCGGCCAGCTCGACGAGGTGGGGTGCTGGGTGAACATCAATGGCGGGATACTCCGCATCTTTGAACAAGGCGGCCGCCTCCTCGCCAAGGTGAAGAGATTGGCGACGCGTCTCTACGTCCTCGAGCTGAACATCGGCCGCCCCGTTTGCCTAGCAGCGAGGTGCGCCAAGGACGCGTGGCGCTGGCACGCTCGATTCGGGCACATGAGCTTTGCCTCGCTGCGCAAAATGGTGGCCCAGGACATGGTGCGCGGGTTGCCAACACTTGATCAGGTGGATCAGGTTTGCTCAGGCTGCCTCGTTGAAACACAGAGGAGACCTTCATTTCCCGGCTCAAACACGGTGGCGCGCGGCGAACATACTCAATCTGGTCCATGGTGACATCTGCGGCCCAATCACGCCAACAACCCCAGTGGTAACAAGTATTTCCTGTTGCTTGTTGATGATTTGAGTTGATGCATGTGGATCCGTCTGTTGTCAAGCAAGGACCAGGCCTCGGCGGAAATCAAAAATTTCCAGGCTGCAGTGGAGGTCGAGACAAGGAGGAGACTCAAGATCGTGGGGGGGAGTTCACGTCCGTTGAATTCGGACGGTACTGCACCGAGCACGGCGTCGAGCGTCACCTGACGGCGCCCTATTCCCCACAGCAGAACGGGTTTGCGGAACTGTAACATCCCGGCCCAGGGCTTAATAGTATTGATAGAATACTAATATCAACAAGTTGCAACTTCTTTTTCGGTAGCCTAACTCTAGAAAACTCCAAGGTTAAGCGTGCTTGGCCTGGAGCAATTTCAGGATGGGTGACCGACCGGGAAGTGACTCTCGGGCGCGCACGAGTGAGGACAAATGTGCGCAGAAAAGACTTGTGTTGGTTTGTGAGGTCAGCTTATATCCTCCCGGGGAGGCGGGACGTTACAGTTGGTATCAGAGCCGACTCTCGCGGTTTCACGGGCGCGTGCGTCGCAGTTGCGCAGGCATGGTGTGCATGGCTGGTGTGAGCCCAGAGAGCGGTCACACAGCATGGCACACGGACGTGGCCAAGAGGGGACGTTCCTGGCCTGGGTTGACCGACGAGGACGTCGGTCTTCTAAGGGGGTGAGAGTGTAACATCCCGGCCCAGGGCTTAATAGTATTGATAGAATACTCATATCAACAAGTTGCAACTTCTTTTTCGGTAGCCTAAAAATTTCAGAATGGGTGACCGACCGGGAAGTGACTCTCCGGCGCGCACGAGTGAGGACAAATGTGCGCAGAAAAGACTTGTGTTGGTCTGTGAGGTCAGCTTATATCCTATAAAAGCTATCTAATGTAAGCGGGCCTGGCCTCGGGGAGGCGGGACGTTACAGGAACGCCAGAACCAGAGTGTGGTCGCCATGGCCCGCTGCATGCTGAAGGCGAAGGATCTCCTGGCCTACTTCTAGGGTGAAGCAGTGAACACGGCGGTCTACATCCTCAACCGTGCCACCACCCATGCGGTCGATGGCAAGACGCCGTACGAGGTGTGGTACGGCGAGCGCCCGGCTGTACACTACTTCCGCACTTTAGGTTGCGTCGCCCACGTCAAGATCACGAACCTGAATCTGAAGAAGCTCGACGACTGCAGCCTGCCGGTAATCTTCGTCGGTTATGAGAGTGGCTCGAAGGCGTATGGGCTGCTACGACCCCGTCGCCAAGCGCATTATCGTCACACGCGACGTCGTGTTTGACTAGGCGGCGTCATGGCGCTGGGAGAACGACGACAGCGAGCACCATGAACCTGAGGCACAGCTCGACATCGAGCACACCACCGAGGTGATCGCCGACCCGGTGGATGGAACTCCACTGCCAGAGCCACAACCTGCCTCACTGCACACGCCACCGCGACAAGGAGAGTCCTTGTTGAATTTATCTCGCCACCACCGGAGCACGAGGCCGATCTTGATGCAGATCACGACGATGATGCGCCGCTCCGCTTCCGCGCCCTCGACAACATCCTCGGCCCTGATGCGCCACAACCAGATCTGGCATTTTTTTATTGGGCGGTGAGCTTCATCTCTCGACCTCGGTCGATGAACCTGCCTCGTTCAAGGAAGCAGAGCAGGAGGCGTGCTGGCGGCAAGCTATGCGCGAGCAGATGAAGGCGATCGTCGACAACAGGACCTGCGAGCTGGTCTCGCTCCCCACTGGGCACCGTGCGATCGGGCTCAAGTAGGTCTTCAAAGTCAAGCGCGACGAGAAGGGCGACATGGTGCGACACAAGGCATGCTTCGTGGCAAAGGGCTATGTTCAGCGCCGGGATCGACTTCGATGAGGTGTTCGCGTGATGCTTGCTCTGGCGGCGCACGAACACTGGGAAGTCCCCCACATGGACGTCAAGAGCGCGTTCCTCAATGGCGAGCTCAAGGAGGAAGTGTACGTCACACAGCCCGCGGGCTTCATCATCGACGGCGATGAGCACAAGGTATACCGCCTGCGCAAAGCCTTATATGGTCTCCGTCAAGCACCGAGGGGCTGGAATGCCAAGCTGGACGCCACACTGGCTACACTTTGGCTTCCAGAAGAGCAAGTCAGAGTACGGCGTGTACACGCGGAGCAGGGGAGCAGCGCGATTGATCGTCGGCGTCTACGTTGATGATCTGATAATCACTGGCACTAGCGTGGACGACATCAAGGCGTTCAAGGGCGAGATGAAGGACAAGTTCCAGATGAGTGATCTCGGCCTGCTGTCATACTACCTCGGCATTGAAGTTGCACAGAGCGCCGGCGACATTTTCCTGTGCCAGTCCGCCTACGCCGGCAAGCTGCTCGAGAAGTGCGGCATGAGCCCCTGCAATCCGAGCCAGTCACTATGGAGAGCCGTCTTAAGCTGAGCAGGCACAGCACCGGCGAGCCGATCAACGCCACTGAGTTCAGGAGCATCATCGTCGGCTTGAGATACCTGCTCCATAGTCGCCCAGACCTTGCGTTTGCGGTTGGGTATTTGAGCCGGTTCATGGAGGCGCCTAAGGAGGAACACCTAGTTGCTGTCAAGACGGTACTACGGTACCTCGCTGGTACACGCGCACATGGCCTACGCTACACTGAAAACACCGAGGGGAAGTTGAAGTTAGTCGGCTACAGCGACGCCGACATGGCCGGCGACATCGACACAAGGAAAAGCACAAGCGGCGTTCTCTTCTTCCTCAGCGGGAACCCTGTCACTTGGCAGTCCTCGAAGCAGAAGGTCGTGGCACTCTCGTCCTGTGAGGCGGAGTACATCGCCGCGACGTCAGGGGCGTGCCAAGGGATCTGGCTAGCTCGGCTCCTAACCGACATGCTCGGGACGGAGTCTGGAGCGCCGGAGCTACTGGTGGACAACCAATCGGCCATTGCGTTGAGCAAGAATCCTGTGTTTCATGACCGGAGCAAGCATATCGAGGTGCGCTACCACTTCATCGGGGAATGCGTGGAAGAAGAGAAGATCGTCCTCAGCTACGTCGCGACGGAGCACCAGCTGGCGGACATGCTCACCAAAGCATTCAGGCGCGTTCAGTTTCAGCAGTTGCGCGCCAGGATCGGTATCAAGGTCAGTGACGATCGTCCATAGATTAGGGGGGAGTAATGTTGCAATAATCCTCACACACGATCACTTAGTCAATTCTGTTAGAGTCTGTTAGCAGAGCTCGGTTTGTTCCACGGCCGAGCGCGTCGCGCGGCATGACCACCTGTCGGTTCGTGCCGCGCATGGCGGGCGAGATGCCCGGCCACCTCTTTGTTCATTCCTTTAAATTAGCAATGGAAACCAACCGAAAAGCTGCCCCGATTAGCAGCACAAATTACCCTCTCCCACTCACGTGTCCGCGTGCGTTCGTGTGTTCGCCGCCCGCGAGAAGTTCCAGCGAACTCCAACATCGTTGAGTCCAATCGTGTGGAACATGTCGAGTTTCACCACCGGTTTGGCCATTCCGGCGAGCCGCCGCCATTCTCCGGCGAGCTCCCAGTGACCATGAATGACCCCCTGGTCCAATCTGGATCTTTTGTGGCCTTGGATCCGGTGTGGCCATCCGCGTGGTCCTCTGTGTGGCTGCGATCTCACTGGTCCAGGTCTTATCCTTTTATTCCTAACGAATTTATTTTTCTAGAAATTGAGTCGAACTTGTAAAATCCGTAACAAATCGAATAATGGTCAGTAAAATGCAAACTAAATTTTTTTGGTTTCCTTTTCATAAACTCTATCACATGAAGTACTCGCATGTTTGTGATAGCTAATACTTTTGGCCACATTAATTCGTACAAGTAAAACCAAGATTGAATCTTTATGTCTAAACCACTCATTTAACAATATTGATTTTGGGCCAGTATACTTCTGCTAGCATGCATTGTCACCAGAAAAAGTTTCATAATGTTTTGATCTGTTTAACCTGGTGATTTACTGAATTTAACTCTAAAATTGGATTAAAAGCTATGATTTTAATATCTCTTTAACCATTGTTGGTAAAATCACTAATTATGGTCCAGATGCAACAAATAATTTACTACGTTCACTAATTTTCTTTGGTCCAGAAATTTATAAAAATGATGTTATCATATTTTGGGTACAGCAACCTTAACTAATTGTGAAATCCCGATCCGTAAGAATCGGTCCGTGACCTGACTAGTGTAGCGTAGATACAAGCAGCACGAGAATAGTCCCACATTGTGAGCTTAAGTGAAGCATGACCAACTTAAATACCTAAGTCTGAAATGCAGTAATAACTGGGTTAAACTTTTTACGCGAAGCGAGTATGAAAGCGTAGGAGTTATTGCTTTGAGGTGGGACCCGCACTCGTGGTTTCGAAAATACTGAAAAACTGCATGATTTTTGACCAAACCGTTCCGACTCGGTTTCTCAAACCGAACGGTTTTCTCTAAAAACCATAACTGAGTGCTGTAGCAAAAATGATTTTTTTTTTGTTTTTGCGGTAAACCGCTCGATTTTTACGCATTTGGTTTTTGCAGTTTGAATGGTTTTTGAAACCTTGCCCGCACTATAAGCGAGTGGGTCTGGATTTGACACGGACCCACCCAAGAAAATTCAGTCCGGGACGAATCCCACATCTCGCCAGGACCCTGTTGGACAATGCTCGACGAAGCGAGCATACACATGATACAATACAGGCAGGATAAACAGCAATCTTTTACAGGAGGAGAGAATTTAATACATCATTGTTTCATAAATTAAAAATTATGTCTTACATCATCATCAGAGTACGGTGGAGTTTGAAACACAGAAATACAGCGGAAGACATCGAATGAGGCACAGATTCCGACTCTCATGATTAAGCAAAAGTATGGGCCTTGCCCAATGGCACCATACTACTAGCCACTTCAAAATTTAATGCGGCAAATCAAAGCGTTCCCACTGAAGGCTCCTGAACTCCGGAAGCAGCTCTTCCCACTGGTAGCTATCATCGTGAGTATACACGTCGGCACCTGAAAACCACGTATTCGCAAAGCATGAGCTTCTAAGAAGCTCAACAAGACTGACCCGTCAAATTGGCTAACTACAGCCGACACCTAGACCTGCTGCCTGACTCAAGGTAGGTTTACCTTTGCAAAAGAACTCGCATTACCTAAACTATTCTTGGTCAAGTTTTAGCTCAGGTTAAGTGATTAGAATGGTAACTTTAGTTTGCACTGATCTAATCAATCATAAATAGAACAACAGAAAAATCATTCCTTGTAACTTAGTCATCCTCCTCATAGCTCATCATCTTAATGTATGTGGCAAAGAGATTAAGTAAACTCATAGACTAAGAGCGTCAGCGGTTCGAAACGATTTTTATACCATGCAGGGGGAAACCTAATCATACGACACGTGCGCGTCACAGACCGCACGTGGCAACCGTTCACACCAGATCCTGCAAGGTCAATTCCTTCCTATGCCTGCCTTAACAGTGCCGCATCCCACCAGAACATACTTCCCAGACGGTTTCTGTGGAGTTCCCACAACTGCCCATCCCAGATCGCCTCCGAATCAGACGCCGTAGGACAGGTTTGACTTTGCAATTACTAGGCTACGTAGGTTTACTGAGCTCCATATTCGCAGCATATGATCAGTACATTCAATACTTGACCAACTGTGTCACACGGATCAGACAAGACTACGATCACCCTGGACCCAGTCCAGTTGTCGACCTACTTGTACCCTGTCTGACCCTCCAGATTTTATCTTTTCTTAATCATCCATGACCATGTGTCATATGTTTCATGTGAGAGTTTCAAACAACCCTAGCAGTCGTGAGCAGCGTCCACTCTGCTCGACTTCTACCGGTAAGTATCGCTAAGCACAGCATACTACTAATGGTTATCTATACCAAGTACCGATAGGGTTTCCTATAGAAAACAGATGCAACTAGGTTTCAATCAACTCCTACAAACCTAATGCACAATCATGACACTTAGTTATAAAAGGAAAAACTTTAAAAACTGGTTGTGCATCAGGGCTTGCCTTGGTTTCTGGGGTTGGTGATGATGACCTCTTCGGAAATCGAAGACTCCGGATCGAGAGCTACCACTCGCGCTTTGGTGTCTACATGATGCAATATGAACAAGATGAGTTATGATCAAATAATTAAATATGATGGTTTCATCATTGATTACCAAGGATGTTTGTATAATTAAGAGGTTTTAGAGCTAACCCTAGTTTCTCGACTTCGGCATTTTATCAAAGCATTACACCCTCAATGAGTGTGGACTGAGGTGGAGCTTCAGAGTTGACCAGGAGACTAAGTTTAATTGACAGTGTTCTCTGAACTATGAATTTTAAAATTCGATTGAGGATAAAATGATTTTTCTGGATTTTATAAAAATTCAGCAACGTTTCTGTTATTTAAATTACAAAATATGAAATAAATACTAAACCTTAGTGTAACATCATGAATTTTTATACATGCACCAGTGAGCATCTAACCTAAAGTTTCGATTAAGGGTTTAGGTTTTGGGATGAATTTCATAATGTATTTTAGAAAATGATAAATTAAATTGGCAGTTTGGAGTATGTTAAATGACATGCATACAACTTTGTTATTGTAAACTCCTGCTAAAATTACAGGAGGTGCACACTGTTAGGACACACTCAAGGTTCCAGTTTCAACCCTAGCACCTTCCTGTAACTTTATTTAAAATTCAAAAACAGATAGGGGTAAAATATTTATTGAGGAAGTTCCATGAATCTTTTTGAAAATGTGTTTCAGCAGTAAATTAGTGTATTTTACAGGGATTCCAAAAAGTTTTGGTTTGGTATTTTAGGATTTTTCCTTGATTTACTAGACATTTTACAATATTGGCTAATTAATAGGAAAATGAAACTAAAATTCAACAATCAGGGAAAACAAGGGAGGCGGCGGGCGGTGCTCCGGCGTGCCGGCGGCGAGGGGTTCAGCCAGGGGGCAGGGGATTCGCGCTCAGCACGTCGAGCCCCATCTGTCGGTGCGGAATTTGGTTGCCGGAATCGATCGGAGTAGGGCTGGCGACGTGGGCTGCGGTGGCGCCATGGCTTCGGCGGCGAGCTCGTCGGAAGAGTGCACTAGAGTGGAAAGGAAAGGGTCTAGGAGCTTCACCGGGAAACAAGGAGCCGATTTGAGGTGGTGAGAGGTGTCGGGGAGGGCCGGAAAGTCGTAGTCGGCGGTGAGCTCACGGCGGTGGCGATGGTGGTCCGATGGTGGCGCGGTGAATTTGCCGTCGCCGGTAGTCCTCTGCAGCCACAATCTTGTCACACAAGTGCGCAAGAGTGAGATGAACTTGCCGGTGAGAGGATTTGATGGAAGAGCATACTGAGGCGGCAGGATTGAAGCTTGACTGCCGACGGGGTGCATTCGGCCGGAGGAAGAAAAAGAAGAAAAAGAAGAAGAAGGAGGAGGACGTTCTGTGGAGGAAGAGTGGGGAGTGGGGGCGGGGGAGTGGAGAGGAGGCTTGGTCATCTTTTTCACGCGCCGGGAGAGAGAGATAGAGGGGATGGCAGAGCGCGATGCCGGTGAGTGGAGAGGAGCGGCGGTGGCGTGTGCCCGGGAGTAAAACGACGCGGGGAAAGAGGGAAGGAGAGAGAGGGAGAGGGAGAGAGAGGAGAGGAAGATCTTGGCGGATCTCACCAGTGTAATGGCGTGCCAAAGGGCGCGCCGGCCGGCATCCTCCCCACTGCGCCGCTGCGGTGGCTGGATTGGCCACCGTGGCGGCGAGATGATTTTTTTAAATTTTTTTTTTGAATTATTACAAGATCCCGAACTAAATTCAATTGAAACTCACATTTCCTAGGCTGGGAAAATTTTGAAAAATTTTTTGTGTGCTCAGTGATTTATTTGGAACAACTTTCATTAAAGGATAAAGTTCTAATTCGGCTTCTAAAAATTCATGAATTTCTAATTAACTTCAAGTTTGTTTGAATTTTTAAGGGGTTTGAACCTTTTTCCAAAAATTCTGATTAAATATTCAAAATTCCATTTTGAAGTAAACTTAATTGTCATGTAAAAAGATTGCTAGGGTTACATGGGATTTTGGATGGATTTGAAAGTGGTGTTTGAATTCTTTCAAGTTAAGAGTTAATCTTGGCACTGTGGGTTAAATCTCCTGATTTAATAAAATGTCCTAATATTCACCCAAACTTTTTTTATACATGCTATAGGAAGTATTTTAACAATATTTCTTATTAGCTCAAGTGTAAGTTTTGTTTCCGAGTACATGTTTTAAATCCCTAGGGTTTCAAATTTGCAGATGGATTCCGTAGTGACACCTGGGGTGTCATAGGATTCGTATTTTCGGGATGGGGCGTGACACTAATAACTTAATCGTTCAATGAAGAAAATACTTCAGATTAATGTAAATATTAATAAACAACCTTTGCATGTCCAAAGTAGTCTTTTACTCACTTTATGATCATCTAGGAATAACCATTTTTTCTGGTAACTTTTATCGATCATCAGTATTGTGTTGCATTCTGCATATAGGAACCGATCTTTGTCATTCAACGGTGAATCCAAAAGCTGAGGAGAACCCTTGCGCTGCTAACATTGCTTGTGTTTGTGCTAACGCTTCGCTGAACCAAGGCAAACCCCGGTGCACGTCTATGTTTTCAAAATTTTACTTTATCAATATGTTTCTAGGTTATGTTTGTGCATTAAGTTTCAAGAATTATTGTGAAACCTAGCTGCATAACCTTGTTAGGATTCCTATGGGTTTAATTTAGCTTGGTACAGCCAACCGTAGTTGCTATGCCTAACAATAGGATATCGGTCACATATGAGTAGTATGGAGACTACTCATTTGATCTCTAAAATTTGTTGAAAATTGGGTAAAAGCATATGGTTAAAACTTGAGACCAGACGGGGATGATAATTAATAAATGAATGAACATGATGATGCTTTGTGCACTAATTTGGTATCCCCATCTACGTCAGCTTTATCGGTACCGCTGAACAAGTTTGAGTTGTGTATTGAATGCATACAGGTATACGGGACCTAGGAAACCGACGTAGCTTATTGTGCAGTAGCTTGACAATCGGCCATCTCTCTTTTCCGGGTGAATAGACCAATATGGTGGATGCTTTTGCTCTTGGATATGTGTTAGCGAGAAAGACTTGGGGCTACCATGATTGCGATGCGTCGCATGGAGGACCATGTCCTTGGGAGAGATGGGTTTTGGATCAACTCTGTCACGATGTTGCGAAAGGTGGCCACGTGTGATTCGTAGTAGTGTGCACGTGTCGTGTATTTTGGGTTGCTCATGAAAGATGTATATCGATTATAGTCGTAGCCCCTCACGATTATGAGTATCGCTTGCTTGGTGCTGTCATATCATATTAAAATGTGGAATATATGATGATATATTTGCTGTTTTTGATGATCTAAATATTTGTATTGCAACCATGATTTTGTTGTTTTGGTTGTAGGTATTCTTTGATCTTGAAGAATGAACATGTTTAGGGCTGACGTGCTTATTGTAGGATTACATATCGATGAATTGTAACTATTGCTTCCGCTATTTTGTACTTTGGTTGTCAAATTCGTTTCCACACTTCAATATGAAATAAGAAATTTGCAATAATTCAAGACACTCTTGTAATACATTTTGTTGCATGTTCTTGTTAATTATTATACTATTTGGTCTCTTGCTTCGTCAAGCGACACCCAAATGATCCTGCATGAGCAAACCGGTCAAACCGGTCCTAAATTGAGGACGGTTATGAAGTTATAAATGAATTATAACCATCAACGGATGACAGTAACAACGGATCACAAATATCTATGTGAATTATTTCCAAGATTTTTATACTTCGATTCGCACATTTCTTAATTTTCTTAACGTATTTTCCTTTAATGCAATCGATGCATTGATCTAATTCTAAAATGTCTAAGGGCGGAAGAATTGATTCCTTAACTTAGTCGTTCAATCCTCTCCCTCGAAATATGGCCTAATCGACAGTGCCATAATTTCACAGATATGTCATCAATTTTTTTTGCGCTTATTGTTCTTATTCGTAGACATGGAGACATTCTTATTACTTATAGCATTCACATTATCATGTAGTGGAAGCATATAGAGCTTGTCTTGCAAGACCAACAATCTCATTATTAAATTTAATCAAACATTGTTTGTTGCCAAAATGACAATCAAATTCATCATCATCTAAACAAGAAAATAAAATCAAATTCCATTTCAAGGAAGGTACATAAACAAAATTATGCAAATGAAGTATCAAGCCATTATTCAATTCTAATAGGAGTTCTCAACGGCTTCAACTTCAACTTCCACACCATTTGCCACTCTAATTGTTCTTACTCCTCTTGTGAGGGTTCTCCTCGTAACGAATCCCTGCATAGAATTTGCTACATGTAGTTGCATCTGAGTCTATCCACCAAGTGGAACTTGAATAATCTAAGTATAGGGATTCATCTATGAATGTAATTTGATCAAATATATGATTCTTAACTGTTCATAGTCATCCACTTAAGGAACTCCACACAATTCTTCATGTAGTGTCCCTTTTGCTTGCAGTGCCTGCAAGTGTCCCTATCAACCACATCGGATTCCTTCATAGGAGCTTTGCCCTTGTCCATTGACTTATGCTGATGGTACTCATTCTTAGAGGAGCTGTCAGCTGTCTTGGAGAAGGACTTAGAATTATCCTTAGAATAACTCTTCTTCTTATAGTGGTTCACGTGGTTGATATCACCACCATGTGACTGCTAAGCCTTTCCTCCTTCTGAACACACATAGCCATAAACTTCTCAATGCTCCATTGTTTAGGCTGAGAGTTGTAGGTAACTACAAACATCTCAAATTCCTTAGGTAACAAAGCAAAGATCAAATGAACTAGGAACTCATCTTTGATCCCCAAGTCCATCGGCTTAAGTTTGGAGGCAATGTTGCTCATCCTAAGGATGTGCCCTCTGACTCCATCACCAGTGTACCTCTCTGTAACAAGCATCTTAATAAGAGTGCTTGCATACGTCTTTAAGGAGCTAGTAAACTGACATCCCACCTTATCAAGGTACGCCTTAGTAGTTTCACAGTCTAGGATTGCTCCCCTTATGACCTTCACTATGGAGTTCTTAATGACCATCTTACACTTACGCATGATCAAGATCATACTTCATTGTGTTATCAGCAGGGTCCCGTTTCTGGTGGCAAAGGCCTCTTCGGTCTCATCAGCATCGATCACGGGCTTCTCAGACTCAGTGGGTCAGTCAACCGTAAGTGCTAAATCAATGTCAAGAAGCACATCCTTCATCTCAATGTTCTCACGCCAAGAGCCACAGTCCTTCCACGAAGGGGTTCAATGGCCGTAATCTGACTTAGTAGGTTGCCTGATGAAGATAAAAATGACCAAATATTAATGAACTTAGGAAATAATGCATGAATTAATTTAACGTTGGTCAAATTAATGCATCGCATCACTTAATATACGAAACATTAACTGCACATCAATATTAGGCAGAAATAGAATTAACACACTAATCAACAAAAACTTATCATAATAAAAATTATTAACAACATTGGTCAGTAAATAAAATTATTATGTGCATTAAACAGAGGCATTTTCCAATTAAATTTTCCTGTTGGTTCCAATTTACATAGAAATCTAACAACTAGAAAGGCTACTTATAACAGCTGAAGCATAAGAAAAACACAATCTAAACTTAGCAATATCAATATTTATCAGTCCTAAAAAGTTAATCGAATATAATTCTCTAATCAAATCTTTTCGTTGGATCCAATTTAACTAGAAAATCAATATTAAACATAATTAGAGTTGACTGCAAAAAGTGTTATAAACTTAAATTTAATTCTTAGAATTTAGAATTTACCCCGCAACTAATTCCATAATTATCTTAATAATTTGGCCAGTAATCAATTTCTGGAAAAGAAAAAGGGCAAGAAAAGAGAAAGGGAAAACTAAAAGAAATTCAACTAAAATTGTGGCCCAAAAGACGAAATCGGCTAGGCCCTTATGCACGGGCATGCACCAGGCCGTAACCTAGGCCTGGGCTGCCAAAGCGCGCACCCACCTGGGCCTATAGTCAGTCCAATCGCCGTCGACCGTCGAGCGATCGGTGGCCCAGAGCGCGTGTAGAACGACTTAAAATGGCGGAGTGCGATCGCCCCGCCCGATCCTAACCCTAGCTCCATTCCACTGTGCACAGCACAAGATAGCAAGAGGGAAAGTCGAGCGAAGAGCACCGATGGCCATGGCTTCGGTGTGGATCACCAGCGGCACCGCCCGCAGGCCCCTCGCCGGCACGCACGCTCACCTGAGGGTGAGCACACCGCGGTTGAGCGGCCTTTTGGTGATGCCCTTAGTCGCCCTCGACGGCGCGGCGACGAACTTAAGGTATCCTTTTCGGGTATTTGCGGGGTTTCGTGAGTAGATCTAGGTGGTGTCACCAGCTATGTGGTCCCAGCGACATCATCCCTAACCCTAGCATTCGCCCTATTCTAGCTCTTGATGCCATTGTTAGACTTCTTAATCGACAGATCTAATAGGGCAATTATTAGGTGGGTGCGGATCTAGAGTAAATAATCATGGATCTAAGAGCTGAGAGGGAGAAGGAGCTCATACCATCGGGCTTGCTCGAAGAGCTTGGCATGGAGGCGGCGCCGGTGTAGAGGAAGTAGACGTGGGACGGCGATGGCGCGAGGATGGCGGTCGGTGCAGTGGCGGTGGACTTCCCTTTGCTTCGGTGCCTTAGGGTTTAGATCGCATCTCGTGTGTGTGTTGGGGGGCTGAGCATGACGAATGTTGGTTCACATGTCGTGGCCTCCCCCTATTTTATGTGGCGCTGCGCGACGGGGGGCCACAACCCTGAACGGTTGAGTGCCCCCGATCAAGGCGCGTGAGTTGAATCCACGTGGGGAGCCGGTCCATTGACCGGATCTGGCTCAGAGATCAACTAACACCTTGCTTGTAACGCCAACGGGCAGGCCATCCTACATTGAAGCCCTTCGAACTAACTAATGCTCTTGTTGGGAGCGGTTAACTCGAGGCATCATGTCCTGTGTGCCCAAGGAAGCAGGTGCACATCACCATCTTGCTGATCGGAAACACCGACCTCATTGGAGTTGTCATAGTGGGTGACTTTAAGCCACGGTGTAAGGCGACAACCGGCAGCAGTTCCCGGGCAGTTGTCTTCGACATCCGACTCGGTTAATGAGTGTCTTCCCAGTGGACCCGGTGAAAGGTCGCAGCGGACTTTGCAGCCTTGGACCTCGATGAGCTTATAACCAGGAGGTGGTATTATAGGGTGGGCTCGGTTTGATGTATCAAGTACTCCTCCTTGATGAACAACAGCGGCCCGTTGTCGTGCGGAGGGACCAGCTCGAGATGACCAAGATCCTCTCATGGGGACCCGGACCAGATCGAAGTCACGAAGATCCATCTTAGCGACAACGACCGTATCAAGAATAGCACGTAGGTCAGAACACGATGAACTGAGAATTGCAGCAGCAGTTTCCAGCCGCCATGCGTTAGCAGGAATATGACAAGGTTGATGCTCCGCCTTGTAGAGCCATATTCTACTCAGAATTCAACGCCATTGTTTGTGTCCGATGAATAATCTGCTGAGTGGACTGAAAGCAGTGGTTTTTATTCTTGCATTCGCACCAACACCACTAGAGGAAGTTGATCAGTAGCAGGTTCACCACCGGCAAAGAAATTACATGCTGCACCACCTCCCTTGCTAACCCATCTAGTAACAAAGCACTGTAAACTAATATTTCAGGACGGCCAAAAACCGACAGAAAAATGCGTTTTACTGTCAGTAATAATTTTCACGACGGCAAACCGTTAGAAAATAGCCACCAAGAATATGAGAACTGAAAAATTCCATTTTCCTGATGACTGACAGAATCTATTTTCCTGACGGTCTAATATTTTCTGTTGGCCATTACTCACAGGAAAATGAGCACCTATTCTCTAGCCGTTAGGAAAATGAGATTTTCGTATCGTCATATTTCTGGCGGCTATTTACTGATGGTTGGCCGACAGGAAAATTAATACCAGAAAATAAAAAAAAAGACACAAAAAAAAATTATCAGTTACCAAATTGCTCATTAAATTACAGTCAATTGCCAAATGTTTATTGTCCAAAGATCAGAGTACTGTGAGTTCACACAACATCAAAAGAGTCCACATTAACAAAGTTCATATCGCAATAGATGGTAACATACAACCTTAAATTTACCCCTAGGCTACACAAATGAGTCAATCACAATAGCACACATTCCTTCCAGCAAGCTTCAAGATTGCTTCATGCCTTAATGTCCATGACACGTAATGGATCTGGATCAAGAATAAACATTGAATCCTCATATTGGTCACATGTGAAAGTAAATGGACAGAAGGAGCCTCAGTAAATATTTCAGAACATATCAAGCTAAGACAACTAACCCTTGATTTCACTTGTCTCAAAGGAATGTAAGATTACAATCCTACCTCTAAATTCAGAACATATTTAGTTGTCCAGGTCCCTTATATGTCCATCAATCTGTTCTGGACATAGGAATCAACAATGCTTATTAGTGTTTATCTACACACTGTGTACCAAATAAATATGTGCTAAGATGAAACATCAGGCCGGTTTTAGTGAGTTAATTAAAGGTTTCTGTATATTAAAATAACAGTGGCAGCCATGTAAAACTGAAATTTCTTAAAGTAGAGCAAAACTCTGAATGTAGTTATTGGAGTAACCTGGCAAACAATTTATATACTTATGCTAGATTAAGTAAAACACCAAGAGCACTGCTCATTCTGTTCTAAGAAAATGAAAGTAAAAACTTCTCAACCAATCAAATCATTCAGCCAATCAAACCATATGCAACTATACATATACATATAACAGATTGGTACATGTGTACATGATAAGAATGTAGCAGCAAAATGTAGAACTAATTAAAATGGTTAAGATGGGAAATGACATTTGTTTAGACTATCATGGTCCGATGGAATTAGTTGACATTTACAACTTGCTTTTTTTTTTGTAAAAATTGCTTACAATGTTGAGAATTTTTTTTAAATGTGCCAAGGACCCTAGCCTAAATCACCTTAGGCCATGATCGTAATGTAATGCACATATGACCCTGATGCAAGGCTAAATATTTAGTGGAAACCACCTACTCGGTGGAATCGTGAAAGGCCTCTCAGAAAATATTGTTAGAAGTTTTCAAAAATTACGGAACTTGACATATGCATAAATGATATGGTCATAAACATGCACCCAAAAGCTCTGCTCCAAACTCAAATGCACTAAAAACATACAAAAATAGCAAATCATTAAGAAAAGGACAAAATAGTGCATATGTTGTATTTTGTCCTCTTTGTACCTAATTTGTTATTTTTTATCTTTTAATGAAGTTGAGTTTGGAACTGAAATTTTGTTTGTATGTTTTCTATATCATCTTCACATATGATAATTTTCATAATTTTTCAAAAGTTTTAAATATGTTTTTTAAAAGGGTTTTCATGGATTCCACTGAATAGGTGGTTTTGACTCAATATTTCCCCTGATGCAATACCTTTAACAATAGAGGAAAACAGAAGAAGCAAAGAGGTCCTACTTATCAGAACATTATTTACGTAAGACAAAGTAACACTAATTTACAGTTATCATCCAAAACGTTTGGCTGCTGAATAAAAGAAAGCATCAAACACGTGATAACTAATAGGGTAAGCACTGAATGGTTTACGGTGTAGATAGACAGAAATCATAGAGATTGCTTGCCCATTCTCTCAAGCCATATAAATTGGTCTATTCCTGAAATCAATTAGAAACAGAAGAATGATATCAAGGAAAAATAATTAACCATAATACTTAGTAATTGTCAAGATTATAAACTTGCTGTCTGATGGCCTGCATTCCACTGTTAACAGTGTCCAACGAAAAGCAGGAAGCCACAAAAGTACTGGCCATCAAAGAACAGCATCTGTTGGGATCAAGTCAGCTTAATTGACGTAGAAATCTAGGAGTGGCCTCGACCCATGGTGACACTGTGAGTCCGTAGTCCAACCATGAGCTCGAGATGCGCCGACGGCCATGGTTGGCAAGAACAACGGCGGGCTTCGAAGGAAAGAGACAGGAGGGCGAGAGGAGGGAGGACCATGGACGGCGCCACCCGCCGTGGAGCCATGGAGGACGTCACCGCATGGGTCCGCGCCGCCTCGACCAGTTCCAGAGTCGCGTCGCCCGACGCCGCGAAGGGAGAGGAGGAGCGGCGGTGGGGAAGAGAGAGGAAGAGTGACGGGGAAGGGAGAGGAGAAGCAGCGGCGGCGAGGGAGAGGAGGAGGAGGAGGAGCGGCAACGGCGAAGGGAGAGGAGGAGCGGCGGCGCGTGGGAGAGGAGGAGGAGGAGCGGCGACAGCGAAGGGAGAGGAGGAGAAGCGCACGTTGCCACGAGCATAGAGGAGGAGGAACGGCGCATGACGGCACGAACACAGAGGAGGCGGCAGCGGCGGCGCACTCGGGACGGGGGAGATGGGGACGCTGCTAAGGTTGGGAAGGAAGGTTTCGTATACGGGGTTTTGGTCCGAGAGACGTCAAGTTATCGCGCATAGAGACGTCAAAGTTTTTATGTTTTATCTTTCAACACCGTAAAAAATTATATTTTATCTGAAAGACACCACTCTTAATCAAATTATTATTTTCTAAAAAAAAAGGACGAATCGACTGATATGCTCTTTGGGTCATTTGTTCGAACCGGACCAGATTTGGGTCATTTTACTGGATGCAAACGGATAAGTCCGGCCATTCTCCCCTCTCCCGACCACTGATCCAATCATTCGAGACGCAACAGAGAAGCACGACCTAGCACAGCGGAGCAGCACGACCGAGCACGGTGGAGCACCATAGCCAAGCATGGCGGCACACAGCACGACGGAGCACATGGCCGCGTACGGCGGCGCAACACGGCCAGGCAAGGCGGTGCACCAAGGCGGCAACATGGCTGCATCGGCGTCGGGATCCTCGTCTCAGGCTGGGAAGTTGATGCTTTTGTTTAATTGTTCAATCTACCTTTTCCTTCTTTTCAAATCTCTTTAAGTTGCAAATTGCCTCTGCAGATGTCCAATACATGTCCCTGTATTTTCTAGAAAGATGAGTATTACAAGTACTTGGTGGAAAATGGATTTCTGGATGATTTTCATACTGAGGAAGCCGTTGTTTGTGATGTGAGGCAAGGCCATGATACGCATGTACCTAAAGAAGCTGTTGTTCCTGAAGGTGTCACACAGACCATCGATCAGTTGCAGAGAAGGATGATGCAAATTGAAATTGAGTTTGCTGAACTGAAGTTGCAGAATGTGGGGCGTAGAAGCCAATCAGTTGCAGAGAAGGATGATGCAAATTGAAACTGAGTTTGCTGAACTGAAGTTGCAGAATGTGGGGCGTAGAAGCCAACCTGTTGGAGATTGTTTTTTTCTTAGCTTGCTTCAATATTACTGCAGTTTTAATAGCCTTAATCATAACTTTGATGAAGTAATGGAGTAGAATGAAATGGACTCAATTTGTTGTTGTAGGCTGTACAAGTGTACTAAATCAGTAAATGAAATCTGTTTTATTCCATATGATTAGTAGCTTACAAGTTCACCAAATAGCTGGTTGCATTGTATCCATGCCACAAAAGTGTTAGCATCAAAAGGTTTGAACAAGTCATATAACATTGCAGTTATAAACTGCTCCAAATGGATCAAGAACAAACAGAACTACATGAATGTTTCATGGCTAAAGGTGCAACAGCACGCTGAATTACTACTTGATGTTTGTTATGGCTAAAGGTGCAACAGCATACTGAACAACACTGAACTCCATGAACTTTGACTAAACATCACATTTCAACTTTTTGCCTTTTGGCTTTCCATTGGCCTTGTCCGGCACCTTGCTGGGACTGTCCATGACAAGTGCTCTGGCTCGACTGTGCAACAAAAACAAAAGGGCAGTAATTTAGTGATATTATGCAAGTCATTAGTTTTTGCAATAAATAGTACTAGGAAAGCTATTTCACCTCCTGATTATTGCTCCTGGACTATCCATCTGAGGATTGTACTATCTTATTAGGGCCACTAGTGCCTTCTGATCTGATTAAGTAGAAAAACAACAATGTAAATAACATGTAAATTTGCAGGTCATAGTTGTTGTGGCCATAGCTATGTGGCAGAGTTTTTTTTACCTCTTACAGGTTGCTCCAGGACTGTCCATAATTTCCTTATTTTTCTTCACCCTCTTTCTCTTGGGCTTTGGGGGTGGTGCAGGGGGTACATCTGAGTCATAAACAGGCTCATTGCAAGTTTTTTGCATGTGCCCAAACTGTTTACATCTGCTGCACTGTTTTTTTTGTTTACTTCCAGAACCACCTTCTTCAAACCCCTTGATCCTTCTAGTTCTTGGCCTGCCAGCTGCCCTCTTTAGTATTGGTGACCAAAGCTTAAATCCTAAATCAACTTTAGGCCATTGTGTCTTGTCCGTCATTGGCTCAACATGGCTAGCATATGTAGCTTGAAACTTGGCTACACTGTAGTAGTCATCCACATAATCAGCAACGTTTAAATTTCTGTAAGAACACATCAAATTGATAGCATGTGTACAAGGGATGCCAGTTAACTACCACTTGTTACAACTGCATCGTCGTTCTAATAATTTCACAACCTTTGTGTATAATATAACCAGACAGGCCTCTACTCTTTGAATGAATGTCCTTCATGATGTGTGGGAGCACCTTTCCTGTTAGCTTCTGTGCCAGCCTCCTCCTCTCATACATTTTCTTCATAATTTTCTGCCTTATTGCATCCATGAGCTCTATGACAGGCAAGGACTTCTCATTCTTTATCCAATTGTTGAATGTCTCTGCGATGCTATTAGTGACATAATCACACTTGCAAGCTGTGGAGAAGAAAGATCTTGCCCACAAATGCTTATGATTGTCTTCAATCCACTTTATAGCCCGTGGAGAAGCTGCTTTCATGATGTTGTGGTGTCTTTCATAATGTTGTTTCATGTAAGCTCTTGCTGTAGGCCATAGGTTTCTTTGAAATACTTCCCCATGAAACTGCTTCTAGAAATTCTTGAACAAATGTCGCATACGTTTCTTGTGCTCTACACCATTTGAGAACACCTTAGTTACTGCTGACATCTATGCCTTTTCCTGCATCAGTTGATATCACCGAACCTGATGGAGAGCCAATTGCCTCTACTAACTTACTCATGAACCAGCCCCAATTGTCTGCGCTCTCTGATTCAAATACCCCATATGCTACTGGAAACATCCAGTTGTGTCCATCAATTGCTATAGCCGATGCCAGTTGACCCTTCCACCTCCTAGTCAATGTTGTAGAGTCAATGCCCATGTATGGTCTGCACCCATTAAGGAATCCATCTATACAAGGCTTCAAAGCCACAAACATCCTAGTGAACCTATATTGGAGGTGGCTCAGAATTAATAGGGACTGATTAGAAGTTGCAAGAATTAAATCATAATTTAGAGGTGGTTGTTGTGACTGCTTTGTACATAATGTCAGTGGCTGCTGTGATTGTTCTACAACGTCAGCAACCTTTCCATGCACGGTATCCATATTCTCAAGAACACTAGATATCGTGCAAGTATCTGCCAAACTAGTCGGCCGGTTAGTCACTGAAATGTATAATGATAGCCTTCTTATCTGCCAATACATCTCAAATGCATCAAGCAATGTTGAATCAGAATTTATGTGAGAGACCCGACCAATTTATATTCAAGTTTACCAAGTTGACTCGCGGCCCACGCATGGTATGCGAGAACTCAACCCGATGAAAGAGAATATAAACCCGGCAGTCCCCCGACATGCTTCTCAAGCATTGCCCAAGATCAAAGCACGTCGGCAACGTCACAGGTGATACATTACATAGGTCACATTAATGAATAACATTAATTTAAAAATATTCTTACACAAGGTTCATTATAAGTCTTGAAACTAATAAATCAAAGAGCGGAAGCGATTCTAAGGAAGACGATAGTCGCAGCGGTTGCAATGAGGAAACAGCAAAGGATTGCGATGCCCAGCCCACGAACATCGCAAATCACGGTCACTCGAACGTCTTGACTACGCCTCGCCCTCGCCGGCATCGGCGGGGACAAAGTAGCCAAAGACCAACTCATCCTCACCTGCAAAAACTTAAACAACAAACGTTGAGTACGAAGGTACTCGCAAGTCTTACCCTGTTGTGGGAATTAGTTCCCGACTCCAAGGATAATGCAATGAGGCTGTAGCAAGGTAAATAAGGTATAGGAATGGACTCGATTGCTTAAAGCAGAAACTAAGCATATGTGAATAAGCATAAAGTAAAAGACTCTGCGGGCATGAACAACTACTAAAAACTCAATCCCTAAGTACCATGTAACCATAAACCATGTATATGCCATCATCCATGTTCCATCCGAACCATGGATACCAATAACCATATCCCAATTTCATCAACAACATCCCAGTTCCCATCATGTTATGTGACAACTCTACGATATTATCCAAAGGACACTGAGCTTGATCATAACCGAGACCGCAGCGGATTCGAACCGATTTTACACCCTGCAGGGGAGTCCAACTGTACCCACACGACTGAGGACCATACGGCTCATGCAACCCGCTAAAGTTACACAAGGGGGTACTCATGTCAACCTTTTTCACACTCGTGCCCACACGGTTGGAAAATCCACACGGTGCCGAGTACCACGGCCTCGCAGGCACACATGAGTCCCTCGTCGAGTGTCACGGCCTCGCAGGCACCCATGTCTCCCTCGTTCCACACACCGTGCAGTCATCGGCCAAACGTTGGTACGCAGTGAGATACTCAGCTTGTCTTACCATTATATCGGACATGTGGTATGAACGGAAAGTGCTCAGGCCAAGAATAACACGGCCGGTTCCTAGGTCAACCCAGACGGGGCCTACGGCACACAAGACCTCCATGTCTTGCTGCACTCCTATTCCACCGTCCAGATTTCAGCTTTTAACACTTTTCGACTTTTACCATCATATGAACTCGCCACAAGTCCATAAGTAATCAAGGGGGTTCCTATACGTGCGAGTGGGACTTACCACTCGACTTCTACCGTGTTATCTAAGCATGGCTAAGCATTTCGTGACTCAAAACAATGACACTCTACCCAGTTTGTCAAGGTGACATAAGCAATAGCAAGGAGGGGTACATGCAACAATAATAGGTTTTTCCCAATGTTACTACTAAGCCCGACTTTATGCATTCCTATACGTAAGCATTCATATTAATCATTAAGTAAATTACTTAGGGTAGCAATATGAGGTGCTTGCCTTCAACAGCAGCGGTGTTGACTTCCTCAGCAGCTGGATCAACCTCTGGTGCTTCTCCCGTAGCAGCACCCGCGTCACTCTCTGTCGGTTCGTAAGCTATAAAGTAAAAATGCGACGGTATGAGATGCATGCCATGATGTCATGATGCCCAAATGATGCGATATGATGCAGAGAGGTAGCTACTGAGTCTACGAACACAATGCAAAAAGAACGAAGGCATTCGGAGTTCTACAGCTCAAGTTATGACCTAAACAGTTTTACCGATTCCGGTTACGGGTTTCCCGGTTCCCGGGTTCTCCGATTCTGATATCGGGTGGCACACGGATGTCATTTCCGGGAAAAATTCCCAAAACACATCACATGTACTGGCTTTACTAAGTGGCTTGGGTTACTATGAGACTAGGTTTGAGTGGTTTTGACTCGCGTTAACAAGAACACGAGCCCTCCGACTGTCGTGGCCTGTTTACGACATCGGGAATACCGTAACGGTGCCGTAAATGTCGTAACGACTTTTCCGGTGAAATTCAAAGTTAAGTTACAGGCATGGGACCATTTTTAGTTTAAAGTAGGCTCTAAACTAAGACTTTTGGCTCTGGTTTGGGGTCAATTTGAGCTTCTATGAATTTACTAAAAATCTAACAAGGCTCTGTTTTCCAAACTTATAAAATCAGAAACATGTATTAAAACTTATGCAAAAATCATGAAACTTTATATATCTACTACTGAGCATCTAAACTAAAGTTTTTGTTAAAGGTCTTGGGCTTTTGGGCGACTGGCCTAATGTACTTTAGACAAAGGTATTTAATCTAGGGTTTGGGGATATTATCAATGACATGCATGCACAAATGCTCATGAAAAATTCTGGTAAAAATGCAGGAGATGAATCATGCCAAGATAAAATTATCGAACAAAAATCAACCCTAGAAACCTTCTGGAACTTCAATTAAAAATCAACAACAGAAATAATACATTGAATTATTAAAGAAATTCCAGGGACAATTTTGAAAAAGTGCTTTAACAGAAAATTAATTCATGATTCAAGGATTCAAATAAAATTAGGTTTGGCATTTTTATACTTTTCCATGATTTTCTACATGCTATGCAACTTCTGGCTAAAAAAAGGAAAAATAAAAAAATCAATGGAACAGTAATACAGAAACAGGGGAATGGCTGAGGCGGTGCTCCGGTTGGGATCTCGCCGGAGAAGAAGGTTGGGGCAGGAATTAGATGGTCGTGGAGCATCACCTTGATTCAAGGAACTGATTTGGAAAGGATTAGGGCCACGGGGAAAGGTGCAAGGTGGTGGTCGACGTGAGCCCAGAAGCTCTGCTAATGGCGGCCGACGGGTGGCGCGCGACGTTCCTTCCTCACTGGTGATGAGCTGCGATCAATAGCTTATCAAATCGGTGTACCATGGTGAGAGGAATAAGCTGCTGAAAGGAATCGAAGAATGGAGCTACCGTGGTGACGAATTTTGGATAGAGGTGGCCGCCGGCGTGTTGTCGGCCGAGGAACAGGGGCGGCGGTGTTCCGGGCGACAGGGGGCACGGCTGGTGCTCTTGGTGTTCGGAGAGTTTCAGTGGGTCGAGGGGAGCTTTCTTGGCACGGTGGCAAGGCTTGGGAGTAGCCGGAGCGAGCTGGCGTCGGTGGGGGTGGCTCGGGCGGCAATGGCGATGGCGGCGCACTGACAGGGACAGAGGAGGAAGAAGGGAAGGAAAGGAGCGAGTGCTTGGGGCTTTGTACTCGTGGGGAAGGAGCCAAGGAAGGGAGAGAGAGCAGTGGCGCACCGGATTGGAGAAGGGGCGCGGCGGCCGGCAATTGGGTGCTTGAGGCGGTGGCTCAGCAGTGGGCGATGGCGTGCCTGAGCGGAGAAAGGACAGCGCCAGAGAGAGAGAGGGGGAGGAGAGAGGAAGAGAGATGGAAATGGGGAGGAAGATCTCTTGGAGAGATTCACTGCTGAGGAGGAGTGAAGGCGCGGCGCGGGAGATTGGCCGGGGCGGTCGGCCGGCGGTGGTTGGCTGCGGGCGGCAATGGGTGTCGGGCGGTGGTACTGTTCACGGTCAGCGTATTGTCGATTTCAATTAATTCAATTAACCTCCCTCTAGAGACAAATGGAAACCCTAGCTCCCGAGCTCAAAAATTTTTGAAAATTTTTGTGTGTACTAAAGAAATTATTTGGAACAACTTTTATTAAAGGAAGGTTCACTGAAACAGCTTCTAAAGATCTGGGAATTTTCAATTAGGTTCAAACTTGTTGGAATTTTAAAGGGGTTTAAACCTTTACCAAATATTTTCATAAAATCTCCAAAATTCTATTTTAATGTATAGTTAATTGTTATGCAAAAACATTGGGGTAGTTTTATTAAGAAACAAAAGGCTTCTTGAAAGTCGATTAGGGTTTTGCGAAAACGACAAAAACTTGAAACCCTGACCCAATTCAAAATAGGAAAAGGTCGAATTCAAATGATTGAATCAGTGAGCTCAAATTTAAAAGGACAAAAGATTGTAACTTTTGGGATGTGACAATTTATCTCCTTATACTGTTCACAAATCTTGTCCCAAAAACGTCACTACCAACTTTTGCGTTGTAGCATGCCTTATCTCAACCTCTAAGTCAGCATACAAATCCATCCATTACATCGTATCCTTGTCTACAACCCAATTGACATCCCTGTTATTATACATCACCTAACTATTGTTCTCAACAACTTGCTCATACTGCCCTATACGAACTGCTACTCGACAAGCTGAATCAGGATCCATCCTACCAACGAAACCAGGAAGAGAAAAAGAGTCAATATTTCACGACATCTACAGACTGAAGCTAATACCAAATCCAACGAATCAAATGAATTCCTTTAAAATTGGGAAAATTGCAACCAGGTAAACAACAGTCAAGCTGAGGAATATGCTTACCCCAAGGGAACCCATTCCATTCTCAATGGGGACTTCGGCGAATCAATGGACCGGAGCCGCCCCGGCGCTCGACGTGATGTCCTGTTGCGCGCCATCGAGGACTCCACCTCACCACGCCATCGGAGACCAACGAGGGAGATGCAGTGGAGAACGACGAGGGAGGTTCATCGGCGCTCCAAGAGCTTCTCTAGTTGCTAGGTTATGGCTGCTATTTTTCTTCGTTAGGCTCTACTGCTAAGGAAGAAGGGAAGGGTAGCAGGACCATAGGATAAGGTTCAGGGGTGCAGGGGTAAACTTGGTATTACCATAATTTTGTCCTTTCTATTTCTAGAAAATAATAATTTAATTAAGGGCGGCGTCTCTCAGACAAAATGTAATTTTTTATGGTGTTGGACAGACAAAACATAGAAACTTGATGTCTCTGAGACAAATACGCGATAACTTGATGTCTCTCAGACCAAAATCCCTTCATATATATAGCCATGAAGCGTGGATCCCACCTGCAGGTCTTGTATCCCAATGACATGTGGGTACCATGGATCGTGTTGACATGTGGGTCTCACGTTTTAGTGTTCTGATGTAGTTCTTGTGTAACAATTATGTTTTCTATTTTGATTAAATTAACAATTTCAAACTTGTATATATTTTGCATACTTAGTTCAATGACTTGATTATTTTTTCTAAAATCTAATAAAAAAGCTTTATCACGTGGGTGCATTTTGTTGTTGCATGTTTAGTTCTATTTAAATAATCCATATCATCATTAATAGTTTGATATCAACTTCACTTTTTTTGTAAATCTCAAAAATCATTTGAACTTTCAACTATGTTTTTGCGTCCTTCACTACTGATACATCTCTTCAAATGGAATTTTTCTACATATTGCTTTTAAAACATATACTCATACATGTGTGAATTGATCCACATTTATCTCAGAAGCTTATAACCTATGTCGTATATTAAAATTTGAACACACATTGATGCAAATAATTTTGATTTTTTTCATAATTTTATGACGTTGGTGTAGCCATATAACAGTCCCACGACATAATTGAGCTCAAGATTCAGTTTACGTTTTGCATATAATTTGAAAAATGTCACTTTTATTTCTTGTTATTTTTTTGTTTCACTCAAATTATAGTGATTTTAGAAGTCAAATTTGGTGGGCACATGTAATATGATCTTCGAAACTAGTGTGATTTTTGTGGGATTTTTTTTATTTTTTTTATCCATGTAACACTTTAAAAAGAATCAATTTAAACAATAAGAGTGCAACATTTTCCCCGTCGGGTATTTAAAAATCGTTAGGGCTCCAGACTGGTGCTTCATTATTCTGTTGAGTATTTCAAAACCGTCCGGAAAATGACCTTTTTTCCTGACGGCTAACTTGTTTCCCTGTCGGCAGTTGCAAACCGTCGGGAAAATAACATTTTTTCCTGACAGCTATTTCATTTTCTTATTGGTGGTGTTTGAAACCGTCAGGAAAATTACGTGTTTCCCTGAGTGCTTTTCTAAACCGTCGCAAAAATTCGATCTCTACTAGTGATATGATACGCCCCAAGTTAAAAGCCATGGCACGCCCGCAAATGAACCCCTCGCCTTCCTCTCCCACCGGCCCCCCGCCTCCCACCAGCCCCTCGCCGGAATCCACCGCGGATCCGGCGACCACCTCCGTCCATGCCACCACCATGGCCGGACCTCTCCACCCTACGGCGGCCGTTCCTGCTTCCTCCTATTCTCCTACCGGACGACCAGTGAGAATGGCTAGCCGACCCAAGGATGCTCGTCGGTCGGATTCCAATCCGGTCTCGAGGCACGGCTCATCGGCGGCGGGTTTGTATGGCCCGAGGTCCTACAAGGACATAGTAGCGTCCTCAGCCGCCTCTGTCGCTGCTTCGTCTCCCCCGAAGAAGGTGGAAAGGCCGCCGCCACACATCTGGCTCAGGTCGACGGTCCACATTCCGCCACAGCCGCTATGCAGCCCCGATGAAAACGGCTGGGAGATTGTGCGGTCACGCGCTGACAAGCAGCGAGATCGGTTGCTTCGGCGCCCGCCGCGCCGTCCCGTCCCGATCGACTTGAGAGGGCGCTGCTTCAACTGCTTCTCCCACACCCAAGGTGCTTCAAGTGCAAGGCACTAGGGCACCGTTCCTATAACTGCCCTAGTCGAGGTGTCCCTTCGCCAGAATCATCGCTTCGCCATTCACGAGTGTCAGTGTGGAGGCGCATCACGCCGCTGCCTGCGCCGGTGGGGATGGAGGTTCCCGCTGATGCTGCCGATGGCGACACTACCCCTGGTGATCGATCTTTGGAACACAACCGTAATGTTCGTCGCCGCCCCCGCCCGCGACCACGTCAGCGCCATAAAGCTGCGGGTAACGGTGCACCCGCCTCACCGGATTGCCATGTCCATGATGAGGGGGCTGCTCCGGCCTGTGGCCCACCATGCATCATCGATTGGTCTGATCGTGTCGAGCAGGCGGCGGCTGACATGCGTAGGGCGGTCATCGTCTCAGTCTTCGGCGAGCACCCAGGAGGGACAACAGAAAAACTCAAAGCGATCATGGCAACTCGGCTGGAACTGGACCCAGTCACGCTCGACGTTAAGCAAGCAGGAGATAACACCTTCTTCGTATTTGTCAGCAATGAACAAACAGCCGCTAGAGTGGTTGATGCTAGCCCGTCTATAGGATCAGGGGGCCCTCGCCTCCACTTCCGCCCCTGGACTCGGCACTTGCTGCCGGATCATTTCTGCCAGTTCTAGTCGACATCGAGTTTCGAGGGATTCCGGCTCATGCCTGGGAGATGAACACGGCAGAAAACTTGCTGAATCCATATGGATGGCCACACATGCTACACCCTGATACACGGAACCGAGAAGATTACTCTGCCTTTCGCCTCTTTGCATGGTGTTTCAAACCGGAATCAATACCGGCCGTGCGTGATCTTCATATCGTTGAGCCATCCCTTGGGGTAATCAACTCGCCGCCGGGCAAACCAACTCTGAAGTAACCAGTGACCATCTTGGTATCCCAAGCTGCTGATCCGGGGGCGATCGACGGCGGCTCCCCTTCCGACAGCGATGAAAACCCAGGTGGTGATCGGAGGCAGCGACCGCGCCACGACGCTCTGCCTAACCGTGGTCCTGGAATGTCCGCGATCACGGGCGGGGCTTCACGACGGCCATCTGTTCGGTCACGGCTTGGGCCGATCGCCTCTAACTTGCAGCAGGCGGCTGCTGTTGTCGAGACCGATGGCCTGAACACTGACGACGTCGTGGCAGGCGAACAGAGAGTCCATGACGACAAGCTCGCCGGGTCTGTTGTCCCCAATGTGCAGCAGGAGGCTGCTGTTGACGAGGACGGCGGACCTGGTGCTGCCATCTCCAGCATACAGCAGAACTCTAACGTTAGCGGGAAGGAAGGACCTGACGATGATGCAGATGGGCCTGATGCCTCCAACGTGCGGCATGTTGCTGCTGTTGTCGAGGCAGACAGAACACGTGTCGGGGACGTCTCTCCACTCCTTCCTGACATTACCGGAGCTCCAGCTGAAGAGGTTCTGCCCGAGGAGCCGGCATCAGATATGCCTCCCAATGGCCAACAACATTCTATTGTCGGATACACGAGGCGGCGACCAATTCTGGAGTCCCCCCCTGTTCCAGAATGCCCACCAACGTCAGCAGCACATAATCCGACACAGGAATTCATCAACAGAATTTCTAAGACTCTGCTGCAGGTGATTCCAGCACCGGTGACCTCACGGCGTCGCCGGCAGACCGTCGTTGCATCCCAAGCTCCTAGACGGAGTCGTAGAATTCCGAAACTACTGCCGGAAACCAAGAATCAAGCAGCTGAATCATTATGTCGTCATCTAGGTTTCACGGACGACAACAACGGAATGTCTAATGAGCAGAAACGGAGGTATACAGCTTTCTTTGAAAAACCGCTTAGTCGGGAACACGTGGTAGCCTTGGCTACCCTCCTGGGTAAAGAGGTGCCGGAAGTCATAGAAACGTCCCCGGCGCAGGTTGAAGCGGCAACCTGAAAATCTGGCCAAGGGGTCAAGTTTTTCTTTTTGTTTCCAATGGACAACCAGAAAATTCTAGTGTGGAATGTAAGAGGATTGAACAGAAGGTCTCACCGTGATAATGTTAGAAAGGTCGTTGATGACACTCGTCCATCCATTGTTTGTTTACAAGAAACAAGTTGGCTCTAATTTCAGATCGAAATGTTATTTCAATTCTAGGTCGTGACCTCCGTCATCATACGTATCTCCCAGCGCAAGGTACCCGGGGCGGTATCTTAGTAGCCTGGCGAGAAGACGCCTTCACAGCAGATCAATGGAGAGTCCACAGACATTCGGTATCCGTCAAATTCTCAAGCAATGATAAAGCTTGGTGGTTTACAGGGGTATATGGACCTCAGCTTGACAATGAAAAGGTGGCATTTCTGGAAGAATTGAGGGAAATCAGGGGTTTATGTCCCGGCCCATGGATGCTGGGTGGAGATTTTAATATGATCTACTCCTCTGAAGACAAAAACAATGACAATGTCAACAGAGCTATGATGGGTTGGTTCAGACGCTTTGTGAATGATTTTGATTTGAAGGAAATCCCGTTACTTGGCCGGAGATACACTTGGTCTAATGAAAGAGAAGCGCCCACATAGTCAAGCTTGACCGAGTACTATGTACTACAGATTGGGAGGCATTATACCCCGACTGTATTCTCCAAAGTCAAGCCTCGGAGATCTCAGACCACTGCCCGCTGGTGCTCGGACTCACCGAGGGGGTGCGTGGAAAACGTAGGTTCCATTTCGAAAGCTTTTGGCCAAAGATTGAGGGTTTCCATGAGGTGGTGGCACAGAGTTGGGAGGAACTGGTTAGAGCTTCATGTCCACAGAAAGGATATCTATCAAATTGAAACGCCTCACACGTTCGCTTCAGGCATGGAGTCAAAAGCGGGTGGGCCACATCAAAACTCCGCTTGGCATTGCAAGGGAAATCCTTCATAGACTCGAGATTGCCTGGGACAGTCAGTCGCTCACTCCTGATGAGGAGTGGTTGAGAAAAGAAGCCAAGAAAATGTGCCTCGTGCTGGCGTCCCTTGAACGCACAATGGCACGCCTCCGATCCCGTATCCATTTTCTAAAAGATAGTGATGCTAACACAGAATTATTCCATAGAACAGCGGGATTTCGTAAGAAGAAGAATTTTATTCCAAAGCTTATACATGGAGACGGTGTGGTTATTGGACAGGAGGAAAAGCAAGAAATAATGCATGATTTCTTCCATAATCTGATTGGTACAGCTATATCACGCACAACCACTCTAGACCTTGAATTCTTTCATCAAGGAGGTCGAGACCTTTCAGCACTGGACGCACCGATCACTGAGGATGAGGTGTGGGAAACAATCAAGAATCTACCCTCGGACCGTGCTCCAGGACCAGATGGGTACACGGGACGCTTCTACAAATCTTGTTGGTCGATTATTAAACCAGACTTTATGGCTGCAATTCTGACATTACAGCAAGGTGACTCTCGGAAACTATGGCTTCTCAATTCAGCATATCTCTCTTTGATCCCCAAAAAAGAAGAAGCACGTGCAGCTAAAGATTTCAGACCCATCAGCTTAATTCATAGTTTCGCGAAACTTGTGACAAAGATCCTTGCAAACCGGCTAGCACCTCTTCTGGATTCGATGATCTCTACAAATCAAAGTGCTTTCATCCGAGGTCGGTGTATCCATGATAACTATATATTGGTACAGCAAACCATCAAGCTCCTTCATCGACAAAAGATATCTAGTCTCTTCCTGAAACTAGACATATCTAAGGCTTTCGACTCAGTTGCTTGGCCTTTTTTGATGGAAATTCTTGAACATCTAGGGTTCGGGCCAACATGGCGCAGTTTGATTGCTAATCTTTTGCGCACAGCATCAGCACGGATATTACTAAATGGACAGCCGGGAGATGAGATCCGACATCAGCGAGGTCTCCGTCAAGGAGATCCCCTCTCCCCCATGCTATTCATTTTAGTTATGGATGTGCTAAACAACCTTTTTAAAAAAGCAAGTGATCTGGGCCTGTTGCAGCCTCTCTCACGTAGACATCAGGATCACCGTATTTCACTCTATGCTGACGACGTAGCCCTATTTATTCGGCCATCTCAGAAGGAGATGAGTCTCACTATGGATATTCTTGGTCAGTTCGGAGAGGCATCCGGGCTGTTTACCAATCTTCAGAAAAGCTGTGTTATTCCGATTCGTTATGATGAGCACCAAGTGGAGATGGTGGGTCAAATCCTGCCATGTACAGCAGCTGAGTTTCCATGCACTTATCTCGGCCTTCCAATATCGGACAAGAAATTTCAGAAAGCTGAGCTCCTGGTTTGGGTTGACAAAATCAGTAATAGGCTACCGGGATGGCAAGCCTCACTTATGAATATGGCCGGAAGAACTACCTGGGTACGCTTTCTTTTATCAGCTATTCCCATCTTTGCACTAATAGCCATCAAGGTACCCAAATGGGTCATTAAGGCTATAAATAAGCTGGGGCGTGCTTTTCTTTGGAAGGGACGTGATAAGGTTAATGGCGGCTCTTGTCTTGTGTCATGGGAGAAGGTGCAGCGTCCAATGGACCTAGGTGGACTCGGGATGTTGAATTTGGAAATTATGAGCTGGGCACTCTAGATTCGATGGCTTTGGTACCAAAAAACAGATTCAGGTCGTCCTTGGAAGGGACTTGATATCCCGGTTCATTCTAATGCAGCTGCCCTTTTTGACATATCTGTGGTTTCTCATGTGGGTCAAGGAAATTCAGTTTTATTCTGGTCTGACAAATGGTTCTTTGGAAGTCGGCTGATGGACTTTGCTCTAGCGGTGTAACAGCAGTACCCCTAAAGGTACGACAACAACGGACAGTGGACCAAGCACTCATGGGAAGGCAATGGCCGAAGGACATTCAGGCAGGGCTCTCGCTGATTGGTTTGTATGAGTTTTTCCAACTTTGGGATGCACTTCTAGAAGTAGAGTTAACAACTGAACATGACCGACATATCTGGCAATGGGATAGTTTAGGGACCTTCTCCACTAAGTCTGCTTATCGAGCCTTTCATAATGGAGCCATTACTTTTGAGCCTTGGCGATGGCTATGGAAAGCTTGGGCGCCAGCCAAGTGCAAGGTCTTCTTGTGGCTCGCAATCCGCAATAGGTGCTGGACTGCGGATCGGTTAGCCTGAAGAGGCTTGCCGCATCCCAGCAGTTGCATGTTCTGTGACCAAGCTGAGGAGGACGTACAACACATCCTCACTAGTTGCGTGTTTGCACGTGAATTCTGGTTCAAAGTCCTAGAACCGGTAGGTCTTGTATCTTGCATCCCGGGACAAGATGATGTCGTATACGTTGAATGGTGGAGGAAAGCAAGAAAGAAAGCTGAGAAAGGAAAAAGAAAAGGCCTCAATTCCCTGATCATTCTAGGCGCATGGATCCTTTGGAAACACTAAAACGCTTGCGTCTTCAAGGGTGCCCAACCCAGCATCCAGGCCATTATCGGGGAATTCAAGAATGAGCAGCAACTTTGGGTATTTGCAGGAGCTCGCTCCCTGCAAAGCCTAGGTCATGAAGTTGTAGTGGGATAGGTATAGTCTGTCCAGGTCAGGTCTCATCCTAGGTGGCCTTTTATCCTCTAAGGAAAACCATGTTTTGACCCTTCACAGCTCGGTCCGGAGTGAGGTGGCGATGCTTATAAGGGACCGTTTACTCTCTTCTTAATACAAAGATACGCAGCTCTCCTGCGTATTCGAGAAAAAAAAAGATACGCCCCAAGTTCAGAGCTCGCCAGCACCTCTTAACAAATTTACACTTCTGAAACAGAAGCCCACAAATTTACACTTCAGAAACAGATGGTTCTGTATTCCTGTCCAATTTATGTCGTGGTTGTTCAGTCCGCATGCAGACATAGCATGCCCATTTTACAGAGAAAATACTTTCATGTCATAATGCCATGCAGTAGTCTTCATACTCCGGTTGGACTGGAATCCACAGAATGAGATTAGCATCCATCCCCCATAATATATTTTGCGCAAGTTGCTTGTCCAAGGTGGCTTTAAAAGGATCATAATGCCATGCAGTATATAATCTTCATACTCCGATTGGACAGGAATCGACAGAATGACATTAACATCAAGCTCCCAGTATATCTCGCACAAGTTGCTTGTCCCCGGTGCCTATAAACAGATCGATGAGATCGGAAGCTCTCGTCATAACTTTCTGTCCTCTTGGTGTGCAGGGCCGACGAGTTATAGTTGATCTATTTTTGTTCTCACACATGCACTTCCACGATGTGGGCTGCCCCGCGTGAGCAATGGGCTGCGTGGGCCGTCAACACTCGACACAGAACGGAAAAAATGGTCACATATAGTGGCCTAGCACAATCGCCCCTGAAACCATTCCGCGAGACACACACCTCCAAACGCCAACGCGCCACTTTACTCCATCTCTCTATGGTGCCAAGCGGCACGGTGCAAGGCGACACGGAGCGACAGAAGCCATTGTCTTCGGGTCTCCCTTCACCAAACAGCCATGTTTACGGCCTTCTCCCTGCCCTAAAGATGAAACTACCAGAGCCCCCAATACCTCCGTCACCCCCCACATTCTCCACCGCACTCCCCCTGCTTTAATTTCATCCCAGAGATGAAACCCCAAATCATCCAAAGATTCGAACTGCTAGCCGCAAATCATCCCTTTGCAATTTTTTATTGTGCATTACCTTCCATTGATTTCACACTCGCGGTATTTGTGGACCCACTCTGCTTCCATACAAGAGCTCACTATCTTGTTTGGCGACGCAACAACCACAATAAGCCATTGTAGTTTCAGTTTTACTCTCATCTTACTAACCAGACAAAGAAATCCTGATGTTCACATCATTCACTCAATGGTAGCTAGACACAATAATTCACTCAAGAATACACGCACGCGTGCGTGCACACACACGCGCGCGCGCACACACACACACTTGCACACGCCCGCTCGCGCACTCTAGTGAACCATATAAACGAATCCACACTCAAGAATGAAAACCCTACTAGCTTGCGGCACAAGACGATCAGATGGAAAAAAAAGCGCTCTGATAGCTCTGCAGACGTCGCTCGTGGCGTAGCCCATGTCTCCTAAGTGGTTGATGGCCGCCTCCACCCGGTGATCGCTCTCCCTCCTCGTCTACGATGACATGCATTGCTGTACCTTTCTCCTTTCCTCCTCCTAGAAGTGTTGAATCTCGTCTAAGAGGAAGGAGTGCTGGTTGAGCTCTCACAAGACAAACGTGCCCTGGTTTTTTTGATGCTTGCACCGTGTTAGATAGCAAATTACGATATATTTTAATTTCAAAATATATTAGATAAATCCTGATATTATTTTCTAATCTCGTGACAATAAAACATATACTAGTGTTTATGTTTAAACCGCTGTTAAAAATGAACAAAAGCATGAACAAGAAAAGATTGAGGATATACCCCGAGGCGGGACCACTGCCGAGGGCACCGGAGGCGCCGTTCTCACTAATCGACATAGTGAGCTGTTTGATGTCATCGGTCAAATTCGGTGCAGGACGAGGTATGCAGTGCAATCCCTCGAACGGCCACCGGGAAGAAGACGTGCGTGCCGTTTTACATTCGCCGAAGAACGAAGCGAGCAATCGCGCGATTAAGTGCGCTCCCCAAAAACCTTATTGCCTTCCTATCTCGATGCAAGAACTCGTGAAGGCAGTGGTTCCGGAGGCCTACTCTCCCACCGACCGTGCATGCGGTCGTCAGGACGAGGATGACGAACACTTGCAACAACTAACAAGAAAAGAGCTAGAGTATTATGTGTTGTGTTCTTCCCCCTCTCTCTTACATATAGGAATATATCTATATGCTGATTCACTGTGAGGAGGAGAGAGGCCAAAAGAATAATGCAAATTAATTGCCACTTAATAGACGTAATGGCCATTTGCAATTATTCCTTCGGTTACTAGTAAGTCCAACAGTATCAAAATGAGCCTTGAAATTTTGGTTTAATTGTTAGTAAAATCAATTAAATCCAACAATCCCCACCAAATTTCAAGGCACATAAAGACGCTCTCAATTTCTTGTAGTTTTGATATACCAGTGTTTCAATGGAGACCGTTAAGTTGAACATCCATCTAGAGCAAGAGTTACGCCTGTTAACAACTGAACAATGGACTATGCCTTGAATTGACAGTTTTGTGCGAAAGGTTTCACTAGAGCCCTTAGCTGATTTCTAGATTGCAGTACGCATCCCCTCAATTTGGAGCATTTAAGTCAAACTCCACGGCCTTTCATGAGTATCTAGAGACTACCCAAATCTCATAGACTGTGACCAGCAGTTGAACTCATATAGGTGTGTTCCTTATAAGATGTTCTGTAGGCCAACATCTCTGCTTAAATAATATAAGCCACTCGGACCACATTAAGATATATATACCAACCTACCATACAGTAGTAGGAGAGAGGTGCATCTCAGATAACATGGAACTTTTTAAAGGGTCTCTCCATCTCAGTTTACCACTAGCTTGTTTCATCATCCTAATTCACGGGATCTCCGATCACATAGGACAGGTTACCACTATTGTAGACTTCATGTGGGTCTCAAGCCCATCTTACTCGATGCACCATCTATCACATTACGTGATAACCCCTTTGTAAATTGATCTGTCAGATTTTTAGACGTATGGACATAATCCAATGCAATCACTCCGGAGTTTTTCAATTTTCTAACAGATTTAAGTCGCCACTTTACATGCCTAGATGATTCATGTTGTCCTTTGAACTGTTCACTTTGACGATCATCGTTTGATTGTTACAGTTCATGGAAATAGCCGGTATAGGTTTTTCAACCACCGGTAAATCCGAAAGGAGCTCACGAAGCCATTTAGCTTCAACAGTGGCGGTATCTAATGCTGTGAGTTCTGCTTTCATTGTTGACCTTGTTAAGATGGTCTGCTTGCAAGACTTCCAGGAAACAGCGCCACCTCCAAGTGTAAACACATATCCACTTGTGGCTTTAATCTCATCGGCATCAGAAATCCAATTTGCATCACTAAAACCCTCTAGTACCCTTGGATACCCGGTATAGTGAATCCCATAGGTCATCGTACCTTTTAGGTAGCGCATAACTCTCTCAAGAGCACGCTAGTGATCATCTCCCGGATTAGACACAAACCGGCTTCGTTTGCTCACAGCAAACAAGATGTCAGGCCTCGTCGCGCTAGCTAAATACATTAGCGAGCCTATAATCTGAGAGTATCTCAATTGATCCTTTGCTATTTTTCGATTTTTCCTTATAGCACGCTAGGATCATAAGGCGTAGAAGCAGGCCTGCAGTCACTAAATCCAAAGCGACTCAAAACCTTTTCTACATAGTGGGATTGTAGCAGTGTAACCCCACCATTGCCTTCTCTTAGTAGCTTGATATTAAGAATAACTCAGCCACTCCCAGATCCTTCATCTCAAAATTATTGGACAAAAAGTCCTTCTTTACATTAAGGTTGGTTCCAAAAATTAATATGTCATCGACATACAAACACAAGATCACACCTTCTCCCCCACCATAGCGATAGTACACACATTTGTCAGCTTCATTCACAACAAAGCCTGCAGATGTTAAAGTTCTGTCGAACCTCTCATGCCATTGCTTAGGCGCTTGCTTTAGGCCATACAAAGATTTCAATAATCTACACAACTTACCCTCTTGACCCTTTGCTACAAATCCATCAGGCTGATCCATATAGATCTCCTCCTCTAGCTCCCATTTAAGAAAGCTGTCTTAACGTCCATCTGATGAACGAGAAGACCATGAGAGGCTGCCAAGGAAAGTAACACTCGAATAGTAGTCAAGCGAGCGACCGGTGAATAGGTATCAAAAAAATCTTCGCCCTCTTTTTGGGTATAACCCTTGGCCACAAGCCTCGCCTTGTACTTCTCAATAGTACCATCAGGCCTAAGATTTTTTTAAACACCCATTTACATCCTACAGATTTACACCCATAAGGACGATCAACGACCTCCCAAGTTTCATTAGACATAATAGAATTCATCTCACTCTGAACTGTTTCCTTCCAAAAGTCAGCATCAAAAGATGAATATGCCTCTTCAATGGTTTTAGGAGTATCATCCACAAGGTATATAATATAGTCACCAAAAGATTTTGCAATCCTTTGTCTCTTACTCTTTCGAGTGACTATAGTATTATCCTCCTCAGGATTTTCATGGGTTTCATTATTAGTGTGTTTTATCGGCTCAAATGTCTCAGGAGATAAATTGTGTTCATGACTAGACGAGCTAGGTGCATTTTTCATTGGAAATTCTTTTTTTAAAAATGTTGCATCTCTAGACTCCATAATAGTACCATCATGCATGTCTGATACTCCCGAGTTTATAATTGAAAACCTATAACCCACGTTTTGAATAGCATAACCAAGAAAAACACAATCAACGGTTTTTGGTCCAAGCTTTCGCTTCTTGTTGATTGGTATGTTCACTTTTGCCAAACAACCCCAAGTTCGCAAATAAGAGAGATTTAATCTCTTTTTCTCCCATTCCTCGAATGGTGTAATTTCTTTGTTCTTTGTAGGAACTCTATTCAGGACATGACACGCAGTCAAAATAGCCTCACCCCACCATTCCTTAGAAAGTCCTGCTGTTTCTAACATGGTGTTAACCAAATCAGTTAGAGTGCGGTTCTTTCTTTCGGCAATCCCATTTGATTCTGGTGAGTATGATGGTGTCCTCTCATGAATAATACCATGCTCCACGCAGAATTCAGAAAATTCATTTGAGAAATACTCTCCACCGCGATTGGACCACAACCGTTTAATTTTCTTCTCAAGTTGGTTTTCTACTTCAGCTTTATAGGTCTTAAAATAATGCAACGCTTCATCTTTTGATTTTAATAAATACATGTAGCAAAATCTAGTACAATCATCTATGAACGTCATGAAATATCTTTTACCACCTTTGGTCAACTCGCCGTTCATTTCGCATGGATCGGAATGAACTAATTCTAACGGTGCCAAGTTCCTCGCCTCCACAACCTTGTGAGGCTTACGAGGTTACTTAGATTGTACGCATACATGGCATTTAGAATTTTTTACCAAATTAAATTTTAGAATTAAACTCATACTAGCCAAGCGTGTCATACAACCAAAATATATATGACAAAGTCTTGAATGCCAAACATTTGATTAAATATCATCAACCACATGGTTCATAGAATTAAAATGAGCATCAGTTAAGGACAAGCGGAACAAGCCTCGCTATCATAGCCTTTACCAACAAATGTCCCGTAGTTTGAAAGTACACATTTATTCGACTCAAACACAATTTTGAAACCATCTCTACATAGTAGAGAACCACTAACGAGATTCTTTCTTATTGAGGGGACATGCTGCACGTTCTTCAGTGGCACGGTCTTTCCCGAAGTAAGCTTCAGATTGACCGTACCAACACCATGAACAGCAGCACGTGCGCTGTTCCCCTATCAATAAGGATGAAGTCCGTCCGACCTGATAAGAAGAAAATAAGGAGATATCAGCACATACATGAATATTGGCACATGTGTCTACCCACCAATCTGGTGAATGACAAACGGAAGGAACTGTAAGTTAAAAATTACCATACCCCGATGTTCCTCCATCAGCCTCAATCATGTTTGCTGACTTTTTGGTTTTGTCCGGCTTATATTTGCGGTCCGGACACTGGCTCGCCTAGTGATCCGCACTACCGCAAACAAAGCAATTTCCTTTCTCCTTATTCTTCTTCTTCTTAAAAGTCACAGGTTTCTGTTTGAATTCTTACTTGAATTTCTTCTTATTAGAGTTGTGGGAATTTTGAGGTTTTTTCTGCACCACATGGGCGCTAGAACTCCCCTCGACAACCTTTTTGCCACGAACGTCTTTTGCTCTCACCTTCTCCTCAACATTCAACGAGCCAATGTGTCGCAACCCCGTCCGATAAAATCGTACGGTTGCTCATCCAGGATCATTCGGGGGGGCCGCTTGCCGAAACAAGTGACTTTGCAGTACAATAATTAACAAGGACTCGCATAAATGACTTGAAGATACATTAATTCAGGTTATATTACAACTGATTTCAGAAGTTTTGGAAGTGCGGAAACGTAGTTTTGATAACAAACACGTGGATTTCAGCGGAAGCAAAAAAAAAAATCTAACACTCGACGCCTCGATTAAACACCCCAGCCCGATGGTGTTTAATCTCCACGGGAGGGAGAAGCGGGGACCCACTTGAAGGTCCACTCCGAGGGCGTCTCCTCTTCCCAACCACCCTGGCCACAGTCAGCACTATTACCTGCAAAACAACAATCAACAAACCGTGAGCGACTGACGCTCAGCAAGACTTACCCGTCAATAGGCCTTCTAAGGCCGACTCCTAAAATGCTGGAATATTGGTGGCAGCCGGTAGGTATTTGCAAAAGACAGCACTACTAATGTTTTTCAGTATTTTAGTCAAGTTATCAGAATAGCTAATGTAATTTTACTAAGTGTGACAGCAACTAAGCAAGCAAGTGCAATACAACAGTTCTGGAATTTATTCTCAAACCTCCAATCACAATTCCTGCTATCACATTTTATAGTGTCGCCACGGCAGAAAGGAGCAAGTGGTACTCAATACCGTGAGGGACGGCAATTATAATTGATTTTACATCCTGCAGGAGAAACCCGAATAACACGACACGTGCGCACTCCACGAGTCGCACGTGGCCACCTTTCACTGCATCGCGACAGTGTCGGTCCGACTGCCATCTCTCCAAGGACATGGTCCTCCAGGCAACGCCCTGCGTCCCTGTACGGCCCCAAGTCTTTCCCACTAACACATACCCAAGAAACAAAAATGCGAATTCATCCACCATACTGGTCCGTTCACCCGAAAAAAGAGATGGCTGGTCGTCCAATCACTGCGCAATGAGCTACGTCGGTTTCCTGGGTCCCATATGCCAGTATGTATTCGGTACACAACTCAAACTTGACCAATGCAACCGCACCCGACACCGTGCTCAAATTTTATTCACACAATGTTGGGTCCTGACTTTCTCAAATACTCCTATAAATAATCCCCTGAGTAGTCTCCATACCACTCAAATCCCTTCGTTGCCCTATTAGTAAGCATAGCACTAACGTACTGGCTCTAACAGAACAACCCGTAGGAGATCCTACAAGTCATGCAACTAAGTTTCCACACAAGCCTCGAAACTTAATGCACAACAAAAACCTACATACACAGTGAGAAAGTAAAACTTTAAACATAGGTATGCACCGGGGCTTGCCTCGGTTCGAGGAGAAGTTAGCACAGTCGATGGCGGGGTCGGCAGCGGGGAAACCCTCCTCAGCCTCAGTGGCCGTCTGCAGCTCGGTTCCTATATGAAGATGCAAGGTAATCTTGTATTAACAGATGAGTGATGTTGCATGAATTTCTCTCTAACAAACTTTAGTGTGTTGCTTCGGTAGACGGGACTAGCTAGACTGGTCGGACGGCAAAGATTACCAGAGGGTTGTCGGTGGAAAAGAACAACAACGGAGACTGGTCGTCGGAAAAGAGATGTCGACGCGCCGCTACTGCTGAAATACTGCGGAAGAATGGGGCGGTGATTAGAGACGATAACGACGGACGATGAAACCGTCGGCAGGGCAAGGCTTACCGAGCGCACCTGAGCACGAGAGCAGCTTGCTCTGCTTCGGCCCTGCGGAGCTCTTCGGCGGTAAAGGCGGAAAGGAGTGGAGACGAGAGCAGAGAGACGAGCGCGCAGAAGAGCAAAGGAGCACGCCGAGTGAAGTGTTTCGTCTCTGGAAAAGATCAGTCTCCGTTCCTTTTGTCTCTGCAGGACACGGCGTAAGTTGGCGCGGCGGCAGCGTACTGCAGCGCATGGGCGCCGGGCGTGCGCGTCCCATCACGAAGACTTTCGGCGCGGTGGCAGCACTGCTGTGTACGGCCAGGCGCTTTTACGGTTGGGGAGATGGCCGGCAGCATTAATGGCGTGGCCGCTTCGAGCTCGGTCCGACGAGTCTGTCCGACCTCGGGGTCGAGCGAGGCGGAGCGAGAGCGGCTTGTCTGACCTCGGGGTCGAGCGAGGCGGAGCGAACGGTTTGTCCGACCTCAGGGGTCGAGCGAGGCGGAGCGGACGGCTTGTCCGACCTCGGGGTCGAGCGAAACGGAGCGAATCGGCTTGTCCGACCTCAGGGTCGAGCGAAGCGGAGAGTGATGACGACGGGTCGGGCGAGACGGAAAATAATGTCCGACCGCTGGGGGTCGGAGTCGGGCGAATCGCGAAAATCATCCGACCTCTGGGTCGGAGGTCGGGCGAAACGTAAAAGTCATCCGACCTCTGGGTGGGAGGTCGGGCGAATCGGGAAAATCATCCGACCTCTGGGTCGGAGGTCGGGCGAACCGTAAAAATCATCCGACCTCTGGGTCGGAGGTCAGCGAATCGGGCTCACAAAGCCGGGGTCGGGAAAACATGGAAGGGAAACAGGGAAGCAGCGTCCGGTTGGAGCAGGGACTCGGGCGGCGGTTTGCAATTGGGAGAACAGAGGAGACCGGACGGCGCTCGTTCCTGCTCGGAGCGGAGCAAGGCCGACGGTGCACGGGCGAAAGAAGTGAGAAGCAGAAAGACAATAAAGATTGGATTTCAAGTTAAATTTTGAATTTAAGTTCTTTTGATTAGATCCTATGATTTCATTACTTAGGGTTTTGAGATTTTTATAGAACACCATTAAGTCTTTATTGACAAGAGATTTAGCGAGAATTTAGTTCGGGATGTTACACAATGAGATCAGCAATGCTGAACTCTTGTCTCTTATGTTTTAGAGAAGTAGCAAAATCAGTCCAAGCCTGTGGCAATTTTGTAATAATGCAGCCAGCCACAAACTTATCTGGCAACACACATCTAAAATTCTCAAGTTCTTTTGCTAGCGTTTGTATTTCATGAGCTTGCTCCACTACAGAACGGTCATCAACCATTTTGTAGTCATGGAATTGCTCCATGACATACAATTCACTGCCAACATCTGAAACTCCAAATTTGGCATTAAGTGCATCCCACATATCCTTACCCGTAGGCAACCACATGTATGCATCGACAATGGTGTCCGCTAGCACGCTTATTATTGCCCCCTTGAACATGTTATCAGCCTCACGAAAAATCCGTTCCTCCTCATGAGTATACGGTCCAGCTGATCTTTATTCGACAACAAAATAGCAGCGCATAGCGATCAGCCAAAGCATACATTTGTGACGCCACCTCTTAAAATTCGTGCCGTAAAAAACGTTTGGTTTCAACGCATTCGCAAAGCTAGTAGCCGAAAAAAACCTAAAATAAGGTTTTTGGATTGTTAGATATTTAGGCAAATTATGACATATTTTAATTCTAAAATATATTAGATAAATCCTGATATTATTTTGTGATCTCGTGACAATAAAACATGTACTAGTGTTCATGTTTAAACCGCTGTTAAAAATGAACAAAAACATGAACAAGAAAAGATTGAGGATATACCCGAGGCGGGACCAGTGCCGAGGGCACCGGCGGCGCTGTTCTCGCTAATCGACATAGTGAGCTGTTCGATGTCGCCGATCAAACCCGGTGCAGGACAAGGTACACAGTGCAGTCTCTCGAACGGCCACCAGGAAGAAGACGTGCGCGCCGCTTTATGTTCGCCGAAGAATAAAGCGAGCAGTCACGCGATCAAGTGCGCTCCCCAAAAACCTTATTGCCTTCCTATCTCAATGCAAGAACTCGAGAAGGCAGGGGTTCCGGAAGCCTGCTCTCCCACCGGCCGTGCACGCGGTCGTCGGGACGAGGATGACGAACACTTGCAACAACTAACAAGAAAAGAGCTGGAGTATTATGTGTTGTGTTCTTCCCCCTCTCTTACATATAGGAATATATCTATATGCTGATTCACCGTGAGGAGGAGAGAGGCCAAAAGAATAATGCAAATTAATTGCCACTTAATAGACATAATGGGCATTTGCAATTATTCCTTCGGTTACTAGTAACTCCAACAGTATCAAAATGAGCCTTGAAATTTTGGTTTAATTGTTAGTAAAATCAATTAAATCCAACACACCAGCTACAGCTGAAGACGAACACTTCACCAGCTGGTGAAGACCATGTGCTTAGCAGCACGGCTGCTGTGAGGGACACGCACCTCTCAGACCCCAACACTACTGAACCATAGAACAAATCCACTGAAGAAATCAAATCCTACTAGCTAGGTACAAGACGATCGGATGGAGAAGCAAGTGTTGTGATAATGCTATAGACGTCACTCGCGGCAAAGCCCCTGGCTCCGAACTGGTTGATGACCGACTCCATCGAGTACTGATAGCCCCTCCCTCCGCAGCTACGATGACGTGCATTGTTGTACCTTCCTCCTGTTGGATGTGTTGGATCTTGTCTAAGAGGAAGGAGTGCTGGTTGGGCTCTCACGAGACAAACACGCCATGGTTTTATTGATGCTTGTGTGTCAGCTAGCTGTCTCATGAATACTTCACCAGAGATGGTGAACACCAGATGCTTAGTTTCACGGCTGCTGGTGAATACTCTTGGACCCCAAGACTCGTTCAATTTTCCTTTTTCACTTGGTGTTATTTATTCGAAATAGGTTTTAGGTTTTTCCTACAACAAAATTCGTAAAATCTCAGTGCCAAATAGCTATGATATGAAAAGTATATTTGGGTATGTAATAGCTGAAAACAAATTCTACATGTGCAACATAAGAGAGCAGACCCAGGTATTCTTTGAAGAGTTTGAGCGGTACAATTAAATATCTATTATTTTATGTTGATCAAATGCTTCGTGGCGTTGGTCAAAATCATATTGGTTATACAAGAAATCCACAATTTCTAATTAATGTCCATGGTACATGTCATCCAACTTCAGTAATATTTAAAAGCGAAAAAGCAAAGTAATATGATCGTAACATAAAAGTAGTTGCATTAATGGGTAATTTGTAAGCATATGGGTAGGAGAATGTATAGAGTGGTTAAGAATGTCCCGCCAAACACACACACGCACACACACAGAGAGAAAAAGCGAAGAGGAAGCTATAAAGGTTTAGATAGCCAAACATAGTATTAGAGACGTCTTTTGCTCCTTGTGGCGGACGCAGGACTACTGGATTCTCCCATTTTCAGTTTGCTTCTTGTAGAATTGCTGGGATGTGAGGTGCCCCCTCCTTTGTCTTCTCTTTTGTAGAAATCAACAGCACCCTGCTTTCCTCTTGCCTTGATTGCTGTAGCCGCAGCTCCTCTCTTGCTTCAAAAACCTTGGAAGTCATGAGAGGGAAGAAAAATAAAAATGCAGCAAATAGATCTTCATTGGAATTTGGAAAATAGCTAGAGAGCCAAGTCATTATTCAATATCAGACAAGAAATTTTCTCAAGTAACTAAAGGTACTCATAATGGCAATATCATATGTTTCATCTTTCAAGGTCACATTCTATTTCATATAAGTCATTTAACCATTAACATCAAAAAAAATTATTTAATCATATGTGTGACCAGTTTGTTCATTATGCCATGGCAGGCAGGATGGTTTTATGGGGGGTTTCACTTGACAGTGGTCATCACATTTTTGACATTTCTGTTTGAGGAACAGAATGAGAAGAATTTGATGGAAACAAAAATCTTTTACATTGTAATGTTCTTCCAGCCTCTCTAGTCTGTCTCAGCCCTAATTAAGTTGACAAGCAAATGCTTCTGAATACTAAAATGCTATGACAATCCTAATCACCTAATATATACATGAATTACATGTAATGTTGACAAGCACTTACATATGAGGATTGACTTTCTGAGGTTGAAAGGAGGCCATTTACTAAAGCTTAAGATGCAGCAAATAACAACGAACGGAAAACAGACAACGGAAAATCCATTTCACCCCATCAATCATAAAGAATATCTACTTTTATCCACCAATTACAAACCCATTAGTCTAAATTCTCGAGAGCATTTGTTTTTCCTCCTAGTGGTTTTGGAGTGTTTTTGTGCTACGTGGAGTAGGTAGTGGGCCACACCTATCCACTACTACAAAAACCATCAAATATACCCTTTCATCGATGCCGCATATTTCCAAACCGGTATAAATATATTTTCAATACCGGTTCCAAAGGTCCTGCCGCAAATCAATAATTGAGCCTGTAGAACCGGTACTGAAAACGGGCTATCAGTACCGGTTCACAACAAGAACCGGCACTGAAAGTGCCGAAAAGTATCAATACCGGTTCTTACAAGAACCGGCACTGATATCTTATCTTCAGTACCGGTTTCTATTATGAACCGGTATAGATAATGTACAGAGTATATAAACGGTGCTTCTTCCTCCTCCAAACCGAGGAGGTCATTGCTGGTCGGGGACAGGAGCTAGCTACATTGTTGCGGGTGGATAATTCAAAATTCGGAAGAAATCAACCTATCTAAAGCTGTCTACGGTTAGTGAAGCGCTCTTCCTGCTTATTTCAATGACTTTTGCTCTCTGAGCTTAGCACCCGGTTTTAAAATCTACGGTTAGTGGATTGAGCTCTCTACTCTTAGTGCTTGCTCTGTACTCTCTAAGATTACTTACATTGGAAGATTGATCTATATTACTTTCTAAGATTGCTCATCAATTGAAGATTGCTTTATCTCAATATTGCTCAAGTTGACTGAATGGGTAGTCTCTAATTTTTTATTAATATATATATGTCCTTCATGCATATTTTTGCTGTTCAACTTTTAGCTCGATCTTTTGCACTGTGGCCCTGATAAAATAAGGCTACAAAGGCTATAGTTGTTCAACTTTGTAATTTCAACTTATAGCTGTTCAACATTGCTGTTCAACTTTTAGCTCGATCTTATGTAATTTTCACGATGAATAATTGATCAATTATATATATGTATATGTATATATATAATTAATTTTTTTATGATGCTAATAATTCTAATGTACCAGATGGATCGATCGTGGATGTATGATGGTAGCACTCTTACTAAATGCTCCCTCGTTGGATTGGAAACTTTTTTGAAAGCCGCCACAACATACAAGAAGCCAAAAAACAAGTCTGACATTCATTATATATGTTGTCCGTGTCGTGATTGTAAAAACTTGAAGAAGTTTTCAGATATAGAAGAGATTCGTACACACTTGATTACAAGGGGTTTTATGTATGGATATTTATGTTGGACTAAACATGGTGAAGTTGAGGAGGATTTGCAAGCGAATAATCCTACTACATATTGGTCAGACATGGATAGCGAGTATGTGACAGTAGAGAGGTAAAATGATGTTGATGACCTAGATGAAACGTTGCACAATGATGTTGATGTCCTAGATGAAACGTTGCACAATGATGTTGATGACCTTGATGAAATGTTGCGTAATGGGAGGATGATTTCTCTAGTGAAAGTGAATATCAAAAGCTCTTAAAAATGAAAGAAGACTATGAGACACCCATGTACTTGGGTTGCAAGAAAGAATACAACAAGTTGCATGTTGATCTCGCTGCAAATGAAGCTAATCAAGAGTTGGTCCGATAAAAGTTTTCTGTATTATTACAATTTTTGAAGGATTTCCTTCCTACCAATGTTATGCCTCAAAACACATATCAAGCTAAGAAGATTGTTTGTCCATTAGGACTGGAAATGGAAAAAATAAATGCATGTCGGAATGACTGCATGTTATTTCGCAAAGATGATGCAAATTTGGAGGAATGTCGTGTTTGTGGTTCATCACGCTACAAGTCCAACAGTGAACATATTGATGGAGATGATATGGGTGAGAACAATAGGGCTAAAAGAACACCTGCTAAAGTTGCTTGGTATTTTTCAATAATACCTCGTCTAAAGCGGTTATTTGCTAACAAAGCAAATGCTGAGTTGATGCAATGGCACGAGAAAGGGCGCAAGAAAGATGGAAAGCTTCGACACCCGGCTGATGGAATTCAATGGAGGAACTTTGACAACAAATACAAGAACTTTAAAGCTGAATTAAGGAATATTAGATTGGGGTTGAATACAGATGGGATGAATCCATCTGGAGACACAGGACACACACATAGTACTTGGTCTGTGACACTATGTATCTACAATCTTCCATCATGGCTGTGTATGAAGCGTAAGTTTTATGATGCCTTTGCTGATAAGCGGACTGACTCAAGTCAGTAATGACATTGATGTATATCTAAAACCATTGGTTGATGATCTTCTTGTACTATGGAACGATGGTGTACGAGTATGGGATGAGTACAAAAAAGAGACTTTTACTCTATATGCTATGCTTTTTGTAACGATCCAAGATTTGCCGGCTCTTGGTAGCATATCAGGACAGCTCACAAAAGGATACAATGGGTGCATATGGTGTATGGATGAAACTGGTGGCATATGGTTAAAAAACTGTAAGAAAGTGGTATACATGAGTCATCGTAGGTTTCTACGTGCAGATCACCCATATAGAAGAAATAGAACAGCTTTTGATGGCACAGTCGAGAATCGTCAAGCTCCTAAGGTTCGTGATGGGAAACAAGTATTCAAGATGGTACAAAATCTGAAGGTTGTCCTTGGAAAGGGAAAAGGAAGTACAAAGGCTCCACCTGATAGTTTGTTCAAAAAGAGATCAATATTTTGGAACCTTCCGTATTGGAAAGACTTAATGGTCCGTCATGCAATTGATGTCATGCACGTGGAGAAGAACGTATGTGAGGCAGTGGTTGGTACCTTGCTTAACATATCTGGCAAGACAAAAGACACACTGAAAGCACGTTTGGACCTAGAGGATATGAAACTCAGAAAGGATCTCCATCATACAGTCCTCGAAAATTGGTCAAAGAAACTTTCAACAGCTTGCTAACCCTCAGTAAACAAGAAAAGATGAGCCTATGCGGTTCCTTGCATGGGATAAAAGTTCCAACTGGTTACTCTGCCAATGTCAAAAGACTGGTGAACATGAATACACTGAAGTTCCGCTTCAAGAAGTCCCATGATTGTCACATGATGATGGTTCAACTACTGGCTGTTGCAATTAGAGGTATTCTACCAGACAAGGTCCGAGACACAATAATAAAACTTTGCTTATTTTTCAATGCAATCTCTCAAAAAGTCATTGATCCGAGGAAGCTAACAAAGTTACAGGACGATTTGATCAACACTATATGCAACCTCGAGACTATTTTTCCTCCTTTCTTTTTTGACTCAATGCCACATCTTCTCACGCACATTGTTCATGAGATGAAATACCTTGGTCCTGTGTTTTTGCATCAGATGTATCCGTTTGAAAGATTCATGACGGTTCTCAAAAAGTATGTTCGTAAACGAGGTCGTCCAGAAGGTTCCATGGCACAAGGCTGGGCAACAGAGGAAGTTATTGAGTTTGCTATTGACTATATGGATTTAAAATCAATTGGTTTGCCGATATCAAGACATGAGGGGCGACTAAAAGGGAAAGGAACACGAGGACACAAAACAATCAATGTCAACGACTATGTTTCATTCATCCAAGCACATTTTTGCATTCTTCAACAGTCCGTAGTGGTGGGCCCATATGTCAACAAGCACGTACAAATGCTACGGACCAAAAATCCAAAAAAGTCAGAGGACTGGATTGCAAAGGAACACAAAGATAATTTCGGCACTTGCTGCGATTACATATGATGGAAATAGTTCACAACGATGAAAAGAGTGCAGATGAGGTACTATTGGAAATGCTAGCTAACGGGCCGTCAACTACGATCCATACGTATCAAGCTTATGACATTAACGGCTATACATTTTACACAAGGACGCAAGACACCAAAAGCTGTAACCAAAATAGCGGTGTTCGCATTGATGCCTATGATTGTGATGGGAAAAAGGAGACCTACTATGGCTTCATAGACGAGATATGGGAACTTCAGTATGGAGAAAAATTAAAGGTCCCTCTGTTTCGTTGTCAATGGGTTGTACTACCACATGGACTAAAGATCGACAAGTACGGTATGACAATCATCGATTTCAAATTTGTCGGCTATAGAAACAACCATTTGTGCTTGCCAAAGATGTCACACAGGTCTTTATGTTAAGGATCCAAATCCTTGTAACAAAGAGGAGCGCCATATCGTTCTACAAGGAAAAAGAAATATTGTTGGTGTTGAGGATGTTATCGATGAGGAAGACTACAATCAATTCGATGACCTACCTCCATTCGGAGAGGATATCGTCCTCCCCCTCATTGACGACAGTGAGGAACCTACCTACATACGTCGTGATCATGACGAAGCTATCAAAACAAGTTTTCATGTAATATTTAACTAACTATTATACTACTTGTATCCAAAATTAATACCAGACAAGTAGGGCACTCCCCTGCTTTTATCTTAAAACAAATTACTTCTCATATCATGCATGGTACTGTTGTAACAATTTTAACGTAGCGGTTCTTTCAAAAAATTATTCAACATTTACAGAGATTTTATTAAGTAATTAATTAGCTTCAAGTATTCAGTGAGGAGATAGTCATATTTAAAAAAAATAAAGAGAGGAGAGCTTTTTTCCTTTTACAAAAATTTAAAATTCCACTATCAATACCGGTTCCAATTTAGAACCGACATTGATGAAGTATCAATGTCGGTTGCACCTCGAACTGATACGGGGGAGTATCAATGCCGGTTCCACTTTGGAACCGGCACTGATACTTCTTTATCAATGCCGGTTCCATTATTGAACCGGCATTGATATTCCTCTATCAATGCCCGTTCTGTTGGGGAACCGGCATTGATAGTGTAGTATCAGTGTCAATTCTTAGTGGAGCCGGTATTCGTAGTGAAGTATCAGTGTTGGTTTGTTACGAACCGGCATTGATGCTGTGTTTTCATCAAAAGTTATAAGACCCGCCCGCGCCCGTTCCTCACTTTCACCAAAACAAAGTCGATCACTTTGCGCCTCTTCCTGTTCCTGCCGACAACCCTGCTGCTGTCACCCGCCGCCGTCGACGATCCCGCTCGCGGCCGCCTCCGACGCTCCCGCTCTCGTCCGCCGCCTTTGCCGCACACGCCGCCGCCTCTATCACCCGCGCAGCCGCCGGCCCTGCCACCTCTGCCGCTCGCGTCCGCTGTCCCTGCTGCGCACTCTCGGCCGCCGGCGACCCTACGGCTCTCTCCCACCGCCGCCAGACGCTAACGCTCGCGGCCGCCGCCTCTGCCGGTGAGATTTCTTTTTTTACCAGCACATTGGGATAAGGAGGTCCCGATCGTTGGGACAAGGTCATCGGGCGTTTATGAGTCAATTTCGATCATTTTGAGCCCTTGTTTCACTACAGTGTATACTTGGACCAGATGCAAAGCTGTTGCCTTGTGACCATGAGCTTTTAGGTTTCAGTACAAAGTTTGGATTACTTTTAGGTTCAATTGTGATGAATGGGATGATTGATTACTTTTAGGTTGTATTTAAGCAATGCTTCAGCAGAAATCCATTCTAAAACCTCATTCATAGCACATGCTGCAACAGGGGGCTTATAGCCTGGAAGAACAATAATGGACGCCTGAAAATTAAAAAGCATTGCTTAAATACAACCATTTTTTTGTGCTTGTCGATTTTAAATTTGTGGTCATTAACACAAGTCATGTACCAAGTTATATTGTACTAACACCTGATTGTTGGTACAAAAATGGGAGGGAAGCAACATGAAAACAGTACAAAAGCTTTGTGAAGTATAGTGCTTGTAGTGTCATGGATATAGCCTTGTGAAGTATAGTGCTTGTGAAGTCCTGGATATAGCCTTGTCAAGTCCTCGATGCAAGTCCTTGTAGTATAGATTACCTCACAAACCTTTTAGTCCTCGATGTAAGTCCTCGATGTAAGTCCTTGTAGTATAGTCCACGGTTGGTAGTATAGTGCTTTGTGGCATGTCCTGTTGTTAAGTTGCTCATACAAAATTAATGGTTCATACTTTTCTATATAAATAAACAAACTCATGTTTCATTTGTTGTAGGAATGCCACGTAAAACACGAGTACCCCAACCCATCGAGGGTCCAGATCATGAGCTACATGAAGTCACTGGGGATGATCGGATGGATAGGCCAAGTCAGCACCCCTTGCAACATATTGAAGCGCCAGATGGAGAGTATAGTGATGAGGATGTACATGGAAGCCCAAGTGATTACCTCAACTTCGAGCAAGGTGCAATTGCAAATGAAGATGGTGATGGAGAGGATCAGGGGGGAAGAGGACGTGATGGTGATGAAGAGGGTCATCACAATGAGAGCCTAACCACACAAATCAAGCGTGGGCGTGGTCCGAGCAAACTCCCTGATGGGCATTTTTACCATCACACATGTCCACCAAAACGGGGAACCCCTTGAACCTAAGCGTGCGGCAACTATATGGAAGACAACAATTGGAAAGCTCGTAAGAGACCATGTGGCCATAACTTATCGATTTTGGAGGAAAGATGCAAGTGTCGATAAGTATGCAGTGCCCAATAGTGTTAAAGAGTTTCTATGGCAACAGCTGATGGATAAGTTTGAGTTCCCGACTGGATGTGACATGGAGGTAGTGAAGCAGAGGGCCCTTTCCTCATGTGCCCTTTCTTTCAAAACATTTAAGGGTACATTATATAGAAAATTTCACTTGCAAGGTCTCACACCAGACTGGAATCAATATCCAGCAGTGAAACCTTTTTGGAATGCATTCATAAAGTATAAGGATTCGGCTGAACCAATGGTTGATGAATTTTTGTTTGATGAAAGCACGCAAACACGGAATTTCCATAGCTGGTACATGGAATAAGCAAAAGATAGTAGAGAGATGTTTGCATTTCGATACAGACACAAAGATTTTTTACATGGTGATGGTGAGGAGTATGTCTTTTGGGATGAAGTGTATCAATTATTGCAAGGAGACGCTCTTGGAGCTCAACTCATCTGTTTGTGGGCATTGTAAGTCACGTCTTTATCTAGTTCTGAGCATATTTTGATGCATCTACCTAATCTTAATTATTTTGGTTTTTTATAGAATAATTTTAAAAATGTGTGAGGACAAGAAAATCGAAGATACTGCTATAATGGACCCATTGCGTGTCAACGAAACCATGGTATCTTCTCAGCCGAAAGAGACAGAGGAATACATATTCGGCTTTCTCTTGACATCACAAAACAAAAACAAAATTTTACTACCTTACAATTTTGGGTATGTGTTCATCACTTATGAATAATTGTTATATACACACTTCACTTTGTTTATTACTTATGAATAACCATTTGTTATGATTCTTTTGTCTTTTTGTAGTTTCCATTGGGCCCTTTTTTCGATTGACATAGCGAATAGCAAGGTCATTGTCAGTGACTCCAAAAGGAGACCACAAACAGATTGGAAGAGTCTCAAAGATGTCTTACAAAGGTAAATTCATTATTTTTTTTATTTGTTATATCATGAACACTAATTATAACTTTTAAGAATATATGTATAGGGTGTATCACAGATATGTTAAGGCTAATGGGAGGTACCTTCCATTCACAAAAGATCTCCAATTGAAAATTAACTTGAATTATAGGAGACAACCTGATGGAAACAATCAGTGTGGCTTCTATGTATGTCTCAATATGATTGAACCCGTTAAAGAAGCTATATATTCGTCCATCCATCCGAAGGACTATGCAAACTTCACAGTTGACGTAAGACAAACATCATGTTTAAACAACTTTCAATTTGCACATGTGAAAAGTGATTGACTTTGATTACTGAAATTGCAGGTAAATGATCAAACCGAAGGAATCTCACCACAAAGAATTCTAGCAGTTCAGGAACAACTTCTAGGATTTATCAATCAACATGTCATTTCAGATTCCGGTGTCTTTCATGTGTCCACAAATGGCCAACAACAATCAAAATCTATGTCACAGTCTTCTAAAAGATCTACACCAGCATCTTCAAAATACAAGAACCGTATTTAAGTTGCATCACTTAGTTAAAAAAAGGTTGTGAGGCCTATGTTGTGTGAGAGTTTTTGTTGCTCCTGGTATTTGTATGTAAGACTTTGTATATAGTACATGTGTTTATCAAAAAATATTTCTGAGATTTATAGCTGCTACTAATTTCTGTGACTACTATCTATGTTTATGTTATGATGATGATACTTTCAGATGTCAATAGTGATGCTACTACTAATTTGAATTTTTAACTTTTAACATGGAACAAATCATCAATACCGGTTCTTAACAACAACAGGCACTAATAGACTAGTTATCAGTGTCTGTCGTCGTTATGACCGGTACTGATGTTTAACTATCAGTACCGGTCCACAACTGGAATCGGTACTGATAGTTGAACATCAGTACCGGTTCGTACCTGGAACCGGTACTGATAGTTATTTATCAGTACCGGTTCACAACGTGAACCGATATTGATAATTTGAGTTCCAGTAACGGTTCATATTGTGAACCGATATTGATGATCTGCTTATCAGTATCGGTTGTATACCGGCATAGATAAGTCAATATTATCAGTATCGACATATTGCTGACGACCCAAAAACAGGTATTGATGAAAGTTATGAACCGGTAGTAATGAGTCTTTTTGTAGCAGTGTATCATGTGCCAAAATAATCATTTCGTTTTCTATTTCTTTTTGTTTTCCACACTACTTCCTACTCGTGATATAACAACAACAATATCCCTACCAGCAACCATGCCTCGCCTCCGTACTGGCATGCTATGATACAATAATATATCGAGAAAGGTACATAGATAGTAAGAAGGAGCGCAAATCACCTATTGGTTCTGCTCTACTTCACCGCTGCCATCTCCAATTATATCTTGCACAAGATGGTACGAGGCTTCCTCCAGTATGGGCCGTGACCCATTCACCTAACAGCCGTAAACACTGACCAAACGAACTCTATTACACACACACACACACACACACAAACACATACACATACACATACACATTACATACACATACAGGAAGCCATGACAGTTTACAGAAGTGAGATGGCATAGCCCGATTTCTGAATGACGGGCAGATCTCTATTTTTCCTATAATAATGATGTAATGATTGGGCTATCTTCATGATACTTCTGGGAAGTGATGGGCTACAGCTCAGGTGAGATGACGACAGGTAGAGAGCAGGTAACGGTCACACTTTGCCTCGCTCTGGCTGCTGCGAGGTACTGCATGCTCCTTCATCCATTTCTTTCCTTTGTTTATTTTATTGATGTTTCTGAACACTATATCTTCTATTTTCCTGCAAGTGCCTTCTCGGTGTCGGCTCTATATATCTGTGGTGCCAAAAGTTGTGTTCAGGAAGTAGCTTTCTGCACTGCAGAATATAGGGGGCTTCATAGTTTTTTGCATAGTTTACAATTGAGTATTAATGTTGATCTAAGGTTTCATTGACTATAGTAATGTTATATGATCCATGTCATCTAAGTTTGATAATATTTTAAACTGATAACAATAAGTTATATGATCACATTCAAGTTATTTCCATACAAAAGGTCAATGGGAGGGAGGGAAGTGTGGGGAGACAATGTTCTATGCAAATTTATTTGAATCAAATTAAGCATTACTACAACGAGGCCTATTAGCAACACGGGCTATAAGACCCTTTAGAATCAAGCAAGCCACCTGCTTCCCTTACAAATTACGAGCGGTATCAGAATCGGCAACCACACAGCAGACGTGACCGATCAATCAATTATCGGTCGAGTTCAGAGCAAAGTAGGCTTTGCTAAACAGCAAAACCTGAACTTCCAGTTTGGAAAACCAGAGGTTCCGGTTTCTCCCAGAAGATGACAATCTCTCCAAAGCAAGAATGGCGCCGCAAAACGAAACCAAGCTGAACATGGAAGTTCTAATAAGGGTGAGTCCTAGAGAACATCTAATCCACTCAATCCTGATAGAAACCTATTGGGATCAGGCACACTACCTAATCTATTCGATCCTAATAGGGCTCAAGTCAGTGTGCCCAATCGTAATAGGGATATGATAGGGATCATGCGGCTGACAAAAATCTGCCCACTACCAAACAAAAGCTATCATGATCAATTTGTGTCAGCGGGGGTGCTGATCTAATTTGGTGCCTGATAATGTTATAAAGTATTTCTAATTTGATGCCAATTTTGAATTCTAATTATTCAGAATTCAAATTCAACTTACTCAACAACATATATTGTGCTGTCGTTCTGCAATCAAAAATGGAGGAATGCATTGCTTGTCGATGCTCTTTCCTTGTTAAGAACATAAACTTAGTGTGGCCATATCATGGGACCGTGCCCTGCTTGTCAAGAAGATCGATCCAATGGTTGGCACACATGGAATAAATCTGACGCGGACCCGCCCCAGAAACTCAGTCCGGGACGGATCCCGCATCTTGCCAGGACCCTGTTGGGCAATGCTCGGCGAAGCGAGCATACACATGGTACAACACAGGCAGAATAAACAGCAATTTCTTACAGGAAGAGAGAATTTTAATACATAATAATTCCATAAATTAAAATTAAGTCTTACATCAGAGTATGAACAGAGTTTTTGAAATCACGAAAATGCAGCAGAAGACATTAAACAGGGTACAGACTCCGACTCTCATAATTAAGCAAAAGTACGGGCCTCGCCCAGTGGCGCCATACTACTAGCCACATAACATTTACTGCGGCGAATTGCAACTTTCCCACTGAAGGTTCCCGAACTCCGGACGAGGCTCTTCCCACTGGTAACTATCATCCTGGGTAAACGTGTCGGCGTCTGAAAACCACGTATTCACAAAACGTGAGCTTCTAAAAAGCTCAACAAGACTGATCCGTCAAATTGGCTATCTACAGCCGACACCTAGACATGCTGGCTGACTCGGGGTAGGTTACTTTGCCGAAGGACTCGCATTACCTAAGCTATTCTGATCAAGTTTTAGCTCAGGTTAAGTGATTAGAAATCAAAACTTTAGTTTGTACTGATCTAATCAATCATAATTGAAACGACAGATCATAATATTCATCACCAAGTTATTCCTCATCAATCTCATTGTTTACTTCTAAACATAAGTGACAGAGAGGTCAAGCAAACTCATTGACTGAGAGCGATAGCGGTTCGAAACGATTTACACCTTCAGGGATAACCTAATCATATGACACGTGCGAGTCCCAGACCGTATGTGCAACCGTTCGCACCAGGTCCTGCAAAGTCAATTCCCTCCTACGCCTGCCTTAGCAGTGCCGCATCCCACCAGAACACACGTCCCAGATGGTTTCTATGGAGTTCCCACAACTGCCCACCCCAGATCGCCTCCGAATCAGACACCGTAGGGTAGGTTCGACTTAGCAATCACTAGGCTACGTAGGGTTACTGGGCCTCACTATACCCAGATATGATCAGTACATTCAATACTTGACGCAACTGTGCCACCCAGATCAGACAAGACTACGCTCACCCTGGACCCAGTCCAGTCGCCAACCTACTTGTACCATGCCTAACTCTCCAGATTTTATCTTTCCTTAATCATCCATAGTCATGTGTCATGTTTCATGTGGTAGTTTCAAACAAACTCTAGCAGTCGCGAGCAGCGTCCACTCTGCTCGACTTCTACCACTAGGTACAACTAAGCATAGCATACTAATAATGGTTACCTATACCAAGTACCGTCAGGGTTTCCTATGGGACACAGATGCAACTTGGGTTTCAATCAATTCCTGAAAACCTAATGTCAGTCACGACACATAGTTATAAAAGGAAAATGTTAAAACGGGTTGTGCACCAGGGCTTGCCTTGGTCTCCGGGGTGGGTAGGGCTGAAAACGGGACGGGAAAATCCCGTCCGTCCGGCAACCGTATCCCGATTTTTTTCGTTCGTTTTCGTATTACTCGGACTTGTACGGAAACGGGACGGAAACGGGGTGCATAAACGGGATACGGGAACAGAAACGGTTTGGCGTTTTTCCGTCAGTTTTAACGGAATCCCGTTTTTTATCGGGATGATCCCGCATTTCTATTCGGGATAGTATTCGGAAATGAGCCCAATCCAACAACTAAGTCCAGCGGTCCAGCCCACAATTCGATAATAACCCTAGCATATATAAGCCTGCACTATCTCTCTCTAACTCTCACTCTCTGACTCTGCTTCGCCAGCTCCAGCCGCCACCGCTGGCCGGCGGCCGCCGTGCCGCCTAATCCATCCGTCGCCACCGCCAGTCCGCCCGCCGGCCTGCCATCTATTCCGCCGCGTCGTCCCCGGCACCGGTGCCCCCCCGACCTCCGTCCTCTGCCCTCCGGCTTGCGGCCCCCATCCACTTCCCTCCCGGGCGACGCACGCCAGGCGGCCAGGGTCAGGTCGCTCGGCGGCCTGACTTCTCCACGCCGTGAGGATGGCGCCAACCTCCCTCGAACGGGAGGCGAGTTCAGGTGTGGGCCGGGCTGCTTGGTTGCTCTTTGGGAACAATGCACCGTCGACCAACAGAGCGAGAATCTCAGATCGTTCTGTTTCTCAAGGTAAATCTCATCTCTCTACTACTACCATATATATTCATTGCTCTAGCTTAGTGCCATGGGTTGAACTTGAATCATATTGTCCTCCGATTGTTGATTAGGGTGTAAGAGAAAAGCCAGTCAAGCTGCCACTGCTAGAGCTGAGACAATTTTGATCCCGGATGGTGATGACCCAGGTCGTACTGATGCTGCTCGTGCTGAAAATGCAAGTTTACAAGGCCAACAGCAAGATGATGCCGACGGTGATGGTAATGCTGATGATGTTATTGTCATTGAGGAGGAATGTCCAACTGGAAAGAGGAAAAAGAGATGCACCTCTGACGTCTGGCAATATTTCACCAAGAAGGAGGAGATAGTAGAGGTTGATGGGAAGCAATATGTTCAGCTATGGGCGCACTGTAACTTCCCTAAATGCAGGACCAAGTATAGAGCAGAGAGCACCCAGGGAACAACAGGATTTAGGAACCATTTGAAGTCAGCCCATAGAATACTGAAAGGGCAGCAGGAACTGAAAACTGAAAGGGTTCATGGCAAAGATATATCAATGGTGCAGCCCTACACGTATGATCCAGAAGTAAGTTTGAAGAAGTTTTATTTGGCAATTGTCATGCATGAGTATCCTTTTAACATTGTAGAGCATGACTACTTTGTTGACTTCATCAAGTCTTTGCGTCCACATTTTCAAATCAAGTCACGAATCACTGTTAAGAAAGATATTATGGACATCTTTATGGCAGAAAAGGATAAACTGTATTTGTATTTGAAATCTGTTAAGTCTCGATTTAGTGCTACAATGGATATGTGGACCTCTTGTCAAAATAAATCATATATGTGTGTCACTATCCATTGGGTAGATAAGGAGTGGCGTATTCAGAAAAGAATCATTGGCTTCTTTCATGTTGGTGGACGACATACTGGACAGAAGTTGTCACAAACCTTCTCAGAAGTCATGGTTAAGTGGTATATTGAAAAGAAGTTGTTTTCCTTAACTTTGGACAACGCTAGTGCAAATGAAGTGGCTGTCAAAGATGTTGTTGCTGATCTAAAAGAAAGTAATGGTAATCTGGTTTGTGATGGCATCTTCTTCCATGTGAGGTGTGCTTGTCACATACTCAATTTGGTTGCCAGGGATGGCTTGAGTGTAATTTCACACACAGTGGCCAAGATTAAAGCAGTTGTGCTAGCTGTAAAAAGCTCTCCTTTGCAGTGGGAAGAACTAATGAAACGTGCTAGTGAGTGTGGGCTAGATACAACAAAAGGTCTCTCACTTGATGTTTCGACCAGGTGGAATTCAACCTTTCTGATGTTGAGAGATGCGTTGTATTACATGCCAGCTTTTTTGAGGCTCAAGTCCTCGGATCGCCGTAGGTATGACCACATCTGTCCAAGTTCTCCTGAGTGGAGTATGGCATTAACTCTTTTCCAATGTCTGAAAAAATTTTATGACCTCACCGAGCTGCTCTCTGGTACTTCTTATCCCACTGCAAATTTGTTTTATAGAGGCTTCTGTGAGATAAAAGAGCTTATTGATAAATGGTGTGTTAGTGAAGATTTAACAATTAGAGATATGGCTGTTGCAATGAGTGCCAAATTTGAGAAATATTGGACAAAGTCTAGTACTGCTCTAGCTGTTGCATGCTTCCTGGACCCTCGGTACAAGAAAAGGCTGATAGAATTCTACATGAAAAAATTTTATGGTGATCTGTACCAAGTGCAGCTAGAAGAGTTTCTAAGTGTCATGAAGAAATTGTATCAGTTTTATGCTAGTTTATCACCTACAACTCCAAAGAACAGGAGTGATGCAGCAGGACCTAATAGCACAGATGACTTTTTGGTGGAGAATCGAAATGAGGAACTTGAAAGCTTCTTGTATGATGCAGATGCCCATGATCTAGATGACTTAAATGAACTGGAGAAGTACATGGCAGAGCCTCTACTAAAGCATAGCGGTCAGTTTGATATTTTATCTTGGTGGAGGGGCAAGACAAAAGAGTATCCTATTCTCACACAAATTGCTCGAGATGTCATGGCAATACAAGTGTCAACAGTTGCTTCTGAGTCTGCCTTTAGTGCTGGTGGTCGTGTCATTGATCCTTTTCGCAGCAGTCTTAGTCCTGAGACAGTTGAAGCTTTGATTTGCACCAAGGATTGGATAAGTGCTGAAAGAAAAGGTAATTTTTAAATTTTGTTCTGCTGAATTACTTTTCTATGCTCGTGTGTCTCACTTTGTCGTTATCTTTTCAAGATGCTAAGAAACTTCCATCGTTGATGACTGATCTTGAGTTCCTGGAGGCCGTGGCTTCTGTAATGAAGGAGGATGTGGTATGTTACACTTGTTTTTTTCCTGAATTGTTACATATGCACTACTAGAAAATTGTTACATAGCACCTTTGTTTGCTGCTGAATCATCACGTTTTGGGTGCATCCTAAATTGTAGAACGAAGAAGATGAAGCAATGAGTGACCAATTGGAGGAGGATAGTGACCCTGATGCCATGGATGACTATGGGGAGTTGTAGACAGGCACTGGACATGACTGGGATGTAATGACGTTGGGAGACCTTATTATTTTGTTTTATGAGCTTATGTTAACTTAAAACACTTATGTGTGTCACAGTGTCAGTTGTATGTTACCTACTTACCTTTGTTGAGACTTATGTGTACTGAAAGACTTGTTGATTGGCACCGACTTAATTACCGGGTACCGACCCATACCGGTATATTTTAATGTGGTTGTTGTCCGTGCTATGAGTGGTTGTCTGCTTGACTGTTGATGTATATGTTAATGTGTTATTATGTCGAATCATTGTTTCCGACTTAATTACCGGGTACCGACCGATACCGGTATATTTCCGTTCCGATAAGTTCGTTTTCGGACATCCGTATCTATCCCGACCGTTTTCGTTATCGGCTTTTCCGTTTCCGTTTCCGTCTGATGATCAATATGTGGAAACGGAAACGGTAACGGGTTTTTCCGACCGTTTCCGACCGTTTTCAGCCCTAGGGGTGGGTGATGACGACTTCTTCGGGGATCGAAGACTCGGGATCGACAGCTACCTCGTGCGCTTCGGTATCTACATGATGCAACATGAATAAGAGGAATTACGATTAAATACTGTAATATCATGTTTTCATCATAGATTACTATGGTGTTTTCATTATTCCACTTAGGGTTTTAGGGTTAACCCGAATAATTCGACTTCGGCATTTTATTTAAGCATTTAATTCTATTGAGTGTGGGCCTAAGGAAAACTTCACATTTTTACCAGGAGACTATTTTTAGTTAACAGTGCTCTCTGACGTATGAATTTTGTAAGTTTGGTTGAGGTCAAGTTGAATTTTCTGGATTTTACAAATATTCAGCAAATTCCTGTTATTTAAAATTATAAAATCAGAAACAAATATTAAAACTTAGGGTAAAATCATGATATTTGATGTAGACACCAGTGAGAATCAAATCTAAAGTTTTCACTAAGGGTTTGGGTTTTTGGATGACTTTCATAATGTATTTTGGAAATTAACAAATTAAATTGGCAGTTTAGAGTATATTTAGTGACAAGCATATAACTTTGTTCAAGTTAAATCCTGATAAAATTATAGAAGGTGCACACCACCATGATACACTAATGGTTCAATTTTCAACCCTAGAACATCTCTGCAACTCCATCTTAAATTCAAAAATAGAAAGGATTAATCTATTTATTGAGGATGTTCCATGAACCTTTTTGAAAAAGTGTTTCAGCATTAATTAGTGTATTTTACAAGGATTCCAAGCAAATTTTGGTTTACCATTTTTAGACTTTCCATCGATTTATTTTGTATTTTACAAGATAGATTGGAAATGATAAAATTGAATTATTATTAAATTAGGGTCACTGTTCTTGTAATACACTTTAGGGAATTAGTATTACTTAGATTATTCATACTATTAAGAGATTATTAATGACGGTCGAGAGTTTAGCTTATGATCATAATCCTAATTATCTTCATAGGGGCAGGTTTAAGAGGCTTGTCGTTGAAGAGAGTTACCCCCATTATTGTTAACCCTAGAGAACAGCAATCCTTTATACCTAGTAATTAAACCCAAAACACGGTTAAGATAAACAACTTATTTAAGTATTTCATTGGTGACTATTTACTCGTTAAGATTAATAGTTGGGTGAAAGTTTAGATTAAGTTTATTTGTTAGCTCGATTAATTACTTATGACCTTCTGGTACTTCTCCTTAGTTAGAAGAAATGTAATTTAACTACAAAGTTAATAATAGTATATACTTAATAACTACATGCTTAAGCAACCTTTAAATTAAGCATTCAACTAACATGTCAACACTTTTTGACATTAGGATAATGAATTAAGTCAGGAACTTAGTTATGACTATCACATAAAATTTTATTTTCTATTTAGCAACTAAATTATTTAATCATTAAGCAATAATAGTATTTAAACATAAGGACTAGTTATAATTTACTGACCGGTCTAACAATTTCCTATGCACTCACTTCTATATTAGGGTTATAGTTTGGTGTAGGAATTCTATTATGACCCATTCATAATGTTCTATGAATTTCATTATTGTTTCTGGAATTTTTCATGGAGTTAGAAAAATACTTTATTTGACTATTAAGCAAATAATGGTGTTTAATGTAAATGGCTAGTTACTTACTAACTCCACTATCCACTAGTATGTAACCAATTTGATATTAGGGTTATGAATTAGGCAAGGAATTCATTTATAACTTTTCATGACATACCCATGAGTATTATTAACCTAGGGATTTATTACATGATTACCCAACAAAATAGTATTTGAGTTAATGATAAAATTTAAATGTTATAAACATCCATGCCTAATATTTTACCGTAAACTAAAAATCAGTAACAAGCCATATCAATTTGGAGTCACCCTTTTTTTCTGATTTTCCTTCAATGTGGTATGAATTATTGAATTTTTAGCCATTTAGATAAAGCCCAAAATGATTATTTTTCAAACATGTGGGTTTCATATTTTTCCTAGAAAGTACTATTTATAAGCATTTCAAAACATTCAGATTTACATTTTTCTGATTTTTCTACCATTAGTTATGCATTTTTAAATGTTCAGCCGATTTAAACAATTAAAGAAAAACAGTGAAGAACCCTAAATAGGGCTCTCGCCCTAGGTCACCGGAGCCATGGCGCGCGCCCTTGCCAGCGATAGGGTGGCTCGGGAAGGGCACCACTGGATTGAGCGTGATGCGGGAAGGTCGGGGGCAAGGTTTGGCGCGGGGTTTCTCACCGGAGCAGTGCAACGGCATGCGGCGGCGGAGCCCGATGTCCGGCGAGGTCGCGGGGACGATGGAGGCGACGAAGAGCGCTGAATCCTTGCCCAGCAGCTGCGCCTCATCCTCGTGGTGCTCGGCATTGAGGAACATGGCCACGAGGAGGCCACTAACCCGCTCAGCTACGGTGGGCCGAATAGGGGAGCTCGACATGGCGGCGTTCCCGATGGCCTGAAAAAGGAACGGGCCGAAAGGGGCATCCGTGGGCTGCGCAAGGATAAAAAGAACACGATTGACAAGGTTCCAAGGAGCAATTTGGAGCGTACCCCGGTCTTCACCGTGCGCTTCGAGAGATGGTAGAAACCGGCGGTGGAAGAAACCCAAATTCGGCGAGCCCTAGCACTTTCTGGACGTGTGTGTCTGGGAGAACGAGGTAGAGTGCTGGGCACCCTTAGCTGAAGTGGATTGAGTGGAATTTGTAGAGTGTGGAGCGAGCTGCCTGCCTGCATGCTCGGCGGGAAGAAGGAACAGAGGAGAGGGGGAGAAAGAAGAAAACGGCAAGCAGTGTGTCGTCCGCGGCCATAGAGAGCAGAGGGGAAGAGAGGGAGGAGCGGCAGCTGGTTTGCCGCTGCTGCTGCTTTATTGCCCGTACGGAAGTGAGAGAAGGGGAGAAGCGACGCCGATTGGCGCTTGCGGCGAGGTGGGCGGTCGGGTGCAGTGTAGTGGCGGCGGTGATTGGGGGCGCGGGCGGTAGTGGCGTGCGTGGAGAGAAAATGGCGTGGGAGAGGAAAAAGAGAGAGAGAGAGAGAGAGAGAGAGAGAGAGAGAGCGGGGTTCCTGCTGGATATTGGATGGGACGGCTGTGAGCCGGCGTCTGCTGCGGCCGGCGCTGCGGCAAGCGCCGATTTTCTTTTTTTATTTTTTTGAATTTTGCAATAATTTCACTCTTCCTCTTTCAATTCAAATAGAAACGGCAGTTCCTGGATTCGGAAACTTTTGAAAATTTTTGTGGGTGCTAAGTGAATTATTTGGAACAGCTTTGCCACAGGAGGAAGTCCTGATTCTGCTTCTAAAAATTTGGAAATTTCCAATTCAAATCAAGTTAGTTTGAATTTTTAAGGGGGTTAAATCTTTTCTAAAAATTCTAATAAAATCTCCAAAATTCTATTTTGAAATGATATTAATTACCATGTAAAAATATTTCTAGTATTATATGGGATTTTTGATGGATTTTGAAAGAGGTGTTTGAATTTTTAACTATTAAAGAAGGATTTTGGTATTGTGGTTTAAAGACTCCTGATCTGGTGAAAGTGTTCAAAAATTCACCGAAATTTTTGTGGGGTCTAATGGAAGTGTTTAAAATAGTATTGCTATTAGCTCAAGGGTAAAATTTTGATTCAAAGTGCAAGAATTTATTTTTAGGGTTTACGATTTTGTCGATAAGTTTTAAGTGACACCTGGGGTGTCACAAAATCTCTAATACTGTCTATTGCAAAAAAATCTAATATTGGAGGCATTTTGCATGGTACTTTATTCTTTCTATTTTATATATTTTCATAGGTTAATCTGTGTAATGGGGCAGCTCATGTGACTATAAATTAGCATGTGTAAATAATGTGCTAATCAGTTTTATAGCAAACTAAGAAGTTCTGTTACATTTTTAGTACCAGGAATTTTTCAACTCAGTTTTGGTAGTGACACGCATGAGCATGTTGCAAGATTAGCAATCTTTACAATAGACTTGACAAACATATGTCGAGCACAGGGTCAATCACCATATAAAAGCATTGAGCATCAGTTCATATGTTTGTTTCATCAGTGAGTATTATATGTCCTCTCATTTTTTAGTTATCAATGTCTATAGTTCAAATTTTTCAGATTATTGATATGCTTTTTTATACATCCTCAGGTTAATTTGTGTACTGGGCAGCTCATGTGGCTATAAATTAGTGTTGACGCGAAGACGCGGCAATGAGCATGGGCACACAAATGTGCGATCCGTGGCAGCGAGGCAATCTTCTACGGAAACAGGAACTTCCGGTTTATGAAATAGGAACCTCCGGATTATGCAACAGGAACCTCCAATTTAGGAAACTAGAACCTCCGGTTTTGGCGGGTGTGCTGAAAAAAGAAGTAACTATCATGATTTTGCAGTGCAAAGGCGGCTACTTTTATGAGCAAACCAGCAAAGGATAAACAACATGCTTACGTGAGGAAGAACGACTAGTTTATAAGCAAACTAGCAATGGCCATCAAATCTCTCTCCTGGAGGGACCCGTCAGGGCGTGAGCGCCACCGGACGTACCCTAGGTCATGGATGAGAGCCTTGAACGTCATCTCTGGACGTGGAGATCAAAGGTGAACATCATGGAGGTTTGAGGAGGGATTAGGGAAAAAAGGGATAAAAACAAAGTAACATTGAAAAGTATGATTAATTTGGATTGGCCGTGCGCCCATTATATTAATAGGGGGTGGTCTCATCCCTCTACAGGTCGAGATCTAAGCCGAAACGTGCGAAAATCTAGCTTCCAAATTGGTTACAACAAAACCGGAACTTCTGGTTTCGAAACCGAAACCTATGGTCCCCAACTAGTCAATCTATATATCTGTTTCGATCGTCTCGATGAGGGCTATGTCATGGAAACTTCAAATATGCAGATTGGCTCCTTCTTCTCGTGGTTACAAGGCATTTTGTGTGTCTTTTGTGAAAACATTACTAAATGTTCAATAATGATGTACATAGCCTGCAAAATATATCTAGACACCAAACTCGTGAAATAATCATTGCTACCCTCAACTTAGGTATTACCTTGTAAGCATGTCCAAACTAGAGGTTCTAGTTTGCTAAATTGAAGGTTCCGGTTTTTCTGTATTGCCAATTTTAGTTCTCAGCATATGCCCCATGTTTTCTAGTAAAGCTTGTGTGATAGAAAACAACTTTTTTCAACCAAAATTGTCTAGAAACAATGAACCCCAAGCGAAGATTGAAAGATCACTGGCTTTGCATAAACATGTCAATATAGCCGAAATAAAGACATTAAAATGGTTCACCTCGTTCAATAATCACCCACTAAGTAGTTATTTCGGCTTTTTTAACAATAGAGCAAATCTAACACCTCATCTGGCACACGAGTTCATTTTCCTCCTTTGCTTTGGTAGCTCTTACCCCTCGAGCATCCAGGTCATATGAACTCAAGGATGGTTGGTAGCTTTATGATTTCCAAATCATGCTGGTGCTACAAAGTTCTGAATTCAAATATCATGAAGAGCAAATTTCTAGAGTTCAGTAGCATAAGTCATCATAAAAAACACATTCACATGTCAAATACCGAATTTCTTCACCAACTCTTGTGTTGGAACCAAAGAACAAATCACCCAAGAAACCTCCTAATATGTTCATTCGGTTGTATGAAGCGTTAGAACAAAAAAGAGTCAAATTGTCAATTTTCTAGTAAAACTGGGCCTTCCTGTTTGCCAAATTGGACTTTCTGTTTTTCTAGATTTCAGGATTGACAATTTCAAGCAACCATATATGAAAAAAATGCTACTCGTTAATACTGTAACCAGATGCTTTTCATCAAAAACAACTAACTCTACGAGATTATACCTAAAGGAGATGATTTTACTAAATCCATATGATTCATTGCATGTATATCCTTATGTAGCACAATGATGAAAGAATTGCTTTGGTCGGCAAATCCGTCCATAACCACTAACCTGAAACCATGTCTCACAATCCTCACATCCACCGATGCCTATGTGAAATCCTTCCCATAGCCATTTTAGCTTTTCAATCAGTTCTCCAAGTTGGATAATATGAAAACCAGCCATAGGAACCCTTCACACGCAAGGGAGCAACACGCAAGGGAGCAATAGTAGCTGGATCCCAACATTTATATAGAATACTTGACTTGACTCTCACACATCTCAAAAATTCCAACTGAATTTATATTCGGTTTTGTTAATCTTTTATGTAGTGAAATGTTGTAGTCTTTCCATCAAACTACATAACTCATCGTGTCAAAATGAGTACATTGTAGATACACTCAAAATCGGTCTAAATCTGATTTGTTCAGCAAAGACTGGAAGTTCCAGAATACCCAACTGGAACATCCGATTTTCCCAGTGTGCAACCTCAAAATGAGCATAAATCTCTCATCCTGAGTCCAAACTGAATAATCCATTATGCATTTCGATCATCTCAACAAGAGCTACGCATTGGTCAAATCAAAGAGAGGGTTTGAAACTTTTTCACACCAGAATGTCCAGTTTTGTTAACCGGATGTTTTGATATTTTGTAGACTAGGTGGTTTCTAACATTGATATTGATTCTAACCGATCCTTTTACTCAAAACAATGTCCCAGTATGATGATGAAGGTCGTAATCAACCATGTAAGCTTCTGAAACTAATAATAGAAGTATCAATTGCATAAATTATATCCATGTTAGCATGAAGAACTGAATTGAATTGAAAAGCAAAATAAATGCAAGAATTCAACTATGGCAGACTCAATCACTAACTCGGTTTTATGTGTGGAACCATCTCTAGCTAATCAATAAGCACAATAACTTGATAATCACCCTCTGTGGCATAACTTCTCATATGGTAACCATGGATGAAAATAAGGCTATGAAGGGTGAGCAAAATCTACTAAGGATGGGTTCCGTGACACAAGAATAGGAGGCATAGATAAATGACATGGATGTTGAAGTGGCCAATAATTTTAATGATTAGGTGCATAACTTAATTTTATTTTAGCTCCCTTCTCCATTGGCAGTTTGCAACCATCACTTGCGCTCACCATTCTCATGAACTTGCCTAGTACCTTTAGGTACCCATGCCATCTTATTCTATTTGAATTGCTTCACATCAAGTTTTTGCATTGGTCCTTCTATATGTGTTTTCGGCATCTCTAATATTTTTAGTTCAGATTTGACATCATGGATATCGATACTAGATTGTTTCACTTTATTGCCCATGGTCACCGACATTTTTGAGACACTAATTGGTATTTCTCCAGTTGAAAGTCTGATCTGAATTTTGTCTTTACGGCCATCCCTTTTGACATGATAGACCTGTCTGACCAGCCTAAAATGGTCTTTTTGAACATGACTTTGCTCCTCATACACCTGACTTCTTAGAGCTGCATATTTTACACGATATGTCCCAAAGTATGAAGAAGTAGGCATCCACACATCATTCCACCCCCATGATGAATAAGTTTCTGAAACCCGGGTTGGTGTGAACCTTGTAGTATTAGTCTTGGCTGTCCAAAAGGAGTATATGATATTGTCGAATAAAATTACTTCCCTTGCCAATCCCAATCTTCATATTTATATCTCGGGAGGGCATTGCTGATTGGTTGACATTATTTGACAGATATAAGCACTTTTGGCATCTCTCTCCTTTATGTACTTAGCCAAAAGTTTTTTAAAAGTAACCATTGGCTTTTTACCTTCATTCTTACCATGGCCTCTGTCTCTTTTAACCTTATCTGAATTAATTCTTAAATTTTTAGACTTCAACTCTTTTGATTTGCTGACTCTATGCAAACTGGATGTTCTCGTTTTTGAAACTGGAAGTTCTGGTTTTCCTAGATTTGCTGAATTTGACTGGTTGTGTCATGAGCATGTCCAGAAATCTTTTGCTGCTCCCCGTTCTTGTTGTACCTTCCACAATATTTGTAAAATCACCACCTCACTAATATCAACATAAATCTCAGGGGCAATGATGTTATCTTCACTTGAGGGTTTTAGATGAATCGGTTCCTGATTGATTTGATAACTTGTTGTCACTCTCTAGGTTTTCTCTAAACCTCAGTCGTCCTCTATCAATGGCCAATTCGACTATTTGACGGAACAATTGCAATCTTTTGTACTATGATGAGAAGAACTATGCCACTTACAATATGTTTGCTTTCTTGTGTCCTGAACAGATATCATGACATTGTAATCTATAAGCTTAATAAAATTGTTCTACAGCAAACTACCGAATAACTCATCACACAAAGTCAAGTCAAAAGTTCTTAGCCTTCTTTAACCGAGTTCGTATGAGACGACAGTTTTAAGGCTGAGAAAACGAATGGCTCATATCTCTCATCTATCCATTCGGCAATGCATTTGCATGTGTTTCTTTTAACCAATGCTTTAGAATTAACTACGACATTGACATCGGTTTTTATGAAGTCTCTAACTCTTGGTTTTCTTCTCTTCATTCCGGAATGACCATAAGAAAACCATGAAGATAGAAACTTTGGCAACGATGATGTAGAATTAAAGGTCAAAATATTACTATTGTCGGCCTTCCTAATTTTCACAATGCACTATCCGGCACTAATTTGAAGATAGTTTATTGCTAACAAGTAAATTATTATCCTTAACCAATCTATTAGAATAATTTTCAATAGCGGCAGTAGCAGATGTTACAATTGAAAGCATATATGATGTGCTTCAGATTAAATAAATTACTTGTAAAGCATAGCTTATTGATGGGGCAAGAGATCCTGATGTGAACCTGAGAAAACCGAAGGTTTCAATTTTTCCACGATGGCTGGAAATCACCGTATGACCTGCCGACGCCTTCCTCTTGTCTCCATAATATTTTCTTCCTTCTGTAGATGCTTTAGTTAACCGAATTCTGTTCGGTTGTGGATTGATGCTCATCAATGATTGCACCTTTATTTACTAATCGCAAACCCAGCTAGCTTTTTACACTCAACATAATTCTGCATAGCTAAGTTTGGTTCCTCTATCTCATCTGTAGGCGATAGGTCATTGACAATTGGTATTTCATTATTAAGAGTTTCATAGAGCTCTCTAAGTTTTCTCATGTACTTTTATTTTATTTCATCAAGATATTCATTGAAAGAAACTCTCAAAGAATCTCTGACTAGGGTAGCATATGAGTACTGGCTGAATTTCTAACTATTCGGTTATGATCATTTATTTTGCATGGAACCCAATTTGCCGACAAAGTGGTATAGAAGTATGCGGAGGTGTGTAACTCCTTGCGAAATTTTCATTCATTGAGCTACAGCTAAGAGTTGTCAGACCCTATTTCTGACATCTACTATGCACTCTGTATCAATCCTTGGATCGGTAGCTAATAGGCACAATTTTTCACAGAATTATAATTAAAAGTATACTTCAAATAAATAATAAGGTAAAATGGCTGATATAGAACCCTTAGTGGTGATTTGGCAGGGATGAAAGAAAACCAAGCAAGCCTTGTCACTAGAATTGATGCAAACGGCACAAAATAGTCCAATCCATGGGCAAAATGGGGAAGCAGGACAAAAATCCAAATGGTCGTTGTCTCGTACGACATCTTTCCTACTAAACCAACAATTGCAAAAGTTTGTGTAAATAAGGTACTCCGTAAGCCCTAATACTACACAAGGGATGTTAAAATACTTTATGGTTATATCAAAAGAGAGGCTTGTGGATTGCATTTGCAGAAAGCACAGATGCAAGGGTTTGTTTTTAAAACATTTGCAAAATCTTTTGAAAAAGGATTTCAATCAATATTTTAGTTTGGTTGGCCCTGGGGACGTCAGAGGTTGCCTTGCAAAAATGCTTTCCTACGTTGAACTATTGGATCTTCAAAATAGCTCGGTGCTAGGGTGAGGGATGGACGGAGGAGCTTGGGTAGAGACTATGGAAGGGAGAGATGAGGACGGGAAGCTCACCGTGAACATGAATTGGGCAAAGAAGGCATCGGCGAGGAGATCGACGGCGGCGGCTGCTGGTGTTTGTGGAGCAAAGAGAGAGGCATCTTGGTGCGTTAAGGCTTGCTCGAGCTTGCTGTGGAGAGGGGGAGGAGCTCGGTCCCTATTATAGGGGCGGCAATGGCGGTGGCGGCCGGTGAAGATTTTTGGATATGGGAGAGGAAGGCTGTGGGGGAGGTCGATGTGGTACATTAAGTCGGCAGAGAGCTCGTCATGCGCACGTGGTCCTCATGGGGGAACTAGGCCGTATGGGCGCGGAGGTACGGCGGCATACGGCGGAGCGACCGCACGACATACGCGTCGCGTCGGCGCCGTCCGGACGAAGAAGAAGACCGGAGTGGGCTAGGCCGGCTTGGTGCTAGACTGAGAGGGAGAGAAAGAAGAGGGAGGAGGCGGTAGGCTGGGCAGAAAGGGAGAAGGCGGGCGGGCCGTCTGGTGGCAGGGGCCCAAAGAAGGAAGGAGGAGAGGTGCGGCCCATGCGTGGGAAAAAGAAGAGGGGGAGGCGTGTCGGGCAGATGGGCCGATAGGAGGAGGACTTGGCCCAGAAGGAAAAAGAGGGAAAAGGTGTATCCTTGAGTTTGGATTTAGAAATAAAAACCAAACAAATATTTGAATTCAAAAAAAATTCAGGAGAAATAATAAAAAATCAAATAAAAGAAAAATAAACCATGTTGGACATATTTTTTTTGTTTGAAATTTGAATTCTGGCTATCTCAAATTCAGCACTGGCTTCTTCAACCGATGTTGGGAGGAGTGGTGTGAGCACCTGTTCTGTCACTTGCTTTCCTCTAGGCTGGATACGTCGGTGCCCTTCGTTACTGTGGTATGTGTTTCTTCCTTCAGTGAGCTTTATTCGCTCTGTCACGGACGCCTGATTTCTTCATGTTTCCCTTTCAGGATACTGCCATAAGGGATCGGCCGTCGATGAGCCAAAGCAGGCGGTTTTCTTTTATGCCCCTCCATCGTCCAAGCCGAACATCGGTGCAAATGCGCCAACGCCTAGGGATCTGATCACCGGCAAGTCCTTCTGCCAAAAGCTGCAGAAACGGCCTGCTTCGGCCGATGCTCCTCCCCCGGCCAAGAAAACAAGGACTGCGGCGCATCAGCCCATCCTGCCGACGCTCACCCAGGAACTCGCCTGAGGTAAGGGATTCGCTGTTTATTGTTTTTGAATTGCGTTGGGGGAAATCTACCAAAGCTAGGCAGATAGATAGACTCCTTCCCGCTGCTAAGGGGAGGAGGGTCATGGACTGGCTGGCACGAAACTTGCATATCCAAACCCGGCGCTGGCTGGTGGGCCTATAGCTGGCTCGCTCTGCCGGCGCCGCCTATTCTTCACAAAGTTAGCCAATTCCCTCTGCTATCTTCCTTCAATCCGTTTCGATCTTCCTTCTGACCATTTGTTTGATCCTTGATGCATCGCTTGTCCCAGCCGGTTGCCAGAAGAGTGTTCTAGCGGACTGGCCCACCGACCATGTGACTGACGCCGGAGGGTCGTGTTCTTCGATCAGCATCGCCGCCCCTTCTCTAATATATCTTTTATCAATCTTTGGTGATTTGCACTTCAGCGTACATTGATATCCCCTTGCAGGCCGCCATGACCACTGGCTCCCTAGAAATGTCGGCGTCTACCTCCACCAAACCTTCGAGTCGGCCTTCATATGAAGCAGCCGTTGCGCAGGCGGTCGGCTCAAGTGCAGATGCGTCCCGCTAACTGATCGACCAACCATCGACGCCTCGGGTGCTGCCTCCGTCCACACTGAGGCTGCTCCCTAGTCCGTGGTCGTCGCTGGTACTGTCCCAGAACTTGTTGGCGCCAGCTAGTCGGTGGAATTAGCGACCAACTGCACGTGCGACTTCCCGATCATCAGTGAAGGCATTGTGGCAATGACCCCTTCCAGCAGCACTGAGACGTCAAAGACGCATCGTGCCTCTAAGGTATATGCGCTGACCAGTCGTCTTCTTTTTGTGCACATTCATCCTGCTTGACACTGCCTTCTGCCTCCTTTGGTGTTTTCTCTACTGCAGATATCTGCTCCCAATCCGTTCTCTTCTTTCCTCCCTACTCAGGCAAGAGGTGCCCTAGCAGTCCTCAGGGCGGCGATAGAATCATCCACTGTGGATACCCTCGCCGGCAGGGACGGGATGGTGATCGAGCGTTTTGGAGATCCCCATGACCTCCTGCCCCCAGATCTCAAAGAACCTCTGGACCGGGTAGCATACACGGGGTTCCACCACTTTGACGTTGCCAGAGCCATGCAACGCATTCAGGCCAGAGCGACGCAGGAAGCGAAATGCCTCGAAGCGATTCAGGCTAGCACCGTAGCAGAAGAAGAACACGACAAGCGGCTGGAGCTGAAGGATTCCCTGGCGACTGTCGAGGCTGAGCTCGAACAACTGGAGCAAGAGCGAGCCTCCCTACAAGCCGACATGCAGTTAGGAGATTGCCGAAGCAGATACCCTGGCTGTCGCCCCTTTCTCAGATTTCAGACCAACGGTCAGTTTGGGAGGCGACTGCGAGCCGTATCAGCAAACTCCGCTCCGCCATCAATACTTCGCTGCCCGGTTTAGAATAGGAGGACAACACCCTACTAACCCTCTTAGAGAGTTTTCACGTGGCCGCTATCGATGCTCTGAACCAGCATTTGTAATTTCCTTCTTGTTGTCGTGTTGAGACACTTTGGTATTTTCTACTGTTTTATCCAAGGGCAATATCCGCTGATATCGGCCATCTTGAGTCAATAATTCGATCATCGGCTTTTGCTCCATTCTTCACTATATTGCTCGTATGTCTTCTACTTTAGCTTCTAAGGGCAATGCTTCTGTTGGCATCAACCACTCATGCAAGCTTTTTCCAAACTATGAGTCGATCCATACGCTTGGGTGATAATGCTTTAGAAGCTTTCCGTTCATTGCACGCCAAACTCTTCTCCATCGAAGCTTTGAAGCATGTAAGCATTATCAGGGGCACATCGGCTGATTCGAAACAGTCCTTTCCAATTTGGCGACCATGTGCCGAATCGGTGGTCCTTGGATCCAATCGGTAGATTACCTTCCAGACCAGATCTCCTTCCTAGAACCACTTCGGTACCACTTTCTTGTTGTAAGCCCTTGCTACTCAGGCTTTGTTCTCTTCGATCCTTTCCAGTGCTCAGAGCCGATGTTGTGATACATCTTCGATCTCATCCAACATTATTTGTGCATACTCATCGGCTGATAACTGCTCTTGCAGAGATATCCTCCTAGAATTGAGATTAGTTTCCCATGGTTTAATGGCCTCGTGCCCATAGACCAACTTGTATGGAGTCGCTTTGATGGCTCCATGACAAGACATCCGATAAGCCCATAGAGATTCTGCTAATACTATATGACATCTCTTTGGTTGCTCAGCAATCTTCGGCTTGATCATTTTGATCAGACTCTTGTTAGATGCCTCGGCCTGTCCATTTACTTGAGCATATAGGGGAAAGAGTTCAGCACCTTGATCCCCATGCTAGGCGCAAATTTCTAGAACTCTTCTGAAGTGAACATTGTACCCAAATCCCTATTAATTGTCTGAGGAATGCCGAAACGATACACTATATGGTCCTACATGAAGGCAATTATGTCTCGGTTGGAGATGCTCTTCAAAGGGATTGCCTCCACCCATTTTGTTAAGTAGTCAGTGGTTACCAGTTAAACTTATGCCCTTTGCTCGATGGTGGGTGAATCTGGCCGATCAAATCTATTCCTCAACCTCGGAACGGCCATGGCTTGATGATAGGATTGATGACCGATGTAGGAACAGGTTAGACCGGCCCAAACTTCTGACATTCTTGATAGCCTTATAGTAAGTGAAGTAATCCTCTAACATGGTAGGCCAGAACTAACCTATTCTCTGCAATAGCCACTTCATCTTATAAGCCGACTGATGAGTGCCATAGATTCCTCCATGGACTTCACACATAGCCACCTTGATCTCTTCGACATCTAGACACCTCAAAGGAATGCCATCCAAGGATCGATAGTATAGTTGATCTTCCAATAGTATGACTTTAGTGATTTGAGGCTGATCATCCTTGCGACTAGCAACATGGGGTTCCTGAGATATTCTAATATTTCTCTCCTCCAATCGGCTTTCCTTTTTGTTAGAGACATCGAAGGCTCAGCTTTAACCTCAACCATGTGCAGATTGCTGCTGTGGATTCTTCCCTCGACTGTCGACAGTCGAGAATCTCCCTTCGTAAGGAAGCAACGCGTGACATTGGGAAGAAGGCGAGACAAAATTTGTTCCGCAACTCTTTCCAGTCACCTTGGATGGTTCCTACAGTATGTGTGTACTATTGCTTTGCTCTCTGAACAAGAGAGAACGGAAACAATTTCCACTTGAGAGTTCCTTGTTAGGCATGAGCACAGCTGCTCAAACTCCTGCAAATGATGGTATGGATTCTTGCAATCTAAGCCAGTGAAGGGTTGGTCCCGAACCATGGCTATAAATGTCGAGTGAAGTTCATAGCCGGATGCTTCGATTGGTCGAGAAGAACTTGGCGGCTCGTAGAACTTGCCTCTCAGAGCTGAATACTCACAGAGTGGTTGCTCCATGATAGGTAGAAGGGGTAAGGAATCAAAAGGGATGAAAAAAAAAGATAAAAGGATTTGGGTTCGTGAATAACTCAGCAACAGTTCGCTTGCAACAACGCCAGAATTGCTTATTGGTATTTCTTACAATCATAAATAAATCAGTAAGCGCACAGAGTACCGTTCTAGCACTTCACCCTAGAGTATTCCAAGGTATCGTAATTTCTTCAGGAAACGTGTGTGATAGTCCAGGGAACAGCAACACTAAGGTTAGGCAAAGGATTGAGAGGTTACCTATGAGACAAATCTTAATCTAAACAAGAAGATTCTCATAACCTCGTTTACTTCAGCGTCCGGTATACTCCCAAACTAAGGAAAAGACTCCGGTAACTGTTGACGGTCATTAAGTACCAAATATACCATCAACATTTCTTTAAAAATGAATAAGGACATGCATATCATATATGCATGTTAGTTACTTGGAAAGGTTTGTGCATGTAGATATTTATCACAGGAATTGAGGCATAATATGCTCTGTGGCAAGAAAACACATACTTCTGGCCAATGACAGGGCGCCACGGGGGCAGAGCACAGATTCATGGACCTACTAGACACGCCAAAAGTACCAGAAAACCGAAGCCAACAACATACCCATGCTCAGGGCTCACCAGGCAGTCACCCTGCCAAAGTGGGACTTGAGTGGGCCCCATAGAGGGTCGGGCGACACCCTGGGTCGGCCGACCTGTGGGTTAGGCCACTCGGCCCCAGCTTCGGCCAGGTGGCGGTTACCGCCTCTCCAAGGTCGGTTATGGAGTCGGTGGCAGGTATTTCGTGTGGGAAGCAGTCCAGAAGGGGGGAGAAAACTCACTTGCTCAAGTCTTCTCCAACTATATATAGGACCCCTCTCCCTCACTTCCAACACACTAAGAAGAGTTTGCCACCTGCAAACACACTCTCATTTTAGTGTTAGTGAAGTTAGAATTTAGTCCAATAGCTCTTCTAGCTCTCTAGTAGTCTCTTCATGGGAATAGGTATGAGTTTAGTACTCTCTTTCTTATTTCCTTTTGTAAGACTTTATGAGATATCAATGCAATATATTCCTATGCATCATTATTCATATGGTTTGAGTGGTAATTATTATCCTTGTGCTTGCCATGTGAATATACTTAGGATTTATGATAGTGTATACTAGCCATAGTCTTAAGTATAGATGTATATGTAGTTATGTATATATGTATATTCTTAGTATAGTTGATCATTGCTTTGGCATTGGCATTGGTTCCACTGTACTCATTAGAGTATGCTCTAGTCGAAGGGCTAAGGTCCGCCGAACGACTAGAGTAATATTTAGACATGTAAGCGTGGTGCTTAGATTACTAAATATCCTTTGATGTCATGCGACCCATGGAGCTAGGGGTAGGCGGCTTGAAGTGACAGCCTTGTCCGGTCGTAGGGTTAGAGGTGTATAATTGTCGGAGTCTTTTTGCTGGATTGGGAGTAGACCGGTGTCTGATATGTCCCCGCTTTGATCCCTTACTAGCGTAGAACATATATGTATACTAGTATATATAAATGTATAGGAATACAATGAGGGTTTAGACTAGTCTTAGATTAGTTCTACTCCACTGTTATAATTACTTGTAGGTCCTCTTCTTAGTGTCATACTACATATATTTATCTTGTGTTTACCCCTGTATGAGTATATGATATCTTAGTACGATACCCTGGAATACTTTAAGGTGAAATGCTACAGCAGTACTCCGTGCGCTTGCGGACTTTTCTATAAACGTTAGAATACCATTGTAAATATTTCTGGCGCCGTTGCTATGGATTGTCTTTGAACAAAACTTAGTAAGAAATACCAACACTAATTACAAACGCTACTACAAACATATCCAAACGTGGAGGATTACAAAGGGTTAATATGTCTGTCACCACCTATAGCCTACCTCTAGCTCCATGGGATAAGCACCACTCGTAAGCAATAATTTATCTGGACACCACGTCTACACAGATTTATTACTACTGTAATGCTAGCCAAGACTCCCAGCTTATAAGTTAAAGTAAATACTGAGAAGTATACTACAAACTAGCAAGCGAAGGATAAATCTACTCACTAGACTAAGGTAGTATACTCAAAAGGTCAGACACGAACACTCACTTGATTAAATGAAGCACCCGTTGAGATACAAGTGCGAACCAAAGTGACGACAGACCACCACCCTGACTCAACTTATGTGACACCCCCGCCTTAAACTCATCCAAATCAATTGGTAATCTAGTCCACGATGTTAAAAAGAGGATTAAGAACTTCATCTATTTAATGGCATTAGGAAACAGCAACCGGGCCCAGTTTAATTGTCGAAATTGTTAATTAAACCGAAACCCTAATCGACGCGGTAGATAAAATAGTTGGGCATCCAAACTTCCACAAAGCCCTACCCATATTTTTACATAACAATTAACTACACATTAAAATAGAATTTTTGGAATTTTATCATAATTTTTGGAAGAGGTTTAAACCCTTTTAAAATTCCAACAATTATAAACCAAATTGAAAATTCACAGACTTTTAGAAAGTGATTCAGTCAAACTTCCTGTAATCAAAGTTGCTCCAAATAATTCACTTAGCTCACACAAAAAAATTTTCATAAATTTTGGAGCTCGGGAACCAAGACTAGCCGTTTTGCTATTGGTTACTGCCATTTTGCATCCGACCCCCTGGAGTCTACGGTTAATAGCGACGCTAGTCCCTAGCCTCTGTTCTTCTTCCTTCCCCGTACGCCCGTACCCCAGTCTCGCGCCGTCCTTCCGCTGCAGACGAGTCGACGGGTCACGCCTGCCCACGCCGCCTCCTCTCCTCGCGCAAGAAAAGCCGGCGTGCGTCTTCAATGCTGCCCGCGAGAGCCGCTGATCCGCCGTCCGGCCACCGCCCGCCGAACCACCGCGCTGCGAAATTCACTGCTCTCGGCCACAACCACTCGCTCCCGACCCTCCCCATCTCTTCCTTATATGCTCCCGCACCCCTCTGCGCCATTTCGACCGCCAATTTTATCTCTTCACCTCTCTGGACGCCGTCGAGTCGCCGCCGTCACTGAAAGGCCGCCGTCGCCGCTCCCCAGCAATTCCTCGTCCCCGGTGAGCCGTTCTTCGATTCCTTCTAACAGAGAGCTCCTCGTGCTGCCCTCTCTCCATTTTGATGGGTCGTCGATGCTCTGGTGGCGCAGAATCGCCGGAACCGCCGTGCCCTCGTCGGAGCTCCGCCGCCGCCGCCACCTCACCGTCGACAACCCGTTCCCGACCGTTTCGGTCAACCCTGCCGTGCCCCGCGTCATCCCCGAGCGCCGCTGTTGCTCTCACCGTCTTCGGTTCACCGCCCCCGGCCGTCGAGTCGCCGGAACACCGCCGCCACCATCGCCGCCGTCGGTCGCTCGCCGCCGGCATACCTCCGGTGAGCCCCCGCCCCTCTCCGTCATCCAGGTGACTCCCCTGGTCGCGCTGAGCGTGTAGGGCAACCTCATGTCCCCGGCCGACGACCGCTCCGGCGGGAACCGCCGGCGAGTCCTCGTCGGGAGCCGCCCTGGCGCGCCGCGTTCCTGTTCCATTGGTCTGACGGGTGGGCCCGGCCTAGTTTCAATTTAAATCCAATTCCAGAGAATTACATAGAACTTGTAAAATCCGTATAAAATAGAATACTAATCCAAAAATAGCAAACCAAAATTTGTTGGAACCCTCATGAAAAACACTAAATTTCTGTTAAAGAACTTTTTATAATACAGTCACATATTTTCAGTAATAATTAAAATAAACTTTTCTGTTTATAAATTTTAATTCAAATTCCAGAGCAATGCTAGGCTGATATTTTACCAAAAATTGTTCCCTGGCCTCACACATCTACTGAAAATTTATGGGGATTTTAGGACCACAAAGTTGTATGTAACCCTATTAAATAACTTCAATCTGCCTACTAAAATACCCATTTTCTAAAATACATTGCAAAAGTCCTTTTCAGTGGTGAGACCCAAAATGAAAGTTGTAGATTTGAAGCTTATAAGTGACCACATAAAATATTTTTGACCGAATCAAAGATTTAATAGGTCTTTCTGATTTTATAAGATTGCAAAACAGAAACTTCGATGAATTTTTATAAAATCTAAAAAATTCGTCTGGGCCCCAACCAAGGCTCAAAATTCTTATTTCAGAGAGTACAATCAACTAAAAATAATATGAAGCTATGATAAAAAATTTCATTTTTAACCCTAATTAATAGCCGAAGTTAATTAAGCAAGTGGGCCCCGCCGAAAAATGTCGAACCTAACCCTGAACCCTAACTATGAAAACCTAATTAAACCTTAATAAAATCTTTGCAACACATTTCATTAAATTTTACTACTGCATTTTCATCATATAGGGACCGACTCAGAAGTTCATGCGGAGGACGCGAATCCAGAGGAAGCGCCCGTCGGATCTAACTGCTCGTGCGAGTGCACTAACTTTTCTGCAGACCAAGGCAAGCCCCGGTGCACACCTATGTTTTACAAGTTTTATTTTTATCACTATGAGTGTAGGAATTGTTTGTGCATTAGGTTTCTAGGAAATTGTCGTGAAACCCTAGTTGCATGACTTAATAGGATTCCTACGGTTCAATTGGTAGAGCCACCGATAGAATGCCGTGCTTAAAGAATTAGGTGCGCGGTAGCATTCGAGTAGTATGGAGACTACTCGTGTTTAATTAAAGAAGAAAAGGAGTATGGATTAAGTTATCGTGATGTGACTAAAAGTTGAGCACCCTGTCGGGTGCGGTTGCATTGGACAAGTTTGAGGTGTGTACCGAGTGCATACTGGTATATGGGAACCAGGAAACCGATGTAGCTCATCGTGCTTTGTTGGACAATTGGCCATCCCTTTTTCTGGGTGAACGGACCAGTATGGTGGATGAATTCGCTTTTGATTTTCTTGGGCATGTGCTAGTGGGAAAGGCTTGGGGCCGTACAGGGACGCAGGGCGTCGCCTGGAGGACCATGTCCTTGGAGGGATGGATATTGAGCCAACACTGTCGCGATGTTGCGAAAGGTAGCCACGTGTGACTCCGTTGAGTGCGCACGTGTCGTGTCATTTGGGTTTCTCCTGCAGGATGTAAATCAATTATAATTGCCGCTCCTCGCGGATAAGAGTAACACTTGCTCCTTTCCACCGCAACGATATGGAAATGATTGATTGTGATGAAAATGGTTATTTCACCCTGTTTATTGTATTGAATTCTTGACTGTTTAGAATAGTAGCACACTTAGTGAAATTCATAAGGACTATTGTTAATTTGGCTAAAAGTTGGATTAGACTATAGGTGCTATTTCGCAATATCCGGTCAACCCCCACTAAATATCCCCAGCATTCTAGGAGTCGGTCATTAGATGGCCACATTGACGGGTAAGTCTTGCTGAGTATTAGTTGCTCAGGCTTTGTTAAATTATATGTTTGCAGGTGACTCTGCTAACTTTGGTTGTGGTGGTTGGGAAGGGGATGCACCCTCGTAGTGGACCTTCGAGTGGATTCCCGCTTCACCGACCTATGAAGATTAAGCACCCGTGGGCTGGTGCGCTTAATTGTATCGTCGAGTTGTAATTATTAGCTTCCGCTGACTATCGTTGTTTTCGAACTTCGCTTCCGTACTTAAACTATTTGAACCACTCTGTAATATTAAGAATTTGAGTACCCTTTAAATCATTTTACGTGTTCCTGTTAATTATTGTACTGTAACGGTCATTGCTTCGGCAAGTGGCTCCCCAAAATGATCCTGGATGAGCAAACCGTACGATTTATCGGACGGGGTTGCGACAACTTAATGGAAGAATCAAACCAAGAGAGCAACGACAGACCGCTGCTTCTCTTGGAGGGCCTCCGCCTCGCTCTCTTCCTATTAGAGCGTAAAGACTAGAGCCTAGCCTCTAAATATAGTAGCATAATAAAAGTGTAGAGTGTCGAGTTGATGAAGTGAGTGAGGAGACGGACTCTATTTATAGGTGGAGGAGACTTGGGGGAGGGGGGGGGGTTGAGTTTCCTTCCTTCTCTCGGACGATTTTCAGCCACTCATTCTCTTCGGACAAGTCAGCACCGACGTAGGAAAGGTGGTGGGAACGCCTCGCCAAATTGGGGCCCAAGCGGGCCACTAATAGTTCGAGTGAACAGCTACGGGCCTCTCGGCCCCAGTTTTCTCCGGTGGACTGGTAGGTGGGCCTTGTCCATGGTTGAGCAGTGTCCGTAAGTTTTCTTGGGATTTTGGTCTATTTTGTGGGTCCATCTCCTTGTGTTGTGCTCTGATCTGCTAGGAGCATGATTTCTCCCTTTTTCTTGTATTTCTCCTCTCATTATATTTTATAAATCACCTGCATACAAATATTCACCAAACCTCACGGAATATATTAGCAATAATCGTACCCCTAATTTTAGTGATATTATTTTAGTTATTTATGCAAAGGATTCTCGTACTGGTGGGTCTTCGCACGAAATTCTTGGCACCGCGCCCTACGAATGCAACGCTTCTGGCTTCTGGTGAACATTCCGAAAGGACACCACTATGGTTTCTCTTCCATCATAGCTTTGTCATCAGAAGCCTACTTGTCCTCTTGATCATATTCTTCTTCCCAATCATCAACTGGCCCGAGACGCTCATGTACTGAACGCCTACCCCGAGTCAATCTCGCGAATACAGGATGTTGATTGGCCTGAACGGCATGATCCTTCTCGGCCATTCTCCAATATTCCTTCCCTCCGTTCCATTTGGGGCAATCTTCGACAGAGGGGAGTTTCATCTTTTGTTCCCAACAGAATCTAAAGAAAGGATGGTCCTAGTGAGGATCCATCAGTGGTTCATCGACCTTCCCTCCATGCCGATCTCCCTTCCTTGGATATTGGCTAGTGGAGCGTCATGAACTCCCAATGTTGACCATGTTGATGGGGGATGCATGGCCATCAATGTTCATCGGCTTCTTAGCATCACTGAATTGATCCTCCCTTGACAATAGCCGACTGGACCTGCTGCCTAAAAACCTTGCACTCTATTGACGACTGTTAAGAACCAAAAATACCATAAACATATCTCAGAAACAAATAAGGACTTGCATTTCATATATGCATGTTAGTTTAAAAATAACATAGTTCCACATATACTTGGAAAGTTTGTGCATGGAGGCAATTATTACATGAATGAGGCATAATCGGACGCCATGGCGAAGAGACACAACTCTGACCAATTACGGAGTGCCACATTTACAGCATACGAAATTATGGATCCACCAGATGTGCCAAAACACCGAGAAAACCAACAGGTACCCTACACCCACGCTCAAGGCCCACAAAGTAGACAACCTGCCAAAGTGAGACCCGAGTGGGCCAGCAGTGGGTCAACTGACTCTAGGATCGACCGACCTTCTAGTGAGCCCACTCAGGCCCCACTTTGACGTGGCGTGAGTAACCGCCTTTTCATGTCGGTTCTGGAGGCAGTGTCATGATTTAGTGGCGAGAAATGATCCAGACAAGAGGAGAAAGGAGAACCACTCATTTCAAATCTTCTCCACCTATAAATAGATCCCTATCCCTCACTCCCAAAATACACAAGAATGAGTTCCACCTGCACACACACTCTCATTTCAGTATTAATAGGAATATGAATTAGTCTAGAGTCTTCTAGCTCTCTAATAGTCTCCCCATAGGAATATGTATGAGTCTAGTAGTCTCTCTTATTCTTTTTGTAAGACTTTGTGCAATTTCAATAGAATATAGTTCTATACAATATTTCTCATATGGCTTGAGTGCTCTTGTTTATTATTATGATTGTCATGTGTCTATACTTAGATTATATACTTAGTTTGCTAGTAATTGTCATAAGCGTCGTTATATATATAGTTATACCTATGTACCTTGTGCTTAGTATAGTTGATCATTGCTTTGGCATTGGTTCATTATGCTCATTAGAGTATGCTCTAGTTGAAGGACTAAGGTTCGCCCGGTGGCTTAGAGTAATTTTTGAAAATGTAAGCGTGGTGCTTAGATTAAAATATCCATGAATGTCATGCGACCCATGGCGCTAGGGGTAGGTGGCTAGAAGCGTCAGCCTTGTTTGTCCTTTGTAATCCGTCATGTCCGGTCGTAAGGTTAGAGGTGTATAATTATTGAAATCTTTTCCTTAGATAGGGAGTAAATCGGTGTCCCGAGCAAAGGTAGAGCTCGCTAGGGTGGGTCGCACTGCTGCCATCACATTACTCCCTTCGAGGATCGGAGAGGATGTATTTCCACGTGAATGCGATGGAAAAGAAAAAAAAGATGACATGTGTGCATGCCACGTAGATGAAAGTGGCAAAGAAGAGTGAAAAATGAGACTAAGTGACAAATGAGGATGATCATTTGATGGATGGTAAATGGGAACGTCCATTAAGAGAAGGTGGCAAAAATTTTAAAGCACCACGATCAAACGTTGACCGGCCAACGAGCATGGTACTGCACAAGGTTGAGAGGTGAGCAAGAACGGTGTGGCGGGTGTGTTCTGCTCCATCAGGGTGCGCGGACGCGTGGCCTATGATGTGTTGGCCTATAATGTTACGTTTTTTTTAAAAAATAATATTAATTTAATTATTAATTTCAAAAATGGGTGTCGATTTAGAAATATTGCAAAAATAGAAGGCTGTCGGTCCCTGAAGGACCGATAACAGGCCTGTCGGTCGCCGGAAAACCGATATGACCTATCGGTTTTCCGACGCCCGACTGTCTGTTACGTTCGGTGCCACCTGGGCTATCGGGCCCGAAAGGCCTGTCGGTAACTGGATTACCGACAGGCCACAGCAGGCCTGGCCCAGTCGGGCCCGGCCGCACCCGACTCTGTCCCTAGTCGATAATCGGGAGACCGACTAGGTTAAGTAGTCGGTTTCCGGGGGACCGATAGGTCCCCCTATTTCCCCCGGCCGCTCTCCATTTGCGTCGCGCGGCGCAGAGAGAAGCTAGAGAGAGAACCGAGAGAGAGAGAGAGCGCGCGAGCGGGAGAGAGAGAGCTCGCGAGCGGGAGAGAGGCGCGGACGGCTCACGCTCGCGGGAGGAGGAGGAGGAGCGGCGGCGGCGGCGGAAGAAGAAGAAGAAGAAGAAGAAGAAGAAGAAGAAGAAGAAGAAGAAGAAAAAGAAGAAGGTATAATATTTTTTTTTAGATTTAGTAGAACAATAGTTTATGTATATTATAAATTTAGTTTTGTAATGATTATTTAGATCGCGGGAGAAGAATAAAAGGGAGAAGAAAAAGAGGAAGAGGAAGAACGAGAAGAATAAGAAGTAAGTATAATATTTTTTTTAATTTAGTAGAATAATAGTTTATGTACATTATAAGTTTAGTTTGATAATGAGTATTTAGATAGTGATTTTATTTATATGAGTATCTTCTAAGCTCATAAAATTTATATTATATACGTATAATATATATAGAGTATATGGAAAAAAATTTTGATGTTGCTATAATTATAATAAAATAAAATAGTAAATAAAGGGTAGTTAAAAATATTTTTGTTGTCAGGATGTCCAGTGTCGTCAGATTCAGAATATTTTATGGGGAAGGAGAAATTAGACACTGTGAATATGGTATAGATTTGAATGAATTTTCATATGTGGATGGTTGGTTTAATGGACCCTGTGAGGTGCCTAGAGTGGAAGTGTGGAAATGGTTGCAAGAACTGTTGAATATCCCATTACATGATCGGTTAGTGGTGAAAGTTTTAATTCCTAAGATATATGAAGGGGTATATAAATGGGAGCTTTTTGAGATAAAAAACACAACAAGTTGGCGGAAGTTCGTGTATATGGGTATCCAGAAAAAGTTTGATCACGTGCTGCTTGTTCAACATGAATCAAGGAGCACATCGGAAGGGCATGAGGAAGTAGGTGAAAGTTATGTCCATGTTTCAAATAATTTAGCAATTGGTGAGAGCACGGAGCAAAATATTGAAGTTGAGAATAATAGTACCAGAGAACAGATTAATCAGACGCAAGATGAGGTGGGAGGAGGCCGGATGGAAATGATGGTTGTAGATTGTGGAGAAGAGAATGAGGTTATTGTAGATGAGATGCAGAGGGATGATGATGAGTATGAAGATTTTATTGAGACACGGGGCGGGTGGAAGGAGGGTGATGAAGAGCCAGAGGACTGGATTGATATGGACAACATGGCATGTGATGATGGTCACAAGTCAGCCTGGGAATATGATGCTGTAGAAGTGAGGCAGGGGCAGATGTTTCGTGATAAGGGGGACTTGCAAATGGCGGTGAAGCGGTGGGCGTATTCGGAGAAGAAGCAGTTCAGGGTGATAATTTCAAACACAACAACATATGATGTAAAGTGCATTGCTCCAGACTGCACGTGGCGTGTTCATGGGTACCTACCAAAGAATGAGACATCATTTGTTGTCTCTATTGTGGTGCCTCACTCGTGTATGTTGAGAAATACTCTTCTGAAACATAGGAATATGACAGCAAAATTTGTTGCTGATGTACTGTATTCAGAGATAGTGCAAAAGACTGCAATATCTCCCTTTGCTATCATGCATAGTATACAGAACAGATATGGGTATGACATATCGTATGATATGGCATGGAGGGCGAAACAGAAAGCATTGGAAAGAAGGTTTGGCACTTACGAGGATTCATATCATAATCTTCCAGCATTACTTGAAGTTGTTCAAGCTCGGAACGCGGGGACTGTAATTGCGTGGCACGACTTTGTCAATGCAGATGGTAACAAGGTACTTCAACGTGCTTTCTGGTCATTTGGATGCATGATTGCAGCGTTTAGATACTGTCGACCCGTGCTATGTGTGGATGGTACATTCTTGACCGGTAAGTATAAAGGTCAAATCCTTACTGCTATTGGGGTTGATGGAGAGAATCAGATTGTGCCAATTGCATTTGCATTTGTGGAGCACGAGCGGACCGAAACTTGGTTGTGGTTCCTTCGGTGGCTTAAGAGAGCTGTTGTTAGAAATAGGCCAGATGTTTGCATCATACATGATCGAAATGCTGGTCTATTATCAGCAATTGATATGTTGCAAACGAATAGTACGGACGAAGCATTTTGGCCAGATTTACATAGTCGTTGGTGCATGAGACATTTGGCTACAAACTTTCACCGACAATTTAAGAGCAAACGTCTGATGAATATGTTCAAACAGCTATGCAAGCAGAACCAACGTTCAAAATTTACTAAACTATTACAGGAGCTTGACAGATTAACTAGCAATCAAATGAAGGAATTAAGAGATACGGCTCTGCCAGGTTATGATGCAGAGGCACTTCCTTTGGATCCTCTTCCTAATGAAGCACACAACGTGACACGAAGGCGGAAGGGGGGAAGAAGAGTGAGTTGTTTCTCGGACTGGATTAAGGAGGAGTCAATGGAGAAATGGTCATTGATAGAAGATAGAGATGGATCCCGTTATGGTATAATGACAACTAATCTCGCAGAGGTTTATAATTGGGTAATGAAAGGTACACGAAGCCTTCCACTTGTAGCTATCGTTGAGGGTATCACACGTGGTACACAAATATATCTGCAAGAGCGTTATGCTCAAGCAATGTTGAACATGTGCAACCATCAAGTACTGTACTCCTCTAAAATCACGGAGTATATGCAAGAAAAAAGTGAGAAAGGTGAAAGACATTTGGTTCGGAGGACAGGTAACAGAGAACTAGTTTTTGAGGTGTTGTTGCGCGGAAAGAGCGGACTTGGCATTGCTCGTGCTGAAGTAACAATGGAATGCATATTGTGGCCTGATTTGAACAAATGTGAGTGCACATGTAACAAGCCAAAGTTGCTACATTTACCCTGCTCTCATGTCTTCACTGCTTGTGCTAAGGGAAATATTGACACCCATAATTTTGTGTCACCATACTACTTCAAAGAAGCAGTGGAGGCTACATGGCGTGGTGAGTTACTTGGGTGGAGAGTTGTCTCTGACTTCACACGGCCACCACAGGGAGAACCAGCTTGGATCCCGGATCCAAGCAAACGAGTTATAATAAAGGGTCGTCGCAAAATGCGCCGGATCAGGAATGACATGGATGCTAGTCAGGCACGTGGGGGTCGCAAAGAATGCATAGTTTGTGGAGGTAACCACCTACGAAAGGATTGCAACTTGTACATAGTGGAAAGGAGACCTGACGGCGCGGATGTGCGACGTGTTCCAATGCGGAGGGGCGCCCGCATGGAAAGAGGAGGACCATCTACTTAATTCTGTCATGGGTACTATATATTTTGTCGTATTGTAATATGTACTATTTTAATTTGTAACATGTGTGTTATGTAATATTTTAAGATGTACTATTTTTATTTGTAACTTGTGTAGTAAGTGTTATGTAATATCATAAGATGTACTATTTTCATTTGTAACTTGTGTACTAAGTGTTATATTACATTATGAGATGTATTTTTTTTATCATACTGTAAGATGTCATATTTTATGTTGTTATTAAATATTGTCAATTTTTTCTTAAAGCCATGGAGTTGATTGATCCGGTAATTGATTCCAAGCATCGCTCTAACTCTGAGACCGGTGATCTTTATCCCCTTCGACTACGGAGCTTCAACGACTTTTGGAGAGTGGACGACCGATGGGTTCCGAGGTAACCTACTAATTCACAAAGTATTGTTTGTTACATATTACACTTCATTTTGAAATAATGTTGTCTTGTTTGTAGGTTACAGGCATGTGGATTACTACCACTCGTCCGGATGTTGGACCCCAGCGGTAGGAGGTCTTCTCGGTTTCCCGCTGACCGTGCGCTACTCACTGCTTTGGTGGACCGTTGGCGACCAGAGACCCACACGTTTCACCTACCGGTAGGTGAGATGGCTCCGACTCTACAAGACGTGTCCATGCTATTAGGTCTCCCTCTGGCAGGGGATGTGGTTTTCCCTCCTCCGGTGCAAGCAACATGGAAGCATGATATCTTGCATCGATTTCACGATGTCCTACCTGGACAGGATCAGCTGCAGTTTAATGATAACCACGGACCTACGAAGATATGGCTGCAGCAGTTTCGAGCAGAGGCGCTGACTGCAGATGCGGAGGATTGGAGAGTGCAGCGCCATTTAGAGGCCTACCTTCTGTGGTTGTTTGGTTGGGTCTTGTTCACGAGCACGCACCAGGACACCGTTGATAAGCGTCTGATAGGCCTCGCCCAGATTATCGCTGACATAGACGTGGCACAGATGCCCCAATATAGTTGGGGCTCTGCCGTGCTAGCTGCGACCTACAGAGCGTTATGTGATGGTTGCAGACGTAGGACTAGTGCCGGATCACTTACTGGATGCCCTTTGTTTCTCATGTTGTGGTGTTACGAGCGCTTCGACATCGGACGACCTACTCTTTCCGCGTACGATCCATACGATGATGACCTGTACACGGATGACGACGATGAGGTGGACAGGCCTACAATGGGATCCTTATGGTGTACGCAAAAGGTAACCAAATTATATTTCAATTACAGTTAATTTGTCGTATATTAGAGTTTGTAACTAATTTATTTATCATAATGCAGATGACTTGGGCAACAGGCACCGTCCGCAGGGGGTATCCAAACTACGTCCTTGCGTTTGATCAGCTTAGAGCTGATCGTGTCCGATGGACACCATTCAGTCCAATGGAGGTCCAGAGGCGTGCGCCTCACGGGTTGTCGTCCCTGTGCACTCGTGATCACGGCATATGGTTCACAAAGAAACACCTTGTGTATGACATCGTTGTCGAGCCATACGCCGTGAACCGAGTTATGCGTCAGTTCGGACTACTCCAGCCGTTTCCCATTCCCCGACCACCCGTCCTTTGTGACCATATGTAAGTATGATTTACTTTGCAAACCGTTTCATTGTCGATAAGGAGTTACTTTTTCAACCTGTAGGGAGTATACAGTAAGACATTATAAATATCATTGCAGGATGACTAGGAAAGGCCAGGGCCTCGCGTACGAAGATTCATGGGCCGCTAAGATGTTGCCTTGGATTGAGCAGTGGGCTGGTGCTGCTCAGGAAGTTTGGGTCCCCGCTGGCCCTTTCGTGGAGGAAGCGTATGTTCGGTACTTACAGTGGTACAGCACCAGAACACGCATTCGTTGTCACCCGGTGCCCGCGGAGATTGTGGACCATGATGCTGACATCACAGACACGTTCGCTCCGCAGCCGGGTTCGGCATACCACATGCTGGTACGTACTTTCCATTGAGCTATATTTTCTGTGTTATGTGTCATACTCATACTCATATGTAACATGCATGTAGTCTGAAACATGTGCGGAGGTCGCATCAGAACTTGAGGGGTACGCCCGGCGGTGCGAAGCGAACCCTCCTAGGTTCGATGCACGGGAGATGGCAGCAGCACTAGCTCGCTTTGCACGGCGCTGCAGGGACGCCCTTCGCTGCTCATCATGTTCGCAGTCCTACGACGTGCGTCCGCGGTCCCAGCCAGGTTCGATCCAACCTCGTACTCGCCCATATTTCTGCAATTTGTTACAAGTGAAACATAGTTTCGAAATCATAAATTGAAATATATTATCTTATAAAAAATTACTGGTTCCGTCGAACCTGCCTCTGCAGCACCGTCATTCCGTTCTCAGGAACCCTCCTCTTGTCGGCATCACTGGGACGCCGCCCCGTCTCGTTTTCATGAGGCCGGGCCATCTCAGTTTCAGGAACCCGGGCCGTCTCATTTTCAGGAGTCCGTGCCATCTCATTTTCACGAGCCCGGGCCATCTCATTTTCACGAGCCCGGCCCGTCCCATTTGCACGTCGATCCATCAGCCATCCCTTTTGGGACCGGTTTTATTCCGACACCTGGTTACCAGGTACCAGCAGGTTCATCTTTTCTTTCCCGCACTCCATTCATATTATATTTTGAAATACCCCTTCATTAAGTGAAACTAATAATGCTCTTATTGTAGGTGACCACACAAGGAACATCACGGGCTCCCTTTCCGACGAGATGACGTCGTGGACCAACGTGGACGTGGAGGGTTATTCACAGATGCCCGGAGCTCCTATACCAAGTCAGCCCACGCAGCAGGAGGAGTCCACCCCTTTGGAGGGTCCTAGGACTCGCCACGCACCGGACCACCTCACTTACCCGTTAGGGCAGATTAGGCACCGGAAGACGCGGCGTCGTGATGCTTGAATGTTAACATATCTGTTGTACTATATTTATGCGTCACTATAATTATGTTCTACAATGCTTATGTTGTATTATGATTATGTGCATTATCAGATATCTATTACGTATTTCAATACTTCTATCTCCGCCATGTGCTGTCATATAACGTCTGTCTCCGATATGCGCTCCCACAAAGCGTCAGGGAATCCAATAAAGTCTGTCTCTGAAACGCTATTTAATGCCACTGAAACGTGTCGGTCATGAACACTCCGATACCCTATTCGGTGCTCTGATCTCCGACATGCGCTCCCACATAGCGTTAGGGAATCAAATAAAGTCTGTCTCTGAAACGCTATTTAATGCCACTGAAACGTGTCGGCCATGAACACTCGGATACCCTATTCGGTCCTCTGATCTCCAACATGTGCTCCCACATAGCGCTAAGGAATCCAATAAAGTCTGTCTCTGAAACACTATTTAATGCCGCTGAAACGTGTCGGCCATGACCACTCCGATACCCTATTCGGTCCTCTGATATCCGACATGTGTTCCCACGTAGCGCTAGGGAATCCAAAGTGTTGCACGCCGTCTCTATATATTATGTCGTGCCCTCTTCTTCATGCATATACAAAGTTCAAACTACCCAACTTCATCAATGGCTAGTAGAGGTCGTGGTCGTGGAGGTCGGGGGGCCGTTCCAATCCCTCCTCCAATCGGCGGACCAACATGGTTTAGTGAACCAAAACCAGAGTTCCCTCTAGAATTCAAGTCTGAATTCAGTCCAGGCAGTCCTCTGCGACCATATGATGCTACGAAGGAGAAATGGCCCAAGTGTAAACATGGTGCTGATGCTGTCGTGCAAACGATGGATTACGGCGAGGATAGTGGTCGTCGTTTTTTTCGCTGTCCATACGGAGCGGTAACTATGAATTTCTAATTTACTTTCACATTTAACTCTCTTTATTATGCAATAACACTCTTTTTCATGAACATATTATTTTTTCCACAGTCGTATGATGATGACGACAATTGCGGATGGACTGCATGGGTTGATCCAGAGGCAATCTATCCGTATCGGCACTTCATCACCTACCTAGAAGACAAAATCTTCGACCTCACCCAGCTGCTAAATGCTCCGACTCCTGAACCATCCAATGAAGATCTTGTCATTTCCATCGCTGAAGATGATGACATGATATGGTGCGAGGTCCCGTATTGTAAATGCCCACATCACAAGCCTGAACCTACTAAACCTCCTTCGCAACAGCGCTCTTCCTCGTCTTCTCATTTCCACTAGCTCTAAGTCTGCTACTAATAATCGTCAATACCCTGCACTTACCGTAGTGTTCAAGGGAATGTATTGTATTTGTATCTCACTCTTTATCGAACAAGTAATGTATCTTTGCAGTTTTAATACTCCTCATATATATTTTTTAATTTAATAATATTTTTTCCTCACTATAACGTGTAATAAAATATTTTTTGCCAGGAAATGAACCTGTCGGTTCTCTGATAACCGATAGGCCTGTCGGTAATCAGAGGACCGACAGGCCCCTCGCCTTGCCCGACAGGCCGCAACAGGCCACAAACCGTAGGGTTGGGGGACCTGTCGGTCCTCAATCTACCGATAGGTCCCTGTCGGGTCCATTTTCGCCCGATTCCTCAGATCCTACGCGCCACGTCGACGCCTCGTCATCGCCACATAGGCTATCGGTTTTCCGGGGACCGACAGGCCTCTTGTCGGTTTTCCGGCGACCGACAGTCTTCTATTTTTGCAATATTACTAAATCGACCCCCATTTTTAAAATTATTAATTAAATTAATATTATTTGAGAAAAAAAAACTAATGTTACCGGGGTCCGACGCGAAATCCTACGTCATCGTCGCTCCACTCGAAGTCATGTCCCTTCTATAGCTAAGATATATATTTTTATAATAAATTTACTAAAATTTATAAATATTACAAAACATTTTTTATAAACCTAATCAAACTTTAACAAATTAACCGACAGACACTCTTTTGTGGACAAAGGAAGTATTGTCTTCGACAAGACAACAAATCCTGTAATTCTGCTATCCAAGAGCGACACAGGGATCCATGCTTATTTCTTTGTCCAGTTTGGCTGACACAACAGCCCCCACAGTAAGCTTCAGATTGTCCTCCAACTATGTATGCGGCCATCGTAGTTTCACTTTTGGTCTCATCTTACCAACCAGACAAAGAAATACTGAATTTTACACATCATATCACATCTGCCCTTGGGATGGGCCCAATCAAGAACCGGCCACGAATAGAAGACGAAAAGGAAGTACACGAAAGAGAAATTTAATTAGATTCTCAAAGAGAACACTATCTGGTTAATTATAGATCCATGTATCTACGCAAGCCTTTAGTGCACCAACACAATCAAACAAGCAGTTTATATTCTGCAACCAAACACAGAAGATCCATGTCAACAGCTTGCTCCCCAGAAGGTCCATGTCTACTAGGATTACATACAAGATAAAGGTGCAGGTCAGTTCATGACCTAACAATTGGTTGCTCCCTGCATTAACACTTCTCTATCCTTCTGCAATGTTCAGAAGCCAGTTAGAGTACAACAAAGAAAGCAAGATTAAAGAATCAATATACAACACCAATCCAGACATGACAATACGGTGTTGCTTTAATGTAGATTAAAAGAAGTACCAAAGCTGGTACTAAGGCATTCCTCACTAACTTGTGGCAATGCTGCAAGTTATTTGCTAACTATTGATTGTTAATTCTCACAAACACATTGATGGCTTATATTAAACCAAGATTCCGAACAATAAATGGACTGGGGTATTGTTAGTCTCTTATCTTAGAGTATATGTTCCAACAAATTTATGAACATGGACACATTCCTGCGAAGGAAGGCTAACCAAGTTTCCTTCTTTTGTCCATGGTTTTGTTCAACTGAAAATAAGAAACTAAGACGCCATAGAATGGATCTGTCATGCCATGCATATATAGTATATACTACTGCAAGGTAATAAAACTCGTTATGGAAGGAAAAGGAATTGCAAAGGTAACTATGCTATCGACACCAAGTTAAACAATCAAAATAGGTTGGGACCTCACCAGTTAGGGCCCACATCCCATCTACTTGGTCGCTTCCTCTTTAAAGGCAAGCTTTCCTTGGGGCTTGGTATATCAGGAAGTACTTTTTCTTCTTCCATTTCACTCTCGGTGTCCGATTCTTCACTTATCCATCCATAGCAGGGAGGCCTTACAGGCCTTGCAGGAGCAGCTTGTGCAGCTGGAGGCATGGACAGTGCAGGTCCAAGGGAAGGTGAATTGTGAGAAGTATGTGGCTGGAGTGCTGACTGAGATTTATTAATCAGTTGCACATTCTGCCCTCCGGAAGAAACTTGCATATTATTTTCCGGTGAGACATGCATCTGATTTTCTGGTAAGACGTGCGTAGCATTTTCTGAAGATGCCTCATCAGCAGCTGCTGTTTCTGGTTGCTGCAAAACGCAAAAGGAGAACGCTATGAAATCTGACCGGACGACAACACCAATCTTGAGCAACAAATTAGACACAATAGCAACTCTTCCTTAGAGATAATTTCTTCATGTTCTAGTGTCTGATTCAATTGAAGTATTAGTAGTGTTTCTTTCAGCAGAAGTAATTGCAGATTTGAAAAAACACCAATGTTATGTTTATTGCACGACATGGATGTATATCCTTACTGATTTTCTATTTTAGAATAGTAAGCAGTTGCATACAAGAATCCAGTTGCCCGGCAGCTGATATTGTAAGATTGCAGGCATTCCTGGTTGGAATACAATGCTGCACTGTTATATGCTTTCTGGGGTATGTGCTACTACAAGGAAGAATTCAGGCGAACAGAACAACACCTATCTGATAGGTGAAGCATGAAAAGCCAAGAATGGGGACAGCAACGAGACAGGGCAGGCAGACTTATACATGAAGACTGTGAAGGGAGTGAGTGTTCACCTGCTGCTGCGGCTGTGACTGTTCTTCTCCTTCCAGTAGCTTCTCAAGCACAACATGATACTGGTTCTCCTCCAGGAACACCCAGCCTTCTCTCCCATATATCTAGATTTAAAGCAGTTTTCAACAGAAATGGCATGTGAAGTGCTTTTACAAGGCTAAGAAAAAAAAAAGATGCTTCCTCTGCAAGGAACATTATGTAAAATTCAATAACTCATGCATAAAACTCAAGAGCAATTGGCAGAATTCCACCCTACTAGATGAACCCTCACCAAATTACAAGTGAAAACAGACCAAAGTAGCACAATCTTGGCAGTTCGGTGGGTGCTTGGAGCATGGAAAGGAGGTACCTTTGCTACTGCATCGGCACGCAAAATCCAACGCATCCTAGCAGAGAAATAGCAACAACAATCGAGAACAAAACGAGCCATAATCTCAGGGCCGAAGGCCACATTTTTCATCTTGTGAGGAGTTGGCCAGTTCCAAGAAAAAAGAAAAGAAAACTGAACCGCAAGAAAATCACAGAGGGTTTAGGGATTGGACAATTCAAGGAAAAATGAAAAGAAAAATGAACTGCAAGAAAATCATGAGGGTGTTCCAAGGATCAAATGAACAAAACACGAGGCGCTGGGCAGTAGCAAGACGAAAAGAAGGATTCTCCAAAAGGAGAGGGAACTACCTTGAGGAGGTCGTTGACGACCCTACGGATTTGGGGCCTGGGAAAGCCCAAGCCGCCGAGGTGATCGATGGCCGCGTCAATCCGCCGCTCCCCTCGTCTGGGCCTCGGCCGCACCATCGCTTCCTCCTCCCCCAATGCGTTGCTCTGCTCCTGCTGAATTATTATGAAACGAAAGGAGAGAAGATGTTGAATACAGAACAAAAGCGGTAAACGGACGCGGGGTGTCTGGGACCTCTGCCTAGCAAAAATGGTCAAAGTGGGGTAGCTACAGTAACCTTATGCGTAAATGGATTATCACTTTACAAAGGGAATATTTTTATATCATTCAATAAATTCTCTCTACGGTGCGTTGTTACTATGTAATATCAAGATGAACACGCTATAAGTCCCTCGAAAAGAAAAGCTAATGCGCTACTAGTGATGCTAGATCTAGAGTTAGACACTGGTCTAAATTCATTCTTTTTTACCCTTAATTCTTGATCTTACATATCAGCTTCCATCCCAGACCCAATCGATCTCACACCTACAACCTCTCACGCCGTCGTCGTCCGCCTGCCACTCGGCCCCTCCTTACCATCCCCATCCTCACCCCCCCCCCTCCCCTCCCCCACCCCCGTACACACCCGTGGACGGCGATACGGCGTTGCCACATGCCAGCCCCATCATCCCGAACTCGTCCAATGGACTCCTTGTTAGAGTGAATGGTGCTCCTGCCCTCAACGGTGCAGGTGCTCTCATATTTATAGAAGAAGACATACATATAGCAGGTTACAAGCATGGCTATAGCACACGACCAGACAAGGAGACACAGCTCCAAATATAGATGATGCACTTCTAAGAATAGTTATGTACCTCCATAAATAGATATTTATTTCTATGTTTAACATTCCCCCTCAATCTGGACGGTGTGCAAATAAGTTCAGATTGCGCCAAAGATTGTAGAAGGTAGTGACTGGTAAGGGCTTGGTCATGATGTCTGCAATTTGATCCTTGGAGGAGATCAAGCGAACCTCTAGTTGCCGGGATGCCACACGCTCCCGGACAAAATGATAATCCACTTCAGCATGCTTGGTGCGCCGATGAAATATTGGATTCGCTGAGAGATAAGTGGCCCCGATGTTGTTGCACCATAAACTCGGCGGTCGATGTTGAGCAATCCCGAGTTCTCGTAGTAAAACCTGTATCCATATAATTTCAGCGGTGGCATTAGCAACCGCCTTGTATTCGACCTTCGTACTGGAGCGGGAACCAGTGGGCTGCTTGCGAGAGCTCCATGAAACTAGATTGCCTCCAAAGAAGATGGCATAATCCGCTGGTGCTGCGCCTATCATCCAGATTACCGGCCCAATCGGCATCCGAAAAGGCACCGAGGAATGAGGACTCAGTTTTTGTGATGCATAGACCCAAGTGAGAAGTGGCATGTAAGTAACGCAAGATGCGTTTGACTGCTGCCCAATGAGTAGTCCTTGGCGCCAACAGAAATTGACAGACACGATTCACACAAAATGATATCGGGTCTAGTCAATGAAAGGTATTGGAGGGCACCAACTACACTTCGATAGCGTGTAGAGTCTTCGGCTGAAAGAGGATCACCACTTGCTAACATCAACTTATCTGTAGGGAGCATGGACGTGGAGACAGTATTTGAGGAGGCCATGTTGGTGCGCTGCAAAATATCTTGAATATATTTCTGTTGTGTCAATATGAGACCGGTTGAAGTATGATGCACTTCAAGCCCAAGAAAATAACTCAGTGGACCCAGGTCTTTTACCCCAAAATCAGCTACAAGTGGGCAAGAAGACGAGTTGTAGCCGATGATGACGAGCTGACAATGATGATGTCATCCACGTAGATAAGAATATACATTTGAATGCCTCCTTTGTTAAAAATAAATAATGAAACATCAGCTTTAGAAGCATAGAACCCCAACTTGAGTAGCTTGCCACTGAGACAAGAGAACCAGGCTCTTGGGGCCTGGCGAAGGCCATATAAAGATTTGTCCAACTTGTAGAGATAAGTGGGATGATCCGGGTCAAGAAAACCGGGTGGCTGTTTCATATAAACACCCTCATTGAGATGGCCATGAAGAAATGCATTCTGAATATCAATTTGCCGGAGAAACCACCCATGAGAGACAGCAAGAGATAAAAGGACTCGTATAGTGGTAGGTTTTACCACCGGGCTGATGTATCATCATAATCAACACCATACTGTTGTTTGAACCAAGCGAGCTTTATAGCGATCAATGGAACCATCAGCCTTACGCTTCAACTTAAATATCCACTTACAGTCGATGACATTGAGGTCGGCACGTGGGAGAACGAGATGCCAAGTCTTGTTCTTGAGAAGAGCTTGAAACTCCTCATTCATCGCTGCCCTCCATAGTGGATGAGACTTGGCATTGGTATAACAGGTTGGTTCATCATTAGAGGTATGGACTGCTGAATATGTCACGGTGCCATCTGTACGGACTTTAGGTTGTCTAATATTATGGCGAAGAAGAGTGCCATAGCGGTGAGCGGGAACAGCAGGTGCAGCTGAACCGGATGGAGCTTCAGGTGCAGGTGCTGGCGATAGATCATGCGGAGCAGACCGCTCACCAGGTGAGACGTCGTGCGGTCTCTCGGCCGAAGCGTTGGCCCATGCTTCTGCCCGGTCGGGAGGAGACACGAGCGCGCGCTGATCCTGATGACGGGCGCGATGTGTGGAGGTAGGAGACCCCGAGGCCGCTGGGTCGACAGGGGGCGCAGAGGCTGCAGTACCTGCATCGGCAGGGAATATCGACGCTGATCCCCAAGGAGATTCAGGTGGCAGATGGGCTTGATTTTCGATACCAGAGAGAGCTACAGGCAGAGAATTAGCAGGCAAAAAATGCAAATTGTTAATGTTCAAATTAGAACTGCTACGATTTGGTTGGGTGGTTGGACTGTTTTGTGGTTCTTCAATGATGTGTGGCAGACCGCCCCTGAAACGGGGGAGGTCCTCCTCTCGGGATCCATTCTGGACGATGCTCGTCGAAGCTAACATTCACAGGGTACAACACAGGCAGTAAAAAACATAGTTTACAGACAGAAGAAAAATCTTATATGAGTGTTATTACAGAGTTTTTAGTTTCACACGAACCAGTTTCAGAAACAGCGGAAACGATACAATCCACAAGTGGAAGCGAAAGATAGAGTTACAAACTCCGACTCTGATACTAAGCAAAAGCAAGAGCCTTGCCCAACGGCACCATGCTACTAGCCACACACAAGCAGCGGCTACTCGATCTGCTCCCACTGTAAGCTACCCCAAGCGGGGGCCGACTCCTCTCAGAACTGACCACCGCTACCACCGGTCGCATCAGACCCACCTGAAAACCACAAGTCGCAAAGCGTGAGCTTCTAAGAAGCTCAGCAAGACTGACCCGTCAACGAGGCTGTCTACAGCTGACACCTAGACATGCACGGCTGACTCTGGGTAGGATAGTTGCAAAAGGACACGCCTTACTAGGTAATTTCTTACTTTCAAGTTTTAGCTCAATTTAGGTTCAAGAAAAGTAAACTTTAGTATGCACTATGACTAAACAATCATGTTGACAAACAATGATTAGCATAAACATCATATCGGTAAACATTATCTTCTTCTGTTCACTTCTTAACGTATGCGACATAGAGATTGAGTAAACTCTAGACTGAGAGTGTTAGCTGTTCGAAACGTTTTACACCTACAGGGTTAACCTGGTCACATGACACGTGCGCGTCCCGGACTGCACGTGGCAACCGTTCGCACCAGATCTGGCAAAGCTAATTCCCTCTTACGCTACCTCAACAATTCCACGTCCTACCAGATTACCGTCCCGGACGGTATCTGTGGAGTTCACACACTGTCCACCCCAGCTCGCCGCCAATCAGACACCGTAAGGTAGGTTCAGCTTTGTCGTCTCTAGGCTACCTAGGTTTACTGATTCTCATAGTTCCAGCATGTGAGCAGTACATTCAATACTCAACCAACTGTGCCACACGGATCAGACACAGCTACCGCATACAGAACCCCGGTCTGTTGCCTTTCTATCATTCTCTGTCTGACCCCAGTTTCTTTCCATGAAATATGAACTCGCTACAGGTCGTTATCAAGAGGTGGAAGTTTCAAACAACTCATAACATATCACGAGTAGTGTCCAATCTGCTCGACTTCTACCGTATGTTATTGCTGAGCATAGCTTCTACATCGGGCTACCTGTACCAATATTCTAGAATAGGCACTACTGGAAACATATGCATCTAGGGTTTCAAACAACTCCTGTCAACCTAAATGCACATCACATGACTCACATTCACTGTGGTAAAAAGAAAATTTTAGAAACAGTAGTGCCCCCGGTGACATCAGTAATTAATAATCTTCCCAAATGAATGTAAGTGATTGCTAACAATTTAAAATAATATTAATTTTTGAGGTCGAAAAAGGGTTCTGACCTAAATCAAGTTATTTATCCTAGTAGCACCAAATCAAACCCTAATCGCTATCACAACAGTATTAAATAGCAAAGGTTAAACCTAGGGTTTATACAAATTTTTTCAGATTTTAATAGTTGCAAATTAATTAAAGAGTGTCTTTTGGCCATTTATGGTTAATTAAATAAATCCCAAAAATTAATAATTCCACAAACTGAAGTTTAATATTTTTCTTAAACATTACATTTTTCTCTGATTCCAGAACAATTGGATTTATATTCTACTGAGCAATACTTGATTTTATGTGAATTATTTAATTCCCAACCGAGTTAAATGAATTTTGGAAAAACAAAAAAGGTGAAACCCTAGCTAGGGCTTGTGCCATAGCTGTGCCGGCGAGGGGCGGCGGCGAGACCACCATCGGGACGAGCGTCGCACGGGGAGTCCATTTGGCTTGGGTGGGACCCACGGCGGGCACCGGAGCAACGAAGGCGACGAGCGGCGGCGCGGTGGTGCTGCGGTGCTCGCCGGCGTGCCCGGCCTTGCCGGGGAGGTTCCACGCGGCACGGTGGAGCTAGGGAAGAAGAAAACGGCATGGGTCCGCACTGGAAAAACGGCGGTCACCGGAGACCTCCTTCGGCCGAGGAGCACGGCGGGCGGCGCTCTCCAAATTCCGGCGGCAATGGCGAAATTCCGACGGTTGGTGGTCGGGAGGAAGGAGAAGGTCCTCTTGCGCGTCGATTTGTGAAGGAGGACGGAGAGTTGGGAGCGAGCGCGGTGCACGGCGGCGCGACGCGGTGGCTCGGCGGGGAAAACAGAGAAGAACAGAGAGAGAGCGAGCGAGAAAGGAGAGGGAGAAAGGGAGCGGCGGCTGAGGCGCCGTTCTTAAACCACGCCGGGCGCGCGCGGCAGGTGGCGCAAGCTCCCTGCCCGGGTGAGCGTGTGGAACGGCGCACGCGGGAAAGGAGAAGGAAGCAGAGTGAGGGAGAAGAGAGAAGAAAGGAGGCTGCCTGGTGGAGCCCACTTCTAGTGGGTCCCACTGGTGATAAATTTTTCAGAAAAGCCCAAAATATTTTGGAAATTTGACAGAATCCAAAAATTGATTCTATGAATTAATATGAAGTTTGAATTTGAATTTTAAAGGGTTTAAACTTAATTTAAATTCCGATTAGCTTTTTAATTCGCGAGAAATTTTGCAAGATTAAAAATATTTCTTGGACCAATGAAAATAATTTCTTTTTAGCAATCACTAGAAATTTGGTTAATCACTTAAATCTTTAAATTTTTGGCATTTTCTTTTTAATTGATTTAATTGAACCCGATGAAGAATCAAAGTGTTACAGATGGATGAAGGATTAGTGGCAAAAGGAAAGGTGGTCTCATCAAAAACAACGTCACGGGAAATATATACTCGACCGTATTCCATGTCAAGCCACTTATAGCCTTTGTGATTTGAGCTATACCCAAGAAACACGCAAGGCTTGGATCTAAAGGAGAGTTTGTGCTGATTATATGGTCTCAAATGGGGCCAACATGCACATCCAAAAATGCGAAGCATGTCACAATTGGGTGGGTTTTTGAACAAGCATTCTAGCGGACATAGATTATCAATAACACGGGTTGGCAATCTGTTGATGAGGTAAGCAGCAGTCACAAACGCTTCATCCCAAAGTTTTATTGGCATCGATGCATGAGCTAAAAGGACAAGTCCGGTTTCAACAATGTGGTGATGTTTACGTTCGGCCGAGCCATTTTGTTGGTAGGTGTGAGGACAAGAAACCTGATGAGAAATACCAAGAGAACGAAAAAATTGATTGTGAAGTTTTTGGTACTCCCCACCCCAATCGGATTGTACACATCTGATTTTAGCATCAAGAAGACGCTCTACATGCACTTGAAATTGTAAGAAAATATGCTGAACCTCAGTTCTATCTCGAATCAAGTAAACCCAGGTGAATTTACTATAGTCATCAATAAAACTAATGTAATAGGCATAACCACCAACGGATTTAGGGGCAGGACCCCAAACATCTGAAAAAACAAGTTCTAAAGGAGATGTAGAGCGATGAATAGCAGGCGTATATGGGAGTTGGTGGCTCTTGCCTAATTGACAAGCGTTACAAACGGTGTGACTCGACTTCGTGGAACATGGGAGATTATTCAGACGCAAGATAGACCTAACAACTTGTGAAGAGGGGCGGCCGAACCGAGCATGCTACTGATCTGGAGATGCCTTCACATGGATGAGGGCTTGTTTGAGGGACGCGATGTCGGAGAGCTTGATGGGGTAGAGGCCGGCTTCACATTTTCCTTCCAGAAGTACTTGTCTCATGGCTAGGTCCTTTATGAGAAAATGATATGGATGAAATTCAAAAAGACATGGTTATCATGGGCTAATTTATGAACAGAAAGCAGATGTTTGGAAATATCAGGAACATGGAGAACATTGTTGAGTGCAAGGGATTTAGTAGCAGTATTAATTGAACAAGAACCAATATGCATAATTTGCAAACCTGCCCCGTTGCCAACTTGAACAGTTTCACCACCATGATATTGGTCTCGGAAGGCTAGGCGATCCAAATCACTAGTGATGTGATCGGTAGCCTCGGTGTCGGTGTACCAGCGGGGTTCGATCTTGTAGGAAGTAGTGGTAGCAGCAGCGGCGAAGGGCTGTTCATCCTAATAGGATTCATCCATGCGGTTCCAGCACTTGACCGCCGTGTGGCCGTCATGGCCACAGATCTGACACGTCGGGCGTTTGGGCTTGTCATAGCTTGGAGCAAATCGACCCCGACCCTGGAACGGTGCAGACCCACGGCCGCGACCACGACCAGGTGGAGCACCGTGATCGCGTCCACGCGACACTGTACCCCACGGCCAGCAAAGTTGGCTGAGGCGACAACATGGAGTCGCACCTCGGATTCTTCTGCAGCTGGCGAGCCTCGAATGCCAGAAGGTGGGAGTAGACGTCGTCGAGGGTGAGAGGCTCGGTCTTGGTCGTCATGGACGTGATGAACTAATCGTAATCCGATCCGAGTCTCGCTAGGAGGTACGCGATAACCTCATCATCACGGAGAGGAGTCTTAGCAGCAGCGAGTTCAGAAGCAAATCCTTTAATATTGCGGAAGTAGTCAGCAGCGGACTGATCCTGCTTCTTTGTGGTAGCGAGGTCGATGCGAACTTGAACTGCTCGAGCGTGCACGGCAGAGGAGAACATGCGCTGCAAGATATCCCAGGCTTCTTTGGCGGTGGAGGCAGTCACCACATCAAGAAGTATCTCCTCGGTCATGGTGGAGAGGAGACCACTAAGGAGTTGTTGATCCTGATTATACCACTGGTCGTAGGCGGGATTAGGGATGGGCGCGGTGCCTGCGTTAGTGGAAGCCAGGACGAATTCAGGAGGCGGGTCAACAGACCCATCAAGAAGTCCGATGAGTTTGGCACTCCGCAGATGTGGGAGAAGCTGCTGCGCCACAGCATATAATTTGTCTTGCTGAGGCGAACGGTAACTGCATGGTGTAGAGGAATCGGGGCAAAGGTAGACAAGGTTGAGTTGGAAATGGCGGAGGAGGTGGTGGAGGAGAGAGAAGAAGAAGACGTGGTCGGCATTGGTAGAGAATTCTATGGCTCTGATACCATGTTAGAGTGAATGGTGCTCCTGCCCTCAACGGTGCAGGTGCTCTCATATTTATAGAAGAAAACATACATATGGCAGGTTACAAACGTGGCTATAGCACACGACTAGACAAGGAGACAGCTCCAAATATAGATGATGCACTTCTAAGAATAGTTATGTACTTCCATAACTAGATATTTATTTCTATGTTTAACACTCCTCACTTGAACCATACCTATCGTCCTCATCCACCACCATGGATGGTGCCGCCCTCACCATGGCGCTGACTCGTTAATCAACTATCTCCCCAGCCCAAACCTATCTGCTCCTCAGATTGTAAACGAAAGAAGAGAGAAGAAACCCCCAAACCCTAACCTAAAATCTGCATTGTCCGGTGCTCCACTGCTGAGGTCCTTGAAGAGAGGGAGGCAGCACAACGAAGAATATATCGATAGGGTAGTCAGAGTACTGGTTCGGAATGATGGGAGAGATGGGTTATATTGGCTTTTTGGGCCGGGTTACCTCGTAGATGGATCCACCGATACTTGAGTCGCCGAATTTGCATAATGTTTCTATGTTGTCACCATTTCACTCAATTTATTGGGTCGAATAATTCCTTATTATTATATTTGGAAACTAACCTATAAAGTTTTTTTATTTTTTATAAACAAAAGGTGTGCAATTTACTTATATGTATTAGAATAAGGACTATATTAAAGGTATGGTTTACTTCCAAGGAAAGTAGGCTATAACCGCTATCAAACACAGCATTAAGTTAATAGTGATTTTGCTCAACCCACTCCCGAATGCAACAAAATCCTCTAAAAGCAACAAAAAGGGAAAAGAAGTTTTCAAGAAAATACTGCAAAGAATTCAATCTTGACCTTTAGGGAAATATTTATGCTTCACTCTATGATAATTTCTTAGAGACCCCTACTGGTCCTGCCATTTATAGGTTTTAGGATTCCCAATACATTAGTATGATTATCTTCATTAAGGAAAGCGAACTCTATACTTCCATAATACAATCCATAACTCTTCTAGTATTTCTCTAGCACCTAGTTGAGCCACATCACCTCAGTTGTATTTAATAATTAGATCTTCGCCAACCCTTAGCATCCGTCTATACATTTTGTGGTTTTGATACTCCTCTCTCCTCCATATTAGATTTCTTATACATGAAACGTTTTCCCACCACACCAAACCAATTCCACTGATAATGTAATGATGATCCATATTCATGCTTGCTACTAATGTCAATGCACCCAAAAAAATTGGTGCCACTACTCAATTATTTGGTACGTCCAGTTCAACATGTGTATTTCTTTCATCCGTTAGATGTGTTGCTTTCTATTTCTTTCTCACATGGTGTCTCCTTAATTAAATCTGAGCCATTATTCTTTTATGTTGACATCACGTTGCCTTTGCCTTTCGTTACTGGCAGCAGTTTTAAAAAAGTGAATACTTAATCATTGTATTATGTCCTTCCGTTTCCATCATAGCTATGAAGAGACCACTAATGCACTAATGAAATAATTACGCACATCCACTACAAGAAACCAGGTCTTACCGAGCAAAGGCCAAATTACACTCGACAAAAAACACTCACCAAATCAGCTGTCGGCAAAGAAGTCTTTGCCGAGTGTTTTTTGTCGCGTATTCGGCAAAGACTTTGCCGAGTGTTTTTTGTGTCACTCAGCAAAGTAAAGTTACCATTAACGGCGCAAACATCGTTAATGGCTCTTTGCCAAGTGCCTATCTTCAAATTTTTTTTAAAAAAAATAATAAATCTTTGCCGAGTGCTATGATAGATGCACTTGGCAAAGAATTTTGAATTTTTTTTAAAAAAAAATTCAGGCCTTACTTTAACACCAATTTTAATACAGCAGGTTACTAGCTACGATAAACCATAGGAAGCAAGAAAGAAATTACTGCTCTTATGCTAGTTCTGATGCAAAGAATTCTTTCTACTGCAAACAACCACCAAGGTCTACTCACAAGAACATATACAATCACTGACCTACTAGCATAGAATCCAGGCCGGCAAAAAGAAAAGACCTGCAATGAATTACTTCAAGATGACTAGCATAGAATGATTTGGATTCCACCACAAACTACCAAAGCAAACTTGAAGCGAAAAATTTCATGACTACATAGTGAACAGAATAACAAACAATCGAATATAAAAGGGGAAGCGACTGAAGCAACAAGAATTTATGTCTAATTAATAAAACTAAGTTACGGAGATAAGTCTATCAAAGGAATACTCTCATCTATATTACTGGGAGAAGTTAAGGCATCCAAACATGCTACACAGCACCTTCAGCACCCTGAGAAGAAGAGTATTTGTATTTGCAAAAGGATTGCATTTTCCAGCAATAATATTAGAGTGACTTAATATCGAGGCTGCAGAACATTAATTTACATCACACAAGCATACAACACCTATAGCAGTCAAAACTTGAGCTCATTGCAACCAATTTCATGATGTCGCAACAACACCTACAGCAGTCAGAACAAAATTTAAGAATACAGAACTCGCCCCAGCAGCTGGCCGCTTTCTTGCTGCAGTACACGGACTGCTACTCGCGATTGTGCACCCGATAGCTGGTGATGACGTCCTCCGTCACTAACCCGTAGATCCAGTCGATGCACCGACCCCACTTCGTCTTCTCCTGGTAGAAGTAGAAGCATGAGATCACGCAGATGGACTTGGCCAATAGCCATGGTGTCAGCGTCCAGCGGCTCGCGGAGCACTGCCAGCGCGCCGGCGGGGCGGCCGCCGTACGTGCGCGCTTGGCGTGTCCTGCAACAGCCGCACCTTGTACTCGGCCACCGCAATCGACGCCACGAAGGTCGCCGAGCTACGAAACCTGCGCGGGAGGAGCTAGCGCAGAGGACTCGATGTCGTCGAGCCGGAGGAAGCTTGGGAGGAGGAGAAGATGCTGGAACGGACGGATGGAGGCGGCGGCGGAGCGGTCGCAGCTCTGTATCTTTACCGGGTTATAAAAGGATTTGACACTGAACAAAGAGGTTTTTTGTTTAAATTTTATTTTTTTACCTTTAGCGAGTGCCACGAGGTTGTCACTAGGCAAAAAAAAAATTATGAAGCATTAAAATATTAAAATTATCAAATGGATTCAAAAAATTATCAAATTTTCATATGACATAATCTTTGTTGTCTATTGCCTATAATGAACAAAATGAACGATCACTTTGACTCCAAAATGAACAATCACTTTGGATCCTTCTCGAATATATGATTTTTCTACGGAGACGCTTTTTTTTGTAAGCATCGTATGTAACAATTTGTGTGAAACCTTTTAAACTTTTTACTACAGCCTCCACATATGATAGCATGACATCTTGACAAATTTCATGATTTTTCAATTTTGTTTGCTTTTTTTAGAATTTTAAAACATTTCACACGAGTTTTTGGACATGTTTCGTCAACACGACGTTCCAATTTCCTTTAGTTTTCCATTTTTTCATATTATTCCAATGTTAATAATATGAATATCATTTTTTCATTAAATTTTTCCACTATTCGAATCACTTAAAGTTCAAATTGGACTTATCCCAAAAAAAATCAATTAAAAGTAGAAATTTATTAAATATAGCAAACGTATTTAAAATTTTCCTAAATTTGAATATGGAGTAGAAGGTATTGCATGTGAACAGCACAAAAACTTTGAAGGCTAGAAGCCAAAATATTAAAAATTATTTGCTGAGTGCCGTCGTGTGTCACTCGACAAAGGCTATCTTTGTCGACGGCCGTTTCCAATACTCAGCAAAGGCTGTTTTTGCCGAGTGCTATTTTTCTAACACTTGACAAAGGTCTGACTGTTGTGTTTGGCCGTTAACATTGACGGTTCTTTGCTGAGTACCATCTATTTGCCGATGGCTATTTGTTGGACAGTTGGCAAAGAAGGATCTTTGCCGATGTATTCCCGCCGGCACTCGGCAAAGGTGCCTGAGTGTTTTCTATTTGTCGAGTGTTTATTGAAATACACTTGGTAAATATGTTCTTTGTCAAGTGCACTCGGTAAAGCCAGTTTTCGGTAGTGTTCTGACAACAATGGGCACTAAGGAGACGGTATTTCCAGACCTATCCCTCAGCATCCATAAGTGTATATATATCATCAGTAGTTCATTGCTAATGCGATGATTAACCCAATCATTTGTTTCACTACATTTCCTATGGTGGATGAAAAACTATTTAGGCTTCGTTTGTCAATTTTCATCGATCAACCCGTGTGACACGACCTCCGCATGGATGGGGCTGACCCAGTGCGTCCACCACATCCCCGGTACGCGCACCCCCCAAACCACGGAAGCACCAGGCTGCGGTGTGGATCAGCTGCGGGGACGGGGTGGCTGGCTGCAGGAGCAAGTGCCTTGGTCACATGAGCTGAATTGACATCTTTTTTAAGCTAAGAATCAGTTATTCAGTGCTCCATGCTAAAAAAGAGAGAGAAAAAAACAGCAAAGAATGTCACTACCAGACCACTATAGGTAGCTGGTAACAGGAGTGAACTGAAGCTTTTCTTTAAAAAAGAAAAAAAAGAAAAGAGGAAACCAACAATTTGTCAAGTATCAGACAATATTAGCGTAAATTATCTCCGTATAGACTTGTGTAGACTCAAAAAGAAAAACCTTATTACAATAATACAAAAAAGTATCTTTTAATTCCTATTACGGCACCTTCAAAGAAACAACAGCATGAATCTTGGTTCCCAACCACTCTAACATATCATCTGAGATACCGCTAAAGAATTCAGTCTTTAAACATAATGCAATGACCTTATTAACTGAAATTTGGATTGTTCGAGTACTAGAAAATAAGGGCCATTAAGTCTATAGCTTATCAAATAAATGAGAAGTACAACTTGCACTAAGTTCACAATGAGAAGTACAACTAAAAATCCTTCTGCTTTGTGATCATCTCAGTCACAAAAGTATTAGCAACATCATCTGAGTGTCCCCTTCATGGTGCCATCATCCTTATGATCAAAATGAATTTAAATTTCTCTGCAACAAAAATAAATTAAAAATCAAATCAGGTTGTACTAAACTTATTAAAGCAAAATCTTTGCTACTGCTAAGAACAACAAACATACAATGGTTTCACTATCAAACTGTGACAAACATATGTATTTTCATTTTCAGAACTTTAGATTTCATCTTCGTTACGTGCTCATGTATGTTCATAGCCTTCAAGTGTAAACTTATATTTTTTTTTTCATGCATAGTGTGTCTATCAATCCTATGTATGTTTTGAGTCAACGCTTTATCGTCTACCTATTTATGTGTGAAGCCTTCTTTACAGATCCCGATGAAAAGGTGAATTCAAGATTAGGTATGAATGACTAGTATATTCTTAGCATTCAAGTTATTGCTCATTCTCTATACAGTGAAGCATCCTCTAAACATTGGATCTTTGTTGCTTCATGTGTGGCTGACTAGCTTCATCAAGGAGTTGTCACGACTCGGTAGACGCTTGTAAAGATTATCGCACCCTCTTTCGACTAGTCGGTGTCATTACTTCTTAATAAAAATGACATTACGTAAATCTAACTTGATAGCAATAAAAAAATTTATCATGCACAGAAAGTAGAGTAAAACCACTAATTGTATTGTGCTACGACAAAAGCAAAGGTTATAGTATAAATTTATTTAGCCTAGCGCTGCTGCTCCTAGAAAATTAAAAAGCTGGCCGTGCGTGAACAGCTAGCTTCTCGTCCCGCCAATGCCATGCGCACTATGAGCAACCTACTGTACATGCAAGAGGATCTCGCTCATCAATGGTGCCATTTCTCGTGTCATCTCAACCCCAGACTCGTGGAGGAAGGAGGAGGAGAACAAGGGGCACTATTCAAATTGAAAGTAAGGAGAACAGATAGGGCGCAAGTGTGGCACCAACCTTGAAGAGATGAGAGGTTTAAAAAGGAAGATTCCTCCAAATTTTGGATTCCCTGGCCGCAACAGTGGACAAGAAAGGTTTCTCTCGAGCTGCACAGTGTGTCTCTTGTTTCGGTTGGGGTGGGGGAGACGAGGGAAGAAGATACTGTGCTTATGTACTGTTTGACACTTTCTAATCCTGTTAAAAAAAAAAAGGGTTTAAATGGTGATTAGATACGAACCGGTTCAGAAAAATATCTACAACTATCAGAATCGGTTCGTATTAGAAACCGGTTCTGATAGTTACATTATCAGAACCGGTTCTCGTTACAAACCGGTTCTGAAACTTTGTTGCCCTATCAGTATCAGTTCTTATTAAGAATCGGTTTTGATAACTACATTCTGAATTGGTTCGTCCCTGATCAATTATTGCTTGTGTGTCAGGGTTTCAAGAACCGGTTTTATGAGGAGGTACGTATGATGGTTTTTCTAGTAGTATCATGTCTTGTCTGTGACTAGCGGATAAAGTCCAGAACTTACAACTTACTACTAACTTACAACTTACTACTAAACTATTGCTTCAGAAAAGTAACAGTCCTGAATTACCAAATTACGAGACTATCAAGTCCTGAATTGCCAAGGAACAACTTACAACTCGAAATTAATACTGTGATTTTGTGACGACGCGCACCTTCGAATAGAGATTAAGATGCTCGTACCTCACTAAGACTCTTCAAATTCGCTACATTTAGATATGGTTGTTTTCGCTTGAAGCTTGCCATATACAGATCCTGAATTCTGAATTATCTTCAAAAAAAGGTAACAGTTTGTTGGAGGAGTAGTTGAGTAACAGCCTCAAATTCTGGAAGATTAACTGCTGATATTGCTGCTAAATCTCCACGGAATGTGTATGAACACGCCCAGTAGTTTATAAAATCTTTAAGTATAACTAGTCTAATACTTATGCGTTGCTACGGTTATTTTTAATTTTCTACGAAATTGTTTCATGTTAATATATATATATATATATATATATATAACCTCTATACAGCACCCTAGGTCCAAACTGTAAATATTATTTATCACGACTGGAAAGTGTTCATATTTTTTATCGGTTCGCTGTATCTTTTTTTATCCTTTTTCGATTTGGTGTTAGAGGCATTTGCTAGTAAAACATTTCATGAGTACCCAAAAAATATAGCTTCAGGCCATAAAATTTGTATTCAATCATTTTATTGACTTATAAAACTGAATATATTATTTACCAATCCCGTAAAATGTTCATATTTTCATCACTATTCATGTTCATCAATTTACTTATTATCATAAAACATTATTCATTCTAGGATAACATTTTACTATCAAGCATGCAACCATAAAAATTATTTTATGAGTACGTAAAAATATAGTTTCAAGTCATAAAAATTATATTTAACTATTTTATTAATTTGTAAAATTACAATATTATTTATCATGACCGTAAAATATTTCATATTTTCATCATGATCCGTAAATATTATTACATCTTTTTACCTATTATTTAGAACCGTAACGGGTCATAAATATTATTACATCTTTTTATCTATTATTTGAAACCGTAAATTATTACACCCTTTTACGTTCGTGCACATCAATTTACTTTGTAAAATATTTTTCATTCTAGGATAACATTTTACTATCAAGCGCGATGATCATAAGAAACTATATTTTTTTATGTTTACATGAAAACATTTTTAGTGAACCAATTGATTTGTGCTAGAAACACTTTACGATTCCACAATAATTATTTTGGTTTCAAATAATGTGACCATGGAACAAGTAGCACACATGTATAGTGTATATAAAATCCCCATCATACAACTGTAAATGTTTTGTTTTGTACCAATCATATAACAATTTTTGTTCATGAAATCATATTTGTAAAACAAAAATTTTTTACAGGAATACTTATTGTCGTAAAACATTTTTCATTTCAAGACAACATTTTACTATCAACACGACGACCATAAAAATTATTTTATGAGTACGTAAAAATATAGTTTTAAGTCATAAAAATTGTATTTAACTATTTTATTGATTTTTAAAATTATAATATTATTTACCAAACCTTAAAGTGTTCATATTTTCATCACGATACATAAATATTATACATCTTGTTACCTATAATTTGAAACCAAAAATTATTACATCCTTTGACGTTTATGCTCATCAATTTGCTCGTTGTTGTAAAATATTTTTCATTATAGGATAACATTATACAATCATGCGCGACGATCATAAGAAACTATATTTTTTATGTTTACATGAAAACATTTTTATTGAACCAATTGATTTGTCATAGAAACACTTTATGATTCCATGATAAGTATTTTGGTTTCAAATAATGTGACCATGGAACAAGTAGCACACATGTGTAGTGCATCTAAAATCCCCACCATGCAACTGTAAATGTTTTGTTTTGTACCAATCATATAATATGTGTAATTATATTTGTAAAATAAAGAGATGTTTACAGAATAAAATGTTGAAAATATATAATAATTTTTATGGTTTGATAGTAAAATATTATCCTAAAATAAAAAGGATGTAATAATTTACGGACCATGATGAAATATGAACACTTTACGGGAGTAGTAAATAATATATAAAATTTTATAAGTCAATGAAATGATTGAATACAATTTTATGGTCTAGAACTATATTTTTTACGTACTCATAAAATGTCTCACTAGCAAATGCCTCCAATATCAAATCGAAGAAGAATAAAAAAGAAGGTACAGTGGACCAGTGGAAAATATGAACACTTTACGGTCGTGATAAATAATATTTACAGTTATAAATAATAGCTTATTCAGTACCCAGATCTAAATCGTAAATATTTACCATAATCATAAAATATTTATATTTTCATCACGATATATTGTCTCTCTTTTTTACCTTTCTTCGGTTTGACATTATATGCATTTGCTAGTTGAGACATTTCACGAGTACGTACAAAATACAGTTTTAAACCATAAAAATTATATTAAATTATTTAATTGTCTTGTAAAACTATAAATATTATTTAACACGACCGTAAAGTGTTTATATTTTCATTATGATATATTATCCCTGTTTTTTTTTTTACCCTACTTTAATTTGGTGTTATAGGTATTTGCTAGTTGAGACATTTAATGAATATGTAAAAAATGTAGTTTCAAATCATAAAATGTATAGTTGAACATTTTGTTGGCTTGTAAACTATAAATACTATTAGCATGATCATAAATTGTTTTCTACGACATAAAAATTGTTTAAAGAAATATAAAAGTTTTATTACTAAACATTTTTAATAAAAAATAATTTATTTTTCCATGACATCAAAAATGATTTTTGTCACCATAAAAACATAATTTTGGAAGCATAAGATTGTACAAAATTTTTACGATGCTCATCGATTTGCTTGTTATTTTTTTATTCTTTACTATAAACCGGTGTGACGATAAAACTAATATTGTTATACATTCACATGAAAACATATTTAAGAACCAATTAATTTCTGATAGAAACTAATTATAGTTCCACAAGTATAATGGTGACCATCAAACAAGTATGAAAAACAAATACCCCACCCGTGGTGCATATAAAATTCAATCACAACCAGTTTCTGCAGGTGCACGAACGTTTTACACAATGAAAATAAATTTGACATTAAATTATGCTTCTTTGACACTATGAGTGCAAAAACACACCTATTGCAACACGCTTTTACACTTTCAACTTTGATAAAAACGAATAATACAAAGATTTTTGAATGTTGAAGTGTAGCCAAGTGTGTCCGATTGTAAAAAGTAGTTTTAAATTCATATTTTTTGAATGCGTATTGAATTTTTTGGAATTACGGTCAAGGTTTTATGAGTATAACTAACAGTTTTACAAGTACGAACTGTAAAACTATTACAAATAATGACAGGTTTTTACTAACTACTTAATCGCAAGCTCAATGTTTACAATTTGTAAGTCTTTTGTGTTTATAGAAAAAAATTATTTTATCACGGCACCAAATCCTTACCAACGAAAAGTTGAATTGCCATATGATGTAAACTTATTACAACTTTATACGGGAGGATATAGAGATCCCTTTGAATTAAAAATTTTACTGTTCAAATATCTTTTTACACTTAAAATACAACTTTCTTAGATTGATAAAATTTCGATGAATACCAGTTTTGCAAATACATGAACGCTTTTACACAATAGAAGTACAACCACGCTTCTTTGAGACTGAGTGCAAAAACACACCAATTACAACTTTCTCAATTCAATTATAGGTTTTACGGGTGTAAGTAACATGTTTTTGCACTTCCGATTTTGGTAAAAGCAATTTCAAACAAATTTTTTTACATGTCGAACTGTAGCCAAATGTGTATGATTATAAAAATAGTTTTGAATTGACTTTTTTATGCTTATTGAATCCTTTGGCATAACGATCAAGTTTTTACGATCATAGCTAATAGGTTTTATAAGTTCAAAATATAAAAATTGGGCAAAAATACCTGGTAAGCAAACTGGTAAGAAAAAAAAGCAAAAACTCACCAACCCCACCTCCCACGTGCGCTTCATATATATATACTCGGTGTGCACTGTTCATTAATGCTCATTCGTACTTATTTGTATCCAAGGCTGCACCCCTCTTCTCATTGTAAAAAACGTCTACTGTGTCATAATGTAATTTTTCATACATTCATTTGTTGCATTTATCATGTCAAAAATTATTCAGTTTTTTCTGATATATTTCTACATTTCTGTTCAGTAAATGTATTTATTTTTCATGATGCAGATCTATTACCTAGACAATTTGTCATGTAGTGATTTGCTTACTGATTGTGTCACTATGCCTCGATCTAGCCTTTGCAATAGTGTTTGATTGACAAGATTGCAAAGGCTGATAAGAAGATTTCTCGTGACCAAAGTGTATCTTATGGCCACTTACCTTAAGTGAAATCATTTTAGATGCTGTATGATTTTACTGTCAGCATAATGCATCTCTTTTTTTTTAGTAATTTCATCTTGTTTCTTTCAACGGTGTTTATTTAGTATATTCTCTCTTAATTACTTTTTCGTCTTTTCTTCTTAGCTGGGAGAAAAGGCTGAAACGTGTTATGAACATATTAGAGGGGATGAAGCGGGTGCTGTGGGGCAAGATGTTGATGAAGGACCTTCTCTCATGGTTGGCTTCACTTGCGGCTTTTGCTTTTAGGAGTTTTAGCTTCGTTTGTAGATGATGGCAAGAAGCAGAGTCCGGTAATAGTTTGTCGGCGTCACTGAAAACAATACAGAAAGCAATGAAAATGTTCAGTGACAGCTAGAAGGATATAGATGCCACTCAAAAGAAGCTTTTGTCTGATGTGAAGCATATATTGATTCAAAACCGTGAAGTGTGACGAGTGAACGTGAATTTGTTGTATGTCTTCTCGTGCTGCACGTGCAAAGCGGCGCTCAGATATAAGTAAATCTTTTTTTCAATACATTTGTTCACTAGTTTGGCTAAGTTTTCACTTTCTTCATTATTAGCATCACTTTTATTTTTTGTAAATACAGGGATCTGCTGAAAGAGAGTTAGTAGGTGCGAAGCGAAGGAAGCAGACTTTAGATTCCGTGAATGATACTCCCTCCGTTTCGAAATAAATGTCATTCTAGCTTTTGAGGTCTTAATTTTAACCTTTCGTCTTATTTAAAAAATTTATGCAACTATGAATTATACTATTATTATTTGATAAAGTATAAAGCATATTTTATATGTGAGTTAAAATTTTTATTATTCATATAAATTTTTTAAATAAGACAAACAATACTAGATTATGCACGGAAATCGAAAGTGACAATTATTTCGGAACAGAGGGAGTACATTTGTTTGTCAGTTGTTTTTGAATTCATTTAGTAACTATTTGCCCTGTCAGTTCTGTTTTTGTGTTTATAATATTTTTCTCCTTTTGTAGGTACACAGAACGACCATGTCTTGTGCTGCTGGGACTAATCCTCAACCTCCTCAATCTCCCAATGTTGATCCTCCTAGGATGCCTACATCGTTGCCTTGCCAATCACCTCTACCCTCACCACAGAACTCCACTCTTATGAGAGAGAGAAGCATTCATGTTGCTATAGGGGAGCAAACAAAGATATGATACTTTTTCAAACATAACTTTCTTTTTAAACAAAAATATGTTCAGTCATTTTCACAAGGTTCAGTTATTTTCTCCTGTTTTCTGTTTTTGTGATATCTTATTTTATTTTTCATGTGTTTTTCCTGAAGGATGATGTTGCTGCTGATGCATCCCAATTAATGGGTGTCGCCTCACGTGATTTTGATCGTGAGAAATGAAACTCCATGAGCAAAATTCTCTGCAATTTAAATGATGATGCAACCCAGAAGCAGCTTCATGATGAAATTAGAAATGAGGAACGAGCAAAAAAGAAGGTTCACTAAACTCCCGGTTTATTGATCCTTTTATATACGTTCTTGTGCTCAATTATTTCCACACAGCTCAGTCATTTTGTTTTTTTTTTACAGGATCGTCAAATGACTACATCTCGTGCTTCTGAAGCTACACCTCCTCAATCTCCCAGCTCTGAAGTTGCTCAACATCATTCTCTGGGTATGCCTCAATTTCTGCCCCTACAATCACCTCCACGCTCAACACAGATATCCAGTGCTATCGGAGGGACAAGGATTCATGTTCTTACAAAGGAGCACATGAAAGATATGATATATTTTTTTATATAGTTATATAAAATTTGTTTAGTTATTTTCAGACACTTTAGTTATTTCATTCCGTCTATGTTTATGTGATATCTCCTTTTTCTTTTTTTTCTACATATTTCTTTTCTGACATGAAGGATGATGTTGCTGCTATTGGATCCCAATCACTGGGTTTTGCTAAGCTTCATTTTGACCATGAGAATTGGAAAGCTATCAACAATATTCTCCGTGACTAAGACGATGATGCAACCTAGAAGCAGCTCTGTGATGAAATTAGAAACGAGGAACAAGCAAAAAAGAAGGTTCAGTGACTCCCGGTTTTATTCATCCTTATATATGTTTTTATTTGTTTTTTGTTTATTAATCATTTTTTTCTTCTTACTTTGTTTTCATTGTCGTGTACCCAAGGGCAATGCAGCGAAACATTATGTACGTCGCAATAATCGTCAAAACAAACCTGTATGTATTTCTACTGTCCCATTAACATCTCCACAACTGTTTTCTCTCCTTTTTTTGATAGATAGGCCCCCATGCAGAAGGTCTACACACCACCACAGCGAAGCATCACTCGCTCAAAGGCTTCCAGTGGTGATTTAAAGTCACTGCAAACCAATGAGACAAGGCAGTTTTGTAAGAAGAAGAAGAAACAGGTGCAGGAGCAGCAGAAGAATATTGAGTATGATGATGATGGTTGGGAGGTTGGAAACTTCGAACGATACATCCTACCATCATGTCTTAATGTTAAACAGAAATGGTATGATGGTCCTGCCTATAGTAACAGAGATCGGTATGTGACTTTCAGTACATTTGCGAGTAACATTTGGCGTCGCCCACCACAAAATTCAAACAAAGTTCTGATATTGAGGTCTGAAATGTTGGGCAAGAAAGATATATGAGGATGATTTTCGAAAGTATGTCCTTCTTACTTGAGCTCTATTTTTCTATAACTTCTGTTTTAGTGATTTCTATGTCATCTTACTTCAGTTATTCTTGATGATTTGTTTTGGTAACATCTGAAATACAAATTACAGGAGATGTTTTATTCAATACATGGAGAAAAGGACTCTGGATTTTTGCTTAAGTTGTTATACATTGAATGCAAATGATATTGCAAATAGTTTTGCTGATCATCGCACGGGTGAAAATCAGATCTTTAACTGTTTTTCCCCATGTTTGATGTACGATGACGAAGAGATGAGGGCTGGTGCTTATGGTCACAGGACAATTTTCCTACATAATTATCGGTCAGAACTCTTTTTTGTAGTCCTGTTTCAGATTATTTTTACTTTACTGTTAGTTATATTGCTTACATTTAGTTATTTTCATTCTTGTTACTAATTTCAATTGTTTTCAAGAAAGATTCAGTTATACCCCCTATTTTTATTATTGTGTGTTAATATAATATGGTTCAGTTGGATTTAGTAATTATGTATTTCTGTAGCTTCTTAGTTTTTTTTTTTTTGTTTTTTTGTTGTGCAGAGTGGAGCCAATTATGTAGATTATGCAGCTATGTCGGGTACAAAATATTTTGACTATTTAGTTAGGTATCTTTCGCAATGTTACACTCTGGAAGAAGGTTCTCGTGCTGTTAATGTGAGTTCATCATTTCCCCTGCATTGTTCATTTCTATTCTTAATGTTGTGTGTTTATAACCAATTACCTTTTTTATTTTTCGGTTTCCATAGGTGTTTGTACCTATCCACAATGGATCACATTGGACAGTTTACTGCATTAACATGTAGCACGCTCCAATCGATATCTTGGACTCGCCAAAGTGGACACAATCTGATGATAAGCATAGACACCATGGAAAAATATGTGAAAACATATGATTTGGGTTGTACAAGCTATTGGAGAAGTCTACTGATTACAAATTTCCAGATCTCAACGAGTGGGATGCATTATGTTGACCATCCTACACAAAAACTTGGTAATGATTGCTAGTTTTTCTGCCTGAAGAATATTGTACATTACAATGCGTATATGCGGAAGGTTGACTCCGTTGTTGAAGTTGACTCGGTTACTGTACCTTTTTCTCTTTTTTCCCCTGATGCATTGTGTATTTTTTAGTTTATCATCATGCTCATTGAGTCATTCTATAAGGTTTTATCTATCGTTTGATTTAGTTATTTCTGTCGTTTGATTCAACAAGTAATTTATGTCGTTTATTGAATTATTTCTGTCTTTTTTTTAGGATTGGGGCAGCATGTACAGGTCATAATACCTACACTATCTGATGTTTCACAAGCACAACGAGGCTCCAAAGCCTTTTCCACAATATATCAAGGATTATGCTGTGGTTGATGGAAGCTCTCAAGACTAGCTCATTTCTGGATTTTTTTTTTTACTTGCTTTTTTGTGAACACGTGTCCATAGTTCCTAAAACATGGGTATGTTTGTAGGGAGGAAAAAGTTCTGTAAATTATTGTGTCAAAAACATCAAAGACTTGTGTTAAATTGTCGAAGAACTACTTCTGTGCTTCCATTGCCAAGGCCAACCATCTGTTGTTTTCTTCGGTTATTTCTTTCGATCTATTCAATAGCTCTCTAAGTGCAACCCATTCAGTCTGTGGTTGGATTCAGTTATTTCTGAAAATTTCTTTAGTAGTTCTTTTGAGTGCAACCCATTCGGTCTGTGGTTGGATTCAGTTATTTCTGCCGTTCTCTTCAGTTATTTCTGCCGATCTATTCAGTAGTTCTCTGAGTGCAACCCATTTAGTCTGTGGTTGGTTCAGTTATTTCTGTAGATTTCTTTAGTTATTTCTGTTGTTCTTTTCAATATTTCTTTTGAATGCAACTCATTCGGTTTGTGGTTTCATTCAATTATTTCTGTCGATCTATTCAGTAGTTCTCTAAGTGCAACCCATTTAGTCTGTGGTTGAATTCTGTTATTTCTGCAGATTTCTTCAGTTATTTTTGTCGTTCTTTTCAATATTTCTTTTGAATGCAAACCCATTCGGTCTGTGGTTTCATTCAATTAGTTCTATCGATCTATTCAGCTTATGTGAATGCAACTCATTTGGTCTGTGGTTGGTTTTAGTTATTTCTGTCATTTTGTTGTTCTATTCAGTAGTTTTTTGAGTGCAACCCACTTGGTCGGTGATTGGATTCAGTATTTCTACCGTTTGTTCAATTATTCTTTCGTTCTATTCAATAGTTCTTTGAATGCAACCCATTCGGTCTGTGGTTTCATTCAGTTATTTCTGCCGTTTTCTTCAATTCTTTCCGTCGATCTATTTAGTAGTTCTCTGAATGCACCCCACTCGGTCGGTGATTGGATTTAGTTATTTCTACCGTTTGTTTAGTTATTCTTTCATCCTATTTACTAGTTCTTTGAATGTAACCCATTCGGTCTGTGGTTTCATTCAGTTATTCCTACCGTTTTCTTTAGTTATTCTGTCGTTCTATTCAACAACTAATTGATGCTGATAGCAATGAGAATGATGTATGATTTTTTGACCGTTTTGTATCAATGTTCAATTTCTATTTTTTTTGTCATTATGCTAGGATTTGTTCAGTTATGTTCTTGTTTTCTGCAATGTATTATCATAGCTTTTGTTGCACCCATTTACAGGGGTTATTTTTTTTCTTTTTTGCAGGTTATTAAGCATGGAAATTACACCACCAATCGGTGCTCTCCCTCCTCGATTCTTAATGTTATCAACGGTAGGCCAAATTAACTAAAGCAGAGGCTAGATGAGTTTGGATTTGCTAAATTTTTGGAGTTTAAGTTGATGATCGAGCTTTGGCTATGTTTCTTATGAGCCATATAAAAACTGATCCTTTGCATACAGAATTTGCTGATAGAATTTTGCCAATCACACCCTAGGTTCTACATACTGTTTTAGGCATTCATTTTGGGGTAGTCAGAAATTGCCGGAGTTCTCATCCAAGGAGAAGCAGGAATCACTGCATATTCTCAGGAGGTTATATGATGAAAATGGAATGAAGGAGATGTTTGACCAGGTACCTGCAAAGAAAAAAGGGTCAATAAAGACTGTGAAGTATAGTAACTTGACGAATAATCAAGTCTCTAGGTGGGTTATTGAGGAATTTGCATCAAGGGTAAAGCATGATGATTGGACACTCAAGTGTTTATTTATGCTTCTATTCAATGTTTTTCTGTTCCCCACCAGTTCCATAGATATTTCTGGGAGTGAGTTTCTCCTTGCAAATGATTTAGAAGCAATCAAGAAAATTGACTGGTGCAGTGCTGTTGTTGAGGATATTAAGTTGAAGGTAGAGAAATTCAAAAAATCTTATGAGTCACCTATCATAAATTCTAAGAAAATGCCGATAGTCCAAGGCTGCACCCCTCTTCTCATTGTAAGAAACATCTGCTGTGTCATGATGTAATTTTTCATACATTCATTTGTTGCATTTATCATGTCAAAACTTATTCAGTTTTTTGTTATTTTTGTTGCATTTCTGTTCAGTAAATATGTTTATTTTTTTCATAATGCAGATCTATTTTTGACATGCTTGCTGATTGTGTCACTATACCTCGATCTATCCTTTTCAATAGTGTTTGATTGGTAAGATTGCAAAGGCTGATAAGAAGACTTCACATTACCAAAGTGTATCTTATGGCCACTTACTTGTAAATGAAATCATTTCAGTTGTTGTATGATTTTACTATCAGCATAATGCATTTCTTTTTTAAACTAATTTCATTTTGTTTCTTTTAACAGTGTTTATTTAGTAAATTCTCTTTTTACTTTTTCCTCTTTCCTTTTTAGCTGAGAGAAAAGGCTGGAATGTGTCATGAACACATTAGAGGCGATGAAGAGGGTGCTGTGGGGCTAGATGTTGCTCTAAGGACCTTCTTTCTTCACATGTTCGTACCAGGGGAGGCCAGGGAAGCCATGTATCTTAACTAGCAAGGAGAGCCCTTTTCTCATGGTTTGCTTCACTTGCGGCTTTTGCCTTCAGGATTAGCTTCATTTGTAGATGATGGCAAGAAGCAAGATGTTAATGATGCATTGGCAGAGTACAATAATAGTGTGTCGGTCACTGAAAACAATGCAAAAAGCAATGAAAATGTTTAGTGACAGCCAGAAGGATATAGAGGCCGCTCAAAAGAAGTTTTTGTCCGATGTGAAGCTAATATTGATTCAAAACCGTGAAAGTGATGAGTGAAGTGAATATTGTTGGTATGTCTTCTTGTATTGCACGTGCAAAGCGGCGTTCAGATGTAAGTAAATCTCTGAATGCAACCCACTTGGTCTAAGGTTGTATTCAGTTATTTCTGCCATTTTTTTCAGTTATTCTATCGTTCTATTCAGTAATTTTCTGAATGCATGTGACACCCCAGGTGTTACTAGGGCAAAAATCGACAACTCTAAACCCTAATCCACAAATTCTCTCGCTTAAAAGCAGATTCAACCTTGAAAATAAAAAGAAATATTATTTAAAATGCTTTAAAGGAACACTATGGAAAGTTTGACAAACAACAGAACACTACAGCAAAGTCCGAAAAAATCTCAATTAGCAATGTCGAAATCTCGTTAACAGGAAGAAATCCAAACCCTAACTCTTGGCTACCAACAATTTCCACAGAACCCTAGCCATATTTTTATATAACAATTAATTACACTTCAAAATAGAATTTTGGGGAATTATTCAAGATTTTTGAAAAGGATTTAGACCTCTTAAAAATTCACACAAGCTATAATCAACTTAGAAATTCAATAATTTTTAGAGACAAAATCATGACTTGAACCTTAAATGAAAAGTGTTCCAAATAAATTCCTGAGCTTGTACAAAAAGTTTCAAAAATTTTTGATCTTGGGAAGTGTTCTTTTTAATTGAATTTCATTCAGGCTTTGATTATTAGCAAAAAAAAAAAAAGAAAGAACAGCAGCGCGGGCACAGTGCCCTGCCGCCCGTCGAGCGGCAGGGCAACCATGCCCGGCCGACACGGCCATAACCCGAGCGCCGCCTTCGATTTTTCCGCGTCACTCACTCCCTCTCTCTCCCCTCTCTCTCTCCATTTCCTCCTTCCCGCACGACACGCGCGCCGCCCGGGCACAGCACCGCCCGACCGGCCATGCCGCCATGCCGCCACCCCACCCCCCCCCCCCCCGCCTTTTCCCCACTCCCCTACCCCGGCTCTCCTTTAAACCCGGTGCACCTCCTTCTCCATTTCCCCCCCTCTTCCCTCTTCCCTCTTCCTCTCCCACGAGCGCAACATTCTTCCCCTGCCCCGGCCGCCACCCGCCATAGCCGAGCCCGCCGCCTCACGGTGAAACGCCACTCCCGGCCATCCTCTACCCCAATTCCCTCACCAAATCGCCCTCTCCCACTCCCGTGAAGCTCACCAAACTTCCCAATCCTCCAAATTCGAGCTCGGCCGTCAGAATTTCGACTTCGCCGCCGCCACCGTCGCCCCCCACGGTGAGACCCCCTCTACCGTGCCAAAGCTTGATAAATATCATGTTGCCAAGCTTCGTCGTGTCTAGTAGATCGTAGAAAGCCAAGGTTCGACGGCCGGCGATCACCCCATTGCCGGGAAACAGCCGCCGGAGCTCGTCGGAGAAAACCTCCCCTGTTTTTCTTTTTCTTTTTATTTTCCAGATTATTGCTCTGTTTTGTAAACTCCCTAAAAATTCACAGGAAGATCCAAAAATTCCAAACTAAAATTTGTTAGAACCCTCGTGAAAAGGACTAATTTTCTGTTAAATCACTTTTTAACAAATGACCAAAAATTTGCAGAATTAATTAGAAACACCCCTTTCTGTTTTTGAATTTTAATTTGGGTTCTAGAGCAATACCAGGGATAATCTTTGATCCACAAATACACCATGGTACCACACACCCTCTGGAATTTTATGAAGATTTTAGGACCACGAAATGTCATCTAACCCTTTTAAAATACTTCAATCTGCCTAGTTATTTTAAAATACTATTTTCTAAAATGCATTGTAAAAGTCATTTAAAAGGATCACACCCAAAAGAAAAGTTATAGCTTTGGTGCCCTTGAATGCCCACAAAAAATCTCATAATTTTATTCTAGGGTTTACTAGTGATTTCTGATTTTATAAGTTTTAAAAACAGAAACTTTGATGAATTTTTATAATATCTAGAAAATTCATCTAGGTCCCACCCAAAACTCAAAATGCTTATTTCAGAAGGTGATATCAACTAAAAATAATCTTGAGGTGGAATTAAAATTTTCATTTTAACCCTAGTTTAATAGTCGAAAGAAATTAAATAATGTTTAACCGATGAAAAATGTCGAATTAACCTTAACTAAAGTTGAAGTTGTTGAACATGCCAACTAAAAGTCACCTCATGGGAGTTGAATATATTTCTTTGAACATCAATCACAAATTAAGAATTGAATTTAATCGACGGCGTCGAGTAATTAGGGTTAACCCTAATTCTAGGCGTCGCCGACCGAAACCCTAGATTACTATTGGAAATAAAACAATAAGTTTCTTTTTCATTGAACTTATCATAATCATACTGCATCATGTAGATTCTGAAGCGCACGAGGTAGCTGCAGATCCGGGTTCGTCGATTTCCACAGAAGAGGTCAACCCCAGCTCCGGAGAACCAGGCAAGCCCCGGGGCACAACCGATGTTTAAAATTTTGCTTTTATAACTCAGTGTGTCTTGTTTGTGCATTAAGTGCTAGGAGTTGATTGAAACCCTAGTTGCATTGTTTCCCATAAGAAACCCTGACGGTAGCTTGTATAGATACCCTTAGTATGCTATGCTTAACAGATAATTTCCGGTAGAAGTCGAGCAGAGTGGACACTGTTCGCGAGTAGTAGGAGATTGAATGAAATTATTTCATGAGATGTGCCACACGAATGTGAATGAGTAAGAAAGATAAAAGATTGAGGGTCAGACTGGGTACAAGTAGGTCGGCGACTGGTCCGGGACCAGGGTGACCGTAGTCTGGTCTGATCCGTGTGGCACAGCTGGGCAAGTATTGAATGTACTGATCATATGCTGGGTGATATGGGCCCCAGTAAACCTACGTAGCCTAGTGATTGCAACGTCGAACTTGCCCTACGGTGTCTGATTAGGAGGAGATCTGGGGCGGGCAGCGTGGGAACTCCACAGAAACCTTCTGGGACGTGTTGTCTGGTGGGATGCGGCGCTGCTAAGGCATGCGTAGGCTGGAATTGACGTTGCAGGAGCTGGTGTGAACGGTTGCCACGTGCGAGTCTGGGACACGCACGTGTCGTACGATTAGGTTAACCCTGCAGAGGTATAAAAATCGGTTCGAATCGCTATCGCTCTCAGCTATGAGCTTACTTGAACTCTCTGTCACATTCTAGTAAATAGGTTGAGACACAATGAGAATGAATTATGAATGTTAATATTGCTACTTGTTGCTTCTGTTATGTTTGCTTAGCTCAGTGCTAACTAAATTTATTTTCTAATCATTTAATCTGGTGCTAAAATTTAACAAGAGTAGTATAGGCTTGCGAGTCCTTTTGTAAGTAAACCCACCCGCGTCAGCCAGCATGTCTAGGAGTCGGCTGTAGTCAGCCACGTTGACGGGTAAGTCTTGTTGAGCTTCTTAGAAGCTCACGCGTTAGCGATTTGTGGTTTTTCAAGCACCGACATGCAGGACCCAGCCGGTAGCTTCCATTGGGAGGAGCCTCTCCCCGAGTTTGGGAACCTCCAGTGGGAGTTGTGCGAGTCGCCGTAGTGAACTTGAAGTGGCTAGTAGCACGACGCCCTCGGGCACGGCGTGTGCTTTTGCTTAAGTCCGAGTGTCGGAGTTTGTAATCGTTCTAGTTTTCCGCTGTTTTTGTTTCGAACACTTACGCGTACTCTGAATCAATGTAATATTCAACTGCAAATTTATTAACCAATGATGTATTAAGTTCTTTCTCCTTGTAAATCATTGCTGTTTATTCCTGCATGTGTTGTATCGTGTGACGCTCGCTTCACCAAGCGTTGCCCAACAGGATCTTGGCTCAACGACTGACCGGGTCCGTCCCGAGACGAGGTTCTCTGGGCGGGGTCGTGTCAATGCAACTCATTCGTTCTATGGTTTTATTCAATTATTTCTGCGGTTTTCTTCAGTTATTTCTGTCAATTTATTCAGTAATTCTCTGATTGCAACACATTCGGTCTGTGGTTTCATTCGGTTATTTCTATCCGTTTTCTTCAATTATTTCTGTCGATCTATTAGGTAGTTCTTTGAACTGCATTTGTGATTCCGTTGGCAAATCACTATTCTGATTACCATTGCAAAATTCATGAATAATTCCAACTCTATAGTATGTATAAATTACAATTGTATCACTATTATGACAACTCTCACTATTTTGATAATGATTCGAACTCTAGTATGTAGAAATTACAATTCAATCATTATTCTGACACCTCTCACTATTCTGACAATGATTTGATATCATCATATTCTTAAACTTCTTCGCTCATGGAAATGAGGCTTCTGAATCATATTCTATATTGTTGTCTGCTGTAGCACCAACCCTTCTGAGTACAGATGAAGTATTGAGTAGTTTATATAGTATTTCACCAGATCAGTTATTATTTCAGTTAAAATACAGTAAACACAGACATTTGTCTTTTTTGTTATCCCATAATTTAGTAATGCAATCGTTCAGTAATTTCACAGATGTAGTAATTTAGAGTTTGTTTTTCTTTTTTTAGCTTTGTAACTCCTTGCTGACTTGCATGACACCAGAAGACGTTCTTCACAACATTCTTCTCATCCAGCTGGAATTTATAAAAGAACTATGGATTGTTTCTTTTGCACTCATCAAAAATTCCTGCAATTTGGGTATATCATCTTATACCTCACTTCGAGCAAGAGCAGGTCTCCTGGAAATAAAGGAAAACAAACAACGAACAACAGTTATTGATACACAGGGAGAAATCAGTAGGACATTTGATATTTAGGGAGCAATTAGTAGGAGATTTACATGTTCTGTATATCCCTTTCTAGTATGCTCAAGTTTTCTCCCCCTCCTATTGTTTCTCTAAGCACACTCATCACACTGACGTATTTGATGTTGGCCTTATGCATGACTTCAATCATGTTATCTATTGTCCCGTCCTTTAGTTTGTGAGCTCGCATATGTTTGGTCATGGACGGGGATCTTGTGATCTCGTGGTTGTGCTCAAGCACAATCTTTTTGAAGTGCATATTTTCTCCATCTAATGATCTAACAACACAAACCATTGCTTTACATTCTTTCCTTTTTGTAGTTTTCCCTAGCTTGCGGTCTGCGCTGGGACTCTTTGGGTTCTGACCTGAAAAGGAGCACTCGAAGTCTTGCCCACAGCCAACATTCCTTTTCCAGTTTTTCCTCATATTGAATCCGGCAAGTTCTGAATACGAGTTTGGTAGAGGCGGATGCTTGTTCCATGCTCTCGAAGCTCATGTCGAAACTTGGGATGAACTTCTTATCAATTTTGGGAATAGGCCAAACGTTTCAGTGTAGGTCGAGTCCAATATTGTTAGTTTAAGTATTGTTCAGTAAATACAGGCCAAAACGTTCAGAAAATATAATACAACATTCATTAAATATAATCCAACATTCAGTAAATATAATCCAATCATTTCAGTCATCACTCAATCTCAAGTAAAGATCACAATCATTCAGTAAATATAATCCAATGTTCAGTAAATATAATCTAATCCTTTCAGTCATCAATCAATCTCACACAAAGATAACAATCATTCAGTAAATACAATCCAATGTTCAGTAAATATAATCCAATCCTTTCAGTCATCAATCAAAACCACTCAAAGATAATAATCATTTAGTAAATACAGGCCAACTCCTGTTCTACCAGAATGTATTGTAATGCCTGATGTCGAGCCAGTGGTCATGTATGTGAGTTCCTAAATGGTAATCTTTGCGAAGGATTTGGAGCAGCCGCTGCAATTGTCCCAAATCGAGCAGCAGCAGCCACAGCTGTAGGCACCTCAGAGTTATTACCAGCACCAGTCATAGCAGGTCGAGAAGCAATAACCGTTAACAAATGTGAAACAACTGAAGCTGATGTGCTACGATGATCGATTGGTCATGCGTCGTCCATTAGTAATTCTGAGGTGGAAGTGGAGGAATCGACGCCACGGAGGTGGAGGAATCTACACAGCTGGGATCGATGGGAATCGGCGCAGCGAAGGTGGAGGTCGCCGCTCCCGCAACGACGAGGTGGAAGGTGGAATCGTTTTGGGTGCACGCGCGACAGAAGAATCTGGATCTGGAACTTAATGGGTCACGGTGTCCCGACCCAATAGGGCGAGGTGTCTATCTGATCGCGTCGGTGGAAAGGCAGGTTGGGCTCGCTCCTTGATTCCAGGTGAAGAATAACCGTATATTCTTCAACTACGGTGAAACTTCTTAGTCTTCACCAACCCGATTTTGACTGAACAAAAATGAAAATTACTGAATCAAAAAACTCATAAACTACTAAGTTTTTATAATCATGATTGGATTGGTATAATATTGTTTTGGTAATCAATGTCAGTGTTTCTTACTGAGGAATTTATTCAATAAATAGAGTCCGTAGGTGAAAAATAGAAGCAGAGAGGTTGAACCATCCGTCACCGTATGTCAACTCAAGATTTTTAAGTGTAGTATAAATTAAAGGCTTCTAATGAAAGTGTTTTGCAAACTTAGTTTTTGACACCACCGTCATACCTGATCATGATATAACGACAATTTCTTTGCCATAAGCGTGTATTGGCATAGCTTAATCACTACACGTCGCAAAAGGACATCACTCAACGTAGCTCTGATTCAAAATAATTGCCATTATAGCAATGAGATAATAGATTATAGAAACCAGTTGTGTACAGTGTCCTTCACTCGCATCTACGGTCTTGCCGTCCCAGCCCCATGTGTGAATGCATGGATTTCATACAAGAGTACTATTTGACTCGAAAAATGTACCACCAGGAATTAGCGCAAGTTATCTGTAGAGAGAATTCCTTACCTGCCATTAAAAAATACCAAGGTCCTTACTTACCATTGCTATTTATCTCGATATTCATGCTTTATTTGCTACATTTTGTATTTTCTATATAATTGACTGTTAAATGTTACTTAGAAAGACTCGTATGCTCCTGAAAACCGCATGGATCAAACACTTTTAAATTTCTTTTTCTGTTTTGCATTGTATGGGGTGATCATGTCAAATTTTTGAATTACAACCATGGCAAGCATAACTCAAAAAAGGAACTGAAGTTTTCTGTTATTCCACACCCAGGGCACGCATAATTTCTAACTAGTACCTCAAGCACACCACAAGCTCTGTTTGCCGTTTGGCAATATGAAAATAAAGCTTAAAGACTTGCTTGTCGCAGCATAAAAATTCATTGTTTCAACTAACTTATTTTCGATGTACTATCTCCGATTCTTTTGATATAAACAGTTGCAAGCATCGCAATGTAGCATGAATCATGATGCGACTAAAACTTGGGGCGGAGATGCAAAGTTCATGCTCAGAGGTAACTCAGGTACCAACCAGATACAATTTCAGCAAAACAATCAATCCAAACAAACAAAATATCCCGTTCACAAGCCTAAACCACCAGTCTCGCTAATCATATAGCTAAAACTCCAATAAAAAGTCATTTTGCACCCTAGATAGGATAAGATATGTAGCAAAAATTGCCAGCGACCGAGTCAGAAATGACGTCATTTAGCTGGAAACAACACCATCATTGAGAGAGAGATTAGCCAGCTGCTGCTCGGGGGAGGCGTTAGACTGCTGAAGATGGGCAGAACGGAGAACCTCCATTGCTTCAGCAACCTTGGACTTGAGAGCGTCTGGTGACTCCAGCAGGTGCAGAACCTCAGTCTGGTCCATCTCTAAAAGCATGCCAGTCACCTTGGCAGCCTGCTCATGCTCCAGCTGATCCACAAGCGGATAAAGGTTCTCACCAAGCATCTGCAACACCAATAAGGTCATGATCCATCTTGGTCTAGAATACACAATTAAAGAATAAATAGCTCCCATACCAGTCTTTGCTGATCAGGTGGCGCATTTGCAAGTGCAGAAGCCAGCGCCCCGATCGGAATAGGCTGCGACACACCAGCATCTCTAAGAGGCATCCCACCACCGATCTCATATGGAGATGGCATCACACCACCAACACCATGCATGCTAGGATCAGGCATTCCACGTCCAGTGGGATAGCGGTACCCACGACCACCTCTGGGGAACATCTACATCGTAAAGAAAACTGAGACGAGTTTCCACGACAAAGACCTCAGGTCAAGTTAAAACAAAAGATAGAACTTAATAACAGATTGAACTTAATAACAGATTGAACCATTCATTGTGCACCTGTTGCTGACCACCCATGGGCATTGGCTGCTGCATTCCACCAGCACGTCTACCAGCAGGACGCTGCGGTTGCTGCCCCTGCTGAACCATAGGCATGATAAAGTTCGGCATCGGTGCACCAGGCCTCATTCCAGGCATGAGAGGCTGCTGAAAGCCAAATCCAGCCTAAAAAGACATGAACTTGCATTAAGGGGAACCAAAAAAGAATGCAAGCAAAGATTTTACAAGGTCTAGCTGCATAGAACCAAATATTATTCATGCTCCACATTTCTTAACTACTACCGAAACTTACATACACCCATGTAATATGTAATTTGAAAACCAGAGATAAAGGCTGAATATTGAGAAAAAAAATGAAACCGAAACCAAGATTAGACCATAGAGTATAACTGTAGTATGTTTGCTTTAGAACACACAAAGAACTTGAGTTTTCAAACATAAAAATTGCAAAATAGCCAAATCATACAACTGGTGGTGAGCAGCAAACATTGGTCCTCATACCAAAATGAAAATATACTAGTTAAAGATCCAAGAAGGAAGACAACTGTCCAAATTATCAGATTGAGACAATTTACAAGTCTTACTGGAAAACCTAATGCTGAAACACAAAATAAGAAAGAAAAACACTGAGTACTGCAAGATATCAAATTTTTCATGACATCGTAAATAACACATAAAACCTGTTTTACCTGAGGGTTGATAAAGGCTGGGGGTGGCTGACCATAAAACAGCTGCTGACCAACCCCAGGAACACCAGGCGGAAACATGGGCATGCGAGGACCAACAGATGGGGCCATTGCAACAGGTCGCATTTGTGAAAATTGTGCCTGCAAAACAAAGCATTCAAATAGTAATTCCTCATCAGCGACAATGATATGATACATAAAAACAACAATACAAAGCACTATGCCAAAGAAGCACACAATGTCACTAATCCAAATTCACCAACAGACTAATAGCAAATTGCACATGAACACAACAAAACATGAATGAACTGGAAAATAACATTCAACAAATCTCAAAACATGAACTGAGGTCACAAAAAAGATGTATGATGCTTATTTACCACACAGGTAAAAGAAAGGCCTTTTACAGATTTACAACTTACAAAAATGATATATCCAATCAAACATTAACCAGGATGCAAAGACATTGAGTGAGTGGAATAGGTAGCATATCTGCAATCATCTCTAGAAAGCTTGTAATTTAAGATTTGCATCAGATTTCAATCCTAATGATCGCTGGGAGTACAAGGGTATGACCACACAAAACTTTGCAAGTGCACAAGATTGAATCTGGAAGAACCTATATAAATGGTTCAGACGACTAACAAAAAATCAAAATTAGTCTTCAGAATCATGCACCAAAAATGGAGCAGATTATTGCGTACAAACTTTGCAGCCGGACACTACCTGCAGCTTTGCCTTCCTGTCTTCTTTGCGCTGTGCCAGTGCCACATAAAGTGGTTTGCTGCCAACCATCTTGCCACTCATTTCTTGAAGCTATCGACAAGAAAATAATTATATAATTTGCTATCAGCAAATATTAAAATTAAACTAAGGCCAACTTACAGCACGGTTAGCATCTTCAGCAGATTTGAAAGCAACAAATCCAGAACCTCGGCTGACACCATTTGAATCCCGCATAACCTAGACATGGTTCCCCAGTCAGAACCCAGAACAGGGAAATAACTTGCAAAATAATCAGTGTCTATATTCAGAACAAACCTTGCATGAAGTAATGGCACCATACTCAGCAAAGAGCTCACGCAGCTTATCATCATCAACAGTCTCCTCCAGGTTTTTCAGGTACAAGTTAGTGTTCTGATACTTGTCAGACACTTCTTGAAGGTTCTTTTCAAATTTCTCCTTCAACTCCATCTCCCTTTCAGACTTCTTCTGAGCTCTTCCGACATAAAGTTCCTTTTCATTGATTACCTTACCATTCAACTCTTGAACAGCCACAGCAGCATCATCTGCATTCTCAAAGTTAACAAATCCAAAACACCTGGACTTTCCATCACTATCACGCATAACAACAGCACTAGTAATGGTTCCATATTTTCCAAACATCTCCTTCAACTCCTCATCAGTGACAGTTTCTGACAGATTCTTTACATAAACATTACTGAACTTGACATTGCTTGACACATTCTCTCTATCCTGCTTACGGACAAAGGGACCAACATACACTTTCTTGTCATTTAAAAGCATCCCATTGAGTTTATCAATAGCGGTCTGAGCAGCCTCATCCCTCTCAAACTGAACAAAGCCATAGCCCCTAGATTCTCCAGAAGGATCTGTTGCAATTTTACAAGAAAGGATGTTTCCAAACACACAGAACGTATCATACAAAGCTTTGTTGTCAATAGACTTATCAAGATTCTGCAAAAAAAAAGAAGGTTGATTTCAGCAAAAGTAACCAACAAACAATTAGTGTAAGAAAACATAAACACACCTTAATGAATATGTTGGCTGCTCCACTTTTGCGCGAGCTAGGATCACGGTTAGAATACATTATCCTGATAGGCTTCCCATTGATAGGAGTGAAATTAAGTAATTCAAGTGCCCGGGCAGCTGCAATCAAAGTAGGATTGATGCAAAATCAGTTACAGTGTAAAATGTCAGTGAGAAAAAGCCCTTAAATGGCTATTAGGGTAGCATGAGATCAAGTTTCAAAGAGAAACATTAACTACTATGCCCAAATTTCCTTGCTCATAATTCTGAGAGCTCTGACTACATTCACAAAGAAAAACACCGAGATATGATTTTAGATATTACTTCATTGTTCAAACTTCCAAGGTGCGTTCAGGTAACTAAAAATAAATCAGTAATGCAAAGTGTCCAACACCGGTCACTAAAGAACCCAACATACTGCCAATAACACAACTGACCTAAGAGCATCTCAAACTCCAAGAGTTATCTTAAAAGCCATCCTAAATCAAATTTAATTTGAAATATGCTTAGAAAAACGTCCAACAGCTATCCCAAACCAATTTCTAATTTTGAGAACTCCTTAAACCTTACCTACAAACAGGAAAAAAAAAACAGGAGTCCCAATCTACTCAATCACTATTCTGGGGCTCCTCATACAAAGAGGTTTTGAGGACTACATTTTAGGATAGCTCTTGGAAACGCTCTTTCAGGTCTACAGAAAGAGCTAAACATTCTAAATTGGTCATTTTGCACAAGATGAAAACTTTAGACTAATCAGTAGTGATGTTGCCAATGATATGACAATAACAAAGTGCGTGGATTATGAATTGAATAACAAAATAGCCGTGAAATTTTACGTTGATCCCTTGAAAATTGGCAAACATTTAAGGGCACATGATGCAATTGACGTGCTGGAGTTGCCCAACACAGTTCCGAAGCATCCAATACCCATTACACGGAAATCAATCTTTTGCACATAGAAAAGAAACACAAATTGACCAGCATTTATAGCATCTAACAAAAAAATACTAGTACGTGGCCATGACACCACCAAAACATGAAAATCGCGATAGTTGCAATCGAGAAGTACGAATGAATTTCTAAAAGAACCTATAACCACATCAATGCGATATGCCATAGCCGCACGGGGGGAAACTTATCGACTATGAAAACATCTAATAAATGATAAAAAGAAAAAGGATAATCAAATCTAAACCCTAACGGCCGGAACTCCGCCGGCTGGTCAGGCGTTCGATCGCGACCGCAGCCACAACCAACCGACAGATCAACGAGGGGAAAGAGGAGAGGTGGTCCGGCGCGGGGCTCACCGTCGGCCGGGATGTTGTAGTTGACGTAGGCGTATCCGAGCGACTTGCGGGAGTTGATGTCCCTGCAGACGCGAACAGAGACGACGGCGCCGACCTGGCTGAAGACGTCGAAGAGCTGCGCGTCCTGCACGCTCTCGTGGAGGTCCCCCACGTAAAGTGAGGTCGCCGGGAACGCCGCCGCCGCCGCGGCCGCTGCGGCCGCCGGCGAACCACCCTCGGACGCCGATCCCGCCGCCGACTGCCCCTGCGTCGCCATCTGGATTTGGTTTTTTTCTGGTTTTTTGCGGATTTTTTTGGGGTAATTTTTGGTTTAGGGTTTGATAAGGGTTGGGGGCTCCGGGTCCGGGCTCCCAACGGCGGCGTCGCAACAGGCAGAAAAAAAGAGCGCGGTGGCGGCGCGGAGGGGGAGGAGCGCTATTTGTACCGACCGGGGCAAAACCCTCGACTGTTTTGGACCGTCCGATCAGTAGAGGACACTTATGAAGGCTGATGATCGGGACGCGTCAGGGCGCCGAAGTCTGTTCGGGTCTGCAGGGATGACGCTGTGGGGCTGCTGACATGACGCTGCTAGCGGGTTCGGAAGGGACTGGAGAAACCTTTTTTTTCTTTTTTAAACACATTGAGAAGATTTTTTTCTTTCTCTGTCATATTTTTGAAATAATTAATATTAATATATAAAACATTATATTTATAAAACTAGAAAATTCGTACTTAAAGCCAAATATTTAATGTTTTAGATGGAATAATTTTAAAATTTTTTTATTAAAAATGTTCCATTGTTTCAGTTGAAGAACTAAATGTTTCAGAGTACCGACAAATTATTCCGCACGTTGATATTAATCGTATCGAAAATATGATTGAGAGATATACAATTTTTAATAACCTGAGAATGAGAAAATTGTGAGTTTAAAGGGTGAATAAATATCGATCAGTATTGACTTGACCCATCTAAGAAGAGAAATTACTGCAAATGAATATGTTCATCTGACCTTACATGGAGTGCAAAAAGATCGGTATAGGACGGGATCAAACTGATTTTGCTTCGGCTTCTTTAAGAAGTGCTTCTATGCCCCGAACTCAAGAAGAACATCTCACATCCGGGCTAAACGCACAAAAAGTGTATCTTCTCATGACTTCTTGGTTCATTTCCATAGTAGGAGTTGTAAGAGAAGATGTTTTGGCAAGCATTTCTATATTAAAAATATTTTTATGAAAAGCTATTTTTTTAGAAAATTTATATTTTAAGAAGTTGTTTTCAAGAGAACCTATACCAAAGGGGCCCTTAGTTTGAAACGCACTCATTGTACTAGCCGAATGTTCATGCGTTGCTAAGGATTAAATATATTTTTATTATATCAAACAATAAAATAGATCACAGAATGAAACTAAAGTACCACATATTATGAAATTTTAAAAGAAGGACGTCAGTAAACCCGTTCCTTCACATCCGTTCTGCCATGTCGTCGATCCTGATCATGCTCTTGATCTCCGACCTACGAACGTCTCGTGCTCCATCCGCCACGAGCTCTCCCTTGGCACAGTCGTGTGTAACGCTCGCTGGACAGCGACGTACGACATCGGATGGTCGATTGACAGTGGGGCACGGCGTCGGAGTCCTTGCTGTCGTAATGAGGTGCGGGATTTATTTTCTTCGTAATGATGTGGCGTGACAATCTTGGATGGGTACGAAGCTTTTGGATCATAATAAAACAGGTCTCCTACGCGGTGATTAACTCCTCATGGAAGCGACTCGACGGTGAATCGAAAATCGGCACAAACAGATCCATGGACAGATATGTCACGTTTAGTATATTTAATAAGTAGTAAAGATTCTACAATAACCTTGTCATTCCCTCAATTTATAAATATAGAGGTAAGGGCTTATTTACAGTGAAAGCAATTCTTGATAAGAAGCAAACATTGGATAGAAGTGATTATGCCATTAAAAATTCTCTAGTTACTTTGTACATATCCTGCTATACTTCAATTGATTGAAAACTCTTTATTGCCTCATTCGATGTTGCTAGTGACAGGACTAGAGATCAAAAATCAAAATTCATCTTCATCCTCCATCTTCGTTGTTTCCTTCTCTCTTGTGGCTTAGACTATGTTCCTCACCTCCCGCTGCCTTCCTGCCCCATCTCTAACGGCTTACCCACTACAAGCGCATTTTTACAACATCATTGTTGCCCATAAAGACAAAGCCCCCCCCCCCTTCCCCACCAAAACCCTAAGCTTTGGTTGTATGGCGTCATCGATTGACCAGCACTCGACCCCCATAAAGCCGTAAGCTCCAGTTGTACGGCGTTGTTGACTAAAATCAATCTTGATTTTATAGAAGAAAATCGGTGCTTTAAATGATAATTCTTCATCATAACTTGTTTTCTATTAAGATTCACCTTCTCTTTCTAGAATTTTCATTTTGCATAGCTTCTCTAAATTTACTTTGCCAGCTGATGTTAAATCTCTGCAAAACTTTATTTTTTGCGATAAAAAATCTCTGCAAAATTGATCCACATGTTACAGGGAAAGTACAGTATCATAGTGATTCATATTCAATAAACATGGATCACGAGGATTACAAGAAGTGCAGGAACGTATGCATTAATGTGAGGGTGATCGGGTGTTTGATATTATAAAACATCAACGGCTAATTGTGTAAAGTGAAAACGATTGGCACAACATTTTGATAAGTTTCCCTTGAACAAAATTTTTGGAAGTGAAAAAAATAAAGTTCATCAAAATGTGTTTGATAGAGTGAATTAGGATATATTCCTTTATTTTATGACCCTAGAAGTATATGAAAATTGCAAGTTGTTTCCATGGCATGTGCCTGCGCAACACAAGAATGATGACATTAAACAAAACCTACTTCATCTTCAACCTCGCAAGCTCGTTGTCGACGATCACGCCGGGGTGTTTTATTGTTTTGGGTTTGTCAGGATCAGGAGTTCAGGATCCACCCTTGATCTTGCCGACAATGATACCATTATACGTAGTGCGGATGGCCACGAGGTGGCACCAGTGAGCAGGGTAGGTAGTGGGAGTGGGAGAGCTGGCAGATAATCGCTCCCCACTTCCTTCGCTTGAAATTACATTCTCCTGATTTCACATGGCGATTCAAGCACGATAAGGTTACATTCTTGTTTCTATAATACTCCCTTTGTTTTTTAAATATAGTCCTAGTTGACTTTGACGATTCATCTGATTTAAAAATTTATTCTAATGTATCAAATAAAAAAAATCATATTTCAAAAATGTTTAGTAATACAAATCATAACAAACATATAATATTTCTCATACTTTTTTAAATAATATGAACAGTCAATTTGACTATCAAAGTCAACTGTGACTTATATTTAAAAACCGGGAGGACTACATATTTTCACTTGATCATGCTCACCTGATGGACATCAAGGTTAAAATTGTTTTCAGTTCATTCAAGAATTAGCTTAGCTCAACTGAGAGAAAGGTCGGACTAATATGAGGATCCAAGAACTCATTCGAGGCTTACCACAGGACAAGGTATTCATTGCATCACAAGGTCCAGATCTCACTCTATGTGCGGAATGTTCATGAATAATAAATCAAAATAGGTCAAAAAGTAGTACTCCATATACATTGCTACACTAGTACTACGGTGTTCCTCAAATGAACTATATCACATCCCTTTGCAACTTTTTTTACTGTAGACAACAACATATCCATCTCTTCAGTCCACAGGGATACTTTGCGCGGCACTCTCAGAGTCTCAGTGAATTGAATGCCAATTGGGAGAATAATCTATGCTATACAGTTCAAGCACCTTCAATTTGCTTCTTTATTGTGAGGGCAGCTCTGACAACGTTTCCCCTTGTTATCATCCCAATCTTCAGGAATGGAAATTCCATTAGTTTGTACTGACAAAACTGTAAGGTTATCAAGCTGAAACAAATGTTCAAAGTGGAGAAAGAATGGATGCACTCACCAGTTTACCCTCACTATCAACTACAGGTAGCCTGCAATATTTGGTCTCAAGTAGCAACCTTGTGGCAGCATCGAGATTTGTATTTTCGCGCACCACAAGAGGTGTAGAAGTCATAACATCACCAATGACTTTGCCATTAGTTTTGCTTAACAGTCTCTGTATCTCACGGAATGTCTGCAGGGCAGTGGTTCGAGTCAAACAAAACTTATCGTCAAGATATGGCAGTAAAGCAATTCAATAAAACACAGTGAACAAAATAGATAAAAATAATCTGCAGTATAATTTTTTTTTTTTGCGAAGAGACAGTACAAAATATTAGGGCATCATACTGCCATATTAGCTACAACAAAGATATAATTGGTCCAAATTTTAGTAATGAAGACAAACATTTTAAGAAATGTGAAGCAAGGTTACTTTAAACCTTTCACCAACATATGTAATTCTGATAAGAGAGACTGCCTTAACACAGCAGACAGACTCAACAGATGGCACTAAAAATACATAATAAACCATAACAGGCCATATTAAAAGAACAGTAAGAACTAGCCAATGTGTGTAATTAAATCTTCATAGTTCCATGAGGCATACCTTCCAAGTGCTATCAACATCAGGAAACATGTTTGTACTTGTATCAGCCAGTCCACCTAAAGAATGATGTAGACTATAATAAGTGATAATCCAAAGCAACAACACGATATATTATGAATACAACATTATCAAGATGACCAGTAGGGTACAAGGAAAGTAAGGATTATAAAAAATTCTGACAGATTAAAGGGTTGCATTGTACAGGGACATAAGTGGAAGGCTCATTGTTGTATAAATGATAGAAATGTATGCCTAGTATCAAGTCTAATGCTAAGAGGTAAACATTGTCAGTCATGTGCAGTTCTGAACAAACTGTGTTTTATGATTTCTTAGTAGGCAAGAAATGCAAGTTCCAATAACAAATATATACCTGACATCGAGTCTAATGCTAAGAGGTCATAATCCGATACGACGCCAACCTGCAAGTGCCAGAATTGGTAAGAATATGATTCCATCTTAGATATACACTAACCACAACCAAGTTATAACTGATGACAAGTCGACAAGAAAATATGGCCAAGCCAGTATTTCAAACGTTTTATATCTCACAAGGCTGAAAGATGACAGATAACATCAGATGAACAAGAAAAAGTTCAGTCATCTGCCAAGGAAACACCGTTTTCTGAACTGATACCCTACCCTGACTATGACCATGCAAGGCCTTGTCGTAGAATTCTAAAAAGCAAGCCTAGTCTTGACTAAGTTCTGAATCACGTTTTTCAAGAACATTCTTGTTGTTCTACTGCAAAATCCATATTTTCAAGAAAATCCATACCATATTGATTCGTTGAAACAAATACATACTAACTTGATTATACAATCTAAGAAAAGGGAGTGGAAGATTCCACAGGCATTTAAATTTGAGCACAAACATGGAACCAGTTGTCGTAAATAAAAGTATGATTTGACTAACCAACTTCCAGTCGTCATCAATAACAGGGAAACCAGAGATCCTGTGCTCTACCAGCATCTGGAGCGCTGCGCAGAAGTAAAACAAGTGAGCAAATTGAAAAGGTTGGTTGGAGCTTTTCTGGCATGCAGTCTACACACTGGGAATGAGAGAGTACCTTCTTCGATCAATGTTGAAGGCTTCACGACGTGCAGATTCTCCCTTTTGGTCATGAAGTCACCAACCGTGTACCCTCCATTGTTTTGCTGAATGGGCAGGGCGCATATCTTTGTCAGCAATTGACGAGCGCTTAAACGCAGACATTCGTTTATATATGGAAGACCGTAGAGTAGCAGATGCTAATGTGCTAACAAGAAGAGATAGTTCAGTGGAGTAGAGTCGAACAAGCAGAATAACTGAACAACAATTGTTGATCGTGGTCTCTTACACTTTTATTCAATTTGGCATTGAAACATGTTTGTCTTTAACAAATCGACGTATTAGAAAAGAAAGACATATTGAAACAGTGTTGTGGGTCATCGTGGGACCAAGACGAAATGGAAACCTTGGACATCACTGTGCCTAGAGCTAGGAGATCAGAAGTAATCGTGGAACAATTCACCAAGAGAGAAGAAAAGTGCTTTCCCCTCTTCTTTTACTACTTCCGTATATATTCAACAAAGAGGCATATGCACATCGAAAACAGCACAATAGTATCTCTCAACCAAATATGGGAAAGGGCTCCGATTCAGGAACCCGTGTTTCGATCGGTAGGCGAAACAGATACTAGGCAAAACGATGAAGTAGGTGCATGCGGGCGCTCACCCCGACCCCGTTGTTGATGCCTTCGGCAGCCGGCGATGCCTCTGCCGCGGCGCGCGCGCGGACGGACAGCCTGCAGGACACGGCACGCCAGCCCGGTGGCGCGGCGGCGAACCGCGGGCGCGGTGGCCGCGGAGACGGGCGGCACCTGCCGGCGACCGCGAGGGAGGGGGAGGGGTCGAGCAGCAGCAGCGCGGCCCCGGCGGACTCCATATGTGGCCGCGCGCGCTCGGGGATTGGGGCGCGCCACTCCCGTTCGGTTCGGTGTGAATCGGGAGGGAGCGGGAGGGAGCTCAGGACACGGCCGGCCGGATTGTTGCAGATATAGCGGTGAAGCGTGTGGGATTGATTACCGCTCTCTCGTCGTGGACGACGGATAGGGACAGGGCTATTGTTTCCTGCCGTCAGCCGACCTCGCTCGCACGTGATCTGATATACTCCCTGCAATTTTATTTTTTAAGGTTTGGACATAAAATTTTAGCTTAATTTTAAACTAAATATTATGTGTCAACCAAAAAATATGAAGATAATAGTAGTAAATATGTAGCGTAAGGTGTAGCTTTTTGTGAATCATGTGGTCAAGCTTCCTTACAGCATGGTTTGAGTTAGAATTCTTATCCTAACGATAGTAATTTAGAAACGAAGAAGGGTAATGTTTCGAAATCACGGTGGCTTTTATAAGTTAATTACCATTTATAATATTTTAGTCATTACTATTTATTTATAAAAATAATTTTAAATGTTGTTACAACAAAATTATATATGAAATAATAAATATTCAATCTTCAATTCCACATATATTCAAACTCATTGCATTTGATCCTGATATTATGATTTGCGTCGAGGAATGAAGCGGCCTATCAAAGTCAGTAGATTAGAGAGTTAGATAGAAAAGGTTGAAATATATGTAGCCTCGTAAAAAGAAAAAATTAGAGAAAAAGGCTATAATATATCCTGAAAAAAAAGTTGAGAGAAAAGGTTGTATTGTATACATGTCTTTTTTTTTCTTGTGTTATTTACGTGGGTGCTATAAAGTTTATGCTCCCTTTTTTTTTCCATTTTCATGGAGTGGATCATCGGCAAAAAAAATACAAAATCAAAATAGGAGGAATACCACTAAATACTACCCACTACCGGACAAGAAACCTCCGCATCTGGAGAGACTTTTCAGTGGAGTCGGCTATGACGCTGCTGAATCTCTCAAGCAGAGGAAAACGTTTAGCAATTGAAGAGCTCGCCGTGGCCAAAACCAATCACGCTATTTTCATGTTCCAACAACCGTTGCCTCCGAAGGTTTTCACCTCATGTTTAGGCTAGACACAGCCGGACAAACCGTTCCACATTTCGGAGCAGCTGCTCAGTCAACCACCGTTCATTGTCAAAAAGAAAGAAGGCATGTTGATAAAAAAAAAAGAAAGAAGGCCCTTGTACTTATGCAGCTGTAAATTTTGTCTCACTTATACACGTCCAAATCTTTTACAGATAAAAACCCTTTGCTTATTGATGACAGGGCAGGATATTTCATTAAAATATCACAAAAAAATAATAATGATACACTAAAAGGGGGTTTATATTATGAAAAAAAAAGTAAAATGCATCAACGTTCCTTAAAGTTGTCCAGTGACGTCATCTAATGTAACATCCCAAAATTTAGTTAAAAAAATATATCAAACAACAAACAAATTAAATTAGTTTCTTTATGGACTTTTGGGTCGAACAGGGAAGAAGTTTGGGCCATGGTCAAACCCAACTTGTGGAGAAGAAACCCTAAATCTCTTTTTTTTTCCCCACACCCTAACCTCTCCTTCCACCACCCTAGCAGAGGTGGCGCTGGCTGCTCTCACCATCGGCAGGATCCTGCCTCTGCTGAAGCAACGGTGAAGTACATCCCTTCTCAATCCCTATTCTGCATTGCTGCTGCTGTCTTCTGCTGAACCCGTTTTCCTTTAAATCAGGGAAACAGCGTGCAAATCAAGGAGTAGGGAGGAAAAGGGGGAGGGAAGGCAGGATCGTGATCTAGGTAAGGGAATTCATGGTTTTCTGGCTTCTTTCCTGCGTTCGAGTGTGGGATTAGATCGAGTTGCAGTCAGTCTGCCGGGTTAGGTTTCGAGTTTTCCGTGGCAGTAGTAGATCCATAGGCTTTAGAGGGTGTTAACTGCTGAATCTGAAAACTTAGCAATAACGAAAATTGTGGAGCACTTCGAAACCTTTCTGGAAAGTAATTATTTATGTTTTTTTGTTAAGAATTGGAGGAGATATGGTGATCTGAACTTTACATCGAAAATGTTGGGTTTCAGTTTTGATAGTTAATACAGTTTCTGTAATTTTGGTTTTTGGGCATCCTGACGACCTCAATAATTTTTTCCACTATGTACAAAGCTGTAGAGGATTTAAAAACCTTTCTAGAAAGTACTCACACGCATTTTTTCGTTTAGTATTCTAGAAGTTATGAGCTTCTGAATGTATCTGTCATTTTCATAAGTTTTCAGTTACGTCATGCAGTTTCAGATTTTTGGCGCCGTTTTGAGTGCTCTTAAAGGTTGAATTGGTCCTGCGTGATGTGGAGTTCATTCTATTACTTTGTTTGGCCTTTTCATTTAATATTTTAACTCTGTTGTGGTGGCATAATTTGGAAGATATCGAATTTTGAAGTCAGACCGCTGCTGTTGCAAATAGAGCATGTTGTTGCAAATACAGCATGTCTATCTCTGTGGCTTGCTTTAACAATAGTGTTGATGAAATTTAATTTCAAAATGAATATCCAAGTTGTAGAACTCTGTATAATGCTTGTATTGTGTTTGTTTCCTTGTTTGCTGTTATGCTTTCAAGTTATGGGAAAAACAAGAGCAGCATGACTGCTGTTGTTCAAGCTTTAATTGGGGTTGTTAAGACCGGGCTTTGGCTTCAATGTAGGAACGTTTCATATATTGTTATATATTATTTGTACGTGGTGTTGAGGTGTATGTACTGAGTTTCATGTTATAAATTAGGTGACAACGCTTGAGATCGTTCTTAATGTTTTGCTTTTCTACGATAAAGAGGTAATGAATGTAGTGGTGGTTTGTCATCATTTGGACTTGTTACTTTTGCCACCTACACCAAAATTTTCAGAACCATAAACTTGTAAATGACACAAGCACATCCTTGAACTTGTCGCACGGCATCATTCAACTCCAAGCATAGATTTGATTTTTTTTTTAAAATAATATGTTTTACTTGAGATTTACACTATCATAAGAACATTGTGTGTGAAGTTTCATATGTGGTCAGTTTTGAAAATTGAAACGTAAAAATTCAATTTTTTATGCAATACAAAAATATGAATTTTCTGTCTTGTACTCTAGAACATGAAAATTATTTTCGTATATTTAAAACTACAACACACAAATTTTCACGTATTCAAAGTTTGAAAACTGTAATTTCATACATTCAAAATTTGTGTTTTAGCGCAACGCATGCTAGTTATTATTTGTGTAAATTTGTAGATTTTTTATATTATTTCTATAAATTAGAATGAAATAATATCATTCGTTTAGAAAATCAAATCATGTTCGGATCCGGTGACACCATGTGACAAGTTAAGGAATGTGTTTCTATAATTGTCAAATTCATGCACTGAATGACACTATGAGACAAGTTCAATGACGTGTTTGTGTCATTTACAAGTTTATGGACCTGAATGACACTTTCACACCAATTTAGAGTTTACTAAAAAAAAAATTGAGCCTTCGAAGCAGGAAACAGTTACTCACTCCATCGTTCTGTTAGACGTTGGTTACTTCAAGGTCAGTAGGAAATGTACTATTATGGGAGGCATTGAAAAAACACACACGACTGCGAAATGGCACTGCAAACAATGTACACTTCTCATTCCTATATTAAGTTTATCTTTGCATGCACTTTGTTGGAAGATGAATTACTTATATGGCACTGCGAATAAATAAAAAATAAATTGCAGCGTCTAATCAAACACCAATTAGGGCAATCCAAGTGCAGAAAAGGGTTCTGGACGAGTGCGTTGCAAACTACCTTGTCTGTTACTGGAGATTCTTCACAAATTCGATGACATATTTATCCTTATTCATCATTTCCTTAGAAACATTAAATTAAGGAAAACAAGTGAATTATCAAAAAGCGCATATATTTGGTGCAAAAACTCCTTGCAAGATAACGCATTCAGATAACACGTTCGTGCTTGAAAGCCATCAGTCCGAACATTTGTGTTTGAACAAACAAACAAAGTGAAATAGGTAACATATAATCCATATTCATTCTTCTATAAACATTGAGCCAACCTTCATCTATGCCAACTCTGATTCTAAATCTAGTAAGTTACTAACTGTTTGTTGTTCACAAAAAAAATATGCTTACAACAAATGCTGATATTAATTTCTTCTATAGAGGCGAGAAACATTTTTGAAACTCTGATGACTGAAGCCTCAAAGGTCAAAAAAGCTTTAAAGTTGACAGCAGACATAGCAAAATAACTAAACTAGCCCACATGGTAGTGATGCTTGCACCTGAGGTATGTGTCTTGAATTCTATAGTTCCAGAATAGACGTTTCCATTCACGGCAGATGAGGAGGTGGAAGAGGAGGAACTCCGGTTAGGAGCTCCAATGTTCTTGCATGAGCCCATTGTTGCCCCAGGCTGCAAATTTCTCAGTCAGACTTCAAAAACACAAATATGACATACAAATACCATATAACTAATTTGGAAATATCAAGTGAACATGTGCATCTGATACTTCCCTTTTAGTAAACTCTGATGCTAAGGACCATGAAAAACATAGACTTCTGATTCCTGAGCTGAAGGGGGTAAATAGTATCCTAATGTTTAACCACAACTATATGATTACAGATTAATAAATGGCTTGATTGTATATTATTACAGATTACCTGGCATGCAGCAATGGTGTTGCAGCCGCATAACGTGAGGCCATTAATTCTATCTTGAACATCAAAAACCCCACCGCCATCGCTTCGCTGCACACAGCATAGTATAAACTGTTCAATTCAACACACCAAATATTCCATGTTGGTATGTGTGGGACTGAAATGTTACCATATAGAAATTCACAGCTATGAAATTGGGGATTTTATTGCCAGCTGCAGCATAACAAGCTTGGACCATCTGCGGTAGCCCAGAATTCTCTTTACATGCTTCATTCTGTACAGGAAAAGAGGGGAAGTAATTTTGTAGAAATAGAGATGCAGATCTCGAGTTCAGTGGCTGTGATTCCTTTCTATTTGGGCAGGAGCCTGGCACAATCCCTGGATCACCAGCTGCCACGATCATACAAAATGAATGTCACTTTGGATATACAAGATAAACCTATCTTATGTTCGTTCCTGGTAGAAACTAACAAACACAAATTGTTTTTATGCAACGGCAATATTGTTGTAGGTATCATCGCTTGGACCCTATATTTTGTGAATGGTAAAAAAATGAATCTTAAAAGAGAACCCCCAATACCATTCGTGAGCAAGTGTACTGAACATAAACAGTATGTCAATTTCATATGTAGTAGAATGCTGATTATGCTCTGTACAACTAGGCACAAACTGTGATAAAAGTTCATTCAAACTTATGGGTTAGGAGTACACATAAATCTCAGAAAAAGTCGTAGTGATTATAGATAGCTCTCTGATTGAAAATCATTTTAGTGTTGGACACAAGAATTAAGGGTGTGTGTAAAATGATTTAGATTGGTGGCAATACAAAGCTGCAACACTGTTACTTTTGGATCTTACATCACACATGATCACATGTCATCAACTCAAATAATATTGATGAATAAATTAGAAAGCTAAAAATTAGCCCCAAAACTAAACCCTATGTATGTACATAAACTATAGAACACTCTTGTTGAAACAAACTTTTTTGGAGTGAAGTAACTAAAGTTGGTTTAGAGCTTATTAAAGCACAGAAAGTCATACTTACACTCATTCTCCAGCAAGTAGCTCCATTGGTAAGCTATTCCTTCTGTAGCCTCCTTCGAAGGATTAGAAGTAAACACTAACAATCTGTGGTTCTTTGCGACCATATCTGTGACACTTGGCCAGTCCTTGCCATCGGTTGGCATTTCTGAGTTAGGAAACCAATACTTCATCAAGTCAGCGGCAGTAAAGACCTTGCTCAATCCCATTGGTGAACGGACATAATCCTCGATGAATATTGTAACAATCTCCATGGGATTCTGGGAGAGAAATGCTTCCACTTCTTTCAGCGTGTCAAGTGCTGGTTCCTACAAGTGTATTAAAATATTATTTCTGGGTGCCCTGTTAAAACATTTTGCAGACTAAGGTAAACTTTAGGAAGGAGCAAAATCCTTATCATGGACCACTATGAGATATGTTTTCATAAAAAAAAAGTAAAGAAAAAGAATGCAAGTCTAAAAGTCATTAACGAATTCAAGATGGCCAATAAGACCGTGAAATTACAAAATTACTAGTATCTGCATAGAATAGAACTTAGAACTTACAAAAGCGGTGAAGTTATAGCATTGCCCTTGCAGGGAGTGGCAGAGCCAGATATCATCGTTGAAGTCGTACATGTCAAGCATCAATCCCCTCACTCCATTCTATAAACACCCTCACCATACCAGTTAAAAAAAAAAGACTCGCCAAACAAGGCAACATAACAGTTTTGCTTGTGGCTCAGAAACCTTACCCTGAGTTGGTTGGTGACAGAGTCCTCCTGGTTGTAGAAGGTAACCCTCTCGACCCCGGTGCGCGACGGCTCGCCAAGGATGGAGAAGGAATTGTGGGTGACGAGCCACGTGTACCGGTTAAACGGCAGCCCGTTCACCTGAACAAGAATATAGATGGATCAAGAGCACGGGAAACGAGAAGGTGGCGGGGGGACGCAAAGAAGAATTAGTACCACGGAGGTGGGCTGGATGGCGAGGTCCCTGATGCAGGAGGGCTGGGTCTTGCCGGCGGCGGGGCAGTTGCCGCAGTACAGGCCCGCGCCGCAGTCGCGCGCGGAGGAGCACGAGTCCCCGACCTGCAACCAAAAACCTTCCGAATCAATCAACAGCTTCGCCGGCACCGGGCTGGATGGCAGCCCACTGAATTTTGTGGCTGCAGAGACGTGAAATACGCTTGAAGAACCAGTGGCAGATCTAGGATTTCAATCGTGGGGGGACAGTTCAATTTCTTTTTACAAGCTCAAAAATATGATCTAACTAAAGTCAAGTAATAAAAAAAGTCATCAAACTATAACGCTAAAGTATATTGTAGCAGAAAGAGCTGCATTTCCAATTTCAAGTGTGCATGTTGTACCACTATCAATATTTGGTTGTGATTGATTCAGCGTTGATATGAGACTTCTTCTTTTTATTTCTCAATGTGAGCACTCCATAAAGAAGAGAAAGCATTCCTCTTCATTCTCTGCTAATTTTAAATAATATTTTTATTCTAAACATTTGACTAATACAAATGCAATGCATCAAATCAAATCAATCTAATTTTAATTTTTTACCTGTGACACGCTGAATGTGATCAACAATGACAGCACGACAGTAGTAGGAGAATAGGAGATGAAGATTGGAAGAGGCACAGAACAGAGATAATGGCAAATCGCCGATGGGCAGCAACAAATCAGGAGCATGGCTACACAAAAGTAGAGCAGCACACTACAAATCCATTCAGCTCCACGTCGTGGGATTTAGGGAGTTTTTTTTTTTAGGAAAAAAAAAGGAGTTTAGTTGGGCCATTTCTATTGCTATTGGGCTGAAATAATATGCATATTAATATAACAAGTATATATACTGAACCTTTTTGGAAAAATTTTGGGGGAACAGCTGTCCCCCCATGCTACTACTGTAGATCCGCCCCTATGAAGAACCGAGCAAAACGAGCTAATCTGGTGTGGCAGTTTTAGCACGGACCGTAGATCGAGCCGTGCAGAACTTGCTCGAGCTACATGCAGATTGACGCGCTCAAGAACTGGAACGGTAGCGAGAATCGGGTCGCAACCGGAGTTAATATTGAGAGAGAGAGAGAGAGAGAGAAAGAGAGAGAGAGAGAGAGGGCACCTGGCAGGAGCAGAAGGGAATCAACAGCGGCGCGACGAGGAGCAAGAAGGTGGGGAGTCGCGGCGCCGCCATGAGCGGCGGCCACCTACCACCAGCTCCCACGCGAGGGAGGGAGCGATCGATTAGCGAGTGATCTGCTGGAAGCCTGCGATAAAGCTCACTCAACTGCTCCAGTTAATTACAGGACACTGGTTTGGTGCCGATGATGAGTGGTGACTGGTGGTGAGGGCTGAGGAAAGGCAAAAGGGGACGTCGAGCTTTTTTTATTTTTATTTTCTCTTTTGTTTTACAGGAATTTTGTGGTGAGCTCTGAGCTGAGCGGTAGTACTGGGATTCGCTGCTCTGGTGTGAAGGGGGTCAAACCGTCAACGCGCTTTTCGGAATTTTGTGACTGCTGCCGGTGGATTTTGTGGCAGACCAAGACACTGCGTGTCCGCCGCGCATGGGGCTGCGTTCGCCGGCCAAGTACGGGCACATGTTCCTTTTGGTTTGGCTTTGCATCAATTTTAGTTTTTAATCACAAAATTCAAGCGGTGGTACTAGTGCCAAAACGGGGTAGTACTATGTTTTAAAATTAATAACATCTAAATCCCTCACATCTAATTTTGATATAGTGTGGTATGTCACTAAAATTGGCTAAGTTGTCGTTCGCTTTCTTACGGAAATCCTATTTGTCTGAAATATGTTTCTGTTTTAGGCGATGCGTCGTACTATCTGCAGCGCGCGTGATGAGTTTATCGAGTCCGCACCTCCTAATGGATTAGGATCCAAACCCACTAACTGGGGTGGTGTATGTGTTGCTATCCATTCTTTGGGCTGGACAGGATTGTTAGAGCGATGGAGTATAAGGGCGAGGTGGAGGCTGTAGGAGGCAAAGCCACGACGCCGAAGTGGAGGCTATCGGAGGCGGAGCCACAACGTCGTCGGTCTTCACAGCGGCCATCCTCTGCCCCCACCCCAGCTTGGTTGCTCGTTGAGAGAGGGAAGGGAGAGAAGCGGTTCCTAGTGCTGTACCCATTGCGGCGGAGGGGAGAGAGGCAGAGCTTGTGGCCTGTCGCTGTCCTGCTGCCATTTCCATGCCGGCGTGGGTGCTTGCTATTTTGATAGTGGTATGTACTGCATGTAGTGCTTCGATTTTGTTCTATGCAATGTACTTCGTCTCTTACGTGTAGTGTGTTGGTATTCCTAGGTTTCTCGTCAACGATTTATCGATGATTCAGTCCATGCGAAGGGATTAATCAATGAATTTGGGGCTCGTCTCTGTGTTTGATCACTTCTTCTATAAGTTTCACTTCAATATTTGTCTCGACCTATGTCTTCTTTAATAATTTTGTGCAATTGGGTAATTTTTGGCGGTGGTGGTTTGCCATTTTGGTCTGTTTTGATTGTGCGTACTTGTCTGTTGGCTGGAGGATGTTGGGGCAGGGACAATGCACACCCTTGTAGCAATGACTCTACCGCATGTAGCAATTTACCTAAGATAATGGTTTTATGTGTTGTTTTGTCTTGATCAAAGATAATGATTTATGTGTTGTTTTCTCCAATTTTACTGCTCATAATAGTCTGGTTATTGCATTGAACAATTGTGACTGTTTATTTTGTTTCATTTGTGGAATTGGTCTGAAAGGCCGTTTATAAAAAGTTTTCGGTTAATTTTGTTTAATAAGTGTTTATTAGTCAGTTTAGTGTAAGTTTCAGCATCTTAGATATGCACAATGCAAGTCCTGTGACGTCAATGAAATGTGTGTTTGCTGCCTGCTTCTTGCCAATTCAAGCACTACAATTACCTGTGACATCATTTGTCATTTTGCTACACCATTTTTTGAGTGATCTTAGTTAAAATGGGTTGTTCTTCAAGTATAATTTTAAATATTGTAAACAATTATATATTCAACGACAGAGCACTAGAGTAACCTATAAGCAGGTTGTCGTGCCTCTCGTGTAGCAGCCAAACGTTCACCTTTGCGTCACTAACCCGCAACTCTGTGCCATTTTTTTTTTCCCTACCTGCTTTCATGCAGTCCTACCACTTCATGTTATGAAAAAATTGTGATATGCTAACATAATTGCATTATTTTTTTCATATAAATTGCAAAATTTAAATTATGCAATTGTTACTTGCAAATTTAATATTTTTCAGTTTGTTCTGTTTTCCATGTTTTTCTACTTCTTTAGTATATCAACATGTATGAATTGTGTTCATTATTTTCAGCAATGGACGCATCTTTTAGAGACGAATCAGGTTTCGAGGAGAAGGATTGAGTATGAGCAGCCTCCGGATGATCTTGATGCTGCAGTTAATAGATGTTCTTCTGAAGATGAAGTTGATGATGAAACGCTGTTTAAAAGCTTAAAAATCCTCCGAAGAGTATGTGCCTTTGTATCATTTTGTTTCTTGTTCTGAATTTGCATTTTGTGAACGTTTCAGGTTTGGTGCTACTGATTTGTTTATTGTAGCTTCCGTTTATTTCTTTGTAGCTTTTACCGACCGCAATTCTCTTAATTACCATTTCTTCGGTTCCTAATCGTAGTCTTAGCCGTGCAGTGTGTCTATCTTGCGTGATCTACATACAATAGTTATTAAATGTGTTTATTTCACACATTGTGTATCTGTGTTCAGAAGTAGTTTTCTAATATTTACTTTATAAACCGAAGCAAATTTTATTTGTTTGCACTTACTGTTTGCATCTATAATTATCTTTTAAATTTCCATGCTGTCAATAGTGCAATTTTTTTGGGTTATTATAGATTGCTAAAAAGAATATGATACTGATATTTTTTTTGTGATATCTTTTGTTGGCTTATTTTCAGTTGCATGCCTTTACTTAACTTTCTGAATTTGCATTTTTGAACCATTCCTTATCATTGTGTAAAACATATTTTGACTTAATTATTGTTTTTTTTCATTGTTAGATATCTTAAAGTTTACATTGTAATGTGACTGGACAACATGTTTGAAACAATACTGCTGCTCGTAATTGTAATCGTCATAATTCTGCTGTTACAAACAATGATGAGCCAAATAATGTTGAGGCTACCACATGTAATGCATTATGTAGATGCAAGCACTTATATTTTCAGAAAATCGTGTCACTTCTAAGCTTCATGACCATTGTACCCTAAAGGTATGAATTTTGGTAATTGAATGGACATAATCTCACTTGTTGAGTGCAGCTCCTACCACCATATACAACCTTAAGAGTGAAGAGCCTTGACGATGTTGATGACAACCCATTGATGAGCCCATGTTGGATACGAGGTTGAAGGGTGTAATCAAGACCTTGTAGCATGGAGATCAAGCTAGGAGAGCTTTTTAGCTAGGTTTTGAGTCCATAGGAAAAACCAGTACTATTAAGGGGATTTAGGGTGTCTAGCTATATCTCACTACCGTAGAGGTGGTGAACAATGTGTGTAAAGGTTCTCAGCACTTGGAGAGCAACTATGAAGTCGAGGAAGATGATTGGTGAAGCTTGGAAGTAAGGATGCAGCAAAGACATCAACTTTCAGCTTCTGCAAAATCGTTGTACCTTACGACGGGGTCGTCGTACTATTTTGTAGAAGAGCTGAAAGTTGGACCAATTCAGAAGAAAAGAGTCGTCGTACCACACGACGGATTTTCGTACCATTGGAGTAGTTTGGAGCTGAGCTGGAGATGACAACAGGATTATAGTTGTCGAACCGTACGATGGTATCGTCATACCATTTTCCAGAAGACCGGTTTTAGAGTTGAATTCAGGAGTTATAGTCATTGTTCCCGACGACGGTATCTTCGTACGACGATTGACTGCGAAGAGGGATTTGAATGTAACGGCTAGCGGGCGTGGTTGGCCCTATAAATAGCCGTCCTCCTCGGTTGTTTGAGGGACTTTTGGCCAGTGGAATACCTGAGGAACCCTGAGAGCCAAGAGTCAAGGAGAGAAGCATTAGAGCAAAGAAGAGAATATCTTTGTTTGAGTGCTTTTGTGGGAGAATAACAAGGTGTTCATCCACCTCTAAGCTAGTGGGCTGTAGAGGGGCATCCGAGCTTGTTACTCTTGGTCTTATTGCTAGGCTTAGACCGGTTAGGAGTTAGTGACTGAGCTTTCATGGAATTGTTGAAGTCTTCACAAGTTTGTACACGGTTTGAAGCCCTCCATTCAAAGGGGCATCAAGAGAGAGTGTCCGAGATAGGAGGCTTGTCTCTAGAAAAACAAGGTGTTGTTCGAGGCGGCGGAGGACGCTCGTGTCTTTACTCGAGGAGTGAAACACACCTTGGCAGACACTATTTTGGGAATGGCGGGAGGAACCGGGACTCTGACGGGAGTGGTCCAACGAGGACTAGGGGAGGCGTCATCCTCCGATACCTCAGAAAACCATCGACGCATCAACCTTTCTCTATCCCTCTATTACTAGCTTGTTGCTTATGTTACTTTTACTTTGGGCTAGTAGAATTACATAGGTTGCTTGTTGTTTTCCTTCTCTCTTGATGGCCATCATGCTAGTGTGTTTGACTTGGTTATTATTTATGAAACACTAGTATGATATGGTTCTTAGTCACTAGACTTGCATAGGACCGTGCTATGACGTCTTGAGTTTTAGAATTGTGAAACATGCTTGTGTTCGTCCATACCGATTTAACCACCCCCCTCTTACATCACTTGATAATCAGCAGAAGGAGGTTGTTGGAAATAATAGTTTCAAAAGCCTATTGGACTTTGACTGTTCTCAAATTCCAAGGAAATTTGTTGAATGGTTAATGTTGACGTGAATTGCATGGATATTACTGTGGCTGGCAAAGTCAGTCCTGTGTCACCAAAGTTTGTGCATCAAGTGATGCATATCCATCTAGGTGTTCAAGATATTGCAGGAACAAGAGATTCTAGAAAAACTGAATTTCTGCAACTATTTGATGTTTCTACAATGCCATTGATCAAAACTTTTGGAGCCAAGATATTGCTAAAAGAGACGATGAGTGATAACCAATTCCTTCGTTGTTTTTTGTTAGTTGCATAAGCAAAGTTCCTTTGCCCGAACTCAAGCACTATACCAAGCCCTAAGTAGTTGAAGCCTCTGATGGACCTTCAAACAATTGATGATTGGGACTGGTCAAAGTTTGTTTCCACATGGCTGCTCAATTAGCAAATATAAGAAAAACAAGAAGACATTGGGTGGCTGGTTGTACTTCTTGGTTGTAAGTTCTTGTTTTTTCTTTTTACCTTTTTTAACGTCAATTGGGTGGTCTTTTTATTCTAAATTCTGATTTTTATGTCTTCCAATTATTACCTGGATTTCTTGGATTTTAGAAGCACTAATATCATTCTAGCAACTATTCCATGAATTATGGTGTGGAAAGATCAGTGGTCAAGAAATTTTGTGATTTTGATCATGTTGGAGGTGGTATATATGGGAAGCGCCCAGTAAGTAATTCAGTTGCGTGTTTTATATTCTGTTAGGTGCTGCAAATGAAAAGAAATTAGTTTCTTTTAACTATCTTTCTTTTACCGATATGTTGTATAGGTTAAACATATAAAAGATATTTGTTATGCTGATGGGACTCAACATACTACAACTGTTCCTGATCCAGTACCTCATGAACAAGTAACCAATTTGAGGCTCTCCTGGCTAGAGAAATTTAATTATCTCCCTCGGAATGTAAGTTGTATCTTTTTTTTTGGTTTTTATAATTTCAATTATTTAATTATGAGAGTTGCCGTTCTTAAATCATGTAATTTTAGTTATCAGCTTATGCAAAATAGTTCCATTTAGACTATATCAATAATGTCTTGGTATTCTTTTTGTTAGGTCATTAATGCAATTTGTGGTATGTATCACGATTTTCTCAATCATGAGTTTCAGTCACCCGTCCACACTCCGGACAAATTGATTTTATCCATTTTACAGTTTCTACAAGACACGATTAATGACTCCACCAACAATCTGATTCATAAAGACGACATCACTTGCGCTGATGCAGCTGTTAATTATGGATCAAGTGGAAAACAAGATCTTGGTGGCTCTCAAACGAATAAAGATTCTACCAACAACGCTCTAATTCCTGAAGACCACATGACTTGTGCTAATGTAGCTGTTAATTATGGATGTGTTGTTAAGGAAGATTTGTCTGAAGATGATGTTGCAACTGAAAAGGTTGGAAATTATACCTCTGAGCTGATGGTGCCAATTGCGCTTTAGAAGCTACTTTAATTATTGACTCACAGAAAACTGGTTCTATAGGTATGTATTATTATCTCTTGAGTAAAGTGCACATCCGATACCTAAACTTGTCAAGATGTGTCATCTAGTTCCCTGAACTCCCAAAACACGGATCTGACACCTAAACTTGTCAAGGTGTGTTATCTAGGTCCTCAAACTTGCTATTTGATTATCCCAGTCTATTTAAGTCCCCGAACTTGTCGAAAAGTACCATCTAGATCCTCTAACTTGCTAAGTAGTTTACTCACGATCTAAATAACTTTAATTGGTATTAATATGCTTACTTGATGTCTCTATCACGACCATAGGTCAGGTGTATGGACTCATCATTTGCATTAGGGACCCACTGAAGCTTTAATCGAGGGTTACCTCCGCCGCTGGTCGTCGCGTGCCGCCGCCGCTATGATGCTATGTCCGTCGGCAGTGAAGCACCGGAGAAGCCCCCAACCCTAAGTTGACGACCGCCGCCACCGTCGACGATAATTGCCTTCCGCAGCACGACCACGCCCTTGTCGCTTCGCGCCACCCCGCCCGCACCCACCTGGCTCCACTATCATCCACCGCGCACCGCTCGTGCTCTACTGTCGCCCTCTGCACTCTGTCGTTGCCTGAAACCGGTCGGATTTCAGTCGACTGAGAAATAGGATTCCCCTTTGCATTATTAACATGTTATGAAAGTTAACACCATCTCAAAATAACAAACTTGATATTGTCAAAATTAAACACCAGACCAAAATAGAAAAAATCTCTATAATCTCAACTTTTCATTTTTCACCTAGTGTTCAATTTTGACGATCTTAATTTTTTCTATTTTTATAAAAAAAATTCTATTTCGACCTGGTGTTTAACATTAACAAGTTAGAGGACCTAGATGACACCCTCAAATAAGTTTGAGAACTTAAATATATTGTGATAAACCGTATAACAAGTTTAGGGTGTAAGATCCTCATTTTAGGAGCTGAGGTACCTAGGTGACACTTCGACAAGTTTAGATACCTGCTGTGCACTATATGTGGTTCTTTGTTAGTGCTAACTTTGTATTTACTTTATTTGTGTTGCAGTTGTGCTTATCGTTAATGGACCTGCTAGGGTTGTTATTATCCATAATATTATCTTTTCTTTCTTTAGGAGGTCAGTTTAGTTAGGAAAAACGGAAGAGGACAAGAAGTTACAGTTCAAGTCCTGAGTCCTTAGATTCTATGTCTTCAAGATTCGGCGCAGACTTGTTAAAAAAATTGTGAAGTCTCCTTTGTCTCAACCTGCTGCATCAGCTGATGTTAGTTTACGTTATACACCTTTTGTGCTTGCATTATTTCCTTAGTTTCTTACAAAGCATCACTATCATTTTTCCCATAATAACATTTATTTTATGTTGAATGTTGTTCAAAAAAGTAATAGAGAGAACTCATTGGTTATAAAAGATGTTGATATGCAAATAACAAGTCCTACAAACAATTTGAATACTATGAAAACAACCTTCTACAGCACCTGAATCAGTCAATAAAGGTCAGTATAGTTTCCACCCTATAATTCACCTTTTTAACTTTATCATGTTTATCTTTTGATAAGATTTTGTTTTTTTGTCATGATTTATGATATATTGTCTTTGTAGAACCAATTCCAACAAAAAAAAAACTCGAGTCCCTTTTTTTCAACTCTCCATCTCTTCCTTCATTCTGCTTATTCAAAGATGACAATGATTTGGGAAATTATATTGCTGATTCAAGTCTAAGAAGCTCTTTTGATTTTGTCCCTCCCCCTCCTTTAATATCAGGTTTGGTATTTAACGACATATCTAGTCTACTTCATTAAATCATATGTTTTCGTGCCAGTAATATTTTTTTTTCAATAGCGTGGTACAAATAATCAATTCAATGCCTCAGCAACATCATGTACTAAAGAAAACATTGAACCTGATGTTAGTTTGTAATTGACAATTCAATTTTGTATCATCAAGTCTCTAGTTTTAAGACTATTGAATATTAGTTTGTATTGATCTTGTATAATTTTTGTGCTTGGATGTATGATCTTTTTAGTTTCATTAGTATGTACAAAAATGTGCACAGTAATCATTTCAGCAGCTTAGAATGCTCAGTGCAGTTGCTCATGTTAGTAGCCTATTTGTTAGGTTCATTTTATGTTGTACTATTTGTTCCTATCCTTTTGTTATGGGCAGATAATGACTCTTGCATTTTTTTTTGTCATTTTTACTGCTCTAAACACTATGGTTATTGTTGGTATTTCTTACGTCATCATTAAGTTTTGCCTAAGGACCAATCTCTAGCAATGACGTTAGAAATAATTACATTGGTATTCTAACATTTACAGAAAAGACCGCAAGTGTACAAAGTACCGCTGTAGCATTTCACCTTGGAGTATTTCAGGGTATCGTATTTATTTTCACAGGGAATATGCTTAATGAGGGTGATGGATATGAAATATGACACTAAGCTATTCATACTAAAGTATCATATACTCATGCAGGGGTAAGGATAAAGAGTGTATAGGTATTGTGACACGAAAAGGGGAACCAACAATTAATTATGTTGATGGAGTAGAACTAATCTAAGATTAAACTAGGCACTCATTATATTTTTATAAATTTACATACATACTAGGCTAGCAAGGGATCATGGCTGAGATATATCGGGGAACCGGTTTACTCCCAATCCAGGAAAAAAGAATCCAGCAATTATATATCTCTAACCTTACGACCGAACGTGGGGATTACATGGGACGGACAAGGTTGCCACTTCAAGCCGGCTACCTCTAGCTCCGTGGGTCGCACGACATTCAAGATTATTTAGTAATCTAAGCATCACGCTTACATTCCTAAATAAAACTCTTAAGCCGTCTGGCGGACCTTGGTCCTTCGACTAGAGCATACTCAGCACAATGAACCAAAGCAATTATCAACTATACAAAGCATGTGACATATAAGCATGACTATGTATAACTAATACTTATGACTATAACTAATAGACTAGTGTATAATCACTAAGTATCAACACATGAGGAATATTGCATAGAAATATCCTCTATTGAAATATCACAAAGTCTTTCAAAAGAAATAAGAGAGATTATACTGGACCCATACCTATTCTTATGGAGATACTACTAGAGAGTTAGAAGAGCTCTTAGACTAGACTCTAACTCCACTAATACTGAGAATGAGAGTGTATTGCAGGTGGAAAACTCCTTCTTGTGTTTCTTATAAGTGAGGGAGAGGGGTCCTATTTATAGGTGCAAAAGACTTGGCATGTGGCCTCCCCTCCTCTGGATGATTTCCCGCCACTCATTCGCGCCATTGACCTTAGAACCGACTTAGAAAGGTGCTAACTCGCGCCACGTCAAAGGTGGGGTCGAGTGAGGCCATTTGAGGATTGGCCGATCCTAGAGATCGCTCGATCCCACTTTGACATTATCCCTATCTCATAGGCCCTGAGCGTGGGTACAGGATGTCTGATGATTTTCGTGGTGTTTTGACACGTTTGGTGGGTCCATGAGTCCATGTGCTGCCTATCTGGTGTCTTGTAATTGGTCAAAGTTGTGTTTCTTCGTCACGTGGCCGGATTATGCATTATGCCTCTGATAATTGTCTGCATGCACAAATTTTCCAAATACATTTGAAATTATATTATTTTTAAACTAACATGCATATATGAAATGCATGTCCTTATTTATTTTCAGAGATATGTTAACGTTATTTTTAGTACTTAATAGCCATCAACAGTTATCTGCATTAACTTATAGTATACAGAAGTGTCTACTTTGTTCTTTATTTTGTGGCACAATGAAGTGTTTTTTTTTTGCTGCCTGCTTCTTTGTCAACCTGAGCACCACAATTCGCTGTGACATCATTTGTCATTTTGTCACAGCATTTTTGAATGATCTTCGTCTAAATGAGTTGTTCTTACATTGTTCGTCATACACAAAAGGAGTCTATATATTTATTTTTGAATATTGTAAACAACTACATGTTCAACATAATAACGGTAAAGCACTAGAGTAAGCTGTAAGCATGTTGTCGTGACAATTAGTCTAGAAATCTGAAGCAGCAAACGTGGTTCGAATTAGTTTGAAACCACACCTTTGTGTCACTAACCCAGACTTATGCGCCAAATTTTTTTCATGCCTGCTTTGAGGCAACCCTCCCACCTTAATGTTCATGAAGGTTCTAACAATTTATGTTAGTATAAAAAAACACGATATGGAAACATTTCATTGCATGAGTATTTCATATAAATTGCAAACTTTAAATCTGTATCAAGTCCCTAATTTTAAGACAAGTCAATATTAGTTTGTTTGAGCATGTATAATTTATTTTTGCAGAGGAACATTCAAGTGCCATCTTCATCCTTAGGTCAAACCAAGCCTCAAGTGCCATCGTCATCCTTTGTTTAAATGGAGACTCAAGTGCAACTTTTATCCTTTGGTCAATCTGAAGTGACAGCTACACCCATTGCTATGTTGAAGCCTTCTAGTGAATTGCCTGAATTTTTGTGACCTTTTGAGTTCAGTTATGTTCACCTTATCTTGCAGCACACACAATAATTTTGTTGTCTTCATAGTTGTTGGGTTTCTTATTGTTTATCTTGCAGCACATACAATAATTTTTGAAGTGTTCTTACCAAGCTTTTATCATCTTTTTTGTTCAATTGCTGAAATTTTATTAGCTTGTCTTTTGATAGTTGTCGGATTTCTTGTATTACTGCAGAGTCCAGAAAATGATGTTGCACTTGATTCGACACTGCTCAGTATTGATTGTGGGCATCAAGTAAGTTAATATGTGTCCATATTGTTTAAACATGAGGAAAAGGAACTGAAATACAATCCAACCATAATTACCTGCATATATACTTGGAAACATCATAGAAGTGTTAAAACTCTGACTATTCTACATGTCCATCCATGAATAGATGTGCATGTGCAATGTATTCTGCAAATAAAAAAAATTCAACTCTAGTTGCATGTCTTCATTACTGCAATTTCTGAACATAATGAACTTGGTCAATTTGTTCAATATACTGAAAACTTATCTGAGTTATGTACATTCTTTTTTTAAAACAGTTATGCCAACAATTGTTGTCCTGACCATATGAAAAAAAAAGCAAACCTCTAATTAGTTATTTGTTGATTCTCTGGTCATATTTTTTTATGCCAAATTTTTTTTTGCTAGTGTCCTGAGCGTAGACAAAAAGGGAGATCTTTCATTTATAATTTGTTTATGTATGCCAATATAATTGTATTTCTAATCATAGACAAGAAGTATGTAATTTCAATCATGCACACCATTGTTATTTTATTTTTAGGTTTTAAGGGTTTGTAATTCTGCTTGAAGATTATGTCAAATTATTAGAGCATTGTCATCTCAGAAAACAAATCAAGCAGCAGCGTCTCGAGTAGCATCAAGCAAACATCAACCATGATTCCTTCTCAAGCATAGAAGCATCAGAAAACATCAAGGATCTCAAGCATGTTGCAGCAGAATTTACCTGATCAAGTGGCACCTCTAATATTGATTCCTTCTCTTTTTACGTCTTTAACATGATACGGCTTCTTCCTTCCTCTCTCTCTCTTCTTCCGTGTTCTATTCTTCCTCCTTTTTTCTATTCTTTTTTATCTTTTTTTTGCTTCTGCTCTTTCGTGCGGATCCGTATTTCTGCCCGGATGGGTGGGTTACTGGGTTTTCTTCTTGGCCACGGGGTTAAGGGTGTTTTAGTCCTTCCTCATTTTTTGTCAGCAAAATTTAGTGGTTTTGTTTGGGTATTTTTTGTCTTTACCAGCCAGCAGATGTTTTTGGGTGTGACACAGGCCATAGTAGCTTGTTTCTTGTTTTCCGGTTAACAGGCCCAACACAGTAATACAGTCCAGTGGCATGTTAATGGGTCTACAACAAGTTGGCACACCTGGTTTGTTTTTTAACGGGTCTGCTATGGTTGGTGCGTCTGGTTTCAATTTTGGAGGCCCTAATGGATCTGTTTATGGGTCTGATAGCGAAGAAGCGCACAGAACAGAGGACATCCAGAGTCATAGGATCTGGATCCGACGGTCACCCTCATTGCCTGAGACAACCCCTAGTTTCAGGCGATCGAAAATTAGGCAGTCCCATTTTCTTAACTTGCGTGACAAATTATCGGTGTTCGTTACCACTGACGAGTGATTTTATCGTGGGATGCCGTTTTGGGATTCGGATGTTTCACGAGAGGACACAAGGAATTATACTGGTTCTGGCAACGAAGCCCTACGTCCAGTTTCGAGTTGCTCGTGTTACCCGCGACTTGTTTGTAGTAGGGGGTTACAAACGGGCGAGAGAGGGATGGATTCTCAGGTCTCTGGATGAAAGCGTGTGAATGGAGAAGTGTTCGCGGTCTGTTTTTCTACCTTCGATCTCCCCCCTTCTCATCCCGGCCTTTCCCTTTTATATCGCTAGGGATGAGACGCGGGGCAAGTCATGGCGGAGTGGTGGTCGTGCGCCCTAAGTTGGGTTTCGTCGCTGTGGATGTCGTCATCGGCATGGCGTTGTCTTTTTGGTCCGGCGGCGTGGGGTGTGCCGTCAATCGTGGACGTCCCGTCTGTATGGAGGAGCAGCTTTCGGCGGGATCGGCAGAGTGGCGCCGTCGTCACCGTCCTCGTCCTCGCCGTGCCATCGCTCAAGAGTGTCGCGTCCAAGTGGGAAAAGTGGGCTACCGACAGGACCTGTAGCAGCAGTGGTTGTCCCACGGTTGGTGCATGTCGTGTGCATTCATTGCCCACTTGCTCGAGTAATCAATGCCTTATTCTGTCAGCGGGCATGGGAGCAGCAGGCATTTATTGCCCAACCGCTATCGCCCAGCATACTCGCGGCGTGGTAGGCGGTTCGCTCGACCCTGGGGTCGGGCGAGGCGGAGAGGCGGTCTCCCAACCCTGACACGGATAGGGTAGAGCGCACCGGCCGTGCTATGGAGGATCCGACCCCTCCCTGGGGGGTTCGGGCGAGGCGGAGATCGTCTATGGACCCGGCCCGTCGGGTGTCCGCATGACACGAGGGTCGGTCGAGGCGGAGATCGTTCCTGCCTTAATCATGTTTGTTAAGGCCGTGGGTCATTAAGGTTAATTACCTTTGGCATTGACCCTCGACAGTAGCTCCCGTGTGAGGCCTAACCTCTGCGCGAAAGGGGGTCAGAGGTCACCAAATCAGGAGAGGAAGGCTTATTTTGCGAGTGTAGGCTCACTTTCTGCCTTATTGAGTCGACATGTTCTGCGATCCCGTATTGGATCTCTTTTTACGATTCCGTTCTCCGAGACCTCCGCTCGTTCCGGTGGTCCGTTCGAGGACACGGTTCGACTTGTATCGTCCCTCCTGCGCGTCCGTTCGCCGGACGAGGAGGTTGAGCCGGACCACGCTTTACTGCGGGGGCCGAAGCGTGGCGCTCGTCGAGCTGCTAACGAGAGAGTTCAAGTGAAGCCCCGGGGTCCCTTCGGGGGTACCTCGTTGAACCAGCTGGTGGTCCACTTCAATCTGCTTGGTTGCCATCCCATTTTGGTACTCCGAAGCTGTTCGATAGGCCCCAAGGGCTCGCTGCCTTTCTGCGGTAAAGTACCCATGGGTTGGCTCGAACCAAGACTTGAACGTGGATTGTGATGCCCTTGGCGCTCGAGCGCCGGGGTACTGGCCGCTAGCGGGCCATCTCTCTCCACTCCTCGCTCTATTTTCATCCCGAGCGGCTGTCGAACCTGTCCGCTGGGCCAGCCTTCGAACTCTTTGGGCCGTCGGGGCATATTTCAGCCCATCTCGCCACCTGCCAGTATTTATTCGCGGTAGAGGCGCCTGCCGCGATGGGACGCGCGGCAGCGTTGGTCTTCGGGCCGCATGAGTGCACGCGTGCCCGCTCGTGCTGAACGAGGCGGCCGCGTGGGCCCCTTTTATAGCGATTGGTAGGAAAACGCAAGCGGGCAGGAGGATATAAATACGCACCTCGCGCGCTCGTTCGCCTTCACTTGTCATTTGCATCCCTTTGTTTCCCCGTGCCGTTTCGCCTCCTCGCTCTTGCTCTTCGCGCTTCCTTGCCCCCCAGTCCTCTCTTGCTCGCGCACCTCCTTCACATCTCCACACCTCCAACAATGGCGAACTGGTGGAGATCCGACGTGCGGGGGGCGCGTCTGGACGGCTTGGTAAAGCACTGCCTCCTCGTCGTGCGGACGGAGGCGAGAAGAGTGGATGCTCCCCAATGAGGAGACGGCGCCGGCGTCGGCGGACGGCTACGTGGTGTCGTTTGCTCATTTCCATGAGCGTGGCCTGGGCGTCCCCGTGCATCCTTTCTTGCGGGGGCTACTCCACCACTACGGCCTGGAGCTCCAACATCTCAACCCCAACGGGATTCAGCACATTGCCGTCTTCGTGGCATTGTGCAAGGGATTCCTGGGATCGATCCCCACTTTGATATGTGGAGATACTTCTTCGCGATCTCCCTCCAGACGTAGGAGGAGTCCCCACTTCCCGTCGACTGCGCTAGCATCCACCTCCGAGGGGAGCGCGCCAACGCCTAGATCCCGCTCCGGTTGAGGAGCTCCAACAGGGGCTGGCACGGGCAGTGGTTCTACCTGAAGAACGACGCCGCCAGCCCCCTACCGGAGTTCACGGGGCGCACCTTCGACGCGGCGCCGGAGGTGTGGAAGTGGGGGCTGGTGGCCAAGGAGAGGAAACGGCTCGACGACCTCCTGGGCACGGTCCGGCGCCTAAGGGCCCCGGGAGTGCGCGGTACTAGCGTGATCGCCGTGTATCACGCCCGGCGGGTGTTGCCGCTCATGGCGCGCCCACTCTCGATGTGGCAAATAGGGCCCGGCTCGGATCTTTCCGGGTCCGTGACGTCCCCCGAGCCCCTCTCCGATTCGGAGTTGAGGCAGCGGCTAAGGCACACCCTCGCGCCCGAGGACACCGACGCCCCACTCGACGGGCATCCCCCAATGCGCCCCGCAGAGGGGAGTATCACACTGGTAGATTGTCGTGCCCTCCTTCGTAGTTTTTTCTTCTTCTTGGTTCTTCCGATTCTGACCCTTTCTCTCCTCCCCTCTTATGGATGGCAGCAGGCGGGCCTCTTCATCAGACCCTCCCGCGCTCTTGTCCCCGATGATGCGGCCATCAGGGCGGCGAATCGCCTCGCGGCCGAGGAGCAGAATAGGAAGAAGGACGCCCTTGCGTGAAGAAGACGAAAGAGGCTCCAGGCCCAATTGGACCGGGGTCGCCGTCACCAGGGGTCCGACGAGGACGAGGACGAGGAGGAGGAGGAGGAAGAGGACAAGGTGGTCGAAATCCCCTGTCCTGGCCAAGGAGGGCCGGTGGTGCGCCCGCGCGCGTAGGCGCCGAGGTCGGAGTCTCGGAGGTCGGATGTGGTGCCGGCCTCCACCCCCTTCGGTTCTGTCGCGCCGCTGGCTCCTGAGGAAAGGCTGCCGGCGCCGCCAAGGGCGCAGGCCTCTGCCCACCCCAGAACGGCAGGGTCGGGGCCGCCGACCTCCGAGCCCCTAGGCCGTGTGGAGGTGCCGCGGCCCGCCCCGGGCGAGGCCATGGCCTTAAGGGTCGGCCCGAAGCGCCCCGTGGAGGAGTAGGGGGGGCGGACCCCAAAGCGTTGTTCCTCCATCTCCCGAGGGTGAGTGTGCCGCGCCCCTTCTCTGACTTCTCCCTTAGTCCCTCTCACTGTAATTTTTTGTGCAGGATCGGAGGGCAGGCGACGGAGCTCTAGACGGCACCGAAGAAGGCCCTGGCGCGCCGAAGACCCGCGGGCGCGTCGAAGGCCAGCGAGGGCGGGACTTCGAAGTCCCCGCGCCCGTCGGCAGCGGAGTCCAGCCCGGCAGCGGGGCAGCCCCAGGAGCAGGGGCCGACGTCGGGGCCGACGGTGGCCGTCGGAGGTGGTTACGGCCGTCCCTCCGAAAGTGCCGACGGAGGAGGTGGCGGCGGCTCCGGCGGCCGTGCCGGGGTCGCCCGTTATTGGGCTTCCGACGGAGGAGGAGTCGGCGGTAGCTGCTGCGTCGGTGGAGGGCGGCGTCGGTGACGAACTGGCAGCGGCGTCGACGGCCTCGCCGGCTGAAGGGCCGGCGGAGGAAGGTGCCCCGGGGCCCGGAAGCACGCGGCGGGCCCTGAAGAGGGTCCTGTCAGTGGCGTCCACGCTAGACTCCGTCGCGGCCCTACTGTGTGACCTCCTCGCGCACGGGGAGCTCGAAGGGCAGCTCGCCGCTGCCTGTGGCGCGGCGTTGGACGCTCTTGCCCGGGAGCAGACCACGACAGGCCACCTCCTCGAGGTGGAGGGCCGGCTCCGCGCCGCACTGGAGGAGGTGTGGGCAGGCACGGGCGGAGTCGGAGGCGGCTCGCCAGGCCCGGAACGCCGTCACCGTGCTGGAGGTGGAGCAGACAAGGCGAGCGGAGGTGGCGATGGTGGACTTGGCCAAGGCCAGGGAGGAAGCCGAGGGGGTGACTGCCTCCTTGACCGTGGAGCTGACCTGCGGGCGCACCGAGATCGAGAAGCTCCAGGCAGGAGGGATGGGTAAGTTGTGTCCTCAGCCCCTTTCTTCTGTTTCCTTGGTCGGATGTGAACTAACCATTGTGCCATTTTTCGCAGTGCTGTCCGACAAGTTGAAGGCGAGCATGGAGGAGCTGTCGCGACTCCAAGAGGACTTCACGCGAGAAGCCGAGGAGCATGACACGCTCCGGGTCGCCGTCAGCGTGGCGCTCTCAGACCTCGGAGTTGCCACCGAAGTAGGGTCGAGCTCCCTTGCTCCCCAAGTCCCCCGCCTCGTCGCCCGGTCACGTGGGATGGAGGCGGATGCGCTGCGCCAGGGTGTGCACCGGGCTTTTGCTGTTGCCCGGTCGCACTACTCCAACATCGCTCTCGACTTGATGAGCGAGGGCTTCGCTCCTGGCTATACTGAATCCGAGTTGGACGCCATCGAAGAGGAGGTGGCCCCCCTGGCGCACGCCTTGGCTGCGAGGATGGAGGAAGAGGAGGAAGAGGACAGCAACCCCCCCCTCCGCCCCCGTAGAGTAGGAAGTAGTTAGATTAGTATGTACGTGGGACGGCCGAGGCCAAAACGCCCGGTCCTTTTGTAAATCAAAAGAACAATTCGAATGTCCTTTGACTAGTAATGTGCGTTCGTTCGCGAAAACGTTTTTTCACGAATATGCTAAAGCATTCGTCCCCTTTTTCCCTTGTTTCCGAAACTTAGAAATCATAGGCCAAGGGTAGTGTCGACGTTCCATCTAGTTGGTGAGCGTTGTTGCCACAACCTCCGGGGTTCGTAGGCGTTACGTAGTCCGACCAATTCGACTTCACATCTTCTTCTACCCATGATTTTCCTTTCTGAGTTGTAAACGCGGGACGAGGGTCGAAGCTTTAGAAAGAATAAGTCGCAAATAGGATGAGCATTCGGTCCTTTGTCGGTGAGCGTCATAGCTGTAGCCTTCGAAGCCCGTAAGCGCTTCGCGTGCCGACTGATTTGACCCCGAGCTTTCCTTATCCTCTACTTATCCTTTCTCGTAGATTTTGCAAGTAAGTAGCAAAATAAACAAGTGTCAGGACGCGCGTGCGGTGGGCGTAGCCTACAGGTGTGTAGCCCTCGAGTGGGGTCCGATTCCCGTGCGGTGGGAGTCGGGCGCCCTTGTTTCGTCGAATGGGAACAATAAAACGACTACGAGTTTAGGGATAGAAACGACGTAGCTGTTCAATATTCCAGGCGTTGGCGATTTCTTTTCCATCCACGGTCTACAGCTTGTAGGTGCAGGACCGGAGGACTTGGAGACGATGTAGGGACCTTCCCACAGAGGCGACAGTTTGTGGCGGTCCTTGTTACTCTGAACGCGTCGAAGGACGAGGTCGCCAACGTCGAACGCTCTCTCCCGCACGTTCCGGCCATGGTAGCGTCCTAGCGCCTGCTGGTATCTTACCGATCGAAGAAGCGCCACGTCCCGTGCCTCGTCGAGCTGATCCATTGCGTCCTCGAGGGACGTCTAGTTCCGCTCGTCGTCGTACGCCTTGACTCTCGGCGCGCCGTAGTCAAGGTCCGTTGGTAAGACGGCTTCGGAGCCGTATACCATGAAGAATGGGGTGAACCCCGTCGCCCGACTAGGGGTCGTGTGCAAGCTCCAAAGTACAGCGGGGAGCTCGGCTGCCCAGGACCGCTGAACTGTTTTAATCGACTGTGGATACGGGGCTTCAGCCCTTGGAGGATCATGTCGTTCGTGCGCTCGACCTGCCCGTTCGTACTGGTGTGCGCCACGGCTGCCCAATCAACTCAGATATGGTAGTCATCGCAGAATTTGAGGAATCGTTTCCCCGTGAACTCCGGACCATTATCCGTGATGATGGAGTTTGGAACCCCAAAGCGGTGGACGATGTCGAGGAAGAATTTGACCTCTTCTTCTGGTTAGATCCTCACGACCGGTCGAGCCTCGACCCACTTGGTGAACTTGTCGACCGCCACCAAGAAGTGGGTGTAACCCCCGGGCGCTTTCTTGAGGGGTCCGACCAGGTCTAACCCCCAGACCGCGAACGGCCACGTGACGGGGATGGACTGCAGCACTTGTGCCGGCAGGTGGGTCTGTCGAGCATAAAACTGGCAGCCCTCGCATGTGCGCACGATCTGCGCAGCGTCGTTGACGGCTGTTGGCCAGTAGAATCCTTGTCGGAACGCGTTTCCGACAAGGGTGTTGTGCGCGCATGATGGCCGTAGACCCCACCGTGGATGTCTCAGGAGCAATTTTTCCTGCTCGATCGGGATGCAGCGCTGCAAGACCCTTGTGAGACTCCTTTTGTAGAGCTCTCCATCGACGACCACGAAGGATTTGACGCGTCTGGCGACGCATCGGGCCTCCGTCTTGTCTGCTCGGAGTTCTCCTCTGAGGAGGCAATCGAGGTACGGCGTCCTCCAATCGGTTGGAGGACAAGTACCTTGCGCGGATGCCTCGTCCATCTCCATGACGCTGGGGTCGAGAGATTTTGTAGTTGGTCCGACCCCTTCTCCTGGGGGCAGCTCGGTGCCGACCCTTGGCGCGTCTTTGGGTCGGACCGATGGTCGGTTCTGGTCGTGGGCGAAGACCCCAGGCGGGACATGTTCCCGTCTGGCTGCCATCTTCGTCAAGGAGTTAGCCTCTTCGTTTAACCGCCTTTGGACGTGCTTGAGCTCGAGGCCATGGAACTTGTGTTCCTGCTTGCGGACTTCTTGGCAGTACGCGTCCATGGTTTTGTTGTGGCAGCTGGACTCCTTCATGAGCTTGCCGATGACGAGCTGGGAGTCGCCCCGGATTTCCAGTCGTCGGATTCCTAACTCGTTGGTGATCTTGAGCCTGTTGATGAGCGCCTCGTACTCGGCCACGTTGTTGGAGGCTGGAAATAACAGGCGGATCGCGTACTTCATGCGGACCCCTAAGGGGAAGACGAAGACTAAGTCTGACTCCTGCTCCCTTGCGCATCAATGAACCGTCGAAGTACATTACCCAGTACTCCTGGTCGACAGGGTAGTTGTACTTCGGTCCACTCGGCTACGAAGTTGGCCAAGGTCTAGGACTTGATCGCCGTTCGAGGAGCGTACGTGATCCCTTCGCCCATCAACTCGAGCGTCCACTTTGCGGCCTTCCCTGTTGCGTCGCAGTTCTCCACGACCTCGCGTAGGGGGAAGGAGCTGACCACGGTCACTGGGTGTGATTCGAAGTAGTGTCGGAGCTTCCTTTTGGCGAGGATGACACCATAAAAGATCTTCAGTATTTGAAGATATCGAGTCTTCGTGTTCGACAAGACTTCGCTCACATAGTAGACCGGGCGTTGTACTTTGAGGGCGTGACCTTCCTCTGTTCACTCTACAACCAAAGCGGCGCTAACGACCTGATTCGTTGCGGCGATGTAGAGGAGCGGCTCTTTAGGGGTCGGAGGCACTAGGATCGGGGGCTTTGACAGGATAAGTTTTATCCTGTCGAGGGCGTCCTGTGCCTCAGTCGTCCATTGAAATCGCTAGGATTTCTTCAGGAGCTGGTAGAGGGGGTGTACGCGTTCTCCGAGGCGCGAGATGAAGCGGCTCAGCTGCCAAGCACCCGGTTACGCGTTGCACTCCCTTCAAGTTCTGGATCAGGCCCATCCGGTTGATGGTCGCGATCTTCTCCGAATTGGCTTCGATGCCACGCTCGGAGATGACGAATCCGAGCAGGATCCCCCTTGGTACCCCGAAAACACATTTTTCGGGGTTGAGTTTAATGCCATTCGCTCGGAGCTTGGCGAAGGTCCGTACCAGGTCAGTTACGAGCTGGTCGGTCCTCTTCGACTTGACGATGATGTCGTCCACGTATGCTTAGACGATATCTCCGATGAGCTCGTCAAAGCATCTGATCATGCAGCACTGATACGTTGTGCCTGTATTTTTTAGCCCGAACGGCATCGTGACATAGCAGTACGATCCGAACGGCGTGATGAAGGATGGCGCGGGTTGGTCGGACTCCTTTATGGGATCTGGTGGTATCCGGAATACGCATCAAGGAAATAGAGGGCTTCGCACTCCGAGGTCGAGTCGACGATCTGGTCTATGCGTGGCAAACGATCTGGTCTCCTCGTCGAAGCGGCACAGTCGTTGCTTTACCGATCGGGACCCCGGCTTGATATTCAAGGAGTGCTCGGCGACTTCCCTCGGGATGCCGGGCATATCCGAAGGCTTCCACGCGAAGATATCAATGTTCGCACGGAGGAAGTCGACGAGCGTGCTTTCCTATTTGGGAGGGAGGGAGGTCCCGACCTTTGCCACCTTCTCTTTGGCATTGTCGTGGTCGAGCTGATCTCCTTGACGCCCTCTGCGGGCTCAAAGGACCCCGCGCTGCGGTTGGACTCGGGCGCTTCCTCTGTGACTTGCTGCCGAATGACAGCAAACTCCTCTGCCGACGTGATGGTCGCAGAGGCGAGTTCGCAGCTCTTAGTTTCGCACCGATAGGCGCACTAAAAGGAAACGCCGACGGTGATTACCCCCTTTGGCCCCGGCATCTTGAGCTTCAGGTAGGTGTAGTTGGGCACGACCATGAACTTCGCGTAGCATGGTCGTCCCAAGATAGCGTGGTAGGACCCGTGGAAGCCAACCACTTCGAACGTGAGGGTCTCTGTTCGGAAGTTGGCTTGGGTCCCGAAAGTGATGGGCAGATCGATTTGCCCGAGGGGAACAGCTTGTTTCCCTGGGACAACGCCGTGGAAGGGTGCTCCGGTCGGTTGAATGAACGACCGATCGATGCCCATGGTGTCCAGCATCTCTATGTAAAGGATGTTGAGGCCGCTGCCTCCATCCATGAGCACCTTGATGAGGTGCTTCTTGCCGATGATAGGGTCGACTACCAGTGGGTATCAACCCGGTCGTGGGACATAGCTGGGATGGTCGTACCGATCGAATATGATCGGTGCTTCTGACCACCGGAGGAACCTCGGTGTCGTACGTTCGGTCGCAAAGACTTCGCGTCGGTCGATCTTCGCGCGGCGTTTTCCCCCGCGCGCCTCCGACCCTGCAAAGATCATGAGGCACCGGTCGGTTTCTGGGAAACCGCCGTCACCATTGCTGGCGCCATCGCCGTTGTCGGCGTCCCCAGGGGCTTGTCGGGGCTTACCTTTCGGCTTGCCCCTCTTGGCCTCCTGGGTCAAGAACCGCTTCATGAGCGAGCAGTCCTTGTAAAGGTGCTTCACAGGGTATTCGTGGTTGCGGCACGGCCCGTTCCACTTCCTTTCGAAGAGATCCGATGTGTCCGCCGCTGGCGCCTTGGCGCCCTTACGGTCCACGGCCGCAACCATTCGTTCCCCAGATGGGAGCTGTCGGCTCTTTTTCTTCTTGTGGGGGCCTTCGCTGGCGTCCTCGTCCCGCTTACATTTGGTCTTGTGGGGGCGGTTGAAGATCGCGCCCACCGCTTCCTCGCCGGAGGCGTGGCTAGTTGCGATGTCCAGGAGCTCCTTGGCCGTTCGTGGACTTTTGCGACCCAGCTTGTGGACCAGGGTGCGGCAAGTAGTCCCAGACAGGAATGCCCCGATGACGTCGGCGTCACCGACATCCGGCAACTCGTTGCATTGCCGGGAGAACGCTGGACGTACTCCCGGAGGGTCTCCCCCGGTTTCTGTCGCCAATTCTTGAGGTCCTAGGGGTTTTCTGGGCGTGCGTAGGTCCCCTAGAAGTTTCCTACAAAAACTTCCTTCAGGTCGGACCAGCTTGCGATTCGATCGGCGGGGAGGTGTTCGAGCCACGTCCTGGCCGAATCAGCCAAGTATAGAGGGAGGTTGCGGATGATGAAATGGTCATCGTCTGCCCCTCCAGCTCGGCAGGCGAGCGGTAGTCCTCGAGCCAGAGGTTGGGGTTCGTTTCCCCTGTGTATTTCGGTACATTGGTTGGAGGCCGAAAGCGCCGGAGAAACGTAGCCACCCGGATGTCAGAACTGAAGGCTCGGGACCCCGGAGCATCCGGGCTCGGACTCCTGTCCTCATTTTCGTCGTGGCACCCACCTCGGCGTGGGTGGCGGCGTGGCCCATTCCGGAGCCGTGCTCCGGTTGGCGCCGGTGCGCCTCCAAAGTGGCACGGGCGTCACGATTCGCCCCTAGGCATCCGCGGACGAAGGCCTTGGAGGCCCCGTCCGTCCTAGGAAGTGTCCGTTCGACAGACACGTTCTGGGTATGCGGTCCACGAATTCGTGACCGCGAGCTCTCCTCTTGTTGCGCCGCTGCTCATTCCAGCAGTGCCTCAACTTCACATTGAGTGCATCGGGCCTCAGGCGTGGCGGTCTCAGGGAGCTCCCGGGGCAATGCCGCCGCTGCAGCGAGGTTCTGGCTTGCCCGCGTGAAACGCAGGTACCCGTCACCTTCCTCAATGATTCGCCGGCGCACATCGTGTGCCATGGAGCGAGCGCGTCCACTCGCCTCGCATCGAGCGAGTTCACGATCGATCTCTGCTTGCTTCTGCTTCAACTGACGCTTGGCCTCACGGAGCTCCTCCCTCCGTGCTTGTAACTGCTCAAGCAGTACGTCGCAGGATGGAGTTCCAGTTGCCGCAACCGTAGGGGTGGCGGGGCGGTTGTTCTTCGGATTAGGGAGATCTTCCAGATGTGCCATGAGGCATTCGCGAGAAGGATGGTGACTCCCCTCGCTGTGTTCCGCGCCGGGGTCTTCGTTTGCCTCGTCGAGGAGGTCAAAGAACGACTCCGACGCATAGCCCACCATCCCTACGAACTCGATGTCAGTAGTGCACAGGCCGTTTGGCGACGACATGCGAGTCGTCGCGTCTCCACCGGCGCTGGACCTGCCGGGCGAAGTAGGTGCGCGCTGGCCCCTGCGGGAGGGATTTTTAGGGTGCGATCCCTTGCCCGATGGTCGCGTCGCCCCGCGTGCCGATGCATTGCGGGAATCGGGGGCGACGATTAGCGAAGCCGGTGTGTCGACAGGCGCTAGGTTGTCCTCCGATGTGGCGATGAAGCTGAGCTCCCGAGGCACACGATCGTGCCGGGAACCCAATCGTTGGCGTGATTGGCCATCTAAACGCGAAAAGGTGTTCGATGAAAATGCGCAAGCACCCCTTCCTGGCGCGCCAACTGTTGGTGTTCGTTATCGCCGACGTGTAATTTAATTGTGGGATGCGCGTTTTGGGGTTCGGATGGTTCACGAGAGGGCACAAGGAATTATACTGGTTCGGACAACGAAGCCCTACGTCCAGTTTCGAGCTGTTCGTGTTACTCGCGACTTGTTCGTAGTAGGGGGTTACAAACGGGCGAGAGAGGGATGGATTCCCAAGTCTCTGGATGAAAGCGTGTGAAGGGAGAAGTGTTCGCGGTCTGTTTTTCTGCCTACGATCCCCCCCCCCACCCTTCTCATCCCGGCCTTTCCCTTTTATATCGCAAGGGATGAGACGCGGAGCGAGTCATGGCGGAGTGGTGGTCGTGCGCTCTAAGTTGGGTTTTGTCGCTGTGGATGTCGTCATCGGCATGGCGTCGTCTTTTTGGTCCGGCGGCGTGGGGTGTGCCGTCAATCGTGGATGTCCCGTCCGTATGGAGGAGCGGCTTTCGGCGGGGGTCGACAGAGTGGCGCCGTCGTCACCGTCCTCGTCCTCGCCGTGCCGTCGCTCAAGAGTGTCGCGTACAGGTGGGAAAAGTGGGCTACTGACAGGAGCTGTAGCAGCAGTGGTTGTCCTTTGGCCGGTGGATGTCGTGTGCATTCATTGCTCACTTGCTCAAGTAATCGATGCCTTCTTCTGTCAGCGGATGTGGAAGCGGCAGGCATTTATTTGCCAACCGCTACCGCCCTGCCTACTCACGGCGTGGTAGGCGGTTCACTCAACCCTGGGGTCGGGCGAGGCGGAGAGGCGATCTCCCGACCCTGACACGGATAGGGTAGAGCGCACCGGCCGTGCTGTGGAGGATCCGACCCCTCCCTGGGGGGTTCGGGCGAGGCGGAGATCGTCTATGGACCCGGCCCGTCGGGTGTCCGCATGACACGAGGGTCGGTCGAGGCGGAGATCGTTCCTGCCTTAATCATGTTGTTAAGGCCGTAGGTCATTAAGGTTAATTATCTCTGGTATTGACCCTCGACACAAATAAACTCAGATCTATACTTATAATGAAGTTTTAGAAGGTCATCCTTGCATCAGTTTAGATTTTATTATAAGAAACTGATTTCTAAAAAGATTTATTGGATGTTTTTCAAAATCTACAATCTATTTTTTCCTTGCTAATTATAACACGTCCGTCCTTTGAAAAGGTGAGGCATATATGTAACTATCTCAGATTTTGAGTGCAGAGCGTCGTTTTCAGAAAAAAAAAAACCTTGAGTTACTAGATTCAACTAGCTTATTTGTTTCTTAAAAGCTACTGTAGGTACCTTGTTTCTAGCAACTTGTTTAAACTGACATGTTTCGATCCCCTTACAACTTTTAAAAACTGACATGACGTTTTAGAGGTAGGTATGAAAATTAAAAAAAAAGTTAATAGAAATAGATACACAGAAAACAAGGATGAGAAAGAGCGATAGAGATGTACTCCCTCCATCCCTTTGAAATTATCATTGAGCCTTCAAAAGTTGTCCCACGAATCAAGTCGTTTTAACTTCGTCTGTGCCTCACACGGTTTCAGAAAAATGTTCTTACATCGCAGCGTTCTCTCTTCTTTGTTGCCTGACTCTGCGTCATTTTCAAAAAGAAAAAACTCCTTATGTCGCTCTCATGCTTCGCGTCAGACATTAAGTCCAGGGCAGGCCATCAGCCATTCAGACGTACATCGTGTGAGAAAGGTTGCGAGGGAACAGAATAAAGCTGCGGATGCCTTGGCGCCGTTAGCAATTAGAGGTTTCGTAGTCGTGTTTGCTTTAATTTAGTTCCTGAGAGTGTTGTTTCCATCGTTCGAAGTGAGTGTGAGCCTTCAGGCTCTGTAAACGTCTGTAATATGCCTGGTTGATGGTAATAAACTCTCCATTTCGCAAAAAAATAAGTATGATTGTAATCCATATGATTAATGGAAAGAAAGCTCTTGATTCCCACAAAAAGGCCCCAAATCCTAATAGATGTTTACCCCTTTCGTGGCATCCCCGAACCGTTGGATGCGGTGATCACGAGGCAACTACATGCCTCCGGAATGGGGCCGCGGCCGGGGCAGCCAATAAACTGTTCATCCTTGCGTCGAAGAGCCTCCTCCCTCCCTCACCTTGCGTTGAACATCCCTTCCGCCTTCTGCCACAATGCCGTTCCTGAGCCCCCTGGGCGGCGGCGACGACGACGCCGACGAGTTCTACTTCGGCTACGACGCTGGGTACCACCGCAGCGGCGGGGGCGGCAGCGCTGGGAAGAGCGCTAAGAAGGAGAAGAAGGGCTTCCTCTCCTGCCTCCCCTGCTTCATCCCCGGCTGTAAGTGAGCCCTTCGTCTTTGGCTTTCTTGGTTCTTGAATCACATGGCTGTCTTGTTTCTTGAATGGAATCTTGATCTGCCTTGTTTCTTGCCCCCTCCCCAATGGTCATCAGCGTCCGGAGCGGCGGTGGACCCGATGGCGCACCGCCGCCTCCTGTCGTCGGACTCGAGCGACAGCGACAACGCGGCCGCCACGGACCTAACCGCCGAGCTCACCCGCCTCCGCGCACGCTACTCCCGCCTCGCCGGCGGCCCGCCCGTCCGCCCCCGCGACATCCCCGTGCTGGTGGCGCGCCCGGACGACCCGCCGCTGGCCGTGGCGGCGCTTTCCTGGCTCGGCGGCGACCTCCGCCCGTCGTGCATGCTCCTGGCCCTGCTCCCGGCGCTGTTTCCGTCGCTCCCCTCCCACGCCCGCCACGCGCTCTCCGCCGCCGCGCGGCGCCTCCACGCCCGCGAGGCCGCGCTGGACGGCGAGGTGGCCGAGTACCAGTCCACGTACGCCATGAAGCTGGCCGCCGAGAAGACCAAGGACGGCGTCGCCGAGACGGCCGCCGAGGAGGCCTGCAAGATGGCGCGTGCCGCGCGCCGCGCCGACAAGCTGCGGTGGCGCGCCGTGGAGGCCGCCGTCAAGGAGGTGCTCTCGCCTGCGCAGGCCAAGGAGTTCCTCAAGGCCGTCGAGGACGTTGCGGCCACCGTCGCGATGCAGGGCACGCGCTGGTACGCCCGCGCCGGGACGCTCACCGTGCCTGTCGAGGCCTTCGAGCGCATGCGCGCTAGCGCCAGGGCGGCTGCGGATGATGCGTGGTGAGAGTTCCGTAGGAAAAAATGATTCCATGTTTCTGTCAGAATTCGCAGTACTCTCTACGGATGACGCCATCAAGGTTGGGTGTTATCTGAAATGCTTCCAGGTTTGGTATCATAGGGCTGTTCTGAGCAGGGACGTACGGTCACTAGAACGATCAATCGTATTCGTATGCAAAGCCCAATTCCTACTGCTGATAGTGTTGAAGTACTTTGATTTTTGAGGTAGTTGTACATTGCAAAGCTAGTTGCTACAGATGTGTTGGTCGCTGGTTTTTTTTCTTTTTTTGTTTTTCCTAATCATTTGAGCATGCCTTTTTAAATTGGCATTTTCATTGACCTGGTTCTCCTGTTCACGTCGATTTTAGACTGAAGTGTCTCACGTCTACTATGAATGATGTTAAAAAAATAAGGTTCTTGATTGCATGTGTCCGGGAAGACGACTGACGAAAATGTTAAAGATTTCAATGCATCTCTCACTATTATGTTGTGCTGCCATTATGATTAGTCTGAATTCATTGTTCCCTAATCTTAATGGTTTTGCAGGCAGGCATTAATGCTCTGACTCTAATTTCTATTCCTGAAACTGGTTAATGCTTGCATCCCCACATAGTTCTAAGATAAGAATTCCATGGGTTCCTGCATCAACTAAAAACTCGTACGTCAGGGTATGAAGAGATTGTTTTGCCATTCTGATGACAGTCAGAGTCAACCAAGATGGATACTGTATGCTTTGGCACAGCTATCGAGCAAGAGTGTAACTGGAATACTGTTTTTCCCCTCATTCCTAAACTGATTATATAACGTCGATTGTCTGATTAGCGGTATGCCGATGCACGCATCTATGCTTTGGATGCTGGCTCTCCCAAATGCAGGCCAGCAGCGCGCCAACAAACAGCATACATTTACAATGGTGCAACATAAAATTAAGCTATGTGATAACTTGGCTACATATCTCAAATATATGTCCACAACAAGATCCGACCCTAACCCAAAAGGGTAATTGCTATCTTGATGCTATCTATAGAAGCCTCCAGACTGGGTTTCCAGTTATTCAGAAGATGTGCCTGTTGAAGTGTCCAGGAATCGAGCTGCCCTGCTGAGCTTGTCTGAGGTGCATGGACAGTGCATAGTTATTTACCTGCAAAACATTAAAGGTTGATACATAAACTGGCACCAAAAAAGTTATCTATTTTTTAAGAAAGACTGAAAAAAAACTCAACATGCATTAAAAGGACATGCACCCCCCATTCATTTTGCTAAGAAGAAGACCCTTCTCACCCAAGTCGAGAAAGCCCTCAAACCCCTGTCCTACCCTTACACAATGGTACCATAACACACATGATAACAACCATAGCCTGGTATGTATGATAGTGTGGGATAAAAGAGTGGACCTAAACCATGTGACTCGTGTCTGATGGGAGGATCACGCATCTGCAGCAAGACGACACAAACAGGCACAAGAAACCATTCATCCATCAGGTTGCACCCAAGTCGGCCCATCGGGTCGAATGTATAGACAATTTCTATTTTTTAACCCTGCCCTGAAATTCAGTCCCATGGGGAGTCGAACCCAGGACCTGAGTGCTAGGTCACCTAACCAACTCAGTAGAGTCACATTTGCGTTTACAGAAAGACTAAATAAACAGGAATCATAAACTATTGTACCTCCAGGCTTCTAACTTGTTCCTGATACTGAACAACCATCTGCTTCAGCTCATGATACTCCAGACATCTCTCCTCATGCTCCTTTTGACGTTCATGCTGTATTGCAACAGCTCTCTTCAGAATAGTGTTCTCCTTGATGACAGCTTCAAATTGTTCCTTACAAATGGAATTTTCCTGTTTGAATCGGGGAGAAGTTAAAAAATTAAGTGTCATGGTACTTCTTACCCCAAAAAAAAAAAAAAAAAAACAGTATAGTGCAATTGAATTGGTTACATAGAGCCTAATGTTCACTGTGTAAACCAGAAAGGCAGCAATAAAAATTCCCTTGATATCCCTGATGACTATAAACATAAGATCATGTTATCCTTTTTCAGCTAAAGAAAATATGAACACAAGATGTGGTTCTGCACTTTGTTTCTTCTGTTCACCTTAATTTTTCATACAAACAATTCAATGCATTTAACTCAGTGTGCATGTCTAAAAGTGTAGCCAGGTAAAGTCTGCAGACGTTTGTTTACAGAAGTGGCGCTTAGAAAACAAAAACCCTGCTAAACTGGAACAGATTCCTTTCTAGGAAGAACAACAGTAAGAATCAAGGAGAGGATGTCTAACCAGGAAGACAGTAGAGGCTATCCAGTCAAAAGAATATGGAAGGTTAATAAAATGCTGGTATTAAAAATGCATAGAAAGTAATGCATGAAAAAAATTCAGAACGCTGGCATTGCCCATAGCATTTGCAGTAATGTATGATACGCAGCAATATTTTAGAATCCCTGTTTTGTAAAATGCATAAGCGTCCTTTTACCACATGACTTGCATGATTTGGACAAAAACAATAAACTATTCTAATTCATTTACCAAAAACTGAACAATAATTCACCAAAAGGAGAAAAACTAGACAGTAACCAAAAAAGTCACATATGTATAATGAAGTGGAGGGGAGCGTACTTCCTGAAAACTGTAACAGTAACCAGAAAGGTCACATTCGTATAACATAGTGGAAGGGACTGTACCTTTTTAAGACTCTGAAGTGGTTCTGTTCCAATATTAGAGGTTATGGACCTCTCAAAAACCTCCAGCACTCTGGAGGCACGAGCTTTTGCATCGCCTGGGTCAGAGGCAGCTGCCATCTCATTCACAAAAATATCAACCCATTGTGTGCTACTAGATGGAAGGCTCCCTGCATATGGAGTGGTCCCTATAGGTGCAGCAATGTTATTGTCATCTAAAATACATGTATCATAAATCAATAATCATCCCCAATCGTAAGTATCATTAATGGCCTAGAATTATAAGAACAATAGTGCTAAAGAATCAAATGGCATTTTTTGTGACCAAGAATCAAATGAATTGTTTTTATTTTTTGGAACTTTCCTATACATCCAATGGCCGCCGTTTAGAACCAGCTAAGTCCATACGCATGCAGATTTAGGGTTTAATCACCCGCAGCATGCACATGCAGATGCATCAGTTGGTCGAACACGGCAGTCAGACCAAGCAGTCGGTTCTGAATCATTGTCATTTTTTTTTTTTGCGACCAAGAACCAAACAGCAGACAACTACACAAAGCAGGTCTGCTGAATTTAAAATAATTCATACACATTATGTCACCAGACTTGCTAAACGAGTAGACAAATTATGCATTCAAACAAGCTCGTAGATTAAAAAATCCACAAGAGTCATGCAACTAAAAGCACTGCCAGTATAACGTGATGCTCTGGTCTTCCAATATATATTGTATATATAGAATCAAACAATAAAGTAGGCATTAAAGTTGTCAAAGAAATCAATGTGTATTAAAAAATTACCTTCGGCAGGCACTTGACCCTCTGTAGACATTCCAACTGGAGACTGATACTCAACAGCCACATAGCATTCAGCCGATTCTCCATGTTGATTAAGTAAGAACTTTGTTGTTGAATCCAAATGGTTTCCGCACTCTTCCAGAGCCTTCTCAATAAACTGAAATAAAAAGGTTCAGCTAGTCGATAGGGTTACTAACTGAATTAGACATGACCTAAAATTCTTCTAGTGACACGTGAACATTAATGGAAAATCCACTCAGCAAAAAGCAACAAGTGACACATCCACATTAAATTCCTCTGGTTTTTAACTGATGTGTCAAGACTACCTTTTTAGATCAAAAAATGAACTAGATGTCGCCCTAACACCATCAATGAAAAACAGGAGGGACCATTGAGTAACAAGATAAGCATCGGCGTATCGCGACAAATTTCCATCTAGCAACCGCAACGTAGTTGCATGTGTAAGCTACCTTGCATGTGTAAGCTACCAAAGACATCAAGTGACTATAACACTAGAAACCGCAGTCAGCACATGCAAACTAATGGATTCCATTGTTGGAGCGTTCGAGAACCGAACAGAATCTGCAACCACCTTACTACAAATGTTAAGATGCATAAACCTTTTAAGAAACAAAGAAATGAACCAGAATAAATTCAAGATTTGTAGGACCATTTGCACCAAAAAGTAGGCGACCACATGTAATCGCTCCATCCCAATTTACTTGTTCATCTAGGATCCTACAGTTTTCCCGTATTACTTGTTCATCTCGCTTCCCAATACAACTTTCTCTCTTCCCAATACATCTCAATCTCTATCTCTCATTCTCGTTTTTTGTGCACCTACTTTATTCTCCTTTTCTTAATCTTCATGGCTAGAGCTAGCTGAACAACTAAATTGGGACTGAGGGAGTAGTAAACTACAAAGCTTGCAAAGCTAATGAGGCCGCATGACCACTCAAGCTGCCGAATAATAAGAATAAAAAAAGACATTAAGTAGGAACAGGTCTTGGTCAGTTCCAATCTTACGACAGACCTTAGAACCCAGGGCTGGGACACTGAGCAAGCACAGGCTGAGCACTGAGCAGCAACGAGAACGGCGGCCGCAGCAGATAGTGGCGGTAGCCGATAGCGGTCGCGGGGATGGGTCGCTCCTAGCGTAGCAGCCGCTTTTTCTTACTGAAGGGTGCGAAGAAACCAACAGCAAGCATTTCACCACACCACACCACACGGACACGCGTCGGCCTCCATCAGGGGAAAGCGGTAACGGGAGCCGAAGCAGCACGGAATGGAGGAGATCAAGACAGGCGGCAGTCACCTCGAGGCTCGCGGCGGGGAACCTGGCGCGAATGGCATCGACGAGAGCGGGGTCGGCCCCGCTGCCGCGCGGCCGTGGTGGTGGTGGGGAAGGGTTTCCTCCGGCGCCGCGGAGGCGCGCGCGCTTGGACGGCGGGAGCGGGGACGCGGTGGCGTGAGGGAGGAGCTGCTGCTGGTCGTCGAAGGAGGAGGCGGCCCGCTTCCCACACACCGCCGCGGACATCCTGCCCGCCGCCGCGGCGCCGCGCTCCGGCGCTGGTGCTCGTCCTCCTCCTTCCACAGCCGCCGGAGGTGAGAGGACTAGGGTTGCGTGAGTCGTGACAGGGACGCCTGGATGGGCCGGGGGGATGCGGCGCGGAGCGGACGAATGTGGGATGGGCTGTGTCGAAAAAGCCTGGACTCGGCGGAGGATAGAGAGAGGGGGAAGGAAATGTTTTAAAGTTGATCTTCTTCTCCACGGGTACGGCGGCGTTGCGTGTGGTGGCGTCAACCGATCCAAGCGACGGCAGTCTTCCAAGTTCCAAGCTTGACACGTCAGAATCGTGGGCTTTGTAGATTCGAAGAGAAGTTATTTTTTCCATCTTGTGGTCACTGTTTATTTCAAAGAATTCTTTTATTGAATCACCTGAAAGCTGAAACTTCATCAAACTAGCTACGATTCGTTGATTGAAGCATTTTTTTTTCAGGAGAGTTGAAGCACCTATAGTTAAATGGATTTTCATGTCTTCAATGAAATGGCGAGCGATTTCAATCCATAAAACTTTTGATAGGGACAATGGTGGTGGGACGGATCGTGCATTGTGGAGTCAGAGTAGACAGTACAGAGCGCAGACAAGGGTCCTGTTGCACCGCGAGAAATAGTTATTGCATGCAATGGAGGAGCCTGTCAATGTGAGGCGGGTTAGGTATAGCGGCAGCGGAGTCCAGTTGGTGTGGCGGACCGCCCCAGAAACGGGAAGGTCTCTCTTCATTCTGGGATACTCGACGAAGCGAGCGCTCACAGAATACAACACAAGTAGAAAATAGAACAATTTACAGATAGAAAAAATATTATATAGGTAACTATTATAGAAAATTCAGTTACACACGAGCAGTTCTGGATACAACTACGAAAACAACATCGTCTTCAAGCGAAAGCGAAAGATAAGGTTACAAACTCTGACTCAAAGGATCTAAGTAAAAGCAAGTGTCTTGCCCAACGGCATATTGTTACTAGACATATACAAGCCGCGACTACTCCATCTACTCCCATTGAAACTACCTCATCCGGGGCTGACTCCTCCCAAGGGTAGCCATCGCTACCGCCGACGGTCTAAACCACCTGTAAACCACAATCGCAAAGCGTGAGCTTCTAAAAAGCTCAGCAACACTAACCCGTCAACGTGGGTAGGGGAAGGCTGACTCAGGGTAGGGGAAGTGCAAAAAAGGACATGCTCTACTTAGTAGCTCTCTACTTTTCAAGTTTTAGCTCAGATTGAGTTCGGAAAGGTAAACTTTAGTAAGCACTAAAGCTACACAAACATGTTTGTCAAACAATGATCATAATATTCATCACAACGTTAATCATCATTATTCTCCTTGTTCACTTCTTATCATATGCGACAGAGAGGTCAAGCAAACTCGTAGACTGAGAGCGATAGCTGTTCGAAATGATTTACACCTGCAGGGTTAACCTGGTCACACGACACGTGCGCGTCCCGGACCGCACGCGGCAACTGTTCACACCAGATCTCGCAAAGCTAATTCCCTCTTACGCTACCTCAACAGCGCTGCATCCCACCAGATCACCCGTGCCGGATGGTATCTGTGGAGTTCTCACACTGTCCATCCCAGCCCGCCTCCATTCAGACACCATGAGTTAGGTTCAGCTTTGCCATCACTAGGCTACCTAGGTTTACTAGGTCCCATAACTCCAGCATGTGGACAGTACATTCAATACTCAGCCAACTGTGCCGCACGGATCAGACAGAGCTACCGCACACAGAACCCATGTTCTATTGCCATTCTACCATTCCTTGTCTGACCCCAGTTTCTTTCCATGAAAATATGAACTCGCCACAAGTCCTCCATAAGGGGGTAGAAGTTTCAGACAACTTTATCATATCACGAGTAGTGTCCCCTCTGCTCGACTTCTACTATATGATATTACTAAGCATAACATCTACATCGAGCTACCTGTACCAATATTCCATAATAGGCACTACTAGAAACATATGCATCTAGGATTTCATTCAATTCTTGTCAACCTAATGCACATCACATGACTCATATATACTGTTATAAAGAAAAAATTTAAAAATTGGTAGTGCACCGGGGCTTGCCTTATGGATGCTCCTCCTGGTCTGCAGTAGCGGGCTCTTCAGAAAACTCGGGCTCAACCTCGACGGTTACCTCGTTCACATCAGCGTCTACATGATGCAAGTAGAGAGGTGAAATCATTAATTCACAATTTCTCAATGAATTAAATTGGTCGATAAACAATTTAAAGAATTAAATTGATCGATAAGTAATTTAACCTAAACACAAAGCTAAACAAATTAATAGTACCTAAACAATCCTAATTGCCATTTTATACACTTCTTAAGTCAAGGGTACACTCTGGGGTTCTTATACAAATTTTCTAGATTTTAATAATTGAAATTCAATTATTTAGATTTTTGGCCATTTATTAATAATTAAATAAAGTCCCAAAAATATTAAACCCTACCCATAAAGTTTATATTTTTTTCGTAGAAACTAAATTTTTCTCAAATTTCAGAACAATTGGGCTTTTATTTTTCTAAGCCATTGTTGATTTTATATAATTTATTTAAGTCTCAGCCGAATTTAACTATTAACAGAAAATGCAAAAATGGGGAACCCTAGCTAGGGCTTTTGCCCTAGCTCCGACCGATGATGGCGGCGGCGCTACCGGTGGCGAGAGACCGCGGCAAGGGTACCAACGGCTCGAGCTCGGCACGAGGAACTCGGTAGGCATGAAAACGGCCGGCGGTGGCCTCCGGAAGTGGCGGCGCGGCAAGCGGCGGTGCGAGCTCCACTCTGGCCATGGCACGGCGGCGCTACGGTGCACGAATGCCCGGCCCACCTTGCCCTACAGCTCCTACGCGACGCGGCGGAGCTAGGGAGGGGGATAATGACCAGGATTCTCACCGGAACGTGGTCAGCGGCGAGGTACTCGAAGATGGCCGACGGCGAGCTTGTGTTCCTGACGATGGAGGCTTCCCTCTGGAAAAAGACCGGCAGTGAGAGCTGCGCCATGCGCTGAGGACCACGAATGGCAGGAAAAAGGAGCTCAAACGCGAAGCGAAGGGGGTCCTCACCGCGCGGCTCCCCTGCAGCGGCGAACTCCGGTGAAAAGCGGCGTGTTCCCGGCGACCAACGCTGCGAGACGAAAAGCGGTGATGTCAGCGAGTTGCGCGGCGCTCCAGGGGGTATGAAAACCACGGTGATGAGCTCGGGCACAAAAGAAAGGAGAGGAGCTCACCGGAGCTCCCCTGTTTTGGCGTGGAAATGGCGGCAGTGCTCCATGGAATCTGGCGAACTCCGGCGACTGGAGGCGGAGGGAAAAGAGGGTGTTCAGGCGCTTCGGTTTGGAGATGGAGGGGCCGGAATTTGGCGAAAATGGGCACGGCGTCGCGGAGTGCTTGGCGGAGGAAATCAGGAAGAGAAGAGAGAGGAGAGAGCGGCGGCGCGAATGAGACGAGGGCGACGGATGGGCCGAGGCGGCTTAAATCCCATCACGCGCGCGTCGGGCGCTCGCCACACACGCCCAGCACGCTGCGAGGCGGCCGAGCGCTCGGCATCTGGCAGCCATGCTCTACCGAGCGCAGCATGCATGCGAGAGAGAAAGAGAGAGAGAGGAAGAGAGTAGAGAAGAGAGAGAGCGCGGGATGAGAAAAGGAGAGGCTGGCCGGTGGGGCCTACTGTTCAGTGGGGCCTACTGTTTAGTGGGTCCCACTGGCGATGGAAATATTTTGAGAAGGCCAAAAATTCTGAAATTTCACATTCTGAAATTTAAACTAGTCCAAATGCTTCATCTTAGAATTTGGGGAGAATCTAAATTTAAATTTAGAGAGAAGAGGTGAAAACCTGAAATTTGAATTCGAATTTAAAGATTTCAACTAGGTTTGTAATTTGCGAGTATTTTTGCAAGTTTACAAAATCCTTCTAACATTTAATAAAATTTTGTTGAAGATTAATTAAATTTTCTTGAATTGATTAATCCTTCTTGGAGTCTAAAATTTTTCTTTTTAAGCGGAGTGCTACAGTCGGTGCAGGCGTTGAGTCGTGGCAACGATTACTGTTGCTGGCTTAGAAGGGTCGAGGTTATCGATGCGGTGATGAGTGGTCATGGAGGAGGGTTCATGAGGTAGCGGTTGGACCAGTGACACATGGCAAGGCACTGGTGAAGCCGCAAGAGGCTAGAGGCCGGATGGTGGTGGGCAGGGCCGATGGGTCGTATCGGCAAGAAAGAAGTGACAATAAGAGAGAGAGAAAGAGAGAAGCAAGAGGTAGAAGATGATATTTAAGTCACGAGAACATAGTGAATGGTTCAAATTCTAAAAATATTGATTTAAAGAGATCATTTATAAAATATTAGATAGTTTTCCGCGCGTTGTAGCAGTAATTCTGTGTCATATTTGAGTAGTGTGAAGCGAGTATATTATTTTAAAGAACTTAAATTTTGTGTTGACATACTTTGTGGTGATATAAGCTAATATAAAAAAATGTTGAAAATAATAAGATAAGAGAAACTAATCTTTGTATCATCCTGCTGCTTGAAATCATTGTTGTACATCTCTGGAGAGGGACCTATGGCAAATTGCTACTGCTACAAGGAAAAAGAATGAAAACCTCTAATTTGCATGGAAGGAAATTGCTGTCAGTGAATAAAGAATTTGGAAAACTATTGCACTCCTGGTGGCTTGTACTTCCATTCTTTTCATTTGGTAAACCAAATGTTTTTGTTTATTTATACCAAAAAAAGCAGGGGCTCACGATGGGGTAAAGTTAGGAGACATGTAGGTGGGACATTTGATTCCTTGAGCAGCGTGATTGGAGGTTCTAAATGCCTGAGTGATTGTTGGGAGCATTAATTTTATGCCATCATTCGATCTATTGTTTGCGTGGTCGACGTTCGTTTTCTAGGAATGAAAATGAAAGAGAATTTTAGGAGATGGAGTAGAGTTAGAGTTGATCGAGGGAGGACACGTTTTTTATCTATAAAAGCATTCATGTGTGAATGTATGATAGTATACCATATACTCTCTCCTTTTTCATATTTTTGGCTCTGTTAACTTTGACCGTTAATTTTGATCATTCGTCTTATTCAAAAAATTTGTTTAAATATATAAAATTAAAAGTTATGTCTGAAGAATCTTTAGTGATAAATCGAATCACAACAAGATATTTGATATTGCTCATATTTTTTTAAATAAAATAAATGGTCAAAGTTGACGGTCAAAATCAACGACTACAATAATTTAAAAAAAAGAGGGAGTAGTGCGCAACGGTTGATTTAGTTGACATATCAATAGATATATTAATGAATAATATAAGTGGTCAGATGCGAGTGAAGGGTTAATAGGAACACTGGACGGCTAGGATTATGCTAGCCAAAGAAAAAGAATCAAATGGTGGTATGATGACATGGCTTAATAAGAGGGCAGCAAATAGTGTTTGAGTTATGTCCATTAAAAATATATAGATTTTAATTTTCAAAGGGTCAATGGGTCCGTTCGGTTGTTTGGTTTTGGGGCTGCGTCAGCTAGCTGCTGCAGCAGCAAATACAAAACACCATAGCATACTACTAGCAGCCGCAGTGACAGACGGAATAGCGCAGCCGATCAGGTCCAATAACAAAAAGATCCCGTGCGGCGCGGACGAGCGCTGGGCGAGTACATGGCAGGGTTTACAAAACCGCTCCAAACCGAATCAATTTTCATGGCTTCCGTAAAAAACGATCTGGTACGGTTTAAACAAACAAGTGGTTTTTTGTTTTAAAAAATTGTTTAAATTTAATATTTTGAAAAAGAATTATAGCAAAAAATTATAAGAAACTAGTAACATGCCCGTGCGTTTCTACGGGTTTTCCTATCTTTTTTATACCTAAAAACAAAACGTATCCTCTATTCTATAATATATTAAATAAATTATAAAAATATAATTTTATATCTATCGAGTGCTTTTTTCCTTGAATCGGTTAAGATAATCCTATATGTCCGCAGGTATTACCAATTTATTTGAATTTCCGTGTTGATCAGGAACCTTCAACTTAATGCTCCTGCATTGCTATGGAACTATACTTCTAAACTAGTAAATGCCCATGCGTTGCTATGGCTAATGGACATAAGATTATTATATTTTTATATTTTTTGTTTAAAAGTTATAGCATTAATACTTGAGTAAATTGCTTGTCGATTAAGAATGGTTTTATTTTCTTTTGACTCTGAATTCTTGCTCACGTAGAATACTCTAAAGTTGAATCATAAAAGAAATGGAACCATCACATGATTCAAGAATATGTGACCACCTTTTCTTGCTGCCATGTGTGGTTGCGTCATAATTCATAGATTAAATTTTTATTTAATTAATTTTCCTATTAAACTACAACCTTATATTTAAAATCATTTGAACCATCGTGTTACTTACAATAAATCTAACAAAATGAGATCACATCGGATATACTTTCTTGAAATTTTGATCTTCTTTAACTTTATATTTTTTAATTCCTAAGTGTAATTAGTTATTTCAGATATGTTCCACTTCTTTAAAAATACTACTATTCTCTAACTTTATTTTAGTACATTTCACATCTCAAATTTCAAATATTATTCTGTAGCACTCTTTACAAACATCTACGTTTGTGTTGAGATACCACTATGTTTAGTGATTCATGTTTTTCTATTTTACTTTTTTTGAGTTTTCATTTAATATTTATTTATAGTATGTTTTATGTTGTGCTGAGCGATCCATGTTTTCTTTCCATTCTATATATCTTTCAACATTTCGTATAAAATTTATTCATATTGTTTGCAGGCGCGGTGGAGCGGCCCACTTATGCTAGTAATTTGAAGATAGAAGCTGAATATGCTTTTTCCTTATATGATTTTTTGATAGAGTCGGACACGATTTTGTGATAACATGATTTTTTAATGAAGTCCGGCATAAGTTCATCCTTATTATGTTATAGATATATGACTTGACTTAGCCACAATTTTAGTGATTTTTTAATAGAGTCCGGCACAATTTTGCAGCCCTCTTTTTGGTTTTTTTTATGGAGTCTGATACGATTTTGTGACATTATAATTTCAACATGATTTTATCCTTATAATGTTAGAGATATAGAGTGTAGCATGATTTTTTTCATCTGTTAAAATCCTGATCTCGCTCTAGACTTCATGTCCCCATGAACATCGCGGTCTCAACAAAACTATAAGCAGTAGATAATTGCACTCTCCTATGATCCTTAACTCGATTCGACGTGACATTTTTTCGAAGTGAAAACTCCTTTTCACGATTTGTAACTCAATTCAAAGTGGCACGTTTTCGAAATGGACTCTCTTTTTTACATACCATAATTCGATTTAAAATGGACTCCTCACGTTTTCCTTCCCTCAGCTTCATGTATGAAAACCGGCCCATACGAAGTTCGTCTGGTGACTTTCACGGGTGGACTTCATGCCCTGGTAAACATCACACCCTCAGCAAAATTATTAAGTAATAGAGATAAGTAGTATAAGTAGTAGAGATAGAGAAGTAAAGATTATATTTTATATGTTTCTTAGAGTCCGGTTAGATGATTTTATTGGGTGAATTCATGCCTTAGTGAACACTGCGGTCTCAGCAAAATGATTACATAAGAGATAGAAATAGGATATATTTTGTAAGTTTCGTAAAGTTTGATCCGATGACTTCACAAGGTGAATTCATGCCTCGATGAACAAGTAGTAGAGATAGAAATTTTCCTATCCTATAAAATTTTTATGAACCAAACTAATAATTCAAAAGACATAAATATAAATTTTTTCTTTGGATTCTATTCCTCAATTTTTTCATCAATTCTTCTTTGAACCCAAAAAGACCTTAAAATAATTTAATCTCCATAACAGAGACTTATTTTTGTATGTAGATTTATGGAGACTTATGTGGCCACGGTATGTGTTGGTCAATTAGCTTTAGGAGACTTATGTGGCCATGGTACATGTGTTGGCCAATTAGCGTTTAAATCTATTAATTTAAATATGGCATCCGACACAATTAACGTTACCTTTTCTCTCTTTCCCGTTTTTTATTGCAAAGTCACGACAGGTTACTTTGGCAGGTCGGGTGCGCGGAATAAGGCATGGACGATCACTTCAAAATTAATAGTAGTATAAGGCCCTGTTTGATTGAGTTGTAGCTGTGAAAATTTTAGCTGTGGGATGTGGCTGTGGGAAAAGCGGCTGTAGACACTGTGTAGAAAGTTGAAACTCGTTTAGTTGAAACAGCTGTGGCGGTAGCTTTAAGAAGAAAATTTCTATTATGCACCTATATCCGTCGATCTTAGGCCCCCTTGGGCAGAGATTCTCGTGGAGTGATTCTCAGTGAGAAGTGATTCTCTGAGTCAGAAGTCATTCTATGCCTGAAATTGATTCTCTTTGTGTCGACGTTCGTTACCGTCGACTAGTAGATTTATCGTGGGGGGTGTGTTTTAAGGCTTCGATGGTTCGCGAGAGGACACAAGAATTTATACTGGTTCAGGCAACGATGCCCTACGTCCAGTTTTCGTGCTGCTTGTATTACTCGCGACTGAGATTACAATGGGAGGTTACAGGCGGAGGAGAAAGCGAGGGTGCTTCCTGCCTCTAAGAGTGCTTGTGAGCTGGTGAGTGTTGCTCGAGTGCTTGAAGACTTTTCTTCGGCTTTCATCTTCCTCCCCTTTTATACGGTGACGCGGGGAGGTCTGATTCCGTGGAGCTGGTCGTGGCCGTACGCCGGTCAGGCCGAGTAGATGACGTCTTCGGAGTGGCCGTGTTGCTTCTTGTCGACGGAGTGGTCCGAGCTGTCGCTCGATGGAGTCCCGTCCGTATGGAGAAGCGCCACTGTAGGAGCCGGCTTGATGACGCCGTGGTGATGGCCGTCGCTCCGGGGCGTCCTATCGTACGAGACGGTGAGTCTCTGACAGGGGACTGTTGGAGTGACGTCCATCCCGTGGACGGTGCACGTCGTGCGCATTTACTCTTCCGGGAGCGGTCATCGCCACCGTCCCATCCGGAGTTGGAGCTTATTAACGGCTCAACTGTCCCCGGACATCCGTCTCGTCCGGGGTGGTTGGATCGCCCAGTCTCGTCCGTCCCCGGAGGTCGGGCGAGGCGGAACTTTCGTCCGGCCTCTCGAGGTCGAGGTCGGGCGAGGCGGAACTCCCGTCTCGTCCGACCTCTCGAGGTCGAGGTCGGGCGAGGCGGAACTCTTGTCTGACCTTAGAGATCGGCGCTGCCTGTCCGACTCCCGAACGTCGGGGTCGGCCGAGACGGAGTGACCTCCCTCGTCCTCGGGCCTGGGTGTTATCAAAGCGGAGATGGTTTGGCTATACTGCGCGGTTTTATCCTTCCGGGCTAATACGATTAATTAGCCCAGGTACCAAACCTCAACACTTTGATTCTTCATAATATACTCTTAAAATCAGGACAGAGAATCACTTCACAGAATCAGGAGAAGCTACTTTTTTTAGCTCTCAGCCCCTTAGTTCATTTCAGAGAATCACTTCACAGAATCAGATAAGAATCACTTCTCTTGTAACACTGTATTTGGTAGAGCTCCTCAGATTCTCTCTAAGAATCAGCTCCGTGGAGCTCTGCCAAAGGAGGCCTTAATCGGGATTCGTGAGGGATTCGAGAGAAGAGAGCGAGATAGTACGGTATGTTTCGTATTTGATGACCATATGGTAAAGAGTTCGATCGGGATTTGGCAAAAGCTGTCCACCTGCGTTCGCTCACAACCGTCGTGAAGCAGGACTCCCTTTGGTTGGCTTTTGGACTTTTGAAAAAAAAGGTACAGCTCCAAAAGATCACAACCAAACAGGGCTTAAGAGATATATTAAGTAGGATAAAACATATTTAATGCATTCATGGTGTCCTTTATTAGTTTTAAACCTTGTAGAGTAAATTACAATTATTGTCTTCTCTCGACTCAAGCATTTTTTCTAAATATTCTTTTACATGTGCTATAGGACATTAACTAAAATGATAAGAGGATTATTATAAAGGAAAAGTCTACTCAAAGAGATTAATACATATGTGAGTTGGGCTTTCTCTCTCTCCTAATCAGTTCGTAGAGGCTTCATGCGTGTACTTTCCCTTATATATTTTATTTTGTGAACTAATTTTTCTAACAATGATCTTTATCAAAGATATACTAATATGAAGTAAAATAGACAACATAAATAATTGAAGTTAATTAAACTCACTAAGTTCATACGAATGTTAGGCAAGTACGAAAATAAGAATATTATGCATAGTAATAAACTCGGCCCATTAACCATTTTCAAAAGCCTAGTAACATCCGGGTCTAAAACACGTTTTAGGTTCTAAAAGAGAGAAGAATTATAGAAACTTTCTATGTTCTTATCCAGCAACATATCTGGAACAGTTAACAAAAAATTTTTATGTATATACTCTAAAATTCTAGAGGTTTCCAATAAAAGCCACAAGAAAACTACAACAACTTGCAGAATTATAATTGGGCTTTTCTGCAAAAGTATTTGGATAAGGTAAAATCCCTCAGCGCTCAGCCTTCTTTCTCACGCCTCCTCCGTCATTCACGGAGCCGAAGCGAGGCCGGGCCTCCTCTCGCGCGCACCTCACATCTCTCCCACCGCGTTTTTACGCGCGTCCATCTAGGCACGGTCCCCACCTGCTTTTGAGGTACGCAAGTTAGACGATCGTTCACTGTTATTTTAATATATTAGTAATGCATAATTTTATTAATTTTTTAAAATATAGAAGTAGCTAAACAATATTTATATAAACATAGAACAAATAAAACAATAGTCACGACAATTTTTATTACAATATGAAACAAATAAGAATAATGCTAGAATACTTTTTGTTGAAACTTGAAACAAATAAAAACAATAGTTGAAAACAATTTTGGTTCAAACATGAAACAAATAAAAACAGTAGCTGTAACACTTTTGGTTCAAATATGGAACAAATAAAACAGTAGCTGGAACAATTTTGGCTCAAACATGAAACAAATAAAAACGATAGCTAGCACAATTTTGGTTCAAACGTGGAATAAATACTAACGATAGTTAGGACAATTTTGGCTTAAAAGTGGAACAAAGAAAAACAGTAGCTAGAACAATTTTAGTTCAAACGTGGAACAAATAAAAACGATAGCTAAAACAATTTTGGTTCAATCGTAAGAAAAAAATAGTAGCTAGTACAATTTAGTTCAAATGTGGAACAAATAAAAACAGAGTTGAAATAACTTTTGTTCAAACATGAAACAAATTAAAAGAGTAGCCGAAACAATATTTATCAAAAATAAATAGGACAAATCACTACTCGGAACAGAAGTAGAGGAACAAATTATTTAGACATATAAAATAAATAAAATATTTTTAAAATGTTTCAGCCCATAAAATAAAATGTTGTAGCTTAAAACATTAATTTTGTGTTGCTATAATAAAATGTTCTGTTTTAATCAATTATTTAAATAATGAAGTATTATCTTTTTAGCAGCACGAAAGAAAAATGCGATGCATGCATGCCGGGAACGAGGGGTACGGCGTGAGCGGCGTCCTGTAGGCTGGAGGAAAGTCGCACGCAACACGAGCCGAACCGCAGGACGACAGAAGAAAAAGCAGTGGGTGAGGCAGCGCTCCGGGACACGCGAGAGCCGGCTTCTCCTGGCGTATGCGACGGCGATGCGTGGCGGTCATTCACCTCTCTCTGTGGCCTTGCACTAACCAGTGCTCCGTGCAGCTGACCAACGTCGGCGTCCTGCTCTTCCTGCACAACCTCGAGGTGCTTCCATGAGCAACCATAGATCTCTCTTCTCCCTCGACTCCACTCTCCTCTCCCGTGGTGTCCTTGTTCGGGCATAGTTCATCCCAAATGAAGTTGTATCGTCGCGTGGACGCCACTGCCTCGCGACGCGTGCCGCAGGAGATCTCTCATGGACGCCATTTGACGAGGACATCGCACACCTATGGTTACACACAATCCTTCTTCCGTTATGACAAATGAAGGACCAATCACTAGACTTCAGATACGACAATTAAATATAGAGGTGAGCTCGTTCTTAAGTACGAATTTATATGTTACCATGGAGAATAGATTACTACCTAAGATTATATTATGATTAGGAATCATGGAGAGGTCAAGGAAGGCCCTGGAGATCGGCTACAAGTTGGACAAGGACATCCAAGGCAAGTAGGAGATCTAACTCACGTCGACTTTGAATCCAACTCGGATTTCAGGAGCAGTCCGCACTAAAACGGGTGTCCAGGACGCATACGAGCTCCGTTTTTGACAAACCACATATGGATGGAAAGAGGACGAGGCCACCTTTCCAACGGGACCAGTCCGACATCCAAATTACTTCGGAGTCGACGGGAATCATTAAAACATTGGAGTCTACAGAATCTATCTCAGGGTGCTGCGCACTGTTTTGGGCCGGTGGCTTTGTACCGAGTTAGAGTCCATTAGGGTTGCGTCCAGGTAAACCTCCATGCCCCCTAGTCCTTATATTCAGCCGCCACTCCACCTTTAGGGTTCGGGTTTTACGTAGATTATTCCTGTTAAAAACAGTGTCGTCGTTTCATCGCTTTTGGCACCCCAACTTTGTGAGTTTAATCTTCATCTGTAATTTGATTATTTTCTACTTCGTTCTTGCTTGTATTCTTCAATTCACAGGCAAAGACTAGCATTCTCAACGAGGTCATCCGTGTTCACGCGAGTGATAACCAGAGGAGATGTGGTGCTGCGATTGCGGAGTTCGGGATGTGCCGATTGAAAGCCGGATCGATTTGTGTCGTGACTTCGCCCAAATCGTTGATTATTAGAACCTATAAGAAGATCGGGACCCCGTTCCCATCACCCCTGCCTCCTGTCGCTCCGTCGGAAGCTCATCCAGGTTGTCCGATGGATAGTGGAGGGGGCTTCAGGAGTGTCGCACTCGGCTTCCAGGGCAACGTCGGCGGCGGGAGTGGAAAGCATCAATGGCACTGGCCGGGGGATTTCAGATGATGGGCAGGCCCTTCTTTTTCCTTCCTCTACTTTATCAATTTCCCATCTCATTTGGACTCGTTTTTCCACTGCACATTTGATTTGATTTGGACTCCCATGCACGGCGGCGGTGCAGATATGAAAGTGCATCTAAGTCCTAAGTAGGTTTTGGTGAGAAATGACAACAAAATTAAGGGGCTAATAGTTTTTATAAAGTATGGTGCAACTAATAAGGATACAAAAAGGAGAAAAGAACGACTTTAAACAAAAGAGGACCATCAATTTTCTGACACGACGTATACGAAAGAAAAGGACGCTTGGCCTTAAAAAAGAGTGCAAATAATTGAGTCCTTTTATTTTTAAGAATATAGTACTATCAAGAGGGATGGAAAACAAAGTGAAAGAGTCGATCAAATGCTCAAAATCCAGCTCAAATTGTTCAATCCAATAGGGGGCTCACCGGAACATTCGGTCCAGGACCGGAGGGTCCGGTCCCCCTGGAACTTCTGTCCAGTAGGGGGTTCACTGGAACCTCTAGTCTAGGACCAGAGGGTCCGGTCCCCCTGGAACTTCTGTCCAGTAGGGGGTTCACCGAAACCTCCGGTCCAGGACCGGAGGGTCCGGTTTCCCTGGAACTTCTGCTCAGTAAGGGGTCTCCCGAACCGGAGGGTTCGGTGACCCTTCACACAGTTGACCAACGTCTCTATTTAGGGCCTTGGGTATATATACCCCTTCTTCTCCAACGGCTCACTCTCCTCCGAAAATCAGATCTTGAACACGCTCTTGAGCTTAAAAACCTTCCTCTCTCACCCATCAAGTCATCCCTTTGCAAGATTAAGCTAGGGTTTGAGAGAGAGTAAGATTGAAACACCTAGAGCCTTTATTCCATTCTCTTGAGCATTTGTGAGCCACTAAAGCTTGAAGTTGTATTTGTTGCTCTTGGAGCCTTTTCTTCTAGACGACTAGGTGTGCCCGTGAAGCTCCTAATTTTGCGTGGGAAGCCCCGAAAAGTTTATATTATCCTCTCTTGAAAGGAAATTGCTAGTGGAATAACTCAAGCTTGATCTTTGTGGTCGCTTGGGCGAGAATAGGATTAAGAGCAACCCGGTCCTTAGTGGACTTCTCAACGGAGACGTACAGTTCTTTGTGAGCCCGAACTTCAGAAGAAAATCACTTGTCTCCGTGTGTTTCTCATCTTTATTGGTTTGCTTGCTTCCCTATTGTTAATCAATATACTTGTTTACATACTTTTGTCTCGATCTACTTGTGTTGTTGGTTCCTTTCTAGATCTACTTGTTTGTGGTGCTCCTAGTTACTGTTGAAGTCTTTCCATTCAAGTAGATTTGCTAGTTGTGCCTCCTTTTCTTATACTTTAATCATCAGCTGAAGGACCACCGGAGTGTCTGGTCAGTAACCGTAGTGTCCGATACCGGAGGTTCCGGCTCGGTACCGGAGGGTCCGGTAATTTAACTGTTTATCAAGTTTTAATTTGCAGGAATTTTTAGGTTGGCCTATTCACCCCTCCCCCCTCTAGGTCACTTTTAATTGGTATCAGAGCAAGGATCTTCCACAAGGCTTAACGCTTGAAGATTAAAGGATGTCGGGTGAAACAGAACAATCGGGATCCGGTAGAAGTGGACCACCACCACAATACACTGCCCTGCCATATAACTACGACGAGTTGAAGAATGAGCTCAAGATCGGACAAGGGTCCGAAAAGTTTCCTCACTTCGATGGAACTTTCTATGAGCATTGAAAATGCAAGATGCTCATGTACTTGGGCTCTATGGGCCCTCAAATTGAGAAATTGGTGTTGAAAGGGTACACACTTGAAAATGAAGAGAACCCAACCAAAAAGGATGAGGCAATTCTTCATAGGAACTCACCACCTCCGCAAACCGCAATCCGCTTTGAGTTCATCTATATACACCAAGGTCGTGGGGATAAAGAATGCTCAAATTTGGAAGAAACTTGAAGTGATTATGAAGGAACCAATGTTGTGAGAGAAGCAAAAGAGGATCTTCTAAGAGGGCAATACAACTTGTTCCTTCACATGTCGGATGAAGGACCACAAGAAGTGCATGATAGGCTAATGGCAATTGTCAGCAAAAGAAGAGCACTTGGAACTAAGCTTGATGATCTAGAAGTCAACAAGAGATTGTTGCAAGCATTGACACCATGGGACTCTCATGTAGTCTCCTTGATTCGTCACAAAGATGGATTCAATAATTCTCTACCGATGAAATGTTGGGCATGCTACTAGCCCAATTTGACCAAGACCAAGAAGCCAAGAGAATAAATGAATTGCTTGAAAATGCTATACTTGAGAAGTCAAAAGAAAAAAACATAGCACTCAAGGCTAACAAGAAGGTGGTTGTTGTGGAGAGCTCAAGTGATGACGATAGCGATGAAGAAATAGCCTTGCTTGTCAAGAGATTCAAAAGGTTCGTCAAGAAGGGTGGCTTTACCAAGAAAAGCTACAACAAGTCAAAACCAAGAAAATCTAAGAGAACTTGTTATGAGTGTGGGGAAGAAGGTCACTTCATTGCGGAGTGCCTCAAGAACAAGAACAAAAAACAGGAAAGAGAAAAAGGACAATAACAAGAGATACAAGAAGAAGTATAGTGGTCAAGCTCACATTGGTCAAGAATGGAACTCCAATTTCGATTCCTCCGAGTCCGATTCGGATGAAGGTGGAATTGCTACTCTTGCCATTGGCCTCACTACTACAACAAGTCACTATTTGGCAATCTTAGTGATGATGAAGACAACGCACCCATTTGCCTCATGGCGAAAGGGTCTAAGGTATCATCTATATCCAAACGCAAGCATTCAATTAAAGATGATAGTGATGATGATGATCCCTCTATGCCAAATATGCTTGAGCTAATGTCTATGCTTGAGTCACAAAAGGAGAAAATAGATAGGCAAGAGGACCTCCTTGGGAAGCAAGAAGACTTGCTTATCCCTGAAAAGGAAAGAAACCGTGCTCTTGAGGAGGCCCTAGCACTTGAGATGAAGAAAGTCGAGGAGTTGACCGAAGGTTACACTAAGGTCAATGAGACTAGTGAAATTCTTAAGGGTACAAATGTAGTACTCCAAGAGAAGTTTGATGTCTTGGATAAGAGTCATTCATCTCTTCTAGTGCAATTTGAAACTCTTAAAAAATTGCGTCTTGCCCCTCCTCTAGCAATGGTTGTGCTAGGTGCTACAAGGTTGATGTTGAAGCTAGTGCCAATAATGTTGCAATCATCAAAGAGTTACAAAAACAAATCAAGATGCTTCATCATGAAGCACAACTAAAGCTCAAGGCCATTGATGATGAGAAGGCCACGCAATGCAAAGTATGTTGGGCCACACAATGCAAAGAGAAAATCTCATATGTGGGTGCCCAAAACTCTTGTGACTAATGTCAAGGGACCCAACAAATTTGGGTACCTAAGACCAAAGCTTAATTTGTTTTTTTGTAGGATTATATCTCCGGTGGAAAAAGTTGGGTGATCGATAGTGGATGCACCAATCATATGACCGGAGAAAAGAAGATGTTCTCAAGTATTGAAGAAAGCAAATCACCAAATGAGAACATCGTGTTTGGAGATGATGGAAAGGGAAAGGTAATCTGTCTTGGAAAAATTGCTATTTCCAATGACCTATCCATTTCGAATGTCCTTTCGGTTAAATCATTGAACTACAATTTGTTGTCCGTTTCTCAACTATATGAAATGGGATATAATTGTTTATTCACAAATGTGGATGTGACCGTGTATGGAAGACGTGATTCCTCAATAGCATTTAAAGGTTATCTAGTAGGGAAGCTTTATCTAGTGGACTTTTCATCCGATAAAGCCGAACTAGAAACTTGTCTTGTTGCTAAATCCACATTGGGCTGGTTATGGCATCGCTATCTAGCCCATGTCGGTATGAGGAATCTACACAAACTTCAAAAGGGAGGTCACATCCTTAGACTAACCGATGTTTGCTTTGAGAAAGATAAAGTTTGTAGGGCATGTCAAGCGGAAAAACAAGTTGGAGAAAGGCATCCATCCAAGAATGTCATGACGACCACAAGAACATTGGAGATGCTACACATGGACCTTTTTGGTCCGGTGTCCTATATAAGCATCGGCGGCAACAAGTATGGTTTAGTAATTGTTGATGATTTTTCTCGATTCACTTGGGTGTTCTTTTTTCATGATAAGGGCGAAACAAAAGGAAGTCCTCAAGACATTTCTTAGAAGAGCACAAAATGAACATGAAGTGAAGATAAAAAAGATTAGGAGTGACAATGGGAGCGAGTTCAAGAACATACAAGTAGAAGAATTCCTTGATGAAGAAGGCATCAAGCATGAATTTTCGGCACCCTACTCCCCTCAACAAAATGGGGTGGCCGAAAGGAAGAATCGTACACTCATTGAGATGGCAAGAACAATGCTTGATGAATACAAGACGTCCGATTGCTTTTGGGCCGAAGCGGTCAACACGGCGTGCCATCCTCCAACCGTCTTTATCTCCACCGACTATTGAAAAAGACACCATATGAGCTACTCACCGGTAACAAACCAAATATCTCATACTTTGGTGTTTTTGGGAGCAAATGTTATATACTCAATAAGAAACCCATGACCTCAAAATTTGCTCCCAAGGTTGATGAAGGTTTCTTGCTTGGCTATGGGTCAAACGCTCACGCCTATCGTGTCTTCAACAAAACCAATGGTTGTGTTGAAATTGCACGTGACATGAAGTTTGATGAATCTAATGGCTCCCAAGAGGGGCAAGTTATTTATGATTTGATAGATGATGAAGAAGCCCCATGTGAAGCAATTGGAAGCATGACACTTGGTGATGTAAGGCCACAAGAACCAAATAATGATCAATCACCACCCACTCCCCCAACTCAAGATCAACAACATCAAGAAGAAGGTCAAGCTAGTGATCATGAAATGGACTCAAGCAATGACCTTCCCATTCATGATCAAGACATTGATGAAGATGGTGGTGAAACAAGTCATCAAGTGCAACATCTAAGAGTTCACCAAAGCGTGCAATGAGATCATCCCGTTGATCAAATTCTTGGTGACATTGATAGAGGGTGATCACTAGATCTCGAGTTGTCAATTTTTGTGAAAATTACTCTTTTGTTTCCTCTTTGGAACCACTTAGAGTAGAAGATGCACTCTTTTGTTTCCTCTTTGGATCCGGATTGGGTGATGGCCATGCAAGAGGAGCTAAATAACTTCACAAGAAATGAAGTATTGTCATTGGTGGAAAGACCCAAGCAAAATGTTGTAGGCACCAAGGGGGTGTTCTGCAACAAATAAAATGAATACGGTGTGGTGACAAGAAACAAGGCTCGGCTGGCAAAGGGGTATTCACAAGTAGAAGGTTTTTTGATGAAACTTATGCCCCGGTAGCTAGGCTTAAAGCAATTTGTATATTACTTGCCTTTGCTACTCAACATGGTTTTAAGCTTTATCAAATAGACGTCAAAAGTGCCTTTCTCAATGGACCGATCAAGGAAGAGGTGTATGTTGAACAACCTCCCGGCTTTGAAGACCCTAAATATCCTAACCATGTTTATAAGCTTTCTAAGGCGCTCTATGGACTTAAACAAGCTCCAAGAGCATGGTATAAATGCCTTAGAGATTTTCTTGTTAAATAAGGTTTCAAAATTGGCAAAGCCGACCCTACTCTTTTCACAAGAAGGGCTAACAATGATATATTTGTGTGCCAAATATATGTCGATGACATTATATTTGGCTCTACTAATCAATCTTATTGTGATGAGTTTAGCAAGATCATGACCAAGAGGTTTGACATGTCAATTCTTGGGGAGTTGACGTTCTTTCTAGGATTCTAAATCAAGCAACTAAAAAGGGGGACGTTCATATGTCAAGCCAAGTACATTCAAGACATGCTTAAGAAATTTGACATGTTGAACGCCAAGCCCATCAAAACTTCCATGCAAGCAAATGGACATCTCGACCTCAACCAAGATGGCAAGGACATCGATAAAAAGGTATACCGCTCCATGATAGGCTCTTTGCTTTATCTTTGTGCATCTAGGCCTGACACGACCCGCCCAGAAAACCTTGTCTCAGGACGGATCTGGTCAGTCGTTAAGCCAAGATCCTGTTGGGCAACGCTCAGCGAAGCGAGCGTACACACGATACAACACAGGCAGGAATAAACAGCAATAATTTACAAGGAGAGAGAATTTAATACATCATTGGTTCTTAACTTAGAAGTTGAATATTACATTGTTCAGAGTGCGCAACAGTTTTGAAAACGATAAACAGCGGAAGCCTAGAACTATTACAACTCCGACACTCGAACTTAAGCAAAAGCACGCGTCGTGCCCACGGGCGTCATGCTACTAGCCACTTCAACCAATCAATGCGGCGACTCGCACAACTCCCACTGGAGGTTCCCAAACTCGAGGGGAGGCTCCTTCCAATGGAAGTTACCTGCTGGTTCCTGCATGACGGCGCCTGAAAACCACAAAACGCTAACGCGTGAGCTTCTAAGAAGCTCAGCAAGACTTACCGGACAAAAGTGGCTGACTACAGCCGACTCCTAAACATGAAGGCTGACTCGGGAGGGTTTACTTGCAAAAGGACTCGCAAGCCGGTACTACTCTTGTCAAATTTAGCATCAGGTTAAGTGGTTAGAAAATAAATTTAGTTAGCACTGAACTAAGCAAACATAACAGGATCAACAATGGTAGTATTAATATTCATAATTCATTCTCATGGTGTCTCAACCTATTTACTAACATGTGGTGCGTTTCACGAGCATGCTCACTAACTGGGAGCGACAGCGGTTCGAAACGATTTTATACCCTGCAGGGGGATACCTGACCGTACGACACGTGCGTGTCCCAGACTCGCACGTGGCAACCGTTCACACCAGCTCCTGCAACGTCAATTCCCTCCTACGCCTACCTTAGCAGCGCCGCGTCCCATCAGACAACACGTCCCAGACGGTTTCTGTGGAGTTCCCACGCTGCCCACCCCAGATCTCCTCCTAGTCAGACACCGTAGGGCAGGTTCGACGTTGCAATCACTAGGCTACATAGGTTTACTGGGGCCCATAACACCCAGCATACGACCAGTACGTTCAACACTCGATCAGTCACGGACCACACGGATCAGACAAGTCTACGGTCACCCTGGACCCAGTCCAGTCGCCGACCTACTTTGTATCCTGTCTGACCCTCAAACTTTTATCTTTCTTACTTATTCACATTCGTGTGGTCCATTTCATAAAATAGTTTCAATCAACAACCTATCCTTTCGCGAGCAGCGTCCACTCTGCTCGACTTCTACCGGCAATACCTACTAAGCATAGCAAACTAAGGGGGTGTCTATACCAACTACCGTTAGGGTTTTCCTATGGAAACAATGCAACTATGGTTCTCAATCAACTCCTAGTACTTAATGCACAAACAGGACACACTGAGTTATAAAAGTAAAACTTTTAAAATTCGGTTGTGCACCGGGGCTTGCCTGGTTCTTCGGTGTTGATGTCGACTTCTTCGGCAGGGGTCGAAGAACTTGGATCCGCAGCTACCTCGTTAGCGTCAGAATCTACATGATGCAGTAGGATTACGATAAGTTTAATGGAAATGAAACTTATTATTATTATCAATAGTGACCTAGGGTTTAGATTAGCGACGCCCAGAATTAGGGTTAACCCTAATTACTCGACTTCGTCGATTAAATTAAATTCTTAATCTGTGAATGATGTTTAAAGAAGTCTATTAAACTTTCATGAGATGACTTTTAGTTGGCATGTTCATCAATTTCAGCTTTAGTTAAGTTAATGCGATATTTTTCATCGGTTAATATTATTTAATTACTTCGGCTATTAAACTAGGGTTAAAATGAAGATTTTTAATTCTTCCTCAAGATTATTTTTAGTGGGTAGTACTCTCTGGAATAAGCATTTTGGGCTTTGGGTGGGGCCTAGATGAATTTTCTATATTTTATAAAAATTCATCAAAGTTCCTGTTTTTGGATCTTGTAAAATCAGGAAGTACTAGTAAACATTAGAATAAAATTATGAAACTTTTTGTGAGCATTTCTGAGCACCAGATATACAACTCTTATTTTGGGTCTAACCTTGTAAATGACTTTTACAATGTACCTTAGAAAATGGTGTTTAAACTAGTCAGATTGAGGTTATTCAATAGGGTTAGATGCCATTTCTTATTCCTAAAATCTTCATAAAATTCCAGAGGGTGTGTGGTACCATGGTGTACTTGTGGATCAAAGGTTAGCTCTATCATTGCTCTAGAACTCAAGTTAAAATTCAAAAATAGAAAGGTGTGTTTCTAATTAATCCTGCAAATTTTTGGTCATTTGTTAAAAAGTGTTTTCACAAAAAATTATTACTTTTCATGAGGGTTCTAACAAATTTTGGTTTGGCATTTTTGGATCTTCCTGTGATTTTATAGGGTTTTTAGAAGACAGAGCAATAATCTGGAAAATAAATAGGAAAAAGAAAAACAGTGCACAGTCTCCGACGAGCTCCGGCGGCCAATTCCCGACGATGGGGTGGTCGCCGGCCGTCGAACCTTGGCTTTTCATGATCCACACGACATGACAAAGCTTGGCAACATGGTATTCATCAAAGTTGGGCACGGCAGAGGGGGTCTCACCGTGGGGGTGCTTCGGTGGCGGCGGCGAAGTCAAAATTCTGACGAGGTGGCTCGCCATCGGAGGGTTGGAGGCTTCTGTGAGCTTCACGAGGTGGAGAAGAGTTGATTTGGTGAGTGAATTTGATTGAAATTGAGTCGGGGCGGTGTTTCACCGAGGCGGCGGCGGTAATGGCGGGGTGGCGGCCGGGAGCAGTGAAATTGAGCTTGCCTGCGCGGGGAAGAAGAAAGGGAGAAGGAGGGGAAGAATTGGGGAGCTCGCACGCAATTTATAGGAGGCCGGGGTAGGGGAGAGGTAGGGGACAGGGGGGGCGGAGACCGGCGCAATGGGGCGGCGTCGACGGCTCGGGCGGCGGAGCAGAGGAAAATGAGAGAGAAAGTGAGAGAGAGTGAAGTGAGGGAGGGAGGAGGGAGGCAAGGGAGTGAGAGAGAGGAGCACGAGGCTTGAATGCGACGTGCGTCGAGCGAGCGCCGTGTCGGCCGGACGCAGCTGGCGGCTGCGCGCCCCTGTTGTCGGGCGGGCTGGCACGCAACAGTTTTATATTTTTTTTCTTTTTCATTATTGCTGGAAGACAATTCAATAATTTGGCACACTTCCCAAGCTCGAAAAATTTGAGAATTTTTGTACAAGCTCAGGAATTTATTTGGAACACTTTTCATTTAAGGTTCGAGTCATGATTTGGCCTCTAAAAATTCTTGAATTTCTAAGTTGATTATAGCTTCTGTGAATTTTTAAGAGGTCTAATTCTTTTCCAAAAATCCTGAATAATTTCCCAAAATTCTATTTTGAAGTGTACTTAATTGTTATGTAAAAATATAGCTAGGGTTCTGTGGAAATTTTGATGGTCAATAGTTAGGGTTTGGATTTCTTTCTATTAACGAGATTTCGATACTTTTAGTTGAGAATTCTCTGGACTTTGCTAACATGCTCTTTGTTTGTCAGACTCTTCGTAGAGTCTCCTTAAAGCATTTTAGACAATATTTCTTTTTATTTTCATGATGGAATTTGCTTTAAGGTGAGTGAAATTATGAATTTGAGTTTACTGTTGTCGATTTTTCCCTGGTGACACCTGGGGTGTCACAGCCCTCCCCCCTAAAAGAAATCGCGTCCCGAGATTTAAGGAGAGGGTTAGGATAGGCATAGGTACCTAAGGTTTTGGGAGTAGCTCGGGGTAGTTTGACTGAAGAAATTCCGTAGATTCCCACGTGGCCTCGTCTTCTGTGTGATTGCTCCACAGAACCTTGTAGAACTTGAGTGTCCGTCTTCTTGTAACTCGTTCTTTCTCATCCAGTATCCGGATTGGATGCTCTGGGTAGGTTAGGTCTGGTTGCAACTCTTCTACTTCTTGAACCACTTGGTCTACCGGTGCCTTCAGACATTTCTTCAATTGGGAGACATGGAAGACGTTATGCACTCCGGATAACTTCTCGGGCAGCTCCACTTGATACGCTACCGGTCCGCACTTAGCTGTGATAGGATATGGACCTATGTACCGGGGTGCTAACTTGCCTCTGATCCCGAACCGTTGAACTCCCTTCATTGGCGAGACTCGTAGGTAGACGTAGTCTCCTACCTCAAAGGTCAATGGTCTACGCCTTCTATCTGCATAGCTCTTCTGTCTTGACTTGGCTGCCTTCAGATTTGCTTGTATAACCCGTACCTTCTCTTCAGCCTGCGGCACTAGGTCGGGTCCCAATACAACTCTTTCGCCTGCTTCTGACCAATTGAGTGGGGTTCTGCAATTACGGCCGTAAAGCGCTTCAAAAGGGGACATCTGGATGCTGGCTTGATAGCTATTATTGTATGAGAACTCTGCCAATGATAGATAGGTGTCCCATCCTTTTCCGTACTCCAAAACACAAGCTCGGAGCATGTCTTCAAGTATTTGATTCACTCTTTCCGTCTGACCATCAGTCTGAAGGTGGTAGGCTGAGCTGTGGATTAACCTGGTTCCTAGTAACTCGTGGAGTTGTTTCCAAAATCGACCGACGAATTGGGTGCCTCGGTCGGAGATGATCGTCTTGGGCACTCCATGCAGACAGACTATCCGGTCAATGTACAGCTGTGCATACTTCTTCATGGTGTATCTGGTTGAGACAGGAATGAAATGGGCTGTCTTTGTTAGACGATCTACTATAACCCATATTGAATCCAATTTTTGAGCTGTCATGGGCAGTCCAACAATAAAGTCCATACTTATGTCTTCCCATTTCCATGACGGAATGCTCAAAGGTTGCGATAACCCTGCGCCTTTCAGGTGGTCGGCCTTTACTCTGCGGCAGGTGTCACATTCCGCTACATACCGAGCGATTTCTCTCTTCATCCTTGTCCACCAAAACTTCTTTCGCAGATCCTGATACATCTTGTTACTGCCAGGGTGAATTGAGTACTTGGATAGATGAGCTTCATCCATGATCTTCCTTCGGAGCTCGTGATCCTTCGGCACTACCAGTCTGTTCTTGAACCACAAAACTCCTTCTTCGTCTTCACGGAAACACTGCATCTTCCTCTCTTGCAGTCCTAACCTGATCCTTTCCATGCCCTTATCAAGCTTTTGGGCCTTGGCTACTTCGTCTTTAAGTGTTGGCACTAAGGCTAGGTTGTAGAGTGCTCCGTGGGGTAGAATCCTTACTGCTGGCTCTAGTTCTTCGGTTGTAACTCCCTGATCCAAGTAGTGGCAATGGGCTTTCTGCTCAACGCGTCTGCCACCACATTAGCCTTGCCCGGATGATAGTGGATCTCTATCTCGTAATCCTTGATTAACTCTAGCCATCTTCGTTGCCTCATGTTCAACTCGTTCTGGGTGAAGATGTACTTGAGACTCTTGTGGTCGGTGTAGAGGTGTACCAAGTTTCCCAATAAGTAATGCCTCCACATCTTCAGAGCCAATACCACGGCTGCTAATTCCAAGTCGTGTGTGGGGTAATTCACCTCATGCTTGCGGAGTTGTCGGGAAGCATAAGCAATTACCCGTCCTTCTTGCATCAACACACAACCAAGTCCAGTGCCCGACGCATCACAATACACGTCGAAAGGCTTGCTCAAATTCGGTTGGGCTAGTACTGGTGCTGTGGTCAAGTGCTTCTTCAAAGTTTGGAAGGCTTCTTCGCACTTTTCTGTCCACTTGAACTTCTGATCCTTCTTGAGTAGATCTATGATAGGCCTGGCAATCTTGGAGAAGTTGGGAATGAAGCGACGGTAGTATCCCGCTAATCCCAAGAAACTCCGCACCTTGTGGACTGTTGTGGGTGCTTTCCAATTAACAACATCTTGCACCTTTTCCGGATCAACAGAAATAATTTCAGCGGACACAACATGACCCAGAAACTGAACACGCTCAATCCAAAACTCGCACTTGCTGAACTTGGCATAGAGCTTATGATCTCTGAGTCTTTGGAGAACTGTCCGAAGGTGCTCTGCATGCTCATCGGTTGACTTGGAGTATATTAGGATGTCGTCAATGAACACTACTACAAACTTATCCAGCTCTGGCATGAATACTGAGTTCATGAGGTACATGAAGTACGTTGGTGCGTTCGTGAGTCCAAACGACATCACCAAATACTCATACAGCCCGTATCTGGTGGAGAAAGCCGTCTTTGGAGCGTCACTGGGACGGATCTTGATCTGATGATAACCAGACCGAAGATCGACTTTGGAGAAGACCTTTGCTCCAGCCAACTGATCAAATAGAGTGTCTATGCGTGGCAAAGGATACTTGTTCTTGATAGTTACCACATTCAAGGGACGGTAGTCCACGCATAGCCTCAAGGACTGGTCTTTCTTCTTCACGAATAATGCCGGACAACCCCAAGGCGAGGTACTGGGCCGTATAAAGCCCTTGTCCAACAACTCCTGCAACTGTTTCTTCAACTCTGCTAGCTCCTTGGGTGCCATCTTGTATGGTCTGCGGGAGATAGGGGCTGTGCCTGGCAACAGCTCAATCTGGAATTCCACATCTCTGTCCGATGGTAAACCAGGTAAATCTTCTGGGAATACGTCTGGAAACTCTTTAACCACTGGTATCTCGTCCAGACTTTTCCCGACAACATTGCAGACTTGTTTGAGGGTGGCCTTAGGGTGATCTAGGTTTATGGACATGGAACCGTGAAGTGGAGAGGTTAAGTGGACTACACGGTTAGCGATGTCAAGGATGGCATTATGGTGTTTCATCCATTTCATGCCGATGATAATATCGATACCCTGCCCATCTAAGATGATGAAGGAAATAGGATAGATGTGACCTCCCAGATTGAGGGGAGCTTCACTTAAGCCAAGATTTGCTAATATGTTGCCTCCCGGCGATTTTATGACGAAAGGTGGTTCTAGGAGAACTGTGGTTAGGTTTTTGCCTTTGACAAAATTCCTACTGATAAAATTGTGGCTTGCACCAGAATCGAAAAGAACAAAAGCTGAGTGGGTAGAGAGCGAGAACGTACCCGCCAGTACTTGTTCGCCCTCAGCAATTTCCTCGGTCGTGGTGTAGTTTACCCGACCGGTCCTGGTGTTCTTCTGGCCCTTTTGTTGGCCCTGTCCTTGGTTCGACTGCCGGTTACCTCCGGACTACTGGTTGGAGGGGCACTCGCGGGCGAAGTGTCCGGGTTGCCCGCAGTTGAAGCAAGGCGTGCCTGGTCCAGGGCGGGCGCCCTGTTGAGGTGGGCGGACACCTTGGTTCCTCTGCGGCGGGGGAGGTGCGCGGTAGCTAGCTTGTTGCTGGTTCTGTGGGGGCCGGTACGGCTGCTGTGGCGGACGGAACGACGGCGCCTGCGGTGGGGTTGCCTTGTACTTCCTACCATCGGGTGCAGTGTACACCAGACGGTACTTGGGTGGCGGGGCATTTGAGGGCCCACCGCTGGCTCGCCTTTTCTCCCGCTGTTCCTTCTCGACGTACTCCTCGGCGATCAGGGCGTTGCTGACGAGCTCGTTGAATGAGCCGCCTTGGTTCAGGGCCAAGCGACCCTGGAGTGTGATGTTCAGCCCTTCCATGAAGCGGTGCTTCCGCTTAGCATCCGTGTCAACCTGCTCCGGAGTATATAGAGCAAGTTGGTTGAACACGCGGGAATACTCGTGCACCGTGCGACTTCCTTGCGTCAAAGCCATGAACTCCTTGGCCTTCCTCTGCATGAGTCCCGCGGGGATGTGGTGAGCGCGGAACGCCTCCCGGAACTGTTCCCATGGCACCTGGGTGTTGGCCGGGAGAGTGGCCAAGTAGTTGGCCCACCAAGCTCCGGCGTGTCCATGGAGCATCTGGGCCGCGAAGAGCGTCTTCTGGGTCTCCGAACAACGGAGCAGTCCAAATTTGGCCTCGATTGTACGAAGCCAGTGGTCTGCCTCCATCGGTTCCCGGGCATCTCTGAACTCCGGGGGATGAGTGGCCAGGAATTCAGCATATGTGCTGTCCTGGTCATGGTTCCGAGCACCTCGATTCGTGCCGCTACTCTCTAGGATAGCTCGCAGCATCTCTTGCGTTTGTTGGCTGCTCTGAATCAGGGCCGCCATAGCTGTGGCCAAGGTTGGCTCAGCTGGCGGGGGCGGCGGGTTGGAGCTTTCCGCCTCCTGACGTCCGGCTCTAGTGTTCACCATGCTGAAAAAGTAAAAGGACCCTTATTAGAGCAATTCAACCCATGTCCATTTCTCATCATAAGTACGAGCACATCAAAATGCACGGCACGGATATCTCACTGAAAACAAGCTCTATTCATTCCCCAAAAGATGACAGTACATCCATCGTCCAACCCTTAGACTGTCAAACCACCATTCTTACATCCAAAAGGTTACACGCCACTAAGATAGACTCCTGAGAACACATACCGACATCCTGACAAAGACAACACACCCCTAAGCGAACCATCTAACTAACACCACTCCGGAACCACCTCCAATCTACTCCTCATCTGGCTATGGGTCTGAAGCCTCGGGATCCGATACTTCTGACTCAGGCGCATCATCGTTAGCGGGAGGCGGCTGCTGTGCCTCCAAAAGCCCCGCTAACTGATGCTGCAAATGGTGGTTCTCGTGGGCGAGGTTCTCCGCCATCTGAACTGCGTTATCCCTGAGTATCTCTAGCTGGTGAATGTGTTGCAACATGATGTTGCAATCATTCTCTCTAGCATGGATTTGGGCAGTCTTAACCTCGGAGACCGCCTCTAACTCAGAGATACGTGTAGCGCGCGCGTCGCAGCGAGCACGCAGTGTATTGTTTCTGCTCTCCAAGTCTTGGACCTTCTTCTTGAGTTGAGCCATTTCTACATGAGCCTGTCGCAAGGCCTGGCGATCCATCTGAGCTGTGAGAACAATATCTTCATGCAAGTTGAGTAGCGCTAGGCTCCACGTGAACAAGGGAGTCACATGGTCCATCTCTCCCCTGAAAGTCCTCTTCTGCGCATTCTTGACATTACGGTGCCAGGTACGGTCGACCTGGTCCCGTATCGGAAACAATGCTGCTGGTTTGTCTGCCAAGTCTTCGAGGTGTCGCTCGCAAATCCGCAATAGAGCCTGATGCGCGGCTGACTCGATGGCTTCCGTCTTATCTGAACCGAAGGTGGTGGTGGTATAAACCTCTCCGTGGGCATGCTGAGGGTGCGTGGGTAATGTCACGGTGGCCGAGCAGCGCGGTAAGTCATACTGCCGATACTCCCGGAACTGAAACCAAGGAGTCTCTGTATATCCCAATGACTGTAGGGTCTGCTCGAGTATCTCCACGAATCCTCTACGTCCGGACTTCTTGGTGACGTAGGTAGGGGTGGAGTCCTCAATGCCTATCTCCGCGATCCCATGCTCGATCGTGTTGGCGTCCATCTGCGACACAGAGATGAGCAATATTTTATCTCTCAGAAGCCACATGTTGACACATAGTTCAAAACATGCTAAATCTTCCGATACGTAAAATATTTTTCATCCCTGAGTAAAAAGGTGATCCAAATCGGTCACTAAGGATGCTAACTGGCGACAGCCGGTAGTCCAAGGTGCTTTACCATCTAAGTTGACCTGTCAAGGAGACAACCTTCTCATCGAGGAAGGTTCTGGGAAGGCTCAATGATATACAAGGGTTTTACTCCAACTCGGTTGATTCCAAGCAATCCCTAAGGGAGGAAGGTATCCAGGTTGACTTCTTAATTTCTGTTGGTGTTACAGCCATTATTGATGAAATTTTTGCTCCTGTATGGTTTTAGTATAAGTTTGAAGGATTTTAATAGTTATTCATGCAATGCAATACTACATCGGCCTATACGTCCTCACAAAGTAAAAAGAATACGCATAGGCGGTGGCAGAATCGCACTCAAGTTAGCCGTCACTACACGTTTCTTACGGTATCGTGGTTAGCATACCTGCAGAAAATGGCATCACAGGCAGTTCAATATAATATATATCAAATAGTAAAAACAACAACCCATATCATTGCCATATGGGTCGCCCCGAGTAGGTCACGTACGGGGATCACGTGTCCGATCTTCCCTGCGCGGCGACAGACTGCACTTTACCTCAGGCAGCGGAGGTATGAGAGTGTTCCGCAAAACCGAAGTCGTGAGGAACAAACTCATCTCTTGTGTGCCAAAGACACAAGACTCCACTGTTGCGAAGGTCTGCATTCGCAACAGGTCCGTAACCCACACCTCGTACGGTAGAGGGCCGCTTTTTTCTCTCCCTAAACGGCAAGGGGGCGTACTATGTTACAGCGAACATAATACCTCCTTCCATACCATCATGGTATAGAATGCTACTGCTGCGGATGCAACAGGGATTTCTCGACCTTTCACCGCAGTCGAGCGGCGTACCTTACCTTGCTTATCTGAGCGTAGGTGCGTCGTTACAAAAAGTAAATCTAAACTGGGTTTAGTTAGCCCCTACACTAGGTTAGCTTGCCACCTGATAACCTATTAACTAATAGGGCGCGTACCTCACTCGCACGCAAATTTTCGAAAATATGCCTTAAACGTTGTATCGTCTCCCAACACGGCTCTGATACCAAAGCTGACACGACCCGCCCAGAAAACCTTGTCTCAGGACGGATCTGGTCAGTCGTTAAGCCAAGATCCTGTTGGGCAACGCTAGGCGAAGCGAGCGTACACACGATACAACACAGGCAGGAATAAACAGCAATAATTTACAAGGAGAGAGAATTTAATACATCATTGGTTCTTAACTTAGAAGTTGAATATTACATTGTTCAGAGTGCGCAACAGTTTTGAAAACGATAAACAGCGGAAGACTAGAACTATTACAACTCCGACACTCGGACTTAAGCAAAAGCACGCGCCGTGTCCACGGGCGTCATGCTACTAGCCACTTCAACCAATCAATGCGGCGACTCGCACAACTCCCACTGGAGGTTCCCAAACTCGAGGGGAGGCTCCTCCCAATGGAAGTTACCTGCTGGTTCCTGCATGACGGCGCCTGAAAACCACAAAACGCTAACGCGTGAGCTTCTAAGAAGCTCAGCAAGACTTACCCGACAAAAGTGGCTGACTACAGCCGACTCCTAAACATGAAGGCTGACTCGGGAGGGTTTACTTGCAAAAGGACTCGCAAGCCGGTACTACTCTTGTCAAATTTAGCATCAGGTTAAGTGGTTAGAAAATAAATTTAGTTAGCACTGAACTAAGCAAACATAACAGGATCAACAATGGTAGTATTAATATTCATAATTCATTCTCATGGTGTCTCAACCTATTTACTAACATGTGGTGCGTTTCACGAGCATGCTCACTAATTGGGAGCGACAGCGGTTCAAAACGATTTTATACCCTGCAGGGGGATACCTGACCGTACGACACGTGCGTGTCCCAGACTCGCACGTGGCAACCGTTCACACCAGCTCCTGCAACGTCAATTCCCTCCTACGCCTACCTTAGCAGCGCCGCGTCCCATCAGACAACACGTCCCAGACGGTTTCTGTGGAGTTCCCACGCTGCCCACCCCAGATCTCCTCCTAGTCAGACACCGTAGGGCAGGTTCGACGTTGCAATCACTAGGCTACATAGGTTTACTGGGGCCCATAACACCCAGCATACGACCAGTACGTTCAACACTCGATCAGTCTCGGACCACACGGATCAGACAAGTCTACGGTCACCCTGGACCCAGTCCAGTCGCCGACCTACTTTGTATCCTGTCTGACCCTCAAACTTTTATCTTTCTTACTTATTCACATTCGTGTGGTCCATTTCATAAAATAGTTTCAATCAACAACCTATCCTTTCGCGAGCAGCGTCCACTCTGCTCGACTTCTACCGGCAATACCTACTAAGCATAGCAAACTAAGGGGGTGTCTATACCAACTACCGTTAGGGTTTTCCTATGGAAACAATGCAACTATGGTTCTCAATCAACTCCTAGTACTTAATGCACAAACAGGACACACTGAGTTATAAAAGTAAAACTTTTAAAATTCGGTTGTGCACCGGGGCTTGCCTGGTTCTTCGGTGTTGATGTCGACTTCTTCGGCGGGGGTCGAAGAACTTGGATCTGCAGCTACCTCGTTAGCGTCAGAATCTACATGATGCAGTAGTATTACGATAAGTTTAATGGAAATGAAACTTATTATTATTATCAATAGTGACCTAGGGTTTAGATTAGCGACGCCCAGAATTAGGGTTAACCCTAATTACTCGACGTCGTCGATTAAATTAAATTCTTAATCTGTGAATGATGTTTAAAGAAGTCTATTAAACTTTCATGAGATGACTTTTAGTTGGCATGTTCATCAATTTCAGCTTTAGTTAAGTTAATGCGATATTTTTCATCGGTTAATATTATTTAATTACTTCGGCTATTAAACTAGGGTTAAAATGAAGATTTTTAATTCTTCCTCAAGATTATTTTTAGTGGGTAGTACTCTCTGGAATAAGTATTTTGGGCTTTGGGTGGGGCTTAGATGAATTTTCTATATTTTATAAAAATTCATCAAATTTCCTGTTTTTGGATCTTGTAAAATCAGGAAGTACTAGTAAACATTAGAATAAAATTATGAAACTTTTTGTGAGCATTTCTGAGCACCAGATATACAACTCTTATTTTAGGTCTAACCTTGTAAATGACTTTTACAATGTACCTTAGAAAATGGTGTTTAAACTAGTTAGATTGAGGTTATTCAATAGGGTTAGATGCCATTTCGTATTCTTAAAATCTTCATAAAATTCCAGAGGGTGTGTAGTACCATGGTGTACTTGTGGATCAAAGGTTAGCCCTAGCATTGCTCTAGAACTCAAGTTAAAATTCAAAAACAGAAAGGTGTGTTTCTAATTAATCCTGCAAATTTTTGGTCATTTGTTAAAAAGTGTTTTCACAGAAAATTAGTAATTTTCATGAGGGTTCTAACAAATTTTGGTTTGGCATTTTTGGATCTTCCTGTGATTTTTTAGGGTTTTTAGAAGACAGAGCAATAATCTGGAAAATAAATAGGAAAAAGAAAAACAGTGCACGGTCTCCGACGAGCTTCGGCGGCCAATTCCCGACGATGGGGTGTTCGCCGGCCGTCGAACCTTGGCTTTTCATGATCCACACGACATGAAAAAGCTCGGAAACATGGTATTCATCAAGGTTGGGCACGGCAGAGGGGGTCTCACCGTGGGGGTGCTTCGGTGGCGGCGGCGAAGTCAAAATTCTGACGAGGTGGCTTGCCATCGGAGGGTTGGAGGCTTCTGTGAGCTTCACGAGGTGGAGAAGAGTTGATTTGGTGAGTGAATTTGATTGAAATTGAGTCGGGGCGGTGTTTCACCGAGGAGGCGGCGGTAATGGCGGGGTGGCGGCCGGGAGCAGTGAAATTGAGCTTGCCTGCGCGGGGAAGAAGAAAGGGAGAAGGAGGGGAAGAATTGGGGAGCTCGCGCGCAATTTATAGGAGGCCGGGGTAGGGGAGAGGTAGGGGACAGGGGGGGGGCGGAGACCGGCGCAATGGGGCGGCGTCGACGGCTCGGGCGGCGGAGCAGAGGAAAATGAGAGAGAAAGTGAGAGAGAGTGAAGTGAGGGAGGGAGGAGGGAGGCAAGGGAGTGAGAGAGAGGAGCACGAGGCTTGAATGCAACGTGCGTCGAGCGAGCGCCGTGTCGGCCGGACGCAGCTGGCGGCTGCGCGCCCCTGTTGTCGGACGGGCGGGCACGGCAACAGTTTTATATTTTTTTTTCTTTTTCATTATTGCTGGAAGACAATTTAATAATTTGGCACACTTCCCAAGCTCGAAAAATTTTGAGAATTTTTGTACAAGCTCAGGAATTTATTTTGAACACTTTTCATTTAAGGTTCTAGTCATGATTTGGCCTCTAAAAATTCTTGAATTTCTAAGTTGATTATAGCTTCTGTGAATTTTTAAGAGGTCTAATTCTTTTCCAAAAATCCTGAATAATTTCCCAAAATTCTATTTTGAAGTGTACTTAATTGTTATGTAAAAATATAGCTAGGATTCTGTGGAAATTTTGATGGTCAATAGTTAGGGTTTGGATTTCTTTCTATTAACGAGATTTCGATACTTTTAGTTGAGAATTATCTGGACTTTGCTAACATGCTCTGTTGTTTGTCAGACTCTTTGTAGAGTCTCCTTAAAGCATTTTAGACAATATTTCTTTTTATTTTCATGATGGAATTTGCTTTAAGGTGAGTGAAATTATGAATTTGAGTTTACTGTTGTCGATTTTTCTCTGGTGACACCTGTGGTGTCACAAGGCCTAATATCATGCTTAGCGTATGCATGTGCACACGATTTCAAGCCGCACCAAAAGAGTGCCATTTGGTGGCTGTGAAAAGAATCTTGCGATATTTGGTTCACACACCTAACCTAAGGCTTTGGTATCCAAAGGGTTCAAAGTTTAGTCTCATTGGATAATCCGATGTGGACTATGCCGGATGTAAAGTTGATAGGAAAAGTACCTCCGGGACTTGCCAATTCTTCGGAAGGTCCCTAGCGTCATGGTCTTCCAAGAAACAAAACTGCGTTGCACTATCCACGACCGAAATAGAGTACGCTGCGGCCGGAAGTTGTTGTGCACAACTCTTATGGATGCGACAAACTCTAAAGGATTATGGTTACACTTTGAACCGTATTCCGCTCCTATGTGACAATGAGAGTGCTATAAAAATTGCTTATAACCCCGTTGAGCACTCAAGAACAAAACACATAGACATCCAGCACCACTTCTTGAGAGATCATTTTATCAAGGGGGATATAGAAGTGAGTCTTGTGAGAACCGAAGATCAACTTGCCGATATATTCACCAAGCCTCTAGATGAAAAGCGTTTTTGCCAACTTAGGAGTGAATTGAATATACTTGATTCTAGCAATGTGGCTTGAGATGGTGCACACCTGAAATGTTTCCTTTATTGTTTGTTTGCAAAACAAAAGAATTGAGAAAATATTGAGTGATTTTCAAAAGTATTTTCATTGATTTGTCATTTTCATGGCCTAACTTGATCGTGTTGGTCATGGTTTATGAAATGTTGATTTGCTTACTGATCACCACTGATTAAGTGTCTATATATGTCCTACTATCTACCCATCATCTCATCCGGGTGAAGAAAAATCTTGGAGAGGGACTTCTTGATCTGTTCAGAAAGGGGGTTGCCGGAACCTCCGTCTCCTTACCGGAAGTTCCGGCTTTGGAGACTCCGGTTCAGAACTGGAGACTCCGGTGGTCTAGACTATAAAAGGCCACCCCCCCCCCCCCGGGCAACGGCTCTTTCTTGTGCTTTCTCTCCCAAGCCCGAGCCCTAACTTCTCCAAATCGCCTCCTCCACCAAATCTTCGAATCCGTGGACCAGAAGACTGGGAATCAACTCCAAATCACTCCCCAACCTCTTCTCCAAGGGCCTCAACCCTCCCTTCAACATGTTCTTCAAGTTTTGAAGGTATTCAATGAAAATCCCATCTTCCTCGATCTCTTGCCATTGAATTTTTTTTATGGTTCCAAGTTTATCAATAGTGCTATCTCGAGGTTCTAAAGCAATGCATGTAGATTTGATAGCACTTCCATGGCTAGAACCCAAGAAATCTTCAAAATCTCGTTCAAACTCTTTTTAGCCCGATCTCCCAATGTGCTAGGGTTCTAGGCTTAATATGTTGAGTTTATCTAATTCATGATGTCTAGAACCTATGCCTAAAATCTTTTCAACTTTCACCTCAAAATCTCTTCAAGTTTCACCTCAAAATACTTTTACCTAACCCTAGTCGACAGGACTGGAGGGTCCGGTCCTGAACCGGAACCTCCGTCGCCGGAGGGTCCATTCCTGGACGAGCCTCCGGTGACCCTCATTCTGCAGTCTCTAAAATAAAATCCTTAGGGCCTTCATTCATGCTTCTCATCATGATCTTTTGCTTCCTCTTTCATGTCAGATGGCTCGTACCAAGCGCGCTGACACTCCGCCATTGGATAGCAAAAGTGAGGAGATAATGCCTGTGCACAAGGCTAGGGGAGCAAGAGATGAAGCCAGTGGGAGCGGGGCAGCAGCTGCACCCAAGCGGACCAAGAAAAAGGCTTCCAACCCAAATCCTTCAAAAAGGGGAAAGGGACCAATTGGTAGCAGCACTAGAGCTCCACCACCTCGGGGTCAAATCCAAAGGGACACTGTGGATTTGAATCCGAAGCGTTTGTAGTATGGTTTCACATATGTGCTAAAGAAACCAAGGGTCGGCTACATAGGCTCTTGTGAAGCCACGAGGTATCCCTTCAACTACGCTAAAGAGACCCACTATGTCCTAAAAGAGCATCATAAAGACCCTTGTCTTTATGAGAGAAAAGTCGGAGTTGGGGACTATTGCTTTTGGAACAAGTTTCAGATGGACTGGTATAGGTCCGTCATCCTTGCCAAGAGTCAACCCACCGTCCCCGTCAAATGGATAGATTGGGAATACATGGCCAAGTGCAAAGACCCGATCTTTGACAAAATCATCTTGATGTGTGAGCAAAGAGGGATGAAGAAACTCATGGGCTTCAAGCGTGACTGGAATGAAAAAATCACCGCTCAATTTTATGCAACCCTCTATGTTGAGAGACAAGCCAATGACGAGGACACTCTACATTGGACAATTGAGGAAAATGAATACTCAGTGACCTACAGGGATTTTACCACCATCCTTGGATTTGGTGAGGAAGATCTAAGCAAGCATGAGATTAACTCCAAAAGGTCACTTGATGACAATGAAATTCATTTTCTCTACAACACATTTTGGAAATCCGATCATTGGCAAGACACAAGGAATGGATCGTTATTTCTCATATCTCAACAAGATCTTTAGAGTCACCTTGGTTCCTAAAAGTGGAGAGGCCAATAGTGTCATGGGGTACGCTAGAAATCTTGTTTGGTGGATGCAAGACATTGATGCTACTCGCTATGGATCCAATGTGTTTGACTTCCTTTTTAGCTCAATTGTCCTCAACTCAGCGAACCTAAAGAAGAGCTTGGGCTATGCTCCTTAAATCATGGCAATGATTGAAGTAGTGACCGGCTTTAATTTTGTGAAGCCAATTTCCCACACACGCTACAGGATTCAAATTGACCCTAAGCTGATCAAAGGAAAAGGTCCACAAGCTCCATCTCCTCCTCCGGCATATGCGGCATAATACAAGAAGACAAAATCATACAAGCAAAAGACCTCAATCATATCCAAAGCTCTCAAGGCGATCTTCCAAGTGTGCACCCGAAATGATGCCACTTCAAGGAAGTATTACAAGGACACACATGCGCGCTTGGAGCGGATTGAGGAGCATCAAGCACGCATGGCAGAACATGCATGTATTGAATTGCCTCCCGTTGCTCAACTTAGTCCCCTTCCTTCTGCGGAACACATTCCAAACCCTTGGGACTATGTTGATCCAACTCAAGAGATAGAAGAGGAGGAAGATGAGGAAAAGGTTGAGGGGGAGAACGAAGAAGAAGAAGACGACGATGAGTGATCTCCTTACATTTCTCTTTTTTGACGATGTGATGCCAAATGGGGAGAAGTAGTAGTTTATTTTATCTCTATGGACATGTATGGACATATATTTTATTGTAATGGTGTTTGGAACTCCATGGTTTGTAAAACTTAAACTTAAATTATGTCTTTGTGGTTGATGCTTGTTGAACTTATGTAGTAATGTTTATGATGCTTACGTTATGATATGGTGCTTGGTGGCTCCTCTTTTATGCATTTGTGTGGTATACTTGTCATATGCATCACTATATTTATGTTCACTATACTTGTTGGTTCATTGTTGCAACCGACGAATGCTTGGACATAGGGGGAGCTCTCATAAGTTTTCTTTGAAAAATATGTCCATTTGGCATTTAAGGCCGAAAATGTGGATTTACACTCCATGCATAATTTTAGGGGGAGCCTTCTATGTCAAAGCATTCAGAACCTTGTTATAACCTCACTTATGAAGCTTTAATGGAGTTGTCATCAATCGCCAAAAAGAGGGAGATTAAAAGTGCATCTAGGCCCTAAATGGGTTTTGGTGAGAAATGACAATAAAATTAAGGGGCTAATAGTTTATATAAAGTATGGTGTAGCTAATAAGGATTAAAAAAGGAGAAAAGAACGACTTTAAACAAAAGAGGACCATCAATTTTCCGACACGACGTATACGGAAGAAAAGGACGCTTGGCCTTAAGAAAGAGTGCAAATAATTGAGTCTTTTTATTTTTAGGAATGTTGTACTATCAAGAGGGATGCAAAACAAAGTGAAAGAGTTGATCAAATGCTCAAAATCCAGCTCAAATCGTTCAGTCCAGTAGGGGGCTCACCGGAACCTCCGGTCCAGGATCGGAGGGTCCGGTTCTCCTGGAACCTCCGGTCCCGAACCGGAGGGTCCGGTGACCCTTCACACAGTTGACCAACGTCTCTTTTTGGGGGCTTGGGTATATATACCTCTTCTTCTTCAACGGTTTACTTTCCTCCAAAAATCAGATCTTAAACACCCTCTTGAGCTCAAAAACCTTCCTCTCTCACCCATCAAGTCATCCCTTTGCAAGATTAAGTTAGGGTTTGAGAGAGAGCAAGATTGAAACACCTAGAGCCTCAATTCTATTCTCTTGAACATTTATGAGGCACTAAAGCTTGAAGTTGCATTTGTTGCTCTTGGAGCTTTTTCTCATAGACGACTAGGTGTGCCCGTGGAGCTCCTAACTTTGTGTGGGAAGCCCCGGGAAGTTTATATTACCCTCTCTCGAAAGGAAATTGCTAGTGGAATAACTGAAGCTCGATCTTTGTGGTCGCTTGGGGGAGAATAGGGTTGAGAGCAACCTGGTCCTTAGTGGACTTCTCAATGGACACATAGGGTTCTTTGTGAGTCGGAAGAAAATCACTTGTCTCCGTGTGCTTCTCATCTTTATTTGTTTGCTTGCTTCCCTCTTGTTTATCAATATACTTGTTTACATACATTTATCTCGAGTTACTTGTGTAGTTGGTTCCTTTCTAGATCTACTTGTTTGTGGTGCTCCTAGTTACTGTTGAAGCCTTTTCATTTAAGTAGATTTGCTAGTTGTGCCTCCTTTTCTTGTACTTTAATTATCAGCTCGAGAATCATCGGAGTGTTCGGTCAGTAACCGGAGTGTCCGGTACCGGAGGGTCCGATAATTTAACTGTTTGCTAATTTTTAATTTACAGAAATTTTTAGGTTGGCCTATGCACCCACCCCCCTCCCTTCTAGGCCATTTTTAAGATAGGGCGGCACGCGTCGGGTCATCCGTGCACAGCATTGGCGTGCGTCGGGTCATCCGTACGTGGCGACGGCAAGCGTTGGCTCATCGTTGTAGATGCTCGGCGGTGGCGGAGTTCATAGAGTTCAGACGCGTCTCCCATCAGCCTTTCGTACATAGTGATGCTCGCGATGGGGACCACGGCGCAGTTCGTGGAGTCTCTGATGCTCACGGTGGGAGCGGCGGTGTTAGTCTTCATGAGAGATTTGATGCCGTCAGAAGTCTTTGTCCGGATTTATTTTGGTGAGAGAAGATTTTTTTTTCCGGGCTGCGTATGGTTTTAGACTTCAAACCAGACTTTGGATCCTATGGCAGGTTAACTCACACGAGACGGGCTCGGCGGAATAACGCCTTGCACGAATGATGAGTACAAAAATAATTAGTAACTAACATAGTGCCTGTCCGTTGTAAAGGGATCAGAAAAGTATTTGGACAAGATACATTTATAACTCATATGAATTTTTTCGAAGTGGACTCTCCTTCTCATATATAATCTTTAATTCGAAGTGGACTCTCTTATGATCCTTAATTTGATTTGAAATGGCACATTTTCAAAGTGGACTCTTCTTTTTACGTAGATCCGTAACTCGATTCGAAGGGACACGTTTTCACAGTGAACTCCTTTTCACGTGCGATTCGTAATTCGATTCGAACCGGACTCCTCATGTTTTCATTAGCCCAACCTGTATGAAGTTCGGCCGTTGACTTTGCGGGATAACTTCATACATTAGTGAACACACGCCCTTAGCAAAATTATTAAGTACTGGAGTAGAGATTTTCTTTTTTTAAATGGACTCTCCATCACATATTTAATTCGAAGTGGACTTTCTTACGATTGTTAATTTGATTTGAAGTGACACTTTTCTAAGTGGACTCTTCTTTCCACGTAGATCCGTAATTTGATTCAATTTGACATATTTTTAGGTGAATTTTTCTTTTTACGTACGATCCGTAATTCGATTCGAAGTAGATTTCTCACGTTTTTCACACACGTACGAAGCCTGGTCCATAAAATATTCTGTCCGGTGACTTTACAGGGTGACTTCATCCATCGGTGAACATCACGCATTCAGCAAAATTATTAAGTAGTAGAGATAGATGTATAGAAAACGAGAATAAGAAAGATAGAGATAAAAATGTATTGAGAATAAAAAAATATGCATCGAAAAACGATAGTGTCAAGTATTTTAGAAAAATTTGAGACTACTATGTTGAGAAAAAAAACTTGAGATAAAAAACTCTACAAGAACGCGTTCAGCAGTTATGCGTGTGCGGCAGGCATGTCCTGCTATGTTGTCAAAGCGATGGGCTCGTGTGACAGGTGGGCCTCGTTCTTTTAGGAAGCGTGCGGCAGGCAGCTATGCACGGGAAGCCAAGCCGCGCGTGCGGCAGGCAGCTATGCGCGGAATAACCAAGCCGTTGAGCGCGCGGACGATAATTACATATTTAATTAGTTGTAGAGACTAGCTGAATGTGCGTTGTTACAGATATATAAGACATTAATAACATATATATGTATATATAAAATTAAATTACTCGTAGCAAACATTCAACTAAGTATATTATAATGCAATAGAAAATAGCAAAATTATTTGAGTAAAATTTACAGCTATATAACTTACACTTTTTTTAGACAAACTATATTTTACACGTAAGAAATCACAAACTACTAATTTGTACTATTATGCGGTAGATGCGATGATGGCTTAACGTGTAGGATTATTTTATTTTATTTTTTGCCGCGGATGCCACAGCACCTCACCTCAGTAGTCAGGTAACAGTGGTTGAAAATAGATGGACCGTCCCATTTTTCATCACATTACTTGTGATTCGAATAGAAATGGAAACTGAGAAGTCATGTTGGAATAAAAGGATAGGGGATAGTAAGATATTCCAAATTGAAAAAGCCGGAACGCAAAAAATATCAGAAACAAGCAAAAAATGGTAATGATGTTAAAAAGATTAATATGTTCAGCCTAGACATGTGATTAAGCCTTAGGCATAGGACATAAATATATTATATGTCAACGTCTTGGATCTACACACAAGTATACTAGTTAAATGTCTATGATCAAATAATCAGCTCAACATAAATATACAAAGAGATTTGTTCCCTGTGAGGTGACCGAGATTTTGCATATTTGTCGGTCATATTTTTAGAATAATCAAAATCAACACGTAGAACATTTTGTTTCCACTAATAGAACTAGCACTCTTGCCCGTACTAACGTCACGGATTGAAACAAAAATAATATGATAATCCAACACATATGAATTTTTTAGTTATATGGATATAATGCAAGTACTAACGTCATAGTATAAAAAAACAAATAATATAATAACTTAATATTATAAAATTTTATGTAAAGGTCTTCAAGGACTAGAATAGATTGCACGCTAAGCATCAACAGAATTGATTAGCAGCAACTAAAATCACATCTAGCTTATTACTACGTATAAAAAAACTTTATGCCCTATCACATAAATTTTGTGTTCAAAAGACATTAGAGTTTTTTTATACGTAGTAATAGCCCATCTTTATTACAAATGAGATAAACCATCAAATCTTTTTAATGAATCTTGGAACACAGCACAAAACGCCATGGTAAGCAACAACTATGCAACAATAATTAAATTAAACCTATCTTGACTGAAAGAGTCCAACGCAGCAGACAATTCGACTCAACCTAATATTTAATACCTGACAATTGAAATAAAGTCACGATTCTCCTTTTAGTAATACAAAGCTCTTTTTTAATATTTAGATTGAGTTAGGAAATTATTTTACCAATATAAGAGGATATGCTTATTAAACTTTCCTATATGTTTTAAAGAACAGTTGACATGGTGGCTAGATTTAATCAATGTTGCCAAATAAAATTAGTCACAATTGACATAGAAAAGAAGAAAAAAGAATCCAATGCAAGAAATTTTGTAATAATGAAAGTTTTTATTTTTAACTAATGATGCACACGCGACGTTACTTAGCTGAGCTTTAAGCCAATGTATTATGTACTTAAACCATTTAATAAAGCAAAACCTCAATCAGTCATCATTTTTAAGCATTAGAATTAAGGTCAGAATGTTGAAAAGAATGTAGGCAAGATGAGAATTCGAGATCTCACTATCAGGATAATATACACTAAAACTACTCATTTGAATTGAGTACTGAGCTCCACATAGATGCATAAACAGAATGGCAACAAAATTGGCATGTAAATATATAATTGTAGTTCGAAACAGAAAAATCAAAGAAGTGGTACAAATTGCCTGCCTAAAACAGTATTGCTTGCTGTAGTCACCGGAGAATCTCTAAATTAGCCAAGGAATTGGACAAAAGACAGTTTAGAAAGGACATCTGGTCTAGGGTGATGAAGTCAATGAGGGGTTTCTTTGCCGTATAAGGGGAGCTTGGGCCAGTCAGCTAGTGTGAGTGTGACACCCCAGGTGTCACCAGGGCAAAATCGACAACCGTAAACCCTAATCCACAATTTTACTCGCTTAAAAGCAGATTCAACCTAGAAAATAAAAAGAAATACTGTTTAAAATGCTTTAAGGGAACACCATAAAAAGTTTTGACAAACAACAGAACACTATAGCAAAGTCAGGGAAAAGCTCAACAAACAGTGTCGAAATCTCATTAAGAGGAAGAGATCCAAACCCTAACTCTTGACTACCAAAATTTCTACAGAACCCTAGCCATATTTTTATATAACAATTAAGTACACTTTAAAATAGAATTTTGGGAAATTATTCAAGATTTTTTGGAAAGGATTTAGACCTCTTAAAAGTTCACACAAGCTATAATCAACTTAGAGATTCAAGAATTTTTAGAGACCAAATCATGACTTGAACCTTAAATGAAAAGTGTTCCACATAAATTCTTGAGCTTGCACAAAAATTTTCAGAAATTTTTAAGCTTGGGAAGTGTGCCTTTTAATTACATTTTGTTCAGGCTTTGATTATTAGCAAATTAAAAAAAATGTAAAGGCAGCGTGCCGGGCGGGCTACAGTCCCGCCGCCCGCCCGACCGCGCGGCGGGCGGCACGACCAAGCCGTCCCGGCCGACACGGCCGCAGCCCACCCCCACGTCGCATTCAATTCATTCCGCCTCCCTCTCTCTCACTCCTCCCTTCCTCTCTCTCTCTTTGACTCTCCCGCCCGCCTTTTCCTCTACCGAGCGCCGGCCGGGGGCATTGCCGGCCATGCCGCCATGCTACCCCCCCCCCTCGAGCTCCCTACTCCGACCTCCTTTAAATTGGCGCAAACTCTTCCATTCCCCCCCCCCTCTTCCATTTTTCCTCCTTCCCCACGCACGAGAGCCCTTCCTTCCATTGCCCCGGCCGCCGCCCACCATTGCCGGCCGCCCCCTCTCGGTGAACATCGCCTCCCGACCATTCCCCGCTCCAATTCCCTCGACAAATCACACCCTCTCTCCCCCGTGAAGCTTCCCGCACTTTTCCCCCTCCAGATTTGAGCTCCGTTCGCCGGAATTTCATCGACCGCCGCCGCCACCAACGCCCCCCATGGTGAGACCCCCTCTACCGTGCCAAAGCTTGATAAATATCATGTTGCCGAGCTTCGTCGTGTCTAGTAGATCATAGAAAGCCAAGGTTCAACGGCCGGCGACCACCCCATCGCCGGGAAACGGCCGCCGGAGCTCGTTGGAGAAAACCTCCTGTTTTTCTTTTTCTTTTTATTTTACAGATTATTGCTCTGTTTTCTAAAATCTGTAGAAATTCAAAGAAAAATCAGAAAATGGCAAACCTAAATTTGTTAGAAACCCCACGGAAAGGAATAATTTTCTGTTAAAGCACTTTTTAGCAAATGACCAAAAATTTGCATAATTAATTAGAAACACTTCTTTCTATTTTTGAATTTTAGTTTGGGTTCTAGAGCAATGCTAGTGCTAAGCTTTGACCTAAGAATACACAATGGCCGCACACATCTCCTGGAATTTTATGAAGATTTTAGGACCACAAAATTGTATGTAACCCTATTGAATTACTTCAATCTGCCTAGTTAAAGTACCTTTTCTAAAATACATTCTAAAAGTCATTCAAAAGATTTGACCCAAAAGCAAAGTTTTAGATTTGATACTCATGAGTGACCGCATAAAATTTCATGATTTTATTCTAAGGTTTACTAGTGCTTTCTGATTTTATAAGATCTAAAAACAGGAAGTTTGATGAATTTTTATAGAATATAGGAAATTCATCTGGGCCCCAACCAAAGCTCAAAAGGCTTATTTCAGTGAGTGCTATCAACTATAAATAATCTTGAGGAATAATTAAAAGTTTCATTTTTAACCCTAGTTTAATAGTCGAAGTTGTTAAATAATTATTAACTCATGTAAAATGTCGAATTAGCCTTAAATAAAGTTAAAGTTGTGGAACATGCCAACTAAAAGTCACCTCATGAGAATTTGAATAGATTTATTTGAACATCAATCACAGATTGAGAATTGAATTTAAACGACGGCGTCAGGTAATTAGGGTTAACCCTAATTCTAGACGTCGCCGATTGAAACCCTAGATTACTATTGGTAAAAACAATAAGTTTCTTTTTCATTGAACCTATCATAATCATACTGCATCATGTAGATTCTGAAGCGCACGAGGTAGCTGCAGATCCGGGTTCGTCGATTTCCACGGAAGAAGTCAACCACAGCTCCGGAGAACCAGGCAAGCCCCGGAGCACAGCCGTTGTTTAAAGTTTTCCTTTTATAACTCAGTGTGTCTTGTTTGTGCATTAAGTGCTAGGAGTTGATTAAAACCATAGTTGCATTTGTTTCCCATAGGAAACCCTATCGGTAGCCGGTATAGATACCCCTTAGTATGCTATGCTTAGTAGGTATTGCCGGTAGAAGTCGAGCAGAGTGGACGCTGCTCGCGAAAGGATAGGTTGTTGGATGAAACTATCAGTTGATACATTATGACACATGATGATGAGTGAATTAAGGAAAGATAAAAGTTTGAGGGTCAGACAGGATACCAATTAGGTCGGCGACTGGACCGGGTCCAGGGTGACCGTAGACTTGTCTGATCCGTGTGGTCCGAGACTGATCGAGTGTTGAATGTACTGATCGTATGCTGGGTGTTATGGGCCCCAGTAAACCTATGTAGCCTAGTGATTGCAACGTCGAACTTGCCCTACGGTGTCTGACTAGGAGGAGATCTGGGGTGGGCAGCGTGGGAACTCCACAGAAACCGTCTGGGACGTGTTGTCTGGTGGGACGCGGTGCTGCTAAGGCAGGCGTAGGTGGGAATTGACGTTGCAGGAGCTGGTGTGAACGGTTGCCATGTGCGAGTCTGGGACACGCACGTGTCGTACGGTCAGGTTTTCCCTGCAGGGTATAAAATCTTTTCGAACCGCTGTCGCTCCTAGTTAGTGAGCATGCTCGTGAAACGCACCACATTTTAGTAAATAGGTTGAGACACAATGAGGAGAAATCATGATTATTACTATTGCTATTGTTGCTCTTGTTATGTTTGCTTAGCTCAGTGCTAACTAAATTTATTTTCTAATCACTTAATCTGGTGCTAAAATTTGACAAGAGTAGTATAGGCTTGCGAGTCCTTTTGCAAGTAAACCCACCCACGTCGGCCAGCATGTCTAGGAGTCGGCTGTAGTCAGCCACGTTGACGGGTAAGTCTTGTTGAGCTTCTTAGAAGCTCACGCGTCAGTGATATGTGGTTTTTCAGGCGCCGTCATGCAGGACCAAGCCGGTAGCTTCCATTGGGAGGAGCCTCTCCCCGAGATCGGAAACCTCCAGTGGGAGTTGTGTGAGTTGCCGCAGTGAACTTTGAAGTGGCCAGTAGCACGACGCCCGTGGGCACGGCGCGTGCTTTTGCTTAAGTCCGAGTGTCGGAGTTTGTAATCGTTCAAGTCTTCCGCTGTTTTTGTTTCAAAACTTTTGCATACTCTGAATCAATGTAAGATCCAACTTCAAATCTATGAATTAATGTTGTATTAAATTCTCTCTCCTTGTAAAATTATTGCTGTTTATTCCTGCCTGTGTTGTATCGTGTGTACGCTCGCTTCGCCGAGCGTTGCCCAACAGGATCCTGGCTCAATGACTGAACGGATCCGTCCCGAGACAAGGTTTTCTGGGCGGGTCCGCGTCAGTGAGGTGATTTTCTTCTGGAGGAGCACAGCGGCGAACGCGTATGTTGTTTTAGGTCTTGGCCGTGTAGAGGTGATGGACGAGCGTAGGTACCATCTAAGGGTCGTGTGTCATCAGTCGGATCTGATCCTCTGCTTGCCGTCGCACAAAGTTATCTACGAGCGAAGGATGAGGCGGGCGATGACAGCCTCACAGCCTCGCGTCGGTGGACAGAGAATGCGGCGAGCGACGGCGGCCTCGCAGAGGCGGGCTGCGGTGGGCGGATCACAGGGTAGTGGTCTCGCAACGACGACTGGCGAAGGACGGGTCGGGCGGCAGCGACCTCGTGGTTGTAGAGGAGGGGGCGGCAGCGATCTTGTGGTTGCAGTGGACGGGGCGGCGCGATCTCGTGGTTGTGGAGGACGGGGCAGCAGTGGGCGGAGGAAGGCGGTGAGACCTATGGTTGCGGAGGATGGCGTTAGGTTTGTAAATCATAATAATAACAGATTGGATAATAAGTCATGAGGGCTAATAACAAATCAGATTGGACTGACGATTGACTCAATATTATCGCATGGATACGTGGTGTAGGGAGTTTGCAAAATTATGTAATAGAAGATTCAAAAATTAGCAGCCATTAGATTTGAGTAATTGTAACTTGTTAGTTGAGGGAACACACGTGAGTCGTTGCATTTAAGTTAAAGTAACATTATCATCGTAATTGTGGAGATATTATTAGGATGGTGGAATTTTTTTTAGGGGTTGGATGAAAAATGATAGAGTTGGTGCATTATAGGAGTAGAGATAGAGATTTGGATTGAGTTAGAAAATTATTTTCAAATATAAGAGGATATGCTTATTAAATTTTTTTAATATGAGTTAAAAGAACAGTTCACTTGGTGGTTAGACCTAATCAATATTGCCAAATAAAAAAGAAGAAGAATGAATCCAATGTAAGTAATTTCTATAACAATGGAAGTTTTTATTTTTAACTAATGATGCACACATAACATTAATTAGCTAAGCTCTAATACAATGCTTTATATACCTAAACTATTTAACAAAGCAAAACTTCAATCAATCATCACTTTAAGCATTGAAATTAAGTCCAGACTGTTGGAAAGAATTTAGGCAAGATCAGAATTTGAGATCTCAGTATGAGGATAATGTACACTAAAACTACTCATCTGAATTGAGTAGTGAGCTCCACATAGATGCATAAGCAGAATGACAACCAAATTGGTATATAAATATATAATTATAGTTCAAAACAAAAATATCAAAGAACTGTTCCAAATTGCCTGTCTAAAATAGTATTGCTTGTCGCAGTCATTGGACAATCTCTAAATTAGTCAATGAATTAGAAAAATAGGCAGTTTGGGAAGGATCTCTGGTCTAGCGAGATGGAGTTGATGAGGGGTCTCCTTGCCATGTGGGGGAGCTTGGGCCCGTCAGCCAGTGTGAGGTGATTTTCTCCTGGAGGAGCATAGCGGCGAGCCCGCATCTTGTTTCAGGTATTGGCCCTATGGAGGTGATGCTTTCAGGTCTTGCCTGTGTGGAGGTGATGGACGAGCGCAGACACTACCTGAGGGTCGCGTGTCATTAGTTGGAGCTGCTACTCCGCCTGCTGTCGCGCGTTGTTATCTGCGAGCAGAGGACGAGGCGGGCGACAATGGCCTCACAGCCTCGCATCGGCGGGTAGAGAACGTAACAGACGACGACGGCCTCGCAGCGGCGGACGGCGGTGGGCGGATGACGGGCTACTTGGCCTTGCAACAGCGTCGGGCAGAGGATGGGTTAGACGGCGGCGATCTCGTGTTTGCGGAGGACGGGGCGCTGGCGGACGGAGGAAGGCGTCGAGACCTATGGTTGTGGAGGACGGCGTTAGGTTTATAAATCACAATAATAATAGATTGAATCATAAGTCGTGAGAGCTAATAACAGATCATACTGTCGTATGGATACGTGGTGTAGGGGATTTGCAAATTAGTGTATTAGATTTGTGTAAATATAACTTTGTTAGTGGAGGGAACACACGTAAGTCGTTGGATTTGAGTTAAACTAACATTATCATCGTAATTGTGGGGATATTATTAAGATAGTAAAATTCTTTTCAGGGGGCTGAGTGAAAAACTACAGAGTTGGTGCATTATAGGAGTAGAGATGATGTGCAATCGAAACTAGAACATTTAGTAACTTAGGTGGGACAATTTTTAGATTTATTTTATTAAAAAATGTTCCATTGTTCCATCCAACGAACTAAATGTTTTGACTTTAGTTACAAATTATTCCAGCTTCACAAATATAATGTTCTACACGTCAATAATAATTGTTCCGAAAATATGACTGAGAGATATATAAATCACTCACGTGAGAAGGAGACACCCATATATAAAACATGAATTTTAATTTATTCACAATAATTCTATATAGATTAGCTCACCATCATCCAACGATGAATCTACGGCCACGTTTGGGACAGCTTCTGATCAGTTTCTTGTGGAAATAAGCAGCCTGTGGTGCCAAATGGACCGATTCCTCTCCCGCTTCTTCCGAACACGATTTTTTTCAAGGTACACTCTTTACACTCAACGCGGAATCGACAATAGAGGAGCTTCTACAAAACGCACCATGCTTCCCTTGTCGTCAACTCCCCCGTCGTCGCCGACGGGCTCGTGGTTCGCTCAACTGAGGATGCAACATCGGCCGCAATCGCAAGAAAGACCAGCAATAGAGCCCGCCGGCCGCCACACAGCAGAGTCGGAGGCAGAGGCTTCCATGTCGGTGTCCTGCGCGCTGGAATGGGTGCGCTTGGGTAGCTCCCACAGATGAGCACAAAAGGCAGCGAAGCATGGATGGCGACATTGTCGGTGGCCTCCTCATGGACTTCGGTGAGGCGCGCCGTCGATGAAGGCTCCCAGGTGGCGCGCGTCGTCGGCTCCAGCTCCGGCAGTGCGCGACGTCAGCGGAGGCTCCCTGGCGGCGCGCGTAGTTGGCTCCAACTCCGACGGCGTGCGATGTCGGCGTCGGCCTTGGGGGTGCTTCTAGAGAACGCGACTCATGGCGAGGATGGGCGGCAGCTCATCATGAGGCGAGGATGGTCAGCGGCGGCAGTTCTTCCCCGCACAAGGACGGGCACGGCGGCTCTCCGCGCGGCTGGGACTGCTCTCCACACGGCGACAGGCATCTTCCTCAAGCGGTGACGGCTCCTTCCAGCAGTGACTCCTCCACTTGCGTTGCTACAAATCAGTGGTGCCAAACGGTTAAATTTTTGTCTCAGTTGATTCTTCTCGTAGCTTTGTTGAGCGAAAACTAATTTCTAATGGAATTCGGTTGAAAAAAATTGGTACCAAACGGGGCCTGCCTACGTCATTTGATGGCCGCTAGCCCTGTTGTAGTGTATGGTACGAAATCCAAACATCTCTTTGCTCCTTTGTTACTGCAATTTTTTTTTTTCAAATCTAAATAGCGTTAATTTGGGACCTACAAATTGCGTTCATGGTCTGATATGCATAATTTTAGAGGAAACTCCTTTTTCTTCCTATTGCTCCGTATTGAGTCCCGTTAATACTTGAAGGCATATTTGTATTAGACTTTGTTCATAGATGTTGCTTGGCTAACCATTATTTTGTTTCCTAGGCTTTGCGGGGTGTTTCATTAAAAACGTCAAGACACTGAAACACATTAACAAATTACAATTTTCTTGAAGGTCTTATTTGCAAAACTCCTATGCTTATCCTACTCCGCATCCAACCTGGCACGCAGAACAGACCCGACGGAGCAATGGAAGCGGACGAAGCTTGGGGCTGTTGCAGGATTGCAGCATGGTGGACATGTTCAATGGAGGAGGACGTGGCCGTCGCGCTGGGACTGCATGCACACGGGCGAGCTGCAGGTGCGGCGGGGGAGCTCCGACTATGGCGGACATGGAGCATGGCTGAGCTCCGGCTCCGGTGGGCATGGAGTTTCGGCGAGATTCAGTCCCGATAAGCTACGTTGCTCGTGGCGAAGGGTCCTGACGGGCGGCAAATGTGCTTGCTCCTCCTTTCGCCAGATCTTAGCTTCCAGCCCATGCAGCGCTCCTACGCAAGTCAGCCTCGCCAGAGAGCACTGCCTCCCGTCACCGGCACGCGCACGAGATGCATCATCGGTCAAGAGGCCCTCCGCTTGGGCAGATCCACCCTATCCAGCATCGGGAAGGGGTTTGATGGATTGGACCATCCTGCACCGGCGACGGTGATCCTTTGGACCCCGCGGTATATGGGGACAAATCAAGGCGATAATTGGGTCGATTCCTCCAACCATGATTCAATTGCTTGGAGTTGCTTGCTGGTGAGTGGGGGAAGAGTAAGAGGACTCGGGACGGTTCTTTTTTTTGTAAGAATGGAAGGAGGCGGTTTAGATGGGAGGCGTCCGCTACTCGGAGGGAGGGAGTAAACTCGGTGGGATGGCCCACCTGTCGGCGCACACTGGGGTGATGGACGAGGACGATGGACGACTGTCGGACACCACAGACTCAAGAATGTGTAAAGATATTAAAGACAAGTTATAAATATTACTTCCTACGGTGTCAAAAAGAACGTAGTTCAGGACTAGATTTCGGTTAAATATTAAAAATATAAATTATGAATACTTTTAATTGATACGTTTAAAAATATAAAAATTATATGAGTAGATTTGTTAGCTTCGTGACCATTGTGTTCTAAAGATATAAATATTTTCATGATTGAATGAACATGATCTCACTTATTGATTGTAGCTCCTACTACCATCTACAACCTCAAGAGCGAAGTGCCTTGGCAAATGTTGATGACAACCCTTGTTGAGCCAATTTCAGCAGAATTGTCGTACCCTACGACGGTATCGTCGTACCATTTTCCAGAATATCTGAAAATTGGGGCTGGCCAGAAAAAAAGAGTCGTCGTGCCGTACGAGGGGGGACGTCGTACCATTTTTCAGAAGATCGAAAAGTTGCCAAGCCAGGAGAAGAAGAGTCGTCATACTATACGATAGGATCATCGTATCATTGTAGCTGTTTGAGCTCAGTTGGAGCTGATAGGAGAGATATAGTCATCGTACTGTACGAAGGTATCATCGTACCATTCTCCAGAAGACCTTTTTCAGTGTTGAGTTCTGAAGTTATAGTGGTCGTACCATTATGGTATGACAATTGACTGCGCAGAGGGATTTGAGTGTAATGTCTAGTGGGCGTGGTTGACCCTATAAATAGTCGTCTTTCTCTATTGTTTGAGAGAGTTTTGGCCAGTGGAACAGCAGAGGAACCCTAGGAGGACCAAGAAATCAAGAAGAGAAGCACTTGGGCAAAGAAGGGAAGATCTTTGAGTGCTTATGGGAGAGTTACATGGATTTATCCACCTCTAAGCTAGTGGGTTGTAGAGGGGCGTCTTGGCTTGTTACTCTTGGTCTTATGGCAGGGCCTAGACTGGTTAGGATTGGTGATTGAGCTTTCGTAGAGTTTGTGGAAGACTTCACAAGTTTGTACTCGGTTTGGAATCCTCCGTTCAAAGGGGCATGAAGAGAGAGTGCCCGAGCTAGGAGGCTTATCACCGGGTAACAAAGTGCTACCTGGGATGATGGAGGAAGTCCGTGTCTTCACTCGAGGAGTGGTGCGCACCTTGGGTGATACCGTCCCGGGAACGGCGGAAAAGACTAAGACTCTGGTGGGAGTTGTCCAACGAGGACTATGGGAGGCGCCATCCTCCGATACCTCGGGAATCGACGTGTCAACCTTTCTCTATTACTCTTTACCTAGTTTGTTGTTCTTATTGTCTTTCCTTTGAGCTATTAGAATTGCATAGTTTGCTCATTGTTTTCCTTCTCTCTTGGTGGCTATTGTGCTATTGTGTTTGGCTTGCTTGTTGTTCTCGCGTCACTAGTATGATAGGGTTCTTAACCACTAGACTTGCATAGGACCGTGTTTTGACGATTTGAGTTTTGAGAATTATGTGACATGTTTGTGTTCGTCCACACCAATTCAACCCTCCCTTCTTGTTGTCTTGATCCTTACAAGATTCATCTTGAAAAATACCTTTATAAAATTATATATATGTCACTTTTTAATAAATACTTTTATCAAAAATTGAAGTTAAAATCATGTTTTGGAGACTATGTCATTGTCCTAAACTATTTTCTTTTTGATACCGAAGGGTGTATAAATTATAAGGTGCAACTTTTAATAATACAAGACAAGCTCTGTGTGAAAACAAATAAAAAAAGGTGATGGAAACGGGTCTCGATCTTCCTACAGTTTCTGATAATCAACGGGGTAGAGTTGCGACATAAATCAATCCGGCTTCGGAATGGCACGTTCCGAACCCCACAGTCGCAACACAAATAGAAGGCTAGTCTTTGTCTTCGAATGGAAGAACACAAGCAATAACGAAGTAAAAAGCAACTAAATTGCAGATGAAGATTAAACTCGCAAAGTTGGGGTCTCACAAACCGATGAAACGGTGATGATGTAATCTAAGCAAAACTCGAATTCTAATGGTGGGGGTGGTGTATGTATATAAAGAGATTGGGGCGTGCAAGTCCCCTGGACACTATCCTTATCCGACTCAAACACGATATAAGGCCAACCGGCCCAAAATCAACGATGCAGCACCCTAACAGATTCTGGATGGCCCCCTATTTCGATGATTCCCGTGGACCATGAAGTTATTTAGATGTAGGAGCTATTCTGTTGGAAAGAAGGTCTCGTCTTTGCAGGAAGTGGTAGATCGTAAAAAAATGGAGTTCGTATGCGAGCTAGGCGTTTGTTTTACTGCAGACTACTCCTGGACTTCAAATTGAATTCGAAGTCGACATTGATTGAGTCACTTATTTCGAAGATTCCCATCACCTTCGGATGAATTAAGGTATGGGAGCAGTGGCATTAGAAAGATAATCTTCTCAGCTTTCTATGCGTATGTAGGTCGTGCAAAATGGAGTCCGTATGCGACCTAGACGTCCGTTTTATTCAAGACTGGTCCTAGACTCCGAGTTGGATTCGAAGTCGATGTCGGTTGGGCCTCCACCTTGCATATGACGCCCATGATACTCCTAGAAGGAGGTGGCCAAGGGGAAGGACGTTCTAGGGCTTCCTTTGGATGCCCTCCAACTGGTTCGACCATCCTAGAGCTTGAGCCAGGATCCCATGAATGAGTGTGAGGCCCAAGACAACGTGATGAATGTCCTGTCCATACTTTCTTGTTCATCATCCAAGCAAGTATTTCTGTATAGCAAAAGATACAAAACTTATGATTTAGTATTGATAAGGACATCACACCCATGGATACACATATTCCTTCTTCTGCTGTTACACATGAAAGTCCAATCACTAGAGCTCACGCCCACAACTTAATATAGACGTGAGCTTGTTACTTAGCACTCTATTACGCATTCTCGAGGATAGATTACTATTTCATAATTTTATTCTGATTAGGAATCATGGAGAGGACAGAGAAACGATTGGAGACCAGCTTGGAGTAAGCCACGGACGTCCAAGTCAAGTCGGAGGCCCAGCCCACGTCGACTTTGCATCCAATTCGGAGTCCAGTAGCAGTCTGCACTAAAATGGACGCCCCGGTCGTATACGGACTCCGTTTTAGGTGATCTACCACTTCATGTAAAGAGGACAAAATTATCTTTCCAATGGGACTGGTCCCACATCCAAATTCTTGCAGAGTCCACAAGAACCATCAAAGCATTGGACAGTCCAGAATCTGTCAGGGTGCTGCGACACCGACTTTGGGCTGGTTGGCCTTGTACCGAGTTAGAGTCCATTAGGGTTATGTTCAGGGGACTTCCACATCCTCAATTCCTTTATATCCAGCCGTCACCACACCATTAAGGTGTGGGTTTTGCTTAGATTATTCTGTCGAGAACAGTTTCGCCGTCATCGGTTTGTAGAACCTCAATTCGTGAGATTAATTCAGCATTGAGTTAGATCTTCCGTGTTCTTTCTTGTGTTCTTAGATTCGTAGGAAATACGAGCCTTCTCGGCGAGGTCATCCATATTCGCACGGCTGATAACCAGAGGAGACGTGGTGCTACGATTGCGGGGTTTAAAACGTGCCGTTTGGAAGCCGGATCGACTCGTGTCACGACTCTACCCAAATCGTTTATTATCAGAACCTATAGGAAGATCGGGACCCCGTTCCCATCAAGTGGTAATCAGAGCTTCAGGTGTTTCTCAGGTTTGCCATTGTTTATCCTAGTTCCTTATTTTCGTTGCGTCCTATAGTCCATAAAAAGGCAAAAATAGAATTGTAGTTTTAGGTTACATCCTGTCGAAAACCGTGTTCAGCCTCTGCATATTTCAATTTCAGAGTCTGTAGTATTAAGTTTGTGTCCTTAATCGAGTTGTGTTGCTGATTTAGATCACGTCTCATTGCAGTTTGTTTTCCTTCCACCGCCTTGTGTCACACTACCTGTATTTCAGGGTATCATATTTATTTCCATAGAGAGGATGCTTAACAAGAATAATGCATATGAAGTATGGTACTAATTCACTCATACTAAGATATCATATACTCATGCAGGAGTAAACACAAGATAAATAGAGGTAGTATGACACTAAGAAGAGAACATACAAGTAATTATAACAGCGGAGTAGAACTAATCTAAGACTAATCTAAGCACTCATTGTATTCCTATACATTTATATATACTAGTATACATATATGTTCTATGCTAGTAAGGAATCAAAGCAGGGACATATTGGAGCACCAGTTTACTCCCAATGAAGGGAAAAGACTCTGACAATTATACACCTCTAACCCTACGACCAGACGTGGGGGATTACAATAGGACGGACAAGGCTGTCACTGCAAGCCGCCTACCCGTAGCTTCATGGGTCGCACAACATCCAAGGATATTTAGTAATCTAAGCATCACGCTTACATCCTAAATATTACTCTAGCCACTCGATGGACCTTAGTCCTTCGACTAGAGCATACTCTAATGAGCACAGTAGAACCAATGTCAAAGCAATGATCAACTATACTAAGCATATATATATATATATATATATATATATATATATATATATATATATACACACACATAACTACATATAATCTATACTTAAAACTATGACTAGTATACTAGTATACTACCTAAATACACTAGCATAAGTCCTAAGTATATTCACATGGCAAGCATAAGGATAATAATTACTACTCAAACCATATGAATAATAATGCATAGAAATATATTGCATTGAACTATCATAAAGTCTTACAAAAGGAAATAAGGAAGAGAATACTAGACTCATACCTATTCCTATGGAGAAACTACTAGAGAGCTAGAAGAGCTCTTGGACTAAATTCTAACTCCACTAATACTGAAATGAGAGTGTGTTTGCAGGTGGAAAACTCTTCTTATGTGTGTTGGAAGTGAGGGAGAGGGGTTCTATTTATAGTTGGAGAAAACTTGAGCAAGTGAGCTTCCTCCCCCGTTCTGGACCGTTTCTCGCGCAAATTACCGCCACCGACTCCAGAACCGACCTTGGAGAGGCGGTAACTGCCACCTGGCCACAGCTGGGGCCGAGTGGGCCTACCCATAGGTCGGCTGACCCAGTGGGTCGCCCCACCCACTGTGGGGCCCACTCAGGTCCCACTTTGTTAGGGTGACTGCCTGATGGGTCCTGAGCGTGGGTATGTGATTGGCTTTGGTTTTCTGGAACTTTTGGCGCGTCTGGTGGGTCCATGAATCCATGTGGTGCCCCCGTGGTGCCCTGTCATTGGTCGGAGTTATGTTTTTTCCACCTCAGAGATCCATGGGGTGCCTTTGTGGCAGCCTGTGATTGGCTAGAAGTGTGTTTTTCTTGCCACGGAGCGGATTATGCCTCAATTCCTATGATAAATATCTGCATACACAAACTTTCCAAGTACATGTGGAACTTTACTAATTTTAAGCTAACATGCATATATGAAATGCATGTCCTTATTCATTTTTAGAGAAATGTTGACGGTATATTTGGTACTTAACGACCGTCAACACAGTCTCAGACTGCAAAAGGAAGTTCCATAAAAGTTCTTGCAAAGATCTAGATGAACACAAAGCAAAGATACTTTGGAGAAGTGATTCGTCTATTACAGGGTTAAGAATCTATGCCTGTTCAGAAGGTTTAAGTGAAGCTTGGAAGGCCAATATATATGTAAGTGGAGCACAAATAAAAAATAGACAGTAATATTGAATAAATGTCCAAAGTATTGGTCTTAGTTGCTGGCTTAAGCGTTCTATGACAGTTATAATACATGGTCAAAGAACATGTGTAGGGAAACAACAACAAAGATCAATAGCCAAAGAACATTGAATTCAGCACAAGCATAAAACAGCAGTGAGTGTTCCAACAAAAGTTTATCAATTTGTATCTTTTCTTTTCTTTTTCTTTTTTTTAACACTAGAAGTAATCACAATACTTCTGTCTTTTTTTTGTATTATTTCTTTTTCTCAACTCAAAGCATGTGAAATCTAACCACACAAATTTTCTGATCAAAACGATATAATGGCTGAACTGAGTTCTGTGTCAGGCGTTTTTCTTTTCTAGAGTTGAAACAAACTACGGTAGCGGAAAAAAAGGTGGAATTTTGCGACGGAAGCTCTGGATAAGGTAAAACTTAGTGATGGATGATCAACCCGTGTGAATCTAGTGAAAAACATATCAGACACAACAAACAAAGGGGTGGGATCTGGGTGGGAAACAAAATTGACAGCTAGGGTTTGAGACAAGGCGGCGGAAGTAGAACAAACTGTGATGAGACGTGATCTAAACCAGCAACAAGACTCGATTAAGGACACAAACTCAACAATACGGATTCTAAAATTGAAATATGCAGAGGCTAAACATGGTTTTGGACAGGATGTAACGTAAAACTACAATTTTGTTTTTAGATTTTTATGGACTATAGGACGAAACGAAAACAAGGAACTAGGGTAAACAATGGCGAACCTGAGGAACACCTGAAGCTCTGATTACCACTTGATGGGGATGGGGTCCCGATCTTCCTACAGGTTCTGATAATCAACGATGAGAGGAGTCGTGACACAAATCGATCCGTCTTCCGAATGCCACGTTCCGTATCCCGCAATTGCAGCACCACGTCTCCTCTGATTATCACCCGCGTGAACATGAATGACCTCACCGAGAAGGCTAGTCTTTGCCTGCGAATCGAAGAACACAAGCAAGAACAAAGTAGAAAGCAATCAAATTGTAGATGAAGATTAAATCACAAAGTTGGGGTCTCACAAACCGATGAAACGGTAATGCTGTTTTTAACAGGAATAATCTAAGCAAAACCGAAACCCTAATGGTGGGGGTGGCGGCTGGATATAAAGGCATTGGGGATGTGCAAGTCCACTCGACGCAACCCTAATGGACTCTAACTCGATACAAGGCAAACCGGCCCAAAGTCGGTGTCGCAGCATCGTGACAGATTCTGGACTGTTTAATGTTTTGATGATCCCGTGGACTCTATAGGAATTTGGACATGGGACCAGTTCCGTTGGAAAGGTAATCTCGTCTTCTTTTCATGAAATGGTAGATCAATTAAAACGGAGTCTGTATGCGACATGCGCATCCGTTTTAGGGCAGGCTGCTCCTGGACTCTGAGTTGGATTTGAAGCCGACATGGATTGGGCCACTTGTTTCGAAGATTCCCGTAGACTGCAGATGAGTTAAGGTATGGGACCAGTGGCATTGGAAAGATAATCCTCTCAGCTTTTCATACATATGTAGATCGTCCAAAACGGAGTCCGTATCCTCATCACTTCCTATCACCATGATTTGCGTAAAAAATTGCAACACTTAGATTAGGGTAATAATTGTGTCCAGGATTATTTTGTTAAGTTACAGAGGGGGGGTACAACATTGTGGGCTAGTAGAGGATGAGGAGGATTAACTTTTTTGTTTTTATGGTGGATTACGCCGTGATATCCAGGACATTATTCATTATAAGATATACAGTACTGTCACGGAGTTGTTCCATGTTGCCATGCTCGCAAAGAAGGAAATTGCAGGGTCGTAGGATATGCCAGGACATTACTAAAGTACGCCCAAGTCACGGTCCTCAACATAGTCAAGTTTTACGCCAATCAAGCTGTCCTTAGATTGTCCTCCTGTGGTGCCTAAACTGCCAACCAAGACTGCAACAAATTCTTCTAAATTAGCAGTGCAGGATTCAGCCAAGCCTTCTTCGTCCACTACATCCACCGGACGCATTGTTGGCATCCAGTGCCACCACTGCCATGGCCTTGGACACGTGTAGAAAGATTGCCCAAGCAAACGGGCATACATTGCGACTGATGATGGAGGTTACCTCGGCACCTCCGACATTGAAGACGATGAGGATGATGCTGCTACACACTCTCTAGACATCGTTGTCGTTAGTAGCCACGACGCCTTCGTTTATCACATTATCATTGTGAAGCAGGTGCTCAACAACAAGGTAAGCCAGCTCAATCATCTTCACCACAACAACTAGTTCCAGACTGAGTTTTTTATCAAGAACCGACGCGCACGTGTAATCATTGATGGGGTAAGCTGTAATAACTTGGTGAGTTCTGATTTGGCTAAGAAGCTTAGCTTGACCACACGACAACATCCACACATTTACCACATTCAGTGGTTGAACGACTCAGGTAAAGGAAAGGTAACACAGACTTGCAGAGTTTCATTTTCGCTTGGAGCTTATATTGATTCTTTAGATTGTGATGTTGTTCCTATGCAAGCATGCTCTCTTTTATTGGGTCGTCCTTGGGAACATGATAATGATGCTTTGCACCATGGTCGTAGTAACAAATACACTTTTATGCATAACGGGAAGAAAATTACTTTGTTATATATGACACCTACTGCAATATTGAATCTGATAGGGAGTGGGCTGCTAATGCTAAACAACAAGTTCATGCTACACCTGAAATTCAGCAAGATATAACTTTGAAAGCTCCTGTCATGCTTGCTACAAAATCTGACCTTTCTGAAATTTATGACGGTACTGTTGTATGCTATACTTTAGTGTGCAAGGATGCTTTATTTTCTATTGATAATTTGCCTTGCACATTGCCACCTGCAGTTAGTAACCTTTTGCAGGAGTTTCGAGATATTTTTTCTGATGAGATACCACCAGGACTGCCACCCATTCGTGGGATTGAGCACCATTTTGACTTGATTTCTGGTGCGAGTTTGCCGAACCGTACGGCATACCGAACCAACCCTGAGGTGACTAAGGAAATTTCGTGCAAAATCCAAGATATTTTGGATCGCAGGTACGTACGTAAGAGCATTAGTTCTTGCACTGTTCTTGTTCGTTTGGTTCCTAAGAAAGATGGTTCGTGGAGCATGTGTGTAGATTGTAGAGCCACAAACAACATTATTATACGGTATCGTCATTCTATTCTTAGGCTGGACGACATGCTTGATGTGTTGTGTGGTGCTATAGTTTGTACTAAAATTGACTTGCCTAGTGGTTATCACCAGTTTAGAATGAAACTCGGTGATGAATGAAAAACTACATTTAAAATGAAGTTTAGGTTATATGAGTGGTTAGTCATGTCTTTTGGTTTAACTAATGCATCTAGCACTTTCATGAGATTAATGCATAAAGTTTTACGTTCATTCGTCGGTAAATTTGTGGTGGTTTACTTTGATAATATTCTGATCTATAGCAAGTCTACGGCTGAACATATGGATTATTTACATGCTGTTTTCTCTGCCTTACGTAATGCACGCTTGTTTGGTAACCTCAACAAGTGCACATTTTACACCGATCGTGTCTCTTTTCTTGGCTATTTTGTGACTCCACAGGGCATTGAGGTTGATAAGGCTAAGGTGGAGGCGATCGATAGGTGGCCTATGCCCTCAACGGTTTCACACGTGAGGAGTTTTCTTGGCATAGCGGGATTTTATTGCCGTTTTATCAAGGAATTCAGCACCATCGCCACGCCGCTGATTGAGTTGACAAAGAAGGGTGTTGCTTTCCATTGGAGGCCATCGTAGGAGGAGTCCTTTTCTCTTTTAAAGGACAAGCTCACACACGCCCCATTGCTAAGACTTTTGAGCTTGAATGTGATGCTAGTGGAATTGGAATTGGTGGTGTCTTGATGCAGGAAGGAAAACCTGTTGCATATTTTAGGAAGAAGTTAAATGTTCGTGCTCTTAATTATTTCACGTATGATAAAGAATTGTATGTTCTTGTCCGGTCTTTAGAATCGTGGCAATATTATTTATGGTCTAAAGAATTTTTCATCAATTCTATTCATGAATCACTTAAGCATATTCATAGTCAAACAAATCTGAATCATAGACATGCTAAGTGGGTGGAATTTATTGAATCTTTTCCTTATGTGATAAAACACAAGAAAGAAAGGATAATGTTAGTGCTGATGCTTTATCTAGATGCTATAACATGCTGTCTCAACTTGATTGTCGCATTTTTGGCCTGGAATCTATTAAATAACAATATGCTTTGGATGTTGATTTTAAAGATGTGTTGCTGTATTGTAACGAGGGTCATTCGTGGAACAAATATGTGCTGAATAATGGGTTCCAGTTTAGAGCTAACCACCTATGTATTTGAGTTGGATCCGTTCGTCTTTTATTGTTACAGGAGGCGCATGGATGTGGTTTGATTGGACTCTTTGATGCTAAGAAGACGAAGGATGTTTTGGCCATGCACTTCTTTTGACCAAAGATGACACGAGGCGTCGAACGCTTTGTTGCTCACTGCATTATATGTCAAAAAGCTAAGTCTCGTTTGAATCCACATGGTTTATACATGCCTCTTCCTGTTCCTTCTATTCCTTGGGCGGAGATTTCAATGGATTTTATTTTAGCACTGTCTAGGACAAAGTGGGGGAGGGATAGCGGTTTTGTTGTTGTGGATTATTTTTCTAAGATGGCACACTTTGTACCATGTTATAAAACCGATGATGCTACTCATATTACTGACCCCTTTTTCAAAGCGATATTTCGTTTGCATGGTGTGCCTTTACTATTGTTTCAGATCGTGATGCTAAATTCTTGAGTCATTTTTGGCGCACTTTGTGGAATATGTTGGTATCAAGATCCTATTTTTTACAACATGTCATCCACAAACTAATGGCCAAATGGAGGTGGTGAACCGCACCTTGTCCATTGTAGGTGTTCGTTACTACCGGCTAGTAATTATTGTGGGATGCGCATTTTGGGTTTCGGATGGTTTGCGAGAGGACACAAGGATTATATTGGTTCAGGCAATCGTGCCCTACGTCCAGTCTCGAGCGACTCGTGTTACTTGCGTTTGTTTGTAGTAGGGGGTTACAAACGGGTGAGAGAGGGACGGCTTCCCAAGTCTCTGATGAAAGTGCGTGTGTGGTGCGTTTGTCGTCTATTGTCTGATGTCGTGTGGTCCGCTCAGTCTTCCCCTTTTATGTCGTAAGGGGTGAGATGCGGGACGAGTTATGGTAGAGAGAGAGAGAGAGAGAGAGTGGAGTGGTGTTGATGGCTGTACGCTCCAAGTCAAGCTTGCCGACGCTTCCTGGGCTCCGGGATTTTTGCTATAGGCGGCGTCATCGGTATGGCGGCATCCTTCCGACCTGATGGCGCCGAGAGAGTGACGCGACCCCGCCCAAAGAACCTCGTCTCGGGACAGATCCGGTGAGTCGTTGAGCCAGGATCCTGTTGGGCAACGCTCGACGAAGCGAGCGTACACACGATACAACACAGGCAGGAATAAACAACAATAATTTTACGAGGAGAGAGAATTTAATACAATAGTAATTCATAAATTTGAAGTTGGATTTTACATTGCTTCAGAGTAGACAAAAGTTTTGAAACAAAAACAGCGGAAGACTTAAACGATTATAAACTCCGACACTCAGACTTAAGCAAAAGCACGCGCCGTGCCCACGGGCGTCATGCTACTAGCCACTTCAAAGTTCACTGCATCGACTCGCACAACTCGCACTGGAGGTTTCCGATCTCGGGGAGAGGTTCCTCCCAATGGAAGCTACCTGCTGGGTCCTGCATGACGGCGCCTGAAAAATCACATAACGCTAACGCGTGAGCTTCTAAGAAGCTCAACAAGACTTACCCGTCAACAAGGCTGACTACAGCCGACTCCTAGACATGCTGGCTGACGCGGATGGGTTTACTTGCAAAAGGACTCGTAAGCCTATACTACTCTTGTCAAATTTTAGCACCAGATTAAGTGATTAGAAAATAAATTTAGTTAGCACTGAGCTAAGCAAACATAACAGAAGCAATAATAACAATAGTATTCATCATAATTCATTCTCATTGTGTCTCAACCTATTCACTAGAATGTGACAGAGAGTTCAAGCAAGCTCATAGCTGAGAGCGACAGCGATTCGAACCGATTTTTATACCTCTGCAGGGTTAACCTAATCGTACGACACGTGCGTGTCCCAGACTCACACGTGGCAACCGTTCACACCAGCTCATGCAACGTCAATTCCAGCCTACGCATGCCTTAGCAGCGCCACATCCCACCAGACAATACGTCCCAGACGGTTTCTGTGGAGTTCCCACGCTGCCCGCCCAGATCTCCTCCTAGTCAGACACCGTAGGGCAGGCTCGACGTTGCAATCACTAGGCTACGTAGGTTTACCGGGGCCCATATCACCCAGCATACGATCAGTACGTTCAATACTTGCCCAGCTGTGCCACACGGATCAGACCAGGCTACGGTCACCCTGGTCCTGGACCAGTCGCCGACCTACTTGTACCCAGTCTGACCCTCAATCTTTTATCTTTCTTACTCATTCACATTCATGTGGCACATCCCATGAAATAGTTTCATTCAATATCCTACCACTCGCAAGCAGCGTTCACTCTGTTCGACTTCTACCGGCAATGCCTGCTAAGCATAGCATACTAAGGGGGTGTCTATACCAGCTACCGATAGGGTTTCCTACGGGAAACAATGAAACTATGGTTTCAATCAACTCCTAGCACTTAATGCACAAACAAGACACACTCAGTTATAAAGGAAAAATTTTAAACATCGGTTGTGCACCGGGGCTTGCCTGGTTCTTCTGAGCTGACGTTGACTTCTTCGGCGGAGATCGAGGAACTCGGATCTGCAGCTACCTCGTGAGCTTCAGAATCTACATGATGCAGTAGGAATAAGATAAGTTTAATTGAAAAGAAACTCATTGCCTTTACCAATAGTAACCTAGGGTTTCGATCGGCGATGTCTAGAATTAGGGTTAGCCCTAATTACTCGACGTCGTCGATTAAATTCAAATATTAATCTGTGCATGATGTTCAAAGAAATCTATTCCACTCTCATGAGGTGACTTTTAGTTGGCATGCCCAACAACTTCAACTTGAGTTAAGGTTAATTTGACACATTTCACGAGTTAATAATTATTTAACAACCTCGACTATTAATCTATGGTTAAAAATGAAACTTTTAATTTTTTTCTCAAGATTATTTTTAGTTGATAGCACTCCTGGAAATAAGCATTTTGAACTTTGGGTGGGGCCTAGATGAATTTTCTAGATTTTATCAAAATTCATCAAAATTCCTATATTTAAGTCATTATAAAATCAGAAAGCCATAGTAAATCCTAGAATTAAATTATGAAATTTTATGTGGGTATTCATGAGCACCAAGGCTACAACTTTGCTTTTGGTTTTGATTCTTTTAAATGACTTTTACAATGCATTTTAGAAAATAGTATTTTAACTAGGTAGATTTAAGTATTTTAAAAGGGTTAGATGCCATTTCGTGGTCCTAAAATCTTCATAAAATTACAGGAGATGTGTGTGGCCATGGTGTATTTTTAGGTCAAAGATTAGCCCTAGAATTGCTCTAGAACACAAATTAAAATTCAAAAACAAAAAGGAGTGTTCTAATTTAATTCTGCAAATTTTTGGTCATTTGCTAAAAAGTGCTTTAACAGAAAATTAGTCCCTTTCATGAGGTTTCTAACAAAGTTATTTTTGCCATTTTTGGACTTTTCTGTGAATTTCTATGGATTTTACAAAACAGAGCAATAATCTGGAAAATAAATTAGAAAAAAGAAAAACAGGGGATTGCGCCGGAGAGCTCCGGCGGGCAATTGCCGGCGGTGGGGTGGTCGCCGACGGTCGAACCTCGGCTTTCCACGATCCACTCGACACGACGAAGCTCGGCAACATGATATTTATCAAGCTTTGGCACGGTAGAGGGGGTTTCACCGTGGAGGGCGAATTCAGCGGCGATGGCGTGGCAATTCCGGTGACCGAGGATCAATTTCGGAGAAGTGGATGTGCTGAGAGCTTCACGGGGAAGAGAGGAAGGAGTAATGCTTGGTGATTAGGGTGGAGGAGAGCCGGGGAGGGGAGTTCACCGAGGAGGCGGTTGCGGCGGCTATGGCAGGCGGCGCCGGCCGGATCGAGGAAGAAGACTTCGCGCGCGTGGGGAGGAGGAAATGGAAAGGAGGGGGGAGCTGGGGAGGAGGCGCACCGATTTAAAGGAAAACCGGGGGTAGGGGAGTACGGATGAAGCAGGGGCATGGCCCAAGCGGCTCGGCGGCGTACAGGGCGGCGTGCGGGCGGCGCGGCTCGGGGGCGCGCGTGGGGCGACGGGGAAATGAAGAGAGAGCGAGAGGGAGAGCTAGAGAGAGAGAGAGAGGGAGCGAGGGGGGGCGTCGGGCATTGAAGGCGACGCGCCCCGGATGGGAGCCGTGTTGGGCGGGAGGCCATGCCCTGCCGCTCGCCATTTTGTCGGGCGGGCGGCGGGGCACTGTATCCCGCCCAGCAAAACATTTTTTTTCTTTTGCTAAATCAAAGTTTGAGACCCTAATTCAAATGAAATGTATGCTTCCCGAGCTCAAAAATTTTTGAAAATTTTTGTGTAGGCTCAGGAATTTATTTGGAGCACTTTTCTAAGTTGATTATAGCTTGTGTGAATTTTTAAGAGGTCTAAATCCTTTCCAAAAATCTTGAATAATTTGCCAAAATTCTATTTTGAAGTGTACTTAATTGTTATGTAAAAATATGGCTAGTGTTCTGTGGAAATTTTGGTAGCCAAGAGTTAGGGTTTGGATTTCTTCCTGTAAACGAGTTTTCGACACTGTTAGTTGAATTTTTCTGATTTTAGCTTTAGTGTTCTGTTGTGTGTCAAGGTTTTCGTAGTGATTTCTTAGAACATCTCAAACATCATTTCACTCTAATTCTAGTGTCGATTTTGTTTCTAAGGGTGTCAATTTGCAAATTAGGATTTTTAGTGTCGATTGTTCACCTGGTGACACTGGGGTGTCACAGAGAGCCCGTCAATCGGAAGTGTCCCACCCGTATGGAGGGATAGCCTTCGGCAGGGGTCGGCGGAATGGTTCCGTCGTCATCGGCACTGCTCCCGTCAAGCCGTCACTCAGGAATGTCCCATCCTAGGTGACAGTACTTTGGCCGGTGTGCGTCGTGCGTATTTACTGCCCACTTGCTCGAGTAGTCATTGTCCTTTCTTGTCCGTGGATGTGGAACTTGCAGGTATTTATTGCCCAACCGCCACCGTCGTGCCTATCTGCGGTGTGGTAGGAGGTTCATCCGACCCTAGGGTTGGGCGAGGCGGAGCCTAGTGTGGTTTCCCGACCCCGAGAGGGGGGGGGGGGTCGAGCGCACAGTTCGAGTTGTGGGGAGTCCGACCCGTGTTCAAGGAGGTCGGGGGAGGCGGAGATCGTCAGTGGGCCCGAGCGGTCGGGCGTTAGTATGGCACAAGGGTCTGGTGAAGCAGAGATTGTTTCGCTTCCCTTGTACTATTAAGAGCGTGGGCCGTTAATGCTGATCGCCTCTGCTATCGACCCTCGATAGTAGCCCCCGAGCGAGGTCTGACCCCTGTGCGAAAGGTCCATTTTGTGGGCATAGGCTCGCTTTCTGCCTTGTTGAGTCGACGTGTCCTGCGATCCCGTTATTGGATCTCTTTCTGCGATTCCGTCCCTTGAGACCTCCGCTCATTGTGGTGGTCCGTTCGAGGATACGGTTTGACTTGTTTCGTCCATCTTGCGTGTCCGTTCGCCGGACGAGGAGGTTGAGCCGTACCACGCTTTACCCCGGGGGCCGAAGCGTGGCGCTCGTCGAGCTGATAACGGGTGAGTTCAAGTGGAGCCTAGGGGCTCCTTCGGGGAGGCCTCGATGGACCAGCTGCTGGTCGAGTCCAATCTTCCCGGTTGCCGTCTCATTTTTGGTACCCAAAAGTTGTTCAATAGGCTCCGAGGGCTTGCTGCCTTTCTGTGGTGAAATACCCATGGGTCGGTTCGAACCGAGACTTGAACGCGGATCGTGATGCCCTTGGCGTTCGAGCGCCAAGGTACTGGCCGCTAGCGGGCCTATCTCTTTCCACCCCTCACTCTGTTTTCGCCCTGAGCGGCTGTCGAACCCGTTCACTGGGCCAGCCTTGGGACTCTTTGGGCCGTTGGGGTATATTTCAGCCCATATCCTTACCTACCGATATTAATGCGGGGCAGAGGCGCCTGCCGTGACGGGACGTGCGGCAGCGTTGGTCTTCGGGCCGTATGAGTGCACGCGCGTCCGTTCACGCTGATCGAGGTGATTGTGTGGGCCACGTTCGTATCAAGGCGCCCTGCGGGCGAGAGGATATATATATATATATATCATACCTCGCGTGCTCGCTCGCCTTCACCCATCATTTTCGTCTCTTTGCCTCCTCGCGCCGTTTCGCCTTCCTGCTCATGCTCCTTGTGCCTTGTCCCCAATTCCTCCTTTTCTCCCACCACCTCCACATCCTCCCCTTCCCGACATGCGAGCTGGTGGAAATTCGACGTGCGGGGCGTGCGCCTAGACGGTCTGGTGAAGCGCGGCCTCCTCCGCGCGCGGACGGACGCGGGGGAGTGGCTGCTCCCTGGGGAGGAGACAGCTTCGGCGCCAGCGGATGGCTACATCGTGGCATTTGCGCACTTCCACGAGCGCAGATTGGGCGTCCTCGCACATCGCCGTCTTTATGGCGTTGTGCGAAGGATTCCTGGGGATCGAGCTCCACTTCAAATTGTGGAAATATCTCTTCGCCATCTCCCTCCAGACCAAGGACGGGAGCCCGGCCTCCATCGGGTGTGCTAGCATCCACCTCCGCGGCGAGCGGGCTCAGGCGTACATCCTGCTCCGGCTAAAGACTTCCAACAGGGGTTGCCAAGGCCAATGGTTCTACTTGAAGAACGCCGCCGCCGGCCAACTGCCTGGGTTCACGGGCCGGACCTTCAAAGCGGTGCCCCGATGTCTGGAAGTGGGGCCCCGTGGAGAAGGAGAAAAAGAGGCTGGCCGACCTCCTGGGCGCGATCAGGCTCCTGAGGACCCGGGAAGTGCATGGAGCTGGGGTCATTGCGGTGTACCACGTCCGACGGGTGCTGCCATTCATGGTGCGATGGCTCCGGCTGTACCAGATGGGGCCTGGTGCAGACCTCTCTGGGTCGGCGATGTCCCTCGAGCCCCTCTCCGACTCGGAGCTCAGGCACCGCTTGAGGGACACCTCGCGCCCGAGGACACCGATGCTCCGCTTGACGGGCATCCCCCGATGCGCAACGAAGCCAGGTGCATCCAATTGGTAAGTTACCGCGCTTTTCCCCCGTGATTTCTTTTTTTCGGATCCGCCTTCGATTCTGACCGTGTTTCGGACTTTAGCAGCCGAACCTCCTCCTCCGCGCTTCTCCCGCCCCCGTGCCGAGAAACAGAAGAAGAGGAAGGACGCCCTGGCCGCGAAGGAGGTGAAGAGGCTCCCGACGCTGCTGCACCGGGGTCGACGTCCCAGGGGTCCGACGAGGAGGAGGAGGAGGAAGAGGAGGAGGAGGACGAGGTGGTGGAGATCCCGTCCGAGCCAAGGTGGGCAGGGGCCAAGCGGGACGCTTCCGCACGCGTAGGAGCCGCGGTTGGAGCCTCGGAGGTCGGAGGCGGTGCCGGGCCCCACCTCCTCCGACCCCCACCGTGCGGCCGACCCCAGAGGAGGGGCTGCAGGCGCCGCCGAGGGCGCAGGCTTCTGCTCGGCCTGGCCCGTCCGGAGTGGGCCGTCGACCGCCGAGCCCCCGAGCTGCGTGGAGGCGCCGAAGCTTGCTCCGGGCGAGACCGCGGCCTCTAGGGTCAGCGAGAAGCGGCCACGCCCTGTAGAGGAGCAGACGGTGCCAACTTCGAAGCGCCGTGTGACACCCCAGGTGTCACCAGGACCTAGATCGACAACATAAAAACCCTAATCGACAACATTTCACACCTAAAAGCAAAATCAACAAGGGGAGTAAGTGCATTGTGGTTTAAAATACCCCAGAGGAATTCTACAAAAACTTTGATAATCCGCAGAACACAATTACTAGGTTCAGAAGGTTTCCACCCACAGTGTCGAAAACTTAATCCTTCGGGCAGGAATTAAACCCTAATGAGTGACCCACCAAATTTCCCACAACACCCTAGCTATATTTTTGCATGACAATTAAGTTCACTTCAAAATAGAATTTTTGAAATTTATCCAAGATTTTTAGAGAAGGTTCAAACCCTTTTAAAATTCACACAAACTAAAGTGGACCCATAAATTCAAGAAATTTTTGGAGCTGATTCAGAACTCGAACCCTAAATAAAAAGTGTTCCAAATAATTCCCTGAGTATGCACAAAAATTTTCATAATTTTCTGAGCTGAGGAAGTGGGGTTTTCAAATGAAACCAGAAGGCACCTATAGCAGTTCATTTGAATTCGACAACAGGTGGACGAGCTACAGTGTGCCGCCCCCGACGCCCAATCCACCGATGCGGCAGCGCGCCTCTTCCGCCGGCCGGCTCGCCTTTTCGCGCCCAGCCTTCAAGGCGTCGAGCAGGATCTCGCCGAAGATCTTCTCCTCCCCTCTGCCTTCTCTCTCTCCCCGTCTTGTCGCCGCTGCTGCACGCCATTTCGCCGCACGGCAGTGCCTCTGCGGCAAGCCACCGTCCCCGACGCCCAATCCCGCCACCCTCCCTGTCCACTCGCCAAACCCTCTCCGCAACGCCTTAAAGGAGTGCTCTAAACCCTCATACCACTTTCCCCGCGCCCAATTTCGCTCCTAGACGCGCTTTGCCGTTTTCCCTCACTCGGGTGCCACCGTCGCCATTGCCGCCGAGGGTGAGCTCACGGTGAGACCACATCTCCGACTTTTCTCCACTGATCCAACCTTGCCTAAACGACTCCCCTCGCCCCGGTGCAGCTTTCAGTTGATCGAATTGCACTCCCGTCGCTCCCTCCGCCCGGAACACTGCAGTCGTCCTCACCGGCAACAGGAGCACCGCCCCGACCCTCAACCATCGAATTCATCTTCACGGTACACTCACTTTGCAATTCCTTCATCCGGCTGCATCATCTCATCCCGGTGATCAATTTTGACAAGTGCTCGGCCGCAGAAACTCGCCGGCGACGACAGAACGCCTGCGCCGCCGCCAGTCCCCCCCTTCTGCCGCCAATTGAGCTCACCGTCGACCTTGGTATTCCAGCCATCCCCGCGACCCCTAACCCCGTCAAACAGGTTCACTGCACCACGGTGAGTCTCCTGGACCAACCAATTTTCTTCCTCCGCCGTTCCTCCGGTGATTCCTTCATCGAGCTTCGGGCAGAGCCGCCACCCCTCGCCGCCGGCCATGCTCCGGCCAATTTCAGTGCTCCTCCCCTTGCTCAACTCACTTGTCAAGTCATTGTGCAGCTCACGGCGCTCTCCTCTCTCCGGAATTTAGCTCATCTCGTCGGGAACCCTTCCTCACCGCCGCCACCGCCGACCCCCACGGTGAGCACCCCTCTCCGGTGATGGACCCTCACCATTGTCGTGCTGCCGAGCTTCGCCATAGCTTGTAGATGGTGTAGAGCCAAGGATCGAGCGCAGCCGACCACTAATTTTGACCGAATCAACCGCCGGAGCTCGTCGGAGCTCAGCTCCCCTGTTCTGCCCTAATCACTGTTTCAATTCTATTTTCCTTCAATATTGTCCTATCTTGTAAAATGCCAAACAAATCACAGGAACCTCCAAAAATTCCAAACTAAAATTTGTTAGAACCCTCATGAGATGCACTATTTTCTGTTAAAACACTTTTTCCTAAATGACCTAGTATTTTTAGGGATAATTAAAACAATCTTTTCTGTTTATGAAATTTAATTCAAATTGTAGAGCAATGCTAGGGCTCAAAATTGATCTACAAGTGTGGCATAACAGAAGACATCCTCTGGAAATTTACCAGGATTTTAGGACCCAAGAACTACATGTAACCTATTCAAGATACTCCTTTCTGCCTAACTAATTTGCCTTTTTCTAAAATACATTATAAAAGTACTCCAAAAAGTTAAACCCAAAAACAGAACTTTAGTTTTGATGCTCATGAGTGATTACATAAAGTTTCATCATTTTATTCCAAGGTTTAATAATTATTTCTGATTTTACCATTTTAAATAACAGAAACTTTGTTGAATTTTAATAAAATCTAGAAAATTAATCTAAGCCCCAACCAAATTTCGAAATTCATAATTCAGAGAGCACTACCCAGTAAAAATAAAATTTTAGTGCAACTAAAATTTTCATTTTCAACCCTAAGGTTGATAATCGTAGTTTAATTAATTAATTATTTTCCGAAGAAAGATGCCGATGAATCTCAACCTAAAATTCGAGCTTAGACTGGTTCAGAGAATATGACCCTTTTTACACAATCACATGGTGAGAAATTGAATGAGTGACTCGGAACCCCATTCTTTAAGTCAAATATTTTTAAACCAGTGGCGTCGAGGAATTAGGGTTAACCCTAATTCTAAACGTCGCAGATTGAAACCCTAAAATACTCCTTAGCAAAAGCTTTAAGTTATTTGTTATCAATCCTTGAACATCTCATAATCTTAATCATAATGCATCATGTAGACTCCGAAGCACGTGAGGTAGCTGCAGAGCCCGACTCCTCCGCTCCAGCAGAAGAGATCAACCAAGAAGCTGAAGAGCCAGGCAAGCCCCGGTGCACCACCTCTGTTTGAAAATTTTCTTTTTACAACTCAGTGGGTCATGTCATGTTTGTGCATTAAGTTGTTAGGAGTTGATTGCAACCTTAGATGCATTGTTCCCATAGGAAACCCTACCGGTAGTTGGTATAGACGACCAAATAGTTGCTATGCTTAGCAAGTTATTACCGGTAGAAGTCGAGCAGAGTGGACGCTGCTCGCGAAAGGTAGGATCATGGATGAAACTACCACTTGATACATTATGACACCTGATGATGAGATAATTAAAGAAGGATAAAAGTTTGAGGGTCAGACAGGATACCAATTAGGTCGGCGACTGGACCGGGTCCAGGGTGACCGTAGACTTGTCTGATCCGTGTGGTCCGAGACTGATCGAGTGTTGAACGTACTGGTCGTATGCTGGGTGTAATGGGCCCCAGTAAACCTATGTAGCCTAGTGATTGCAACGTCGAACCTGCCCTACGGTGTCTGACTAGGAGGAGATCTGGGGTGGGCAGCGTGGGAACTCCACAGAAACCGTCTGGGACGTGTTGTCTGGTGGGATGCGGCGCTGCTAAGGTAGACGTAGGAGGGAATTGACGTTGCAGGAGCTGGTGTGAACGGTTGCCACATGCGAGTCTGGGACATGCACGTGTCGTACGATTAGGTTTCCCCCTGCAGGGTATAAAAATCGTTTCGAACCGCTGTCGCTCCCAGTTGGTGAGCATGCTCGTGAAACGCACCACATTTTTGTAAATAAGTTGAGATGCAATGAGTTGATACTATTATGATACTATTTACTTGTCACTTCTATTATGCTTGATTAGATCAGTGCTAATTAAAGTTACATTCTAACTACTTAATCTGTGCTAAAATTGACCAAGAGTAGTACAGGTTGCGGGTTCGTTGGCAAATGAAACCCCCCCCCACCAGCCTTCATGTCTAGAAGTCGGCTGTAGTCAGCCTTTGACGGGTCAGTCTTGTTGAGCTTCTTAGAAGCTCACGCGCTAGCGATATGTGGTTTTCAGGCACCGGCGCGCAGCACCAGGAAGATAGCTTCCACTGGGAGGAGTCTCACTCCGAGGTTGGGAACCTCCAGTGGGAACTGTGCGAGTCGCCGCAGTAATTGAAGCGGCTAGTAGCACGACGCCCCTGGGCAGGGTGCGTGCTTTTGCTTAATTTATGAGTGTCGGAGTCTGTATCCAATCGAGTCTTCCGCTGCTACGATTTTCAAACTTTATTGTGCGCTCTGAATTTCTTGTAAGACTTAAGCTACAATCCAGGAACTAATGTTGTATTAATTTCTTCCTCCTTAAATTATTGCTGTTTATCCCTGCCTGTGTTGTATCGTGTGTACGCTCGCTTCGCCGAGCGTTGCCCAACAGGATCCTGGCTTAACAACAGACCGGATCCGTCCTGAGACGTGGTTTTCTGGGCGGGTCCGCGACACGCCGCCGCCCCACGGCCAGAGGGTAAGTACGCGGTGCACATTCCCTTTCCTTCTTTCTTGGTTTTGCTCATCGCCTATTTCCGTGCAGGGTCGGGGGGTAGGTAACAACACTGCAGATGGCACCGAGGAAGGCCCTGGCTCGCCGGAGGACCAAGGGCGTGTCAGGGGCGAGCGACGGTGGTGCGTCGGAGCCCCCGCGCCTGTCGGAGGTGGAGTCCCGGCCGGCTGCGGGAAAGCCCCAGGAGTGGGCGGCGACGCCGGAGGCGGTGGTTGCGGAGGAGGCAGAGGTGGCGCTGGTGACGCGACCCGCCCAGAAAACCTCGTCTCGGGACGGATCCGGTCAGTCGTTAAGCCAAGATCTTGTTGGGCAACGCTCGGCGAAGCGAGCGTACACACGATACAACACAGGCAGGGGGATAAACGGCAATAATTTACAAGAAGAGAGGACTTAATACATCATTGGTTCATAAATTTGAAGTTGAAATATTACATTGTCTCAGAATACGCAACAGTTTTGAAAACGATAACAACGGAAGACTAGAACGATTACAACTCCGACACCTCGGACTTAAGCAAAAGCACGCGCCTTGCCCACGGGCGTCATGCTACTAGCCACTTCAACAAATCACTGCAGCGACTCGCACAACTCCCACTGGAGGTTCCCAAACTCGAGGGGAGGCTCCTCCCAATGGAAGCTACCTGCTGGTTCCTGCATGACGGCGCCTGAAAATCACAAAACGCTAACGTGTGAGCTTCTAATAAGCTCAGCAAGACTTACCCGACAAAAGTGGCTGACTACAGCCGACTCCTAGACATGCTGGCTGACTCGGGTGGGTTTACTTGCAAAAGGACTCGCAAGCCTATACTATTCTTGTCAAATTTTAGCATCAGATTTAGTGATTAGAAAATAAATTTAGTTAGCACTGAACTAAGCAAACATAACAGAAGTAACAATAGCATTAGAAATAATCATAGTTCATTCTCATTGTGTCGCAACCTATTTACTAAAATATGGTGCGTTTCACGAGCATGCTCACTAACTAGGAGCGACAGCGGTTCGAAATGATTTTTATACCCTGCAGGGGGAAACCTGACCATACGACACGTGCGTGTCCCAGACTCGCACGTGGCAACCGTTCACACCAGCTCTTGCAACGTCAATTCCCTCCTACGCCTGCCTTAGCAGCGCCGCATCCCACCAGACAACACGTCCCAGACGGTTTCTATGGAGTTCCCACGCTGCCCACCCCAGATCTCCTCCTAGTCAGACACCGTAGGGCAGGTTCGACGTTGCAATCACTAGGATACGTAGGTTTACTGGGGCCCATAACACCCAGCATACGACCAGTACGTTCAACACTCGATCAGTCTCGGACCACACGGATCAGACAAGTCTACGGTCACCCTGGACCCAGTCCAGTCGCCGACCTACTTTGTATCCTGTCTGACCCTCAAACTTTTATCTTTCTTACTGATTCACATTCGTGTGGCCCATCTCATGAAACAGTCTCATTCAACAACCTATCCTTTCGCGAGCAGCGTCCACTCTGCTCGACTTCTACCGGCAACTACCTGCTAAGCATAGCATACTAGGGGTATCCAAACAAGCTACCGTCAGGGTTTCCTATGGGAAACAAGTGCAACTATGGTTTCAATCAACTCCTAGCACCTAATGCACAAACAAGACACACTTAATGCAAAAATAAAACTTTAAAATTCGGTTGTGCACCGGGGCTTGCCTGGTTCCTCTGAGTTGACGTTGACTTCTTCGGCGGGGGTCGAGGAACTTGGATCCGCAGCTACTTCGTGAGCGTCAGAATCTACATGATGCAGTAGGGTTATGATAAGTTTAATGAAAAAGAAACTTATTGTTATTATCAATAATAACCTAGGGTTTAGATTGGCGACGCCCAGAATTAGGGTTAACCCTAATTACTCGACGTCGTCGATTAAATTCAAATCTTAATCTGTGAATGGTGTTTAAATAATCTATTCAACTCTCATGAGGTGACTTTTAGCTGGCACATTTTAATAACTTCAACTTTAATTAAGTTAATGCGACACTTTTCATCGGTTAATATTATTTAATTACTTCGGCTATTAAACTAGGGTTAAAATAAAGATTTTAATTCTTCCTCAGGATTATTTTTAGTTGGTATTACTCCCTGGAATAAGCATTTTGAGCTTTGGTTGGGGCCTAGATGAATTTTCTATATTTTATAAAAATTCATCAAAGTTCCTGTTTTTAGATCTTATAAAATCAGAAAGCACTAGTAAGCCTTAGAATGAAATTATGAAATTTTATGTGAGCATTCTGGAGTACCAGATCTAAAACTTTTCTTTTGGGTCTAACCTTATAAATGACTTTTACAATGTACTTTAGAAAATGGTATTTAAACTAGGCAGATTGAAGTTATTTAATAGGGTTAGATACCATTTCTTGTTCCTAAAATCTTCATAAAATTCCAGAGGGTGTGCAGCACAGTGGTGTACTTGTAGATCAAAGGTTAGCCCTAGCATTGCTCTACAATGCAATTTAAAGTTTAAAAACAGAAAGGAGTGTTTCTAATTAATTCTGCAAATTTTTGGTCATTTGTTAAAAAGTGCTTTAACAAAAAATTAGTACCTTTCATGAGGTTTCTAAAAAATTTGGGTTTGGAATTTTTGGATCTTCCTGTGATTTTCTAGGGTTTTTAGAATACAGAGCAATAATCTGGAAAATAATTAGGAAAAAGAAAAAAACAGGGGCTGTCTCCGGTGAGCTCCGGCGATCAATTCCCGACGATGGGGTGGTCGCCGGCCATCGAACCTTGGCTTTCTACGATCCACTCGACACGACGAAGCTCGGCAACATGCTATTTTTCAAGGTTGGTCGGGATAGGGGGTCTCACCGTGGGGTGCCTCGGGGCGGCGACGATCGATGAAATTCCGGCGAGGTGGCTCGACTTCGGAGGATTGGAGGGTTCTGTGAGCTTCACGGGGTGGAGAGGAGCTGATTTGGTGAGGGAATTTGATTTGAATTGACTGGGATGGTGTTTCACCTTGGGGCGGCGGCAATGGAGTCCACGGCCGGGGCAGGGGGGGTGAGCTCGCGCGGGGAAGAAGAAAGGGAGAGGGAGGGGGAAGCTGGGGAGGATTTGCGCCAATTTAAAGGAGGAACGGGTAGGGGAGTAGGGAAGGCAGCAGGGGGGTCGGCATGGCAGCGCGGGCGGTGGTGGCGCATGGTTTCGGGAGGCTCGGGCGGCGCGGGCTCGGGCAGAGAGAAAAGAGAGAGGGAGGGAGAGGGCTAGAGAGAGAGAGCGAGGGGGGTGAGTGAGAGAGAGGAGCACTGAGCTATGAATGCGAGGTGCATCGAGCAATCGCCGTGTCGGCTGGGGCAGCGGCGCCCTGCGCGTCCTGTTGTCGGGCGGGCGGGACACTGTAGCCCGCCCGGCAACAGTTTTATTTTATTTTAGTTTATTTCTTTTTCATTAAGGCTAGAAGGGAATTTAATGAATTGGCACTCTTCCCGAGCTCGAACAATTTTGAGAATTTTTGTACAAGCTCAGGAATTTATTTGGAACACTTTTCATTTAAGGTTCAAGTGATGATTTGGCCTCTAAAAATTCTTGAATTTCTAGGTTGATTATAGCTTCTGTGAATTTTTAAGAGGTCTAAATCTTTCCCAAAAATCTTGAATAATTTCCCAAAATTCTATTTTGAAGTGTACTTAATTGTTATGTAAAAATATAGCTAGGGTTCTGTGGAAGTTTTGATGGTCAAGAGTTAGGGTTTGAATTCCTTTCTGTTAACGAGATTTCGACACTGTTAGTTGAGATTTCTCCCGGACTTTGCTAAAATGCTCCGTTGTTTGTCAAATTTTTCCTAGTGTCTCCTTAAAGCATTTTAAATAATGTTCCTTTTTATTTCTACGATTGAAACTGCTTTAAAGTGAGTGAAATTATGAATTAGGGTTTATAGTTGTCGACTTTTGCCCTGGTGACACCTGGGGTGTCACAGCCCTCCCCCCTAAAAGAAATCGCGTCCCGAGATTTAAGGAGAGGGTTAGGATAGGCATAGGTACCTAAGGGTTTGGGAGTAGCTCGGGGTAGTCTGACTGGAGAAACTCTGCTGACTCCCACGTGGCTTCGTCTTCTGTGTGGTTGCTCCACAGAACCTTGTAAAATTTGAGTGTCCGTCTTCTAGTAACTCGTTCTTTCTCATCCAGTATCCGGATTGGACGCTCTGGGTAGGTTAGGTCTGGTTGTAATTCTTCCACTTCTTGAATCACTTGGTCTACGGGTGCCTTCAGACATTTCTTCAATTGGGAGACATGGAAAACGTTATGCACTCCTGATAATCTTTCTGGTAGTTCCACTTGATACGCCACCGGTCCGCACTTGGCTATGATAGGATATGGACCTATGTACCGGGGTGCTAACTTGCCTCTGATCCCGAACCGTTGAACTCCCTTCATTGGCGAGACTCGTAAGTAGACATAGTCTCCTACCTCGAAGGTCAATGGTCTACGCCTTTTATCTGCATAGCTCTTCTGTCTTGACTTGGCGGCCTTCAAATTAGCTTGTATAACCCATACTTTCTCTTCAGCCTGCTGTACCAGGTCTGGTCCCAATACAACTCTCTCGCCTGCTTCTGACCAGTTGAGTGGGGTTCGGCAACTACGGCCGTAAAGTGCTTCGAAAGGGGACATTTGGATGCTGGCTTGGTAACTGTTGTTGTACGAGAACTCTGCCAGTGATAGATAGGTGTCCCATCCTTTTCCGTACTTCAAAACACAAGCTCTAAGCATGTCTTCAAGTATTTGGTTCACTCTTTCCGTCTGACCATCAGTCTGAGGGTGGTAGGCTGAGCTGTGGATTAGCCTGGTTCCTAGTGACTCGTGGAGTTGTTTTCAAAATCGACCGACGAATTGGGTGCCTCGGTAGGAGATGATCGTCTTGGGCACTCCATGCAGACAGACTATCCGGTCAATGTACAGCTGTGCATACTTCTTCATGGTGTATCTGGTTGAGACAGGAATGAAATGGGCTGTCTTTGTCAAATGATCTACTATGACCCAAATTGAATCCAACTTTTGAGCTGTCATGGACAGTCCAACAATGAAGTCCATACTTATGTCTTCCCACTTACATGACGGAACGCTCAAAGGTTGCGACAACCCTGCGCCCTTTAGATGGTCGGCCTTTACTCTGCGGCAGGTGTCACATTCCGCTACATACCGAGCGATTTCTCTTTTCATCCTTGTCCACCAAAACTTCCTTTGCAGGTCCTGATACATCTTGTTGCTGCCAGGATGAATTGAGTACTTGGATAAGTGAGCTTCATCCATAATCTTCCTTCGGAGTTCGTGATCCTTCGGCACTACCAGTCTGTTCTTGAACCACAAAACTCCTTCTTCGTCTTCACGGAAGCACTGCATCTTCTTTTCTTGTAGTCCCAATCTGATCTTCTCCATGCCCTTATCAAGCTTCTGGGCCTTGGCTACCTCATCTCTAAGTGTTGGTACTAAGGCGAGGTTGTAGAGGGCGCCGTGGGGTAGAATCCTTACGGCTGGCTCTAGTTCTTCGGTCGCAACTCCCTGATCCAAATAGTGGAAATGGGCGTTTCTGCTCAACGCGTCTGCAATCACGTTGGCCTTGCCCGGATGGTAGTGGATCTCTATCTCGTAGTCCTTGATTAATTCTAGCCATCTTCGTTGCCTCATGTTCAACTCGTTCTAGGTGAAGATGTACTTGAGACTCTTGTGGTCGGTGTAGAGGTGTACCAGGTTTCCCAATAAGTAATGCCTCCACACCTTCAGAGCCAATACCACGGCTGCCAATTCCAAGTCGTGTGTGGGGTAATTTAACTCATGCTTACGGAGTTGCCGGGAAGCATAAGCAATTACCCGTCCTTCTTGCATCAACACACACCCAAGTCCAGTGCCCGACGCATCACAATACACGTCGAAGGGCTTACTCAAATCCGGTTGGGCGAGTACTGGTGCTGTGGTCAAGTGCTTCTTTAAAGTCTGAAAGGCTTCTTCGCACTTTTCTGTCCACTTGAACTTCTGATCCTTCTTGAGTAGATCTGTAATAGGCCTGGCAATCTTGGAGAAGTTGGGAATGAAACGGCGATAATATCCCGCTAATCCCAAGAAACTTCGCACCTTGTGGACTGTTGTGGGTGCTTTCCAATTAACAACATCTTGTACCTTTCCTGGATGAACAGAAATACCTTCCGCGGACACCACATGACCCAGAAACTGAACACGCTCAATCCAGAATTCGCACTTGCTGAACTTGGCATAGAGCTTATGATCTCTGAGTCTTTGGAGAACTGTCTGAGGTGCTCCGCATGCTCATCGGTGGACTTGGAGTATATTAAGATGTCGTCAATGAACACCACTACAAACTTATCCAGCTCTGGCATGAATACTGAGTTCATGAGGTACATGAAGTACGCGGGTGCGTTTGTGAGTCCAAACGACATCACCAAATACTCATACAGCCCGTATCTGGTGGAGAAGGCCGTCTTCGAAATGTCACTGGGACGGATCTTGATCTGATGATAACCAGACCGAAGATCGACTTTTGAGAAGACCTTTGCTCCAGCCAACTGATCAAACAGAGTGTGTATGCGTGGCAAGGGGTACTTGTTCTTGATAGTTACTGCATTCAAGGGACGGTAGTCCACGCATAGCCTCAACGACTGGTCCTTCTTCTTCACGAACAATGCCGGACAACCCCAAGGCGAGGTACTGGGCCGTATGAAGCCCTTGTCCAACAACTCCTGCAGTTGTTTCTTCAACTCTGCTAGTTCCTTAGGTGCCATCTTATACGGTCTGCGGGAGATCGGGGCTGTGCCTGGCAAGAGCTCAATCTGAAATTCCACATCTCTATCCGGTGGTAAACCAGGTAAGTCTTCTGGGAATACATCTGAAAACTCTTTAACCACTGGTATCTCGTCCAGACTTTTCCCGACAACATGGCAGACTTGACTGAGGGTGGCTTTAGGGTGATCTAGGTTTATGGACATGGAACCGTGAAGTGGGGAGGTTAAGTGGACTACACGGTTAGCAATATCAAGAATGGCATTATGGTGTTTCATCCATTTCATGCCGATGATAATATCGATACCCTGCCCATCTAGGATGATGAAGGAAATAGGATAGATATGACCTCCCAGATTGAGGGGAGCATCACTTAAGCCATGGTTTGATAATATGTTGCCCCCAGGCGATTTTATTACGAAAGGTGGTTCTAGGAGAACTGTGGCTAGGTTTTTGCCTTTGACAAAATTCCTACTGATAAAATTGTGGCTCGCACCGGAATCGAAAAGAACAAAAGCTGAGTGGGTAGAGAGCGAGAACGTACCCGCCAGTACTTGTTCGCCCTCAGCAATTTCCTCGGTCGTGGTGTAGTTTACCCGACCGGTCCTGGTGTTCTTCTGGCCCTTTTGCTGGCCCTGTCCTTGGTTTGTTTGCCGGTTGCCTCCGGACTGCTGGTTGGAGGGGCACTCGCGGGCGAAGTGTCCGGGCTGCCCGCAGTTGAAGCAAGGCGTGCCTGGTCCAGGGCGGGCGCCCTGTTGAGGTGGGCGGACACCTTGGTTCCTCTGCGGCGGGGGAGGTGCGCGGTAGCCGGCTTGTTGCTGATTCTGTGGGGGCCGATACGGTTGCTGCGGCGGACGGAACGACGGTACCTGCGGCGGGGTTGCCTTGTACCTCCTACCATCAGGTGCAGTGTACACCAGACGGTACTTGGGTGGCGGGGCATTCGATGGCCCATCGCTGGCTCGCCTTTTCTCCCGCTGCTCCTTCTCGAGGTACTCCTCGGCAATGAGGGCGTTGCTGACGAGCTCGTTGAATGAGCCGCCTTGGTTCAGGGCCAAGCGACCCTGAAGGGTGATGTTCAGCCCTTCCATGAAGCGGTGCTTCCGCTTAGCATCCGTGTCAACCTGCTCCGGAGCATATAAAGCAAGTTGGTTGAAGACACGGGAATACTCGTGCACCGTGCGGTTCCCTTGTGTTAAGGCCATGAACTCCTTGGCCTTCCTCTGCATGAGTCCCGCGGGAATGTGGTGAGCGCGGAACGCCTCTCGGAACTGTGCCCATGGTACCTGGGTGTCGGTCGAGAGAGTGGCCAAGTAGTTGGCCCACCAAGCTCCAGCGTGTCCATGGAGCATCTGGGTCGCGAAGAGCGTCTTCTGAGTCTCCGAACAACGGAGTAGCCCAAACTTGGCCTCGATTGTACGAAGCCAGTGGTCTGCCTCCATTGGTTCCCGGGCATCTCTGAACTCCGGGGGATGAGTGGCTAGGAACTCAGCATATGTGCTGTCCTGATCGCGGTTCCGAGCGCCTCGATCGTGCCGCTACTCTCTAGGATAGCTCGCAGCATCTCTTGCGTTTGCTGGCTGCTCTGAATCAGGGCCGCCATAGCTATAGCCAAGGTTGGCTCAGCTGGCGGGGGCGGCGGGTTGGAGCTTTCCGCCTCCTGACGTCCGGCTCTGGTGTTCACCATACTGAAAAAGTAAAAGGTTTATGTCGTCTGTAGTGCCCAAGCTCTGCAGTGGCTTGTGGAAGTTTCTTTTGTTATCTCTCTCTCCTCAGTTTGTGTTGAACCTTTGTTTGATTGCTGGTGCCTGTGGTTTCTTATCTTGGATGTTAGTTATGAATGATGCAATTCCTTATGTTTTCTACTGGTGTTTGTCTTTCCTGGCTTTTGTGAAGTCGGGTTCCAGTATTTCGGATATGTTTGGGTTTCCCTATGGCTACAAATCGTAAATGGAATTTCTTATGTTGGAATATCAGAGGAATAAACTCCCAAGAAAAATGGGATGCCCTGAGATGCAAGATTGGAGAGTCAGCCTGTTCTATATTCTGTTTACAAGAAACCAAGCGAGACTCTTTTGACATTTCGTATATTCACAAGTTTTGCCCGCGCTCCCTAAATAATTATGTTTTTTCTCCTTCAGTGGGCGCATCTGGTGGCCTTATAACAGTTTGGAATGGCTCTCTTTTCAGTGGGGATACTGTTTTGGTTAACTCTTACTCCATAACAATCAAATTCACTGATTCTTCCACAGGGCGTGCTTTTCACCTTACTAATATATATGGTCCTTGTACCCCACCAGAGAGGGCTTCTTTTGTTTCCTGGTTATATAATTTTGATTGCTCTTTAATTGAGGATTGGATTTTGATGGGAGATTTCAATCTGATCAGATCTCAAGAAAACAGGAATGCACCAGGGGGACATCTTTCAGACATGTTAATGTTCAACGATCTAATTCATCACATGGACTTGGTTGATATTGCCTTTCAAGGACGAGCTTACACATGGAGTAATATGCAAGCCAACCCATTATTACAGAAACTTGACTGGGTGTTTACATCGTCCTCGTGGACTTTAAATTACCCAGACACCACAGTGATTCCACTTTCAAGGCCTATGTCGGATCACATTCCCTTCCTTGTTCGGATTGGGTCATCGATGCCAAAAAGCAATGTTTTTCGTTTTGAGAGCTATTGGATTGAGTTTGCTGATTTTCTTTCTGTGGTTGAGCTACATTGGAATTCCACGGCATATACTAATAATGCAGCAACGACGCTCTCTGGCAAATTCAAACAAGTCTGTGCTGGTCTGAAAAAGTGGAGCAAACAACTATCGCAATTAAACAAGAAAATCAACAACTGCAATTGGGTCATTGCTATGATGGATGGTTTGGAAAATCAGAGGCAACTCTCTCGGATTGAATCAAATTTCCGGAAAATCCTGAAAAAACACTTGTTTGCCCTCTTAACTATGAAAAGAATATACTGGAAACAGCGAGCAACTGTCAGATGGGTTCGGTTTGGCGATGAAAATACTAAATTCTTTCAAGCAGTAGCTACCATTAAGCACAGAGCTAATAAAATTACTTCACTTACTCTGCATGACGGTTCTGTTGTATGCGACCATGATCTTAAAGCGCATGCTCTATGGGTTTCATTTCGGGAACGCCTCGGAGTCTCTGAATTCAGTGGTATCCTCTTTCCTCTATCGGACCTGTTACAACATCATAACCTTCCTGTCTTGGATGCACCATTCACAGATGAGGAAATATCTTTGGCCCTAAAGGAAATGCCGGGGGATCATGCTCCAGGCCCGGATGGTTTCAATGGAGCATTTATGAAGAAATGTTGGCCTATCATTTCTGCAGATTTCAAAAGATTATGTAATGATTTTACTACTGGTCATTTGGATATCTCTAGCATCAATGGGTCCTTCATCACCCTCATACCAAAGAAAGATAATCCACAACTGATTAATGATTACCGGCCAATTTCCTTACTGAACTCAGGGCTGAAACTACTCACAAAACTGATTGCTTCTAGACTGCAAGCAGTCATTCTATCAGTGGTACATCCTAATCAATATGGCTTCATTAAAGGCAGGACTATACAGGATTGTTTAGCTTGGGCATATCAATTTCTGTTCTTTTGCCATAAGTCTAAAAAGGAAATAGTCATTCTGAAATTAGACTTTGAAAAAGCATTTGATAAGGTCAAACATCAAGCGATCTTGTCTATGTTTGAAGCAAAGGGTTTCAGTCCGACATGGATTGCATGGATCAGGCAAATACTCTCCTCTGGGTCTTCCTCAGTATTATTGAATGGTGTACCAGGCAAATCTTTTAAGTGCAAAAGGGGTGTGAGGCAGGGGGATCCCCTCTCACCACTTCTCTTTGTGATGGCTGCAGACCTCCTGCAAACTGTGGTTAATGAGGCCGCCAATCGGCATCTTATCCATCATCCTCTAGGTCCTGATTTTGGTGGTGACTACCCAATCGTACAGTATGCTGATGATACATTAATCATACTTCCTGGTGATGCAAGGCAACTTCTGGTACTCAAAGCGCTATTAAGGACGTTTGCTGATTCTACAGGGCTGCATGTTAATTTCAGTAAATCATTTCTGGTACCTATCAACATGGAACATGATCGTGCAGTTCATCTTGCTAATACAATGGGTTGTCAGGTTGGCAGGATGCCGTTCACATACTTGGGACTTCCACTTGGCACCACCAAACCAAGTGTAGCTGATTTTACACCAGTCCTGACTTGCATTGAAAAGAGACTTATGGGTCTTAATAAATTGTTATCCTACTCGGGGCGTCTGTTGATGGTCAATTCTGTCCTCTCAGCCTTACCAACGTTTTTTATGTGCACCTTGAAGCTCCCGGCATCCATAATTCAGCAAATTGACAAGTATCGCAAACACTGTCTTTGGGATGGTGGTGACATCAATAGAAAAGGCTCTTGCCTGGTTGCCTGGACCAAAGCTTGTCGACCGAAGCAGCAAGGCGGATTAGGAATCATCAATCTCCGCGCACAGAACAAGGCACTCCTCCTGAAATTTTTGCACAAATTCTACAACCATGCAGACCTCCCATGGGTGCAATTAACGTGGCAGCTCTTATATAACAGATCGATGGTTCCACATGTTGGTAAGCCACAAGGCTCATTTTGGTGGAAGTCCATTATCCGGTTAGCAGATCATTTTCTGATGCTTTCTTCTTGCTCGGTGAGGAATGGCAAATCAGTCCGCTTCTGGGAAAACACATGGGATGTGGGAACACTCAAGTGGCAATATCCGGAGCTCTACTCATTTGCACGAAACAAGCATATCTCAGTTCAGTCTTTCTTCCAAGCTGACATACATGATTTATTCTGGTTGCCATTATCTATAACAGCTTCCACACAATTGGCATCTTTGCAACAGGAATTGCTGAACCTCCAGATTAATAATTCAGAGCATGACACCTGGACCTATCTTTGGGGAAATGATTCTTTTTCTTCACAAAAGGCCTATCAAAAGCTGATTGGTACGATCAATGCCTCTCCATGGTTTGCATGGACATGGAAGTCTTGTTGTCGTAGTAGGCAGAAATTCTTTTTTTGGCTTTTGCTCCGCGACAGGTTAAATACAAGAGCCTTGCTGCGTCGCAAAAAGATGATATTGCCAACCTATTTTTGTGTCCTCTGCACTCAGCAATGTGAAGAAACAGAATTGCATCTCTTTTTTGGTTGCCCTTTCAGTGCTTATTGCTGGCATTTGCTTGGTCTCCACTGGAATCTCAATGTACCTCCGGATGTCATGCTGGCCTTGGGACGTTGCTCCTCTCAATCCAGGATATTTAGAGAAATTCTAATCATTGGTTGTTGGGCTCTATGGAAACAACGCAATGGGATCATCTTTGATAACCTGCATGCTTCGGTACAAGGATGGCAGATGACGTTTAAGAGAGAGCTTGAGCTGGTAGCTCTGAGAGCCAAGCCAGTAATAAAAGATAAGATAGATTCTTTTTTATGTAATTTCCTTTAACCTTCTCTGTTAGGGTCTTTTGTTGGGCTTACGGCCTTGTAAAATGTAAATATTCTTTTTCATTATTATTAAAAAAAATCAGGTAGGGAGCTTCCCTACTGACTTCGGTCAAAAAAAAAAAGTAAAAAGGATCCTTATTAGAGCAATTCAACCCATGTCCAATTCTCAACATTAGTAGAAGTACGTCAATATGCAAGGCACGGATATCTCAATAAAAACAAAACTTCCTTCATTCCCCAAAAGATGACAGTACATCCATCGTCCAATTCCTTATACTGTCAAACCACCATTTTTACATCCACAAGACTACAACGCCACTAAGATAAAACTCCTAAGAACACACACTAACACCAAGACAAAGACAACGCACTCCTTAAGCGAAGCATCTAACTAAACTATCACTTCGGGACCACCTCCAATCTACTCCTCATCTGGCTCTGGGTCTGAAGCTTCGGGGTCCGATACTTCTGACTCAGGAGCATCATCGTTAGCGGGAGGCGGCTGCTGTGCCTCCAAAAGTCCCTCTAACTGATGCTGCAAATGATGGTTCTCATGGGCGAGGTTTTCCGCCATCTGAACTGCGTTATCCCTGAGTATCTCCAGCTGGTGAATGTGTTGCAACATGATGTTGCAATCATTCTCTCTAGCATGGATCTGGGCAGTCTTAATCTCGGAGACCGCCTCCAACTCAGAGATACGTGTAGCGCGCGCGTCGCAGCGTGCACGCAGTGCATTGTTTCTGCTCTCCAAGTCCTGGACCTTCTTCTTGAGTTGAGCTATCTCTACATGAGCCTGTCGTAAGGTCTGACGATCCATCTGAGTTGTGAGAACAATATCTTCATGCAAGTTGAGTAGTGCTAGGCTCCACGTGAACAAGGGAGTGACATGGTCCATCTCTCCCCTGAAAGTCCTCTTCTGAGCATTCTTGACATTGCGGTGCCAGGTACGGTCGACCTGGTCCCGTATCGGAAACATCGCTGCTGGTTTGTCTGCCAGGTCCTCAAGGTGTCGCTCGTAAATCCTCAATAAAGCCTGATAAGCGGCTGACTCGATGGCCTCCGTCTTATCTGAACCGAATGTGGTGGTGGTATAAATCTCTCCGTTGGCATGCTGAGGGTGCGTGGGTAGTGTAACGGTGGCTGAGCAGCGTGGTAGATCATACTGCCGATACTCCCGGATCTAAAACCAAGGAGTCTCTGTATATCCCAATGACCGTAAGGTCTGCTCAAGTATCTCCACTAATCCTCTGCGTCCGGACTTCTTGGTGACGTAGGTAGGGGTGGAGTCCTCAATGCCTATCTCCGCGAGCCCATGCTCGATCGTGTTGGCGTCCATCTGCATCACAGAGATGAACAATATTTTATCATTCAGAAGCCACATGTTGACACATAGTTCAAAGCATGCTAAATCTTCCGATACATAAAATATTTTTCATCCCTACGTAAAAAGGTGATCCAAATTGGTCACTAAGGATGCTAACTAGCAACAGTCGGCTTGTCCAAGGTGCTTTACCATCTAAGTTGACCTATCAAGGAGACAATCTTCTCATCGAGGAAAGTATTGGAAAAAGGGCTCAATGATGTACAAGGGTTTCACTCCAACTCGGTTGATTCCACGCAATCCCTAAGGGAGGAAGGTATCCAGGTTGACTTCTCAATCTTTCTGATGGTGTTACAGCCATTATTGATGGAATTTTTGCTCCTGGATGGTTTTAGTATAAGTTTGAAGGATTTTAACATTTCTTTTCATGCAATGCAGTCCTACATCGGCCTATACGTCCTCACAAAGTAAAAAGAATACGCGTAGGCGGTGGTAGAATCGCACTCAAGTTAGCCGTTACTACACGTTTCTTACGATATCGTGGTTAGCGTACCTGCAGAAAATGGCATCACAGGCAGTGCAATATAATATATACCCAAAGTAAACACAACAACCCATATCATTGCCAGATGGGTCACCCCGAGTAGGTCACGTACGGGGATCACGTGTCCGACCTTCCCTGCGCGGCGACAGACTGCACTTTACCTCAGGCAGCGGAGGTATGAGAGTGTTCCGCAAAACCGAAGTCGTGAGGAAAAAACTCATCTCTTGTGTGCCAAAGAAACAAGACTCCACTGTTGCGAAGGTCTGCATTTGCAACAGGTCCGTAACCCACACCTGGTACGGTAGAGGGCCGCTTCTCTCCCTAAACGACAAGGGGGGCGTACTATGTTACAGCGAACATAATACCTCCTTCCATACCACCATGGTATAGAACGCTACTACTGCTGACGTAACAGGGATTTCTCGACCTTTCACCGCAGTCGAGCGGCGTACCATACCTTGCTTACCTGAGCGTAGGTGCGTCGTTACAGAAAAGTAAATCTAAACTGGGTTTTGTTAGCTCCTACACTAGGTTAGCTTGCCACCTGATAACCTATTAACTGATAGGGCGCGTACCTCACTCGCACGTAAATTTTTAAAAATATGCCTTAAACGTTGTATCGTTTCCCAACATGGCTCTGATACCACAGCTGACGCGACCCGCCCAGAAAACCTCGTCTCGGGACGGATCCGGTCGGTCGTTAAGCCAGGATCTTGTTGGGCAACGCTCAGCGAAGCGAGCGTACACACGATACAACACAGGCAGGGGATAAACAGCAATAATTTACAAGAAGAGAGGACTTAATACATCATTGGTTCATAAATTTGAAGTTGAAATATTACATTGTCTCAGAATACGCAACGTTTTAAAAACGATAACAGCGGAAGACTAGAACGATTACAACTCCGACACTCGGACATAAGCAAAAGCACGCGTCTTGCCCACGGGCGTCATGCTACTAGCCACTTCAACAAATCACTGCGGCGACTCGCACAACTCACACTGGAGGTTTCCAAACTCGAGGGGAGGCTCCTCCCAATGGAAGCTACCTGCTGGTTCCTGCATGACGGCGCCTAAAAACCACAAAACTCTAACGCGTGAGCTTCTAAGAAGCTCAGCAAGACTTACCCGACAAAAGTGGCTGACTACAGCCGACTCCTAGACATGCTGGCTGACTCGGGTGGGTTTACTTGCAAAAGGACTCGCAAGCCTATACTATTCTTGTCAAATTTTAGCATCAGATTAAGTGATTAGAAAATAAATTTAGTTAGCACTGAACTAAGCAAACATAATAGAAGTAACAATAGCATTAGAAATAATCATAGTTCATTCTCATTGTGTCGCAACCTATTTACTAAAATGTGGTGCGTTTCACGAGCATGCTTACTAACTGGGAGCGACAGCGGTTCGAAACGATTTTTATACCCTGCAGGGGGAAACCTGACCATACGACACGTGCGTGTCCCAGACTCGCACGTGGCAACCGTTCACACCAGCTCCTGCAATGTCAATTCCCTCCTACGCCTGCCTTAGCAGCGCCGCATCCCACCAGACAACACGTCCCAGACGGTTTCTATGGAGTTCCCACGCTGCCCACCCCAGATCTCCTCCTAGTCAGACACCGTAGGACAGGTTCGACGTTGCAATCACTAGGCTACGTAGGTTTACTGGGGCCCATAACACCCAGCATACGACCAGTACGTTCAATACTCGATCAGTCTCGGACCACACGGATCAGACAAGTCTACGGTCACCCTGGACCCAGTCCAGTCGCCGACCTACTTTGTATCCTGTCTGACCCTCAAACTTTTATCTTTCTTACTGATTCACATTCGTGTGGCCCATCTCATGAAATAGTCTCATTCAACAACCTATCCTTTCGCGAGCAGCGTCGACTCTGCTCGACTTCTACCGGCAACTACCTGCTAAGCATAGCATACTAGGGGTATCCAAACAAGCTACCGTCAGGGTTTCCTATGGGAAACAAATGCAACTATGGTTTCAATCAACTCCTAGCACCTAATGCACAAACAAGACACACTTAGTGCAAAAGTAAAACTTTAAAATTCGGTTGTGCACCGGGGCTTGCCTGGTCCCTCTGAGTTGACGTTGACTTCTTCGGCGGGGGTCAAGGAACTTGGATCCGCAGCTACCACGTGAGCGTCATAATCTACATGATGCAGTAGGGTTATGATAAGTTCAATGAAAAAGAAACTTATTGTTATTATCAATAATAACCTAGGGTTTAGATTGGCGACGCCCAGAATTAGGGTTAACCCTAATTACTCGACGTCGTCGATTAAATTCAAATCTTAATCTGTGAATGGTGTTTAAATAATCTATTCAACTCTCATGAGGTGACTTTTAGGTGGCATGTTTTAATAACTTGAACTTTAGTTAAGTTAATGCGACACTTTTCATCGATTAATATTATTTAATTACTTCGGCTATTAAACTAGGGTTAAAATGAAGATTTTAATTCTCCCTCAGGATTATTTTTAGTTGGTGTACTCTCTGGAATAAGCATTTTGAGCTTTGGGTGGGGCCTAGATGAATTTTCTATATTTTATAAAAATTCATCAAAGTTCCTATTTTTAGATCTTGTAAAATCAGAAAGCACTAGTAAAACTTAGAATAAAATTATGAAATTTTATGTGAGAATTTCGGAGTACCAGGTCTAAAACTTTGCTTTTGGGTCTAACCTTGTAAATGACTTTTACAATGTACTTTAGAAAATGGTATTTAAACTAGGTAGATTGAAGTTATTTAATAGGGTTAGATGCCATTTCTTGTTCGTAAAATCTTCATAAAATTCCAGACGGTCTGTAGTGTAGTGGTGTAGTTGTAGATCAAAGGTTAGCCCTAGAATTGCTTTACAATGCAATTTAAAATTGAAAAACAGAAAGGAGTGTTTCTAATTAATTCTGCAAATGTTTGGTCATTTGTTAAAAAGTGCTTTAACAGAAAATTAGTACTTTTCATGAGGTTTCTAACAAATTTGGGTTTGGAATTTTTGGATCTTCCTGTGATTTTCTAGGGTTTTTAGAATATAGAGCAATAATCTGGAAAATAATTAGGAAAAAGAAAAAAACAGGGGCTGTCTCCGGTGAGCTCCGGCGATCAATTCCCGACGATGGGGTGGTCGCCGGCCATCGAACCTTGGCTTTCTATGATCCACTCGACACGACGAAGCTCGGCAACATGCTATTTTCAAGGTTTTGGTCGGGATAGGGGGTCTCACCGTGGGGTTCCTCGAGGCGGCGGCGATCGATGAAATTCCGGCGAGGTGGCTCGACTTTGGAGGATTGGAGGGTTCTGTGAGCTTCACGGGGTGGAGAGGAGCTGATTTGGTGAGGGAATTTGATTGAAATTGACCGGGGTGGTGTTTCACCTTGGGGCGGCGGCAATGGAGTCCATGGCCGGGGCAGGGGGGGTGAGCTCGCGCGGGGAAGAAGAAAGGGAGAGGAGGGGGAAGCTGGGGAGGATTTGCGCCAATTTAAAGGAGGAACGGGTAGGGGAGTAGGGAAGGCAGCAGGGGGGTCGGCATGGCAGCGCGGGCGACGGTGGCGCATGGTTTCGGGCGGCTCGGGCGGCGCGGGCTCAGGCAGAGAGAAAAGAGAGAGGGAGGGAGAGGGCTAGAGAGAGAGCGAGGGGGTGAGTGAGAGAGAGGAGCACCGATCTATGAATGTGACGTGCATCGAGCAATCGCCGTGTCGGCCGGGGCAGCGGCGCCCTGCGCGTCCTGTTGTCGGGCGGGCGGGACACTGTAGCCCGCCCGGCAACAGTTTTATTTTATTTTTTTTCTTTTCATTAAGGCTGGAAGGTAATTTAATGAATTAACACTCTTCCCGAGCTCGAAAGATTTTAAAAATTTTTGTACATGCTCAGGAATTTATTTGAAACACTTTTCATTTAAGGTTCAAGTCATGATTTGGCCTCTAAAATTCTTGAATTTCTGGGTTGATTATAGCTTCTGTGAATTTTTAAGAGGTCTAAATCTTTCCCAAAAATCTTGAATAATTTCCCAAAATTATATTTTGAAGTGTACTTAATTGTTATGTAAAAATATAGCTAGGGTTCTGTGGAAGTTTTGATGGTCAGGTGTTAGGGTTTGAATTTCTTTCTGTTAACGAGATTTCGACACTGTTAGTTGAGATTTCTCTCGGACTTTGCTAAAATGCTCTGTTGTTTGTCAAATTTTCCTAGTGGAGGGCTACCGGGCGCACGGGCGGCTCAAGTAGCAGCTTGCTGCCGCTCAGGGCACGGCGGTGGATGCCCTTGCCCGGGAGCAGGCCACAGCGAGCCACCTTCAGGAGGCGGAGGGCCGGCTCCTCGTCGTGCTAGAGGAGTCACGCGGGGCGAGGAGAAGTCGGAGGTGGCGCGTCAGGTCTGCAACGCCGTCACAGTGTTGGCGGTGGAGCGGACCCGGTAGGTGGAGGCCGTAAGGGCGACCCTCGGCCAACTCAGGTCGGGTCTCCAGAAGGAGATGAAGGCTAGGGAGGACGCCGAAGGGGTGACCGCCGACCTGGCGGGTGAGCTGACCCGCAGCCTTGCCGAGGTCGAGAAGCTCTAGGTGGAGGTGACAGGTACGCTTCGTACTTCCTTTTTCCTTGGCAGCGCAGGTGGAGCCGACCGGTCATGGGCTAACGCTACGCGATTTTTACAGTGCTCACCGACAAGCTAGAGGCGGGCGCACAGGAGCTGTCGCGACTCCAAGGCAACTTCAAGCGGGAAGCCGAGGACCACAACGCGTTGAGGGTCACCATCGGCATGGCGCTCTCCGACCTGGGGATCGTGCCGGAGGTGGGTTCGAGCTCCGTCTCACCTCAAGTCCCCCGCCTCGTCGCTCGGTCGCGCTGCATCGGGTCGTGCACCGGGCTTTTGCCATCGCCCGTCGCACCACTCCAACATTGCGCTAGACTTGATGAGCGAAGGCTTTGCGCCTGACTACTGCAACGCTGACACGACCCGCCCAGAAAACCTCGTCTCGGGACTGATCCGTTCAGTCGTTGAGTCAAGATCCTGTTGGGCAACGCTCGGCGAAGCGAGCGTACACACGATACAACACAGGCAGGGATAAACAGCAGTAATTTACAAGAAGAGAGAACTTAATACATCATTGGTTCATAAATTTGAAGTTGAATATTACATTGTTTTAGAGTACACAAAAGTTTTGAAAACGATAACAGCGGAAGACTTGAACGATTACAACTCCGACACTCGGACTTAAGCAAAAGCACGCGCCGTGCCCACGGGCGTCATGCTACTAGCCACTTCAATAATTCACTGCGGCGACTCGCACAACTCCCACTGGAGGTTCCCGAACTCGGGGAGGGGCTCCTCCCAATGGAAGCTACCTGCTGGGTCCTGCATGACGGCGCCTGAAAACCACAAATCGCTAACGCGTGAGCTTCTAAGAAGCTCAGCAAGACTTACCCGACAAAAGTGGCTGACTACAGTCGACTCCTAGACATGCTGGCTGACTCGGGTGGGTTTACTTGCAAAAGACTCGCAAGCCTATACTACTCTTGTCAATTTAGCACCAATTAAGTGATTAGGAAATAAATTTAGTTAGAACTGAGCTAAGCAAACATAACAGAAGTAACAATAGCATCAGTAATGATCATAATTCATTCTCATTGTGTCTCAACCTATTTACTAAAATGTGACAGAGAGTTCAAGTAAGCTCCTAGCTGAGAGCGACAGCGATTCGAACTGATTTTTATACCACTGCAGGGTTAACCTAATTGTACGACACGTGCGCATCCCAGACTCGCACGTAGCAACCGTTCATACCAGCTCCTGCAACGTCAATTCCCTCCTACGCCTGCCTTAGCAGCGCCGCGTCCCACTAGACAACATGTTCCAGACGGTTTCTGTGGAGTTCCCACGCTGCCCACCCCAGATCTCCTCCTAGTCAGACACCGTAGGGCAGAGTTCGACGTTGTGATCACTAGGCTACATAGGTTTACGGGGCCCATAACACCCAGCATACGATTAGTACATTCAATACTTGCCCAGCTGTGCCATACGGATCAGAGCAGACTACGGTCACCCTGGTCTC